>CM072063.1:14128014-15328014 GCA_036785405.1 Coenonympha arcania | reverse complement strand
GGTGCGGGAGTCAAGTATGGGAAAAATCTGACATTTTCGAAAAACAAGATGGCGGCTGACGTGATTTCTGTAACTTTTTTGTTTTCCGACCGATTTCGTTCAAACTCGCAACGATTGTAGATATTAGTTAACGATATATAGGAAAAATGGAAAATTTTGGAAAAACAAGATGGCAGCCGAGCTGTGGTTTTTTAAAATTTTTCATTTTTCGACCCCAAACCGCGGCGCCACAGATCCTAAACGGGGTACTCGAGGATGATGATTTTTTCTTGCTTCGCCCTCAATTATCCTGAATTTTGACAGAACGGGAGTAATTTATCAAAATCCAAGATGGCGGCTGTTCTGGCGGCCAATCAGTCTGAGCTACGAAAAACCGCAATTTTAAAATTCAAATTTCACACACTTGGCAACATCGGAGCGTTTCGACTTCTATGTGGCGATCGTGAGTACAGACTCGAAGTATTGAGTGGGGAAAAAAAATTTACGATGTATGTGTGTGTTTGGGTGCGGGAGTCGAGTAGGGAAAAATTATGACATTTCAGAAAAACAAGAAGGCGGCCGACGTGATTTCTGTAACTTTTTTGTTTTCCGACCGATTTCGTTCAAACTCGCAACGATTGTAGATATTAGTAAACGATTAATAGAAAAAATGGAAAATTTTGGAAAAACAAAATGGCGGCCGAGCTGTGGTTTTTTAAAATTTTTCATTTTTCGACCCCAAACCGCGGCGCCACAGATCCTAAACGGGGCACTCGAGGATGATGATTTTTTCTTGCTTCGCCCCCAATTATCCTGAATTTTGACAGAACGGGAGTAATTTTTCAAAATCCAAGATGGCGGCTGTTCTGGCGGCCGATCAGTCTGAGGTACGAAAAAACGCAACTTTAAAATTCAAATTTCACACACTTGGCAACATCGGAGCCTTTCGACTTCCATGGGGCCATCGTGAGTACAGACTCGAAGTATTGAGTGGGGAAAAAAAAATTACCCCATTTCTCGGGAAATTTCGAGATTTTCCCCAAAAAATAAAAAATCGAAATACGGACTTTTTGCAAAATCCGAGTATGAACGATCACGTGTCTTACTCGTACAAATGACATTTAAGTATTTTTGTCGCCCGGCACTGGCAACATTGGAATCTATCAAAGTAAAAGTGATTTTCGACATGGTCACATTTCAGGGGCAATCATGTCGCCTGGGTGCGAGCGAGATGAAAACTTGAAACGTTTTCATGACAAACAAAAACATTTTCATGTAAAATGTTGCCAGACGAGCATATGGCTCACACTGTCAAAAAGTTATCAGATCTCATGTAGGGCAAGACTTCTGACTTTATACACCCTTAAATACAAGCTCTAACTTCACAAACTCTACACTTTAGTTACTTGGCCGTTTGGCTACCGTCACGTCGTTAAGTGAAAAATTTATCCCACGAAAATCATTTTCCTGATTTCAAATTTTTTAACAGAATTATTTTAACAGAACTTACAGAGTACTGCAAAGTGAATAAATTTTTGATTTTACGCCCAATGTAACGGTAGCCAAACGGTCAAGACATTATTGTAACTTAAGTGTAGAGTTTGTGAAGTTAGAGCTTGTATTTAAGGGTGTATAGAGTCAGAAGTCTTGCCCTACATGAGATCTGATAAGTTTTTGACAGTGTGAGCCATATACTCGTCTGGCAACCATTTACATGATAATGTTTTTGTTGGGATTTCATTTCTTTTTGTAAGTTTTTTAAAACAATGTTTTTTATTAACTTAATTTTTTTTTTTTTTTTGTGTATTTCTTGCACTTCAGGTGCGCCTCTTTTCACAGCCCACTCTCTAATATGTTTGTATTACGAGTAGATATGTACTTTGCTTAGAAGTATATTCTGAAAATATAAAAAACTTATAGTGGATTTAAAGTTAATAGCCTACCGAAAGTGAAACTAATTTTACATTTATCAAGATAAAATGATAACGTAATGTATAGATCCAAATTTCAATTTCTAACTTCAAACACAAAGTCATCACATCACAACACAACAACTGAACTGATTTGGCTGTAATTTAAAATGTAGACTGATTATATCCTGGACTAACACAAACTACTTGTTATCCATTAAAAATCTACGGAAGGTATCGGTGAGATTTGTGTGTTTATTAGTTTTTTAACTATTGTTTTATTTATAGTCTTTATTTTCGTTGGGCGCTGAGGCGCTCTTGAAATTCAAATTTGACGCTTGACACGCTTGACAACTAATTTTGGTCACAGAGCACTAGACTCTGGGCAATGAATACGCGGAGCTCGGTACGGGAATTCGGGCTTGCCGCGTGCACTATGGTACTGGGCACACTGACGTTGCGGCGCTGTTAAAATCCATATAATTTACGCTAGGCATGCCCGACGGCTAACTGTGGGTACTTGGCACTGGGCCTTGGACACTCATCTCACCCTGGGCACTGGGAACTGAGAGCTGGGCTCGTTGGACGGGGCCTGTATGTAACTTGGGTTTGACGCGTCCGTTTGGGCACTGAGCAGGTATTTATGCGCAATAACGCTCTTCAAAATCAGAGAGATTTAACGCTTGGTACGTTCGATAGCTCAAGCTGGGCACTGGGCACTCGGCTCAATGTGGGTAACTGAGCGCTGGATCCTGGTCACTCGACATGCAGTCAAACTCGGCTTGTTAAACACATGCATGAAACTTGGGCTTGAAACGTGCGATATTACTGGGCACGGGGCACTGGGCACTTGGGCGCTTGGCCACTTGGGCACTGGATTTGCGCTTATAATTACCAAAAAAAATTACGTGTTTTTCCAGATGTATACTAGCAGAAATCTAACATGAAATTAAGTTTGTACCTATATACTTCCAACTTCCAACCCCCTAATTTGATGGATGTGGGGTGATTTACTAAAAATCCTGAAACACGTATTTAATTGTTTATTACAAAGAGTCCCTATATCAATTTTGAGACCTCTAGCATCAATATTTGCCGTAATGTCATACAAACTTCCATCCTCCCATACGAACTTCCAACCCCCTAATTTGATAGATATGGGGTGATTTACTAAAGATCCTGAAACACATATTAAATTGTTTATTACGAAGAGTCCCTATATCAATTTTGAGACCCCTAGCATCAATATTTGCCGTAGTTTCATACAAACTTCCATCCCCTATTTTAAGGGGTTGGGGGGTTAATTTCCAACTTTTGTAATTTTTTTGTTGGTTGAGTACTAATTCTAGCTTACATACCAAATTTCAGCTTTCTAGGACTTCAGGAAGTACCTAGGAATTTTGATGATCATCAGTGAGTCAGTCAGTCAGTGACGAAATCTGGGTTTTTCAGATGTCAATAAAATCTAAAGTATGAGGCCTGTGATATTGAAACTTTATACGTTTAATAAGTTCACCGGCGACATCATTTCCCGAGAATTTTGATTATCTGGAATAATTCTGGCCTAAGTTATAAGGGTTTAAAAATACGGCGAAACACTTCGAGCTGTAGTGCCCTCGCGCTACGCTTGACTCGTCTGGCGGGGACACTACCGTGTCCCCAGATTATTATTAAATAATTTGCCAACTCTTTAAATATTGCGTCATTTTCAGAATAAACGAACTATTTCTTACTATTTTAAACTTGATTTTTATTTAATGAACCTTTTCTGAAATGTTGTTTCATCTATGTGTTAACTCAGGCACAGATATTTAAATACTTGACTCAGATTATAAGCTATTTCCATTCCAAATTTCAGCCAAATCGGTTTAGTAGTTGCGACGTGAAGGAGTTTTTCCGTGTGAATTTCGGTTTTTCACTATTCTCACGGGAACTAGTGTAGCCTATGTGTTAATCCAGGTACTAGTATAGTATTATATTATCTGTGATCCAGGATATAATCTAAGTATATATATTCATTCTAAATTTGAGCAACATTTAAATGTAGTATGCGAGATTATATCATAGACAAATATAGCATAGACAAAAAACATTAATTTCGAAAATTTTTAGTTCAGAAGCACAGATATTAAAATACTATTCAGAAGACAGGAAAAAATCAATTGATATAATATGTATCTTGATATATATATCCGCTGATATATATCGCCGAACCCTGATTTAAAGTAACATCTACCACAGCAGAACAACTGCTGGCTACTTTATGCGAGCAGCGCGGCGCGGCGCGGCGCGCGCCGTAGCGGGTGGCGTGATCGCAACTCACACATAGGACGGTTGCGGATCGGGTCGTGTTCCGTGCGTGAGACGCGCTGTACATTGCCTTCACACACAGCGCGGCCGCGGGTCAACAGCGGACCTGGCGCGGTTGCTGCTAAACCCAGTGTGATAGAAAATGTCGCGGGATTCAGACACGGACGACGAATTATTATTTCTGCTTATTTTGAAAAGAAGAGCACGAAAAAGGAAAAGGACGTGGGTTCATGAATGTTATGTTATGTTAACGAACACATTCAATAATTTTTTCATTGAGATCCATGGCGAAATTCAACTATTTTTTGTAAAAATTTACAAAACACATTCACGACGCGCGCTGCGCACGACCCACGCACGCGTTTGTGTGAATGCCTATTGAAGAATACGTGTATTACGACGAATGTAACGACGCTGCACCCGCTCCCGACCCGCTCGGCCCGCGCGCTGTCTGTAGTGGCGGGCGACGGGCGCGGGCCGAGCATATTAGCATTTTCATAACTGCAACTATTGCCAAAGCAACGTCATCTATTGGGGTTCGATCAAACTGCGTAGAGCAGCGCCACCTATTTTTAAACTTATTATCTGCTATGAAGCTACTCGCAGTAACAGCGCCATTATTTCCAGTTTTATCCGTCGGGTGGCCCACCCGAAGAAATTAAGCTTGTCGCATTTCTTTCTTCGTGATGGGGCATCTGTACTAGTATAGTATTATATTATCTGTGCTACTACTATAGTCAGCACTATTTAAAATTATCTTATCACACGCGGCTATCATTTATCGTTTCTTATCGATTTTCCGGTAAGAACGCAAGAAGAAATCGTTTGTATAGAGGTTCGGAGATCCGCGTATGGTGGTTTTGTATTAAATAGGTAAAAAAACCTACCATAAATTACAGTGCTCGTTAAATTACTAAATAAATAATTAATTTAGCAAATAGGCTTCTCAGTGAATCCGACCGAAGCGACGACGGACGCATTAAGACGTTAAAAAGGAGAGTCCATCTTTTCTACTAACATGGATAATAATGGCTGACATATTTTTTGAAAACCCTGACGCAATTAACAGATTGTGGCATACAAGCAAATGGTCCCGTTTTCAAGTTTCGGCACATCTTATAATTTCTTAATCTGGTATTGTTCATAGAATTGACCATAATATAGATATAGAAATTTCAGTCCACGATGACGCGTCCCATTCTGTCAAACTCCAAACAAATCCAATCAAACAAAAGCAATTTTGGTAGAGTGGGGCGCGTCTTCGTGGATTGTAATAACTATACATGCATTCAAACATATTATGCTAACCATTAGAACAACAAAGCAGTTAACGACTGCTGATTTATAAACATTAACGTATTTAACGACCACAAGGTGTAATATCCAGTAAATAACTCTACACACGTGACTCCTTACACGCAAATAAATATTAATCTCAGCTAGTTGTTATGTACAAAAAGTAAGTGGCAGCGGTAGGCGGGACGGTCGACGCGCCGGCCGTTTAGTAGACCGTCATAAATTACTACAGCGCGTAAATGAATAATTAACTCATAATCATTTTACACGTATATACATTATTCCATGGCACTTACTATTTTATAGGTTTACCTTGTTCAGTGTATAAATTAGCTTTATTTTGAACTAATCTACGCGTGAAAATATTCTATGCATCAACTTTACTAATCGTTGATGTGATTTAAATCTTCATATTTTAGCTACCTGTGTTATTATTACAAAATTGTTTCACTAGAAGTAGAGTTAATAAATTCTATTAAACTATTGGCTCTGATCACGCCGTGAACTAGACTGGACAAATGAACGCATTGAAACGGAATAACAAGTCTAGTTGCTTTTTGATTCGACTTTCAACGTGAACGCTACTGGTGATTGGAAAAAGTACTAATTTATCAATTACTAGTAACGTGTTTAACACCCGCCGTTGCGCAGTGGACTAGAAGTATTAAATTGGTTATACTTTGACAATAGAGACGCAAAAGAAATATGTTTGAAACATGGCCTTGTGAAAGTCAAAACAGAGGTGATTTAAATCTCTTGCAAAAAGATCGTCAATCAATGGTTGTATGACAAAATTTAAACCCATTGCAAATAAATGTGCAATAGTTGTACCCTGATTTTGATTTTTGACACAGAGAAAGACCAAACAGAGTATAGCTATTTTGCCGCTATTAGCTATTCCACTTTTATTTGTTAAACAGTTAAAATTTCGTTTCAGAGAGGTATACACTAATGTGAAACTGAGGATGCGGCCATCTGAATATTTCATAAATCATTTAAGCAAATAGTAGCACCATCTGTCAAAACTCTAAAAATGACTGCTGAGCGAACTACATTGTGGCCTTACTGCTGGTGACAAAATAACATTTTTGACACCACCAAACTGGCGACAGTTTTCCGCGCGGTCCACCGGGTCCAGTCCTATATCTATTGACGTATATCTTTGCATATTCATATATAATTAAATAAAAAATTTGACTTCGAACCAACTATCGTTACATGAAAAGCCCAATTTTGTAAACCAGTATTACGTCACGGTAATATTCATGCGATAGTTAATAAATACTCTTGCAAAGCGTCCGCTGTAACAGTAACAGTAACAACTAACATCGCAGCTCTCACCGCTAGTACACTCATTGTGCTCTATACAGCTAATGGCCGATGGAAACGTGAGCAGATTGGAATTAGGGCCCCCGCGCTCGCTCGGCCGCGCCGGACAAATGAACTTTATGCATTCACACGGAATAATCGCCAATGAAATGCGATGCTGCTTTTTGAATGCGCTTCTAAACGCACGTCAGTGGAATTAATTATTTTGTTTCAGTAAATCTCTACATAATGCTATCGAAAACGGAACTCTCTCTCTCTCTGATCGGTCCCTCATGACTGAGGATCGTGACTATCACAATCACGAGTAATGCTGCGGTGTACGATCTCTTTCCACCGTGTTCTGTCTGCAGCCATGTTGACTGCTTCGTAAAATGTAAGGGCGCCAGTTTTCTTCAGTTGGTCTGACCACCGTTTTGGAGATTTGCCTCGTGGCCTATCAAAACGGGACTAATAAAGTATTAATCTGATCGGAGGTCTGCCCACACTGCGCTGTGTGGGGTCGCCATTCCAGCACTTTAGTTCCCCAATGTTCATTAGTTCCTCACGATTACCAGCAAATTCATTGAGCTATTTCGGTGACTCTGATTCGTTTTAATATTATATAGCCCAAGCATAATAATCACTAAATGATTTACTTATATGAAGGCGAAAGTTTGTACATGTGCGAGTGTGTACGTTTGTTACTTCTTAACGCCGCAACTATTAAACTTTGGTTAAACTTCGAATAGGCATAAATTCAACACAGAACACATGAAATTTTTGTCCCGGATAAATCTACAAATAGCACAATATGATAACATTGTAAGAGCATTTTTGAGATAGTATAATGTGAAAAAGGTAAACTTGCTACATAATAGCAGTTAAATTGAATCATAATATTGTATTATGTAAGCAAATAGCTCACCCCACTAATTGGGCTATTACATAAAATCACATTCATGACAATACACATGTTTGTCGTAACGTAGCGGGTAAATGTCGTTAATTATTCATTCCAAGCGGCTTATGCGAGAGCTGGCTTAATTTCTTTGCATAACACTGTTTAAGTCATCATTATGTTGCTATTATACTATTTTTTGTCGTATTATTTATATCGGAATAATGATTAAATGCTCCACATTTCTTAAGACAATGTTTGTTGAGACGTACATACAAATATGTAATTAAAAAAGGCGTTAAAACAGACTTTTCTAAATGTTTTATGTTTATGATAAAACATTGGGGGGAAAATTGTAAGACTATATATAGGCAGTGATAGGCGAAAGCAATATCTCGTTGCACGCAGATAAATAATATGGGAAAGCAGAGAACCTGTTGAGTTTTCTCGTACTTATAGTTAGTCGCAAGTCGCCGTCCTGTTTCATGCCCATTTTAATGCACCCCGGGCAGCGAAATATTGCAGCAATTATAATTTCAAGATTTAACTACACAACACGTTCTAAACAACGTTAAAAAATAATAAATAAATAAAATAAAATTAAAAAATAAATAAATATGTCAGTTCTTAATTGTTCTTAGTGTTATTTGGATGCCATTTTTATATTATGTTTGAGGATTATGGCGCTGCCCGCCAATTTAAAGTTTTTTTGGGTTTTCATAACTTAGAACTGTCAAACATTATGAGCTGGCAAAAGCTTTTATTAAATGAAAGTAGTCCTAGAATTATCTTATAAATTGCGAAAAATTAAACAAAATGTGAGTTTGTCTGGCATCAGCGTGCATTCAACCTTAACTGGGTTAAAATGTCAACAATATAAAAATCGACGTTTTGATCATGGTGGAGCGATGGAGAGAGCTATGCTATGGATCAGCAAAAGAACCAAAGTAACCGCCATAGCTCAACGTGTCGCAAAACTCAAGTGGCAATGGGCGGGGCACATAGTTAGGTCCGATGGACGTTGGGGACCCAAGGTGCTGGAATGGCAGCCTCACACTGGGAAGCGCAGTGTCGGTCGACCCTCCACCAGGTGGACGGACGACATAAAGAGGGTCGCGGGGAGTCGATGGCGCCAGGCGGCGCAAGATCGTGGTGTTTGGCGGTCATTGCAGAAGGCCAATGTCCAGCAGTGAACGTCCATCGGCTGAAACGACGACAACGACAACGATCATGGTGGCTTAACAATTAAATCACAAACTTTACGCATATCGGCCGTGGCATAAAACGGTTAACGTCGTCAATTATATACTATACATTTACGGCGTAACAGTTATTTACGACGGTTCACTCAGCATTGTAACGCCTCGTCGGGCTACGGCGTAGAGCTACGCCGTAGTACGAACGCTACACGTAGCGGCATTAGTGTATTTTATTCATAACACTTTCAGTACGTACTGTGTAGTTTTAGTGAGCTATTTGCATATGTTAAATGCTTTATTTAATAGACCATAAAGTATTATGTTCTCTTTCATGAAGAAATATGGCTAGGCCTAGGGCACCTGGAAGAAATTCCCATTAGTAGGGTTATGACATAAATAATACTTTTTAATAAACTGATAACTGATATTAAACAAAATTCTGTATGGTGTCAGTCAGTTACTCAGACCTATCTATCAATGCAAGACTCAAGGATTGGATAGATGAGCTATTTTTTTTTTCTCAATGGAGGGGAAAGATCCTCATGGACGCTGTGCCGGACTCTTACCGACTAAAAAAACCCCTCCTATCTCCAAGCAATGTTGTACCTGCCGGAATGTAGATCAGCTATTTGACGTAAGAATAAAATATAATATTTATTTTTATTTAACTATCCGCTACGAAGAAGTTGTAGTAGTTTTGAAAATTAAACTCCTAAGAAGGGTTATCGATTGACACAGTTGGTGGTGGCCCTGGTTTCTTCATCGAAGATCAATCGATTCCTACGACATGAAAATGTTTATTAAATAAGTATGAAAGTTTTCCAGTATCTGGATGTTTTTCTATATATTAATTGGATTTATGCATAATAAATATTATGTATAATATATTTACCCACAACACTAGCTGGTATCGGTTACGTTGGGGCTAAATCGCAATGTGTGTAATACCCTGATATTTTTTATTTATTATTTTAAATAAAAGGGAGTGAATAAACGCTACTTTACTTTAGCAATCTATTATATCTCTGTTTACGTGATTATCCTTTTCCAACATATTATTACAAAAACTTATTAAAATAAATCCTCCAGTATGTTCAAAACATTTAAAATCAAGGAATAACATATAAATATATATTTAGTCACTAGATCAAATATACACATGAAAACTTAAACGCCGTGTGTTTTTATACTCGAAACCGCCTGACCTGAAAAGCAGGTTAGTGTAACTTAAGTTATTATCTCGCCATTACTTCACCACGTTAACACAAGTACCCAATTATGTAACGAAGGCTTCAAGCGCTAATTTACAGCGCACTTCCGCTGAGCCCGTTCAACTGTACAGCGCTTGATAAGCGCTGGAATTATCCAAATCGCACTATTGCGGCCAGTATTAGAATTTCTATTACTTAACACGGTAGTATTATGCTAAGCAACGCAGAATATGGCCCCAATAAATGTTACAAAGAGTTTGTAATAGTAGACATACGTAGTGTATTTACGACTGCAAAATACTACATTACATTGAATGTTGCTTTAACATGAATTTTCTTTTTCCAAGATGTGGGTTTTGTGGAACAGAGGAATCGATTTGAAAGCAAAATTGAGTTGAAAGTATGCATTTTCTATTTATCAGAGTATCTCTATATATTACATGAGTTATATTGTACCCGTAATAGATTAAAATTATGTTCAAAAAAACTCAAAAACACCTAACAGCTCATACCAAACGCAGATATTGTCATTACTTATTCTGGTTGCCAAAAGTTACAGTTAGTGTTTCTAACACAGAATAAACATACGACTTTACGATAAATTTATTTTAAGACGAATTTATTGTAATCGTGCTAAAACTTGAAGGTTAAATTCACCAAATCTCGAAAAACATTACCTTCCTTCCACCGTTAGGCAAAAACTATAGCGAATAGGAAACACATTTTATTCTAGCTAATAAATTGAGCCGGACGGTCACAAAAAATATGAAATACGGACGTCTCAATGCAATATTTCACGGCAGATATTATTTAAGCTACCTGGCATAACTGATATTGGGTATTTTCAGAGCTTGTCGTGTGTCCCTTTGTGATGAATGCATTTTTTCGCGGCAGCTGGCGTCGAATGCGATACGAAAAATAATATTTTACGAACAATTTTCTAAATGACAGACCTGTGTTTTGAATAAAATATACGAGTTTTTCATAATAATATTGTCAGCTTTTAAAACACCAATAACACTATTTTATTTATATATAAATTTTATTAAAATCAGCACGTGGACTTACTCACGGGTTTCCTTATTTCTGACAAACATAATGATACAACTTCTCTCTGCGTCTTGCGGTTCTGTGGTATAAAGCTTGATTTTAATTTGATTTTATAGCTTATAGAACTAAAGCAATTCTACTGGTGCACTTGACTTATAAACTTTCCTTTCTTATATAGTTAAAAAACAAAATAAAACTCTCAATCATTACTCAGGCAGTTATAACTTACTTCCTTTCTCATATTGTAATTAAAACAAAAAAGTCAATTAGTTACTCAGGTAGAGTCAGTCAATCAGTTACTCAGGCAGACTTGGTGAGGCGTTTTATTTAAGCATTACGTGTCCGATTAAATTGGTTTAATCTCTGTGCACATTTGAGAATATGAGCAGCGTCCATTCGCTGGAACAATTCTTCTCTCAATGGAAACACATCATGAAATAACAGTTGACTTTTGATCTTATATTAAAACATTTTCTCACAGTTGTTTCGAGACTACTTTTAAAGACAAAATAAATCAATTTTTCGCCTCACTTTTTCGGCCATCCACGGTCAGAAAAGACAAGTGGCAGTAGTGATAGGACGAATGGCAGAAACATCACTACTAAGAGTGAGGAGGAACTTGTAAGTCAATAAGAGTTTGATATAACGTCCATGAGGATTGTTTCTATCCGGAAAAAAGAAGACGCAGACTAATTGCAGCCTTTACTGACAAACTCCATGTAACTTCGCTACTATGATGAATTTGTTTGCAAATACAGCTTCTCAACCCATTGACATAAGACATATTTTTGAATTATTGATTTGAATCTACCACTCGATTTGTGACAAGCTCTTATGAATAAGTTTTCAATGAGAGAATGAATTTTCAGCCTTTTCTGAACTTTAAAAAATAAAACAGTGCACCGTAAAAAAAACCGTTGCACGACAAATCCATTTTATCACCGTTTTTTGGTATGGACGACACAATTGAATGTATTGTAAGCGATTTCATATATTGACAGACCTAAAAAAATGCGCCCCAGCTATATTCTATTCAAAATAGCCGCCATTTATTGCATGGAATTGCTACATTTAGAATGCCAGGTCCGACGTTACACAATACACCATTTGTACTAGTGAACCTATTGATATTATATGAAAATCTAGAACAAGATACGCCTACACTAGAGTTAGGATTGAGTATAATGGGGGCTAGTGATATTGTGACATTTTATAGTGATACATATTTTATTTTTACCACACGTCGCAATCTAGCCCCAAAGTAAGCGATAGCTAGTGTTATGGGTACTAGATAACTGATAAATATATATACTCGTACATAGATAGATAAATAAATATGTAAACACTTTATTGCACACCACAGAATAAAAAAAAAAGAAATAATCAAAACACAAACTTAGGAGTACAACTTGGGTTTTGTAACTTTGGAGTAAATGATATACAATATTTAAGTTTAGTAGTATTAGGGTCTAGAGTAGAAAGAACAGAAAATATAGTATCGTTTTGTGTATCGCTGAATAATAACGCGGAATCATGATAAAGTTGGTATATTTGGATATTTGTCACTTTTTAAAGAATTAAAAATTAACCTAGCTAGGGATATATCTCCGTTTCCTTTTTTGTTACAAGGATATAACTTAACTTCAAATTGTAAAAATTACAAAAAATATACAATTCATTCATACTTATGTTAAAATCATGTGTTTGGTTAACATTATATCAATGCAGTAAGTTTAACAAAAAAGGTATGGAACACTTTTTCACTAACTTTCGTTACAGAAAAATGTAACCCGTTAACGAATTGGTGCGACATACTTCTACTCACTCACACTAAAATGCAAAATACTCACAAAAACCAGCAGACAGAAGCAAGATGAACATTGTAGAGCTGTACAGAAGAGAAGGAAAGCGGAAAAAATTAACTACTTTTATGCAGTAACTTTTGTTTGTTAAAAAAGTCATTCAACAGACCGAGAATGGTTACAAAACTACTCAGAGTCAGTCGCGTCACAGTCAAGGGCCGAGGGGTAGTTCGTTAATTGGCAGACAACGAAAATTGCGGGCGGGAAATGCAGACGTATACTTTATATACATTATACATATACAAGTGCTAACTCTGATACTATAATACGGATTTTCTGATTTAAAAATAATTGTAGAGTTTTTACAATTAAATGTTTGGGATGAATATTAAAGTAGGGTGGGGTAAACGCTTCAGATAAATAATATATTATGTGTATTACTGATGCAGGAAAAATAATAATCTGCCAGTTCGCATAAGTTTAATAAGTCTGCCCCATTTGTGAAATGATTAGCAGGTTATTCGTGAAATTGAGTTCAAGTGAATTCGACGTGATTATTCGTGAAATGGGGTCCTAATTATAATTCCTTATCATGGGGTCTTTATTATAATTCCCGAACCACTTTAGAATTTTTTTTCCCTCATTAAAAAGTGTTCTTTAATTTTTAACGATAATTAATCTGCAGGACAGATTAATTTGTTTTGCTATAATACGCTAATTGAAAAGATTCTGTATGGCGCAATATGCCCCAACATAATAAGAGATGTTGACTTAACAATGCGAAATCGTAGGGTCATTATTATGTTATACGATTTCGCATTGTAAAGTCAATATCTCCTGAGGATGTCCCAGTGTCGGGACGAAACGTGCATCGTAGAAACTGTTGGAAGAATTGTGTGTGGTGTTTCATGTGGGCGGTGTTTCTGCATATTGTACCATACAGAATCTTTTCAAGTAACGGATTATAGCAAAACAAATGAATCTCTCAGCTGCTAGTTATGGATTCCCGCCGAAAATAACGCCTGCTTCCATTCAACAAATCTTAAAATCCATGCAGTAAGTACGAGTATATACATAATATCTCTAATATATAAAATTCTCTCGCCATACTTTGTTACCAAACTCCTCCGAAACGGCTAGACCGATTGTTATGAAATTTTCAGGGTTATGATCTCTAGATCTGGGAGCAGGTTGTTAACTATTTTTATTTTATATCCCTAAACGACAAAACAACGTTTGCCCGGTCAACTAGTAATATTATAAAATGGATACATTGATACTGAATGTTGACATTTAGCAACATCAGTGTGGGGTAGAAACTCTCTCTAGGGGCAATAAAAGCTGATGCAGCAATCTCGTATTCCAATACTAATTGACACGTTGAGTGAGACGCCACTTAGTGCAGCGATTCCTACATACCAGGCGATTTCCTCACATTTTATTTGATTCAGATAACGGACTGTCTATTGCGAGTGAAAATCTAATTCAATATTTGGATCGTTGGAAAGATCTTTTTCATGTTTTGTCAGGCAAAGTTAATCTCGAATAGCTATGGGCTTATAAGAAATTTTCATTTAGTTTATTTATACAGGTATATTATCATTAAAATTATCTAGTTCCTTGTAAAAGTTGATTTTATAATATAGAAAAAATAATTAAATAGTACTAAACTTTACCTCAAATATGGAATCCAGATAGCTATCACGGGACACACATATTATGCTAAGAATAGAGGTAGATATTAGGTTTAAGAATAGAACGCAAACTATTTTTCGTTCCCCTTAGTGAGCAATAATTTATAAGGCAAAACAACGTTTTCCGGGTCAGCTGGTGTCTAGTAAATTTTCGTTTCGTGTTTGTAACAAAACTCCACCGAAACGACTTTACAGATATTAATGATTTTTTTCTGTATATTCGTTAGATCTAAGAATAGAACGTGAACTATTTTTCATACCTCTAATTAACAAATCATGTATATAGCAATACGTTTGCCGATTCAGTTATAGTAGTAATTTTATAGCTTACATCAATATCTAAATATTCGGTAGATACCTACGAATCAATATTTAGCTAGTCAGTATACCTATCTACGGGCTAATAATGTCAGTTTGGTTACTTTAAATTAGTATATCAATGAAATAAATTCAACGACAAAAAAGGTATGGAACATTTTTTTATACTCGCTAACAGTAACTGAGGGATTAGTACAGGTTCTGGTACGAATTTCGAGTCGACTTGCATCGCACAAACGAATCGAATGGCGCTGGCTGTAAATATATGGAGGCATTCGATTCGTTCGTGCGATGCAAGTCGACTCCAAATTCGTACAAAAACCTGTACTAACTCCTCTATCTATATATATAAAAGAATGAGGCATTTTGGTGATTTTGGTTGTTCCAAGGATTCCGCCAAAACTATAGGTCGTAGAGATCTGAAATTTGGGACCTAGGTAGATATTAGGTCATGAATTCGTACTAAGACGGGGATTCCAGAAATTCAAATTGTAAGGGGTAAAAACCGTTGGTTTTTTGGATTTCCCCATACAAAAGTGAAATTTTTTTCGTTGTTCCAGGAATTCCCGAAAAGCTACAAGTCGTAGGGATCTGAAATTTGGTACCTAGGTAGATATTAGGTCATGAATTCGTACTAAGACGGGGATTCCAGAAATTCAAATTGTAAGGGGTAAAAACCGTTGGTTTTTTGGATTTCCCCATACAAAAGTAAAATTTTTTTCGTTGTTCCAGGAATTCCCGAAAAGCTACAAGTCGTAGAGATCTGAAATTTGGTACCTAGGTTGATATTAGGTCATGAATTCGTACTAAGACGGGGATTTCAGAAATTCAAATTGTAAGGGGTAAAAACCGTTGGTTTTTTGGATTTCCCCATACAAAAGTGAAATATTTTTCGTTGTTCCAGGAATTCCCGAAAAGCTACAAGTCGTAGGGATCTGAAAATTGGTAACTAAGTAGATATTAGGTCATGAATTCGTACTAAGACGGGGATTCCAGAAATTCAAATTTTAAGGGGAAAAAACCGTTGGTTTTAGGGATTTCTCCATACAAAAGTGTAATTTTTTTCGTTGTTCCAGGGATTCCCGAAAAACTTAAAGTCGTAGAGATCTGAAATTTGGTACCTAGGTTTATATTATTTCAAGAATTCGTACTAAGACGGGGATTCCAGAAATTCCAATTTTAAGGGGAAAAAACCGTTGGTTTTAGGGATTTCTCCATACAAAAGTGTAATTTTTTTCGTTGTTCCAGGGATTCCCGAAAAACTAAAAGTCGTAGAGATCTGAAATTTGGTACCTAGGTTGATATTAGGTCATGAATTCGTACTAAGACGGGGATTCCAGAAATTTAAATTGGAAGGGATAAAAATCCTACTTTTAAGGGATTTTCCCATACAAAAGTGTAATTTTTGCGTTGTTCCAGGGATTCCAGCGAAATTAAAAGTCGTAGAGATCTGAAATTTGGTACCTAGGTTGGTATTAGGTATATCATGAATTCGTATTCAGAAAGGGATTTTCGAGATTCAAATTTTGAGGACGAAAAATTTTGAATTTTTTGGCCGCCATTTTGAACTTTTTTGTTACTGGGCCGATTGCTTTGAAAATCGATATTTGACTATGGCAGAAAGCATAGAGACGGAATTTGTGGTCAAAATTTAAAAAATAGGCCGCCATTTTGAACTTTTTTGTAACTGGGCCGATTGCTTTGAAAATCGATATTTAACTATGGCAGCAAGCATAAAGAAGGAATTTGTGGTCAATATTTAAAAAAGTGGCCGCCATTTTGAACTTTTTAGTTACTGGGCTGATTGCTTTGAAAATCGATATTTGACTATGGCAGCAAGCATAGAGAAGGAATTTGTGGTCAAAATATAAAAAAGTGGCCGCCATTTTGAACTTTTTTGTTACTGGGCCGATTGCTTTGAAAATCGATATTTGACTATGGCAGCAAGCATAGAGAAGGAATTTGTGGTCAAAATTTAAAAAAGTGGCCGCCATTTTGAACTTTTTTGTTACTGGGCCGATTGCTTTGAAAATGGATATTTGACTATGGCAGCAAGCATAGAGAAGGAATTTGTGGTCAAAATTTAAAAAAGTGGCCGCCATTTTGAACTTTTTTGTTACTGGGCAGATTGCTTTGAAAATCGATATTTGACTATGGCAGCAAGCATAGAGAAGGAATTTGTGGTCAAAATTTAAAAAAGTGGCCGCCATTTTGAACTTTTTTGTTACTGGGCCGATTGCTTTGAAAATGGATATTTGACTATGGCAGCAAGCATAGAGAAGGAATTTGTGGTCAAAATTTAAAAAAGTGGCCGCCATTTTGAACTTTTTAGTTACTGGGCTGATTGCTTTGAAAATCGATATTTGACTATGGCAGCAAGCATAGAGAAGGAATTTGTGGTCAAAATATAAAAAAGTGGCCGCCATTTTGAACTTTTTTGTTACTGGGCCGATTGCTTTGAAAATCGATATTTGACTATGGCAGCAAGCATAGAGAAGGAATTTGTGGTCAAAATTTAAAAAAGTGGCCGCCATTTTGAACTTTTTTGTTACTGGGCCGATTGCTTTGAAAATGGATATTTGACTATGGCAGCAAGCATAGAGAAGGAATTTGTGGTCAAAATTTAAAAAAGTGGCCGCCATTTTGAACTTTTTTGTTACTGGGCAGATTGCTTTGAAAATCGATATTTGACTATGGCAGCAAGCATAGAGAAGGAATTTGTGGTCAAAATTTAAAAAAGTGGCCGCCATTTTGAACTTTTTTGTTACTGGGCCGATTGCTTTGAAAATCGATATTTGACAATGGCAGCAAGCAAAGAGAAAGAATTTGTAGTCAACATTTTAAAAAGTGGCCGCCATTTTGAACTTTTTTGTTACTGGGCCGATTGTTTTCAAAATTGATATCTGATTATCGCAGCGAGCATAGAAAAGGAATTTTTGGTAAAAATTTAAAAGAATTGGCCACAATTTTGTACTTATATGTCTTACCATGGTAGCAAGCAACCACGGCCGGATGGACGAACGGACGGTGGAGTCTTAGTAAGAGCTTTTACCCTTTGGGTACGGAACCCTAAAAATGGCCACCATATTTAACTTTTTTGTGACGATCGAATTTTTCAAAATCAATATGTGACTATTACCAGGAAGCAAGAGAAAATTTTGTGGGCAAAATGGTGTGTAGTGCAGGAATTTTGGAAATTAAACCACCATAGTAAAGCATAACTCAGAAGTTAACGTGAGCGAAGCCGCGGGCGTTTGCTAGTACGTTATAAAAGTGCAGAATTCGGTCAGCGGAGCCACCCGAATGCTCTCAGGAGCGGAAATTTTATTTTCTTTGTATATAATGCGGGCGATATATCTGCGAATGGGGAGGCGAGTGTATTTTCAATTCCGACAACAATGCGCTGTTTTTCGCGCAAACTACCCACTTAAATATAATGCGGGCGATACCGCGGCGGCGATAGGTGGGGTTTTTTACTTTACTGTTTGGTGCAAGAAGTGAGTGAGCGCGATTTTAATTGGCGCTAGGTTTTACCCACGGCTTAGCATGTGTGCTGAGTTTGTATTTTACAACTCCTTGAATCATGGAATTTTTTATGTCAAAGTAGATACCTACCACTATGATAGGAAACTTCAGTCGATGGTGGTGGATGGTGGTGTAAAGCTGTAGAAACATACATAGTTTCATGTTTTTATTATACTTAATCACTCTTTTCTTTTTCTTGGCATTTATTCCGGAGTGTCAGGTAATTCTACTATAATATAATGTTGTTATGTTACATACGTGTTCGTCAGTATAATTGTTACTCATTTGCGTTGGATCTTAACTGATTTGGCTTGAATGAGAATGTTTTGTTTTTGTTTTTTTTTTTTTTATAAATAGAATCGTCGTATTTATGCCAATTCAGAAACTTATGTATACGAAGTAACTTACAGAAGTAAATATCTAAATAATTGAATTTGTCAACGAAAAAATTCCAGTACAGCTTTTAACTTTAACCATAAGCAAAAGTTGCCACCGTTGGTTTTTTATTTAGAAATATTGTTTCGGGACACACGTGTCGCCTTCGATAGACATTTACTACTGCGCGGAAAGCGCAGGTATTGAGTTAGGGAGGAAAAAATAGCCATTTAAATTCTTATTTCCTCTCTTGTGACGCACAAACGTGCTATGAACAGGCTGTCTGGAAATCATAAAGGGTTTTAGGCACATTTACACTTATTTGGCCTCTTTTATTAGTACCTATTTACAAAATTGTAGTAAAAAATATCCCAATAGCTAGGAGAAAATCTTTCAAATAAAATAGTATGGAAGCAATAATGTTATAATAGAAAATACCTAATATCTACCCTAAGAAAGGTATTACGTGTAAATATAGATCCAAGCTCGGTCTATATAACTAAGCTATTGTACCGATTGCGAGACAATACCATACACACAGTAAACAGTTTTAGGTCGTCAGATGGCGTTGGCAGTCTAAACACTAACTCCACTGGAAGAACTGACTTGTAAGGAGTATGACTTCCATACTACACTGAAAGCTAGTCCCTCGCTGGTACACATATTTGTTCGTTGGGTAGTAACCAGTCACAGTCGAAGCCACTGATAAAATCTGAGTCAGTAAAATAATTAAAAAAAAGTGACCGTATCCTCCTCGAAAAATCCTGAAAATTGAACCCGGGACCTCTTCCGCTTTTATGCCACATTGCACCTACGTGGCGTATAAGGCATGTGAGTGGCTTATTTTGGTTTGAAGCTTTCTTTTGAGAAAATCCGTTTGTTCATGAAGTAGAACTTCATGAAAGCTATACCAAAGTACCGTTCGTTTTTGTTCGTAGCAGCAAATAACCAACAATGCACGTAGGCACGAGTAGGAAGGTACCAGCCATTACGGCAGTGAAGCCGCAGAAAAACTGATTAACGTAATGTGACCCCCCGGGCGGGAATCACTACGGGCTGTATCGAGACCGCGAAATTTCATCTGCAGCGTTGCTTGTATCATTAGGGGCGACGCTGGGGTATAGAGCGCCAGTTACCGCTAGGGGTGTACCTATCTCTTACGACGTGATATCGATAAATTAATGTCACTGAATAAAATGTAATTAACGGCCTACAAGCCGTATTTAGGTAATTTTGAGTGAAGTTTTATGCAAAAACTATAAAGAAAATTACTTTCAAATTTACATGTCATGTATTTTGGTTCTTTAATCTAAAATCGCTAAGAAGCAGAAACACGATTGGATAAAATTTTCTCGATAGAAAGTTCTCCCAAAAGTTGCTCCAAAATCTCAGTTTTTCTATATTTTATCGGAAACTACAATGGATGTAATTGTAATTTTAGTTTTAATGTATCGGTAATAATAATATCCTAAAACGCTTAGAACGGATTTTTGATAACCAGCTTATTTAGCTAGCTTAGTTTTTGAGTAATTAGGTAAAACGTCGTTTTTCTGCTATATTCTTCCGCGACGCTGCATGTCGCACCTACCAAATCTCCGTGAGAGTGAGAAAGACAAAAATAAATTCAATCAATCCCCTTAAGTCCAGACTCCAAAAAACCAGAACGACTTAAAAAGAACCCTTAAATAAAATTTTGATAATTACTAAAAATACACACCGCTTATATGTAAAAAGCTTTGTTTTTTATCTTAGATTATTATATATCATTAAAAACTACTTCATAAGCTGAAATGACAAAAAATGTATGTTGGCGTACGTAAAAAAACAAAACAGTATTTCACAAGCTAATAATGTTGATTGTGAAGTACTTAGAACTGTAATATTATTTTTTTGAAAGAGAATACTTCAGCTCTAAATGCAGTCATTGTTTTGCACAGTGCGAGCATTTTTTTTTAACTGGTATTTGCATCATCCCATTTGGATTCAGCCGTACTATAAAATACTAACAGCAGATTTCAGCGTTCAGCCCTACCAAAATAATTATTCCCGTGTACGTAATACACTCCAGCCTAAAAGTCAACCCAACTCGCATATGTGGCGGAGACAAAAGAAAAACTGATTAACGTAATGTGACCGCAGGGCGGGCGCGTCACTAGTCACTATGAGCTTTATCGAGACCGCGAAATTTCATCTACGTTACAAACACTGGTACTCGTATCGCTAGACGACGCCGGGCATATGAAGCGCTAGTTAGCAAAGTGATGTGCTTTGATCGTATCGATAAAAATGATCTTCGATAATATTTATCATTTTTATTCTTCTCAGCCTATTAATGTGCTGCAGGTGTCCATAGATTATATGAATCTCTGAGAATAAAATGCTATTTTAATCTTGGCTAAATATTTATAACTTAACTATTATGATTAACTTAATTAATGAACTTAATAATATCACAAGTAACTTTTTTGTTGTTTACCTATCTGACTTCTTATACTCAATTGGCTCGAATACTTTTTGTGAAGTCAAGTGGATGATTAATGTTGTAATGTGAAGTATATATTATAATACAGATAATTTTGTGATTAAATGACAATCATGGACATCCGCAAGTATACTGCTTCAATCCAATATTTCGCTTGTTGCATTTTATGCATATCACGTCACATACATTCGTACTAGGATGGATCGACTTTTTTTAAATCTCCATACAAGCGCGAACCACCCTAATTCGTACACGAGATTGTAAAGCGGCGTATTACGTCAGTAGTAATACTTACGCGTGTTTATATAACATGAAGTCTGTTACTTACAGACCAGGGTAGATAGCTTTAAAAATAATAAAAAAAGTAATTAAATAATAGTAGGATGAAACCCATTATAAAAGGAGGAGAATATTATAAAAATTAAAGGAAAAATAATTTACGGTCGATCCGAGTTCGGGAACAGGGGGGGAGGGGGGGTTAAAGTGTAAAAAATGGTTTTCCTTGATTTCCGGCAAAACTACAAGTCCTATGAAAAAAAATTTAATGGCAAAGTTGTAGGTAATAAAAAGATCTACAACTTTTGTATTTACACTTTTTTCACATAACCTCAAAATTAATGTGGAAAATTCAAAAAACCAAGTTTTTGGTTTTTTATTTTTATCTTTTACAAATAAAATTTCTTTTTCACGAAATTTGGTGAAAACTTACCTTTTTATATCCCAAATACGCTGTAATTTATTTGACTAAAAATATTTATTTTTTTCACCTTATTTTGAATTAATATCGAAAAAGCACCCTCATTTTCAATCGAAAATTCACCCGTCAAAATATCAGCTTTTTTCAAAAAGTTGGTATGTTTTCTATTTGTTAAAATCTCTACTTTGCGATGGTGAAAAAAAATATATATATGTTACATTGGTAAACCTTCTCAGAAAATGCAAAAAGTCTAAAGAAGATTTGACAACTTTCTCCAAATATTGTAGATGTCTTATTAAATAATAATTTTATTAACTTATTTGTTTGTTAATTATTGAAGTATATTTTGATTTGCAATTTTTTTTATCAATGTAACATGTAATCTTACGTTTTTCGAGTAATTGAAGTGTAAATTTTAATAAATAGCTCAAAATTGTTAAAAAAAATTCGAGTTTTTTCGAGAAGTTTTACTATAGTAACATATATATTTTTTTTCACCATCCGAAAGTAGAGATTTCAACGAATAGAAAACATACCAACTTTTTGAAAAAAGCTGATATTTTGACGGGTGAATTTTCGATTGAAAATGAGGGTGCTTTTTCGATATTAATTCAAAATAAGGTGAAAAAAATAAATATTTTTAGTCAAATAAATTACAGCGTATTTGGGATATAAAAAGGTAAGTTTTCACCAAATTTCGTGAAAAAAAAATTTTATTTGTAAAAGGTAAAAATAAAAGACCAAAAACTTGGTTTTTTGAATTTTTCACATAAATTTTGAGGTTATGTGAAAAAAGTGTAAATACAAAAGTTGTAGATCTTTTTATTACCTACAACTTTGCCATTTAATTTTTTTCATAGGACTTGTAGTTTTGCCGGAAATCAAGGAAAACCATTTTTTACACTTTAACCCCCCCTCCCCCCCTGTTCCCGAACTCGGATCGACCGTAAATTATTTTTCCTTTAATTTTTATAATATTCTCCTCCTTTTGTAATGGGTTTCATCCTACTATTATTTTATTATGTTTTAAAAATTATCGGCCCTGGTCTATTAGCCCATGCCAATAAATCGAATCACCGTACATTGATTAATATATAATAATAAGAAGCTGGAAAAATATTCCTCGATAAAATATATTATATTTTATAATTTTATCAAAATATTATTTTACCTTGTATTCGAAATATTTAGCTTTGTGTATCACTACGGTTGATATTAGAGCGCATTGTCGAGAACTCCGGCGTTCTCATATTTCTTACATCATTAAGCCAACGCACACTCAGAACTCAAAGCAAAGCATTGGATATCTTATGAAAACTCGTCTGAATAAATTGCTGGGGGTTCCGTGGACTGCTTCAACGGGGCGTCGTCGGTAATCAGTGCGACGGGTGGCGTTTTTATTCTATGACGTTTCGTGATGTTATAGTAGTGTTATTATCTCGCTGCAGACTCGGTCATAAATCATTCGAGTGTTTCGCTTTTGTTGTTCACTAAAATACAAAAGCAGCAATGAAGCTCAGCAGTGAAATACAAAAGCGAAACACTCGGGTTATTTATGACCGAGTCTGCAGCGAGATAATAACAATATTATAGTATGATTTGTAGTATAATTTTCGCCTCATCTCTTTTAGATGTTTTGCGGCATAGCCAGCCGCTGCGTGTGTGACCATGTTTTTAATATCTTGTATAGGAATCAACACTATTTTTTTAATCTCTTTCGTTTAGTCGTTTCTGGCTGAGCGTGTTTTTAAAAAGTCATGTAAAGATCTACACTATTAATTTTCTTTTGAAAAAAAAAGTATTCAAGTGCCAATATAAACAGTGCAATTTTGTGGAGTATAGATTCCTCGAACTTTTCATACTTAATACTCAGACAAGCCAATTCAATACAAAGAAAACCTACTTTACCGATTTTTGTTTTGAAATTTACAAGAGAGCTCATATTATGATTGTCTGAAAGAATAATGAAAAACTTTTTTTGAGGAAGAGTTGTTAAATCGTGGAAAGTGATTCGATTTTAGAATTAAAACCGAACCGAATCCTCGATCCCGTTTTCTACTACAAAATATTATAAAAGGTATTCGATTTTTAGATGCGCAAAATTTAGAGAGTTTAAAACAGAATACCACTAACCTAAAGATAATAATATTTTTTTTATTGCGTAAACGTAATTCAAAAAGAACTCAACTGCATTACCAAAGTACCTACCAAAAACTTACAATGTAACAATACGTCATTCTACAATTTAAGGAGAGAATTCGATGAAACCTTGTAAGCGTAAAAATAAATAATCTTTATCCCTCGATAACAATCAGTAATTTTAATCATACAGAACACGATCTCGTCTATACAAAAACTTTTATTAATCAGAGTGCTAGAATAAGGGGGACCGTATTGTAACCACAATCAGACGATTATGTACCCCCCCGGCACGCGCCTCGGCAAGCATCGGTGTTATATTTCGTACGGGGTACAAATTATACCCGACAGACTTCATTTTCGGGGAGTAAGCTTTCTCACATTGTGTGATTGTACGAATCATTTTGTTATCCACATTCTGCGTAGATATTAATAACCATTTGACATTTAAATAGGAGGTCCTGAGTTCAATCCTAGACTCGGACTATAATTTAGTGTTTCTGGTTTCTTAATTTCTCCTGGTGCGAGCACTTCATTCCCAACTGGTAACCAACAAAGATATCGTAAAATGTTTTAGCGTTCCGATGCGATGCTGTGTAGTAAATGATTATCGATAGAATAAGTTATCCAGTTGAGACTACGACAACGAGTTTTGAGAAGTTTCAATTTTGTGTTACCCTCGCGTTTCATGATTTTATGGCCTCCCTGGCGCAGTGGCGCTTGCCCGGATTAGAGCCACTCGGAGGTCGTGGGTTCGAGTCCCGCCACGGGCCACTTCGGATTTCTATAATTTTTAAATTGGCTCAGTTCTTGTCTAGTGTTAGGCTTCGGCCGTGGCTAGTTACTAGCGATGTAAACCGTTAGGGGTGAGTTACTTAGCCCTTCCTAGTTAGTAATATAACATTATCACTTACCATCACATGAGATCGCAGTCAAGTACAAACTCGTATAAGTAAAAAAGAAAGACTTGTCACGTAACGCGTACGTGTTAACGTTACTGCACGTAACGTGTGGCTATCACCACTCACACCCAATGTCCTAGGAGAGCGCAAATATTTCGTCGCAGGAGAAGCTAGAATCCGGAGTCCGGTCGTAAAAAAAACCACGATCGCTCGTTTATGCACGTATCCTTCGTCTTCACGCACAACGGTAAGGCGCAAGCATCGGTTTTATATTTCGCAAGGGGCGCAAATTATCCCCAACGGACTAAAGATATTTATTTCCTTTATGTACGTGATTATACGAAACGAATTACATCACTAGTGAAGTGAATTTTATACATTGGCAAGTACGCGACAGATTTTCCTTGCCTATCCTCATAATTTCGGGACATTGGAGGTTGTGTTCTATTAATATTCCTACATGGATCTATTATATAATCAGGCAAACTGAAGTGATATTTAAGTGTCTTCAACTCTAAGCAACCTATCACTATGGTGTAAGAAACAGTATCATATGGCGCATGACCATACGTGACCATTGTGCCTCATCCATTCGCTACCTGCGATCTATTTTAGATCTTCAGTCCAGCAGCATTGAGTTTACTTAGGTATTCATGTAAAGTAAATCTAGTATGCCATAGATGATCCACCTGAAACAAAAGAGAAAAAAATATTAAAATCACATTGGATTTTTTCAAATACTATGCTATACTATACTCCGGTATACTACGAGTATTGTAGCCGGCGCATGCGTCTCGTTGCCCGAGTTGCAATAAAATAGGGCCTGCCGTCAAGGCCGTAAGAGCGACAGGGAGCGCAACAGGCGGCCTGTTTACCAATTAAGTATATTGCACCGCGGGCAGTGAGATATTACGACAGCTGGAAATAACTAGCTCTTGCCCGCGGCCTCTCCGTATGAATTTTGATTTTTAGGGTTCCGTATCCAAAGGTTAAAAACGGACGAACGGACGGACGGACAGCGAAGTCTTAGTAATAGGGTCCCGTTTTTACCCTTTGGGTACGGAACCCTAAAAAGAGATGCGAAGAATAAAAAATTCAAGTGTGAAGTAGAGTTGTAAATGGCAGTAACGAAAGATATTCTAAAGATACGTTACGTTTATACTAAGCTACGTTCAGTTCTGTTGCTGAACTCACGCCAGACACCGTTGCTCGCGGGCTGAACGAAAATTACACTGATTAGGGTAATTTGTCGGCAATAAATACCGCGCGTATGTGCGAATATACCTCTTTTTTATATAGAATATCTTTGGCCAGTAACAGTAGAATAAATCCAACAATGCCGCAGTAAACACCGTAATTTACTGACATCGTATAGTCGAACTATAACCATTTCGAGAGGTCACATACAATAAAACCAGATTTGTAAAGATTATGGTGGTCAAAAACCTTTAATCATACAAGCCACAAACCTTTCTACCACACAACGCTTCTACCGTTTATATCGCAAACTCTCAGGCTAGAGCCGAAAATTTAGCTTCAGGCCTCAAAGGTCAAATAACCTAAAGCGTGGCTGTAAAGGGAAGGTACAGAGGTTGTAAAAGTAAACGCGAAGATTTAGTACGACGTCGCGTCCACGGCACCGTAACCTAAATCTGCCCTATACATTCCGGCAAGGCCAGGCCACGCACACAGTCGCAAGAAACTCATTAAAGCATTAAGAACGCCTTCGGGGGCCGGAGCTCTTCTGTGGGGTTAGTAAAGGTTTTTGTACGAATTTCGAGTCGACTCGCATCGCACAATCGAATCGAATGCCTCCATACATTTACAGCCAGCGCCATCTATTGACAGCCGCATGTCAGTGACTGTCCAGAGGTTGTAAAAGTAAACGCGAAGATTTAGTACGACGTCGCGTCCACGGCACCGTAACATAAATCTGCCCTATACATTCCGGCAAGGCCAGGCCACGCACACAGTCGCAAGAAACTCATTAAAGCATTAAGAACGCCTTCGGGGCTCTTCTGTGGGGCTAGTACAGGTTTTTGTACGAATTTCGAGTCAACTCGCATCGCACAAACGAATCGAATGCCTCCATACATTTACAGCCAGCGCCATCTATTGACAGCCGCATGTCAGTGACTGTCCATAGATGGCGTTGGCTGTAAATGTATGGAGGAATTCGATTCGCTTGTGCGATGCAAGTCGATTTGAAATTCGAACAAAAACCTATACTAACCCCTCTAGAGTCACGTAGCAAGGGTTGTCGAGGGCAGCTCACCGTGAGCAAATAATTAGCGTTTCCGGGAACTATCTAGCTGACCGCACAGTGGGGACTAGGATGCGAAAACTGATAAATATACCTACATCTTATTTTAACACTAATACGTAGAGACGTCAGCTCTCTATGTGTGTTCCATCGGTTGTTCAATGAGGAGTATAAAGTGATTCCTCCTTCCACATTCTTTATGCATACACTCCGGCGTAGAAACTTGTTCCATCCATTCCACTTGGATGGCTGGCAATCCACGACCACCCGGTATGCCAGATCTTTCTTTCCACGCACATGCAAACTGGTTCCATAACCAGATACCAGCAACAGTGTTCCCTCAAAACTATAATAATGTTATAGTTTTGAGGGAACACTGTTGCTGGTTATTCAAGAGACAAATTTCTTAAAAGTCGGCAAGCATTTGCAGTTCCTCTGGTGCTACAAATGTCCATGGGCGGCGGTGATCGCTTTCCATTAGGTGCCCACTCGTTTGCTCGCGTTATTTACATAAAAATAAAGAACACGCTAATGCAATAGAAAGACACTAAGACTCTGGAAAACAATCATGCTCATCAAAAAGACGCTTTTCCAGTTGTAAAAATCGATCTCACGACCTCCAACGCGGCAGGTAGGACTGCTACCGACTGCGCTATTCGGTCGTCATATACGTGTATAATAATAATGAATTGCTGCCCTGAAACGCAGATTTTTGTGATTTTCGATTCACCAAAGTTAAAACTCTCCAGTTTTAGAGGTAATAGGGTGTAATAGGGTGGAGGAATTAATAAGATAATTAGACTCCACACTTTATCTTTAATATTATTGTAATAGTTTTTAAAACTATCACTAGGTCGTAGCCACCGCATTGGAGTTACGTGTTAGCCGTTGGGTCTTAGATTAATTCTCTTTTTTGAGAGAGCCTATGCCGTGCAAGGGGCCATTGTGATATTCCAAGAGTTTGTAACAAAGGTGTCAACTATTTCCCAGCCATAGACAAAAAGGGCGCACGCCAATGTCATTACAAATAAAGGATTCTATTATTAATAACGCTCGCTTATTGGCGTTCCTTTCGTTCGGGAGCAGTGCCGGGACTTACCGGGAGCTCACCGAATAATAATTTACGAGGCTATCACAATATTTGTTATTTATTTAACGAGGGCCATGCAAACTGCCATCCTACGAGAGATCTTGGGCTTTTGTGTAGAGAATAATGGCAAAAGTAAACTGATTTATTTATTTTATTTAGCGAGTCTCCTTTTTGTATAAAAGTATTTTGGTTCACGGACGTAAGAAATCCAATATTGGTAAACATATTATTAGGAACCGGCTATTTTAAAAAATATAATTTGTAATAACAGAGGTTTCAGATACTTGATTGTATTATTTTTGAACTCTGTTATTGTAATATTAGTTACTCTCATTCGGAGCTTTGCTCGCGTTAGTTTCATTTTATAAAACGGTAGGTATAGTGAAAATTGTTGAGAAACATGTAGAACCTATTTTAAGTGATTAATTTGTATTTGTTATAATAATTTGAATATGTGTCATGCGTATATAGAACATAAGGATGACATGTAAAAATCTTCACTTCAATAAAAACACTGCGTACCTACAATGGTCATGGACCCAGAAAATCGTGAATTTTTTATTAGAAGTCATTAAATTACCGGTCAACGTAAAGTAATTGTATTGTTAATAGTTACAATGAATTCGGTACGAATAGAAGCACTGAATAAAGACAATTACGAGAGTTGGCGATTACAAGTTGAAGCGCTCCTGGTTAAAAACGATGCGTGGGACTTTGTTAACGGTAAGAAACCAAAACCGGTAGAAGAGAGTGCGATAAAGCAGTGGGAGGTTGGCGATGCCAAAGCAAAGGCCGATCTCATACTCTCTGTTAGTGCGACTGAATTAAGACATGTCACAAATTGCCTAACTTCAAGAGATGTATGGTTAAAGCTTAATGCTGTACATGCTTCGAAAGGACCGGCAAGGAAAGCTGCATTGCTAAAGCAGTTAATGCTCCAAAAGTTGAGCGAAGGCGGGGATGTTCAAGAGCACGTAGTAAAATTCTTTGAAGCGAAGGATAAACTTAATGAAATGCAAGTAGAGATTCATAAAGATCTTCTGTCTATAATGCTTTTGTACAGTTTACCGGCTAGCTATGAGAACTTTAGATGTGCGATAGAATCGAGGGATGAATTGCCAGATCCCGAAAGTCTTAAAGTCAAGATTATCGAAGAATATAATTCACGACACAAGAATGAGCCTGAAATATCATTTATAAAGGGCAAATACAAAGGGAAGTATGATAACCAAAAAGCTAAGCCTGATGTCGCAAAGGTGCAATTTAAATTTAGGTGTTTTAAATGCCACGAATTTGGACATAAAGCGTCTAAATGTTTAAGGAAGAATACAAATAAAGATATTGCAAAGTACGTTTCAAAAAGCGTGGAAAAGGAAGACAATGATATTAATTTTAATTCATTTAGTTGTAATTTCAGATCTATTTCAGATAATTGTTATTCTGCATGTAGCGCGAGTGAAAACTGGATATTAGACAGTGGATGTACGTCAAATTTATGCAACAATCGTGATCAATTTATTGATATTTTTCCAGTGCACGGTACATTAAACTTAGCGACAAATGGAAGCACAGATGTATGCGGTAAGGGTACAGTAAGGTTGTTTACATGCATTGATGATTCTATAAACGTAATAAATTTAAATGAAACGTTGTTTGTGCCAGACTTGCGATGTAACCTGATTTCAGTAGCTAAAATGATTGACAGGGGTTATTGTGTTATATTTAAGGGCAATTTCGCTTACATAAATGACAATAATGGTAAAACTCAGTTAATCGCTGAACGCAGGGGTAATTTATATTATATTAAAGAACATTGTAAAGCGACTGTTTCTTTAGTTTCATCTGTGAAGAATGATGAAATGTGGTCGTGGCATGAACGTTTAGGTCATCTTAATGCAAGGGATCTTGTAAAACTCTTGAATCACTCTGGGAAGAAAATAAAGTTGTCAGATGTGAGCGAATTGTATGATTGTGATATTTGTGCAAAAGGTAAGATGAGTACGCTATCTTTTTCAAAATCTAGTGGGCCATGTAAGGAAAAACTTAGAGTGGTTTATTCTGATGTCGTAGGACCTATGCAAAATACGGCTATAGGTGGGGCTAGATATTTTGTTACATTCATAGACTGTAGTACTCGATGGTGTGAAGTATATTTACTGAGTAAAAAGAGCGAAGTTTTTACGGTATTTAAGATTTATAAGAGTTATGTCGAGAAATTGACAGGTATGAAAATAAAATACCTTCAAACTGACAATGGAACAGAATATTGTAACCATGAATTTGATAAATTCTTACAGAAGGAAGGAATTGTGCGAAGATTAACAGTTCCTCATACTCCGCAAATGAATGGGGTGGCAGAAAGAATGAATAGAACGCTAATTGAGATGGCGAGATGTATGATTCTCAGTTCAGGATTATCTGCTGGTTTCTGGGCTGATGCTGTAGTGACAGCGTGTCATATTAGAAACCGATGCCCGACAAGCAGTCTTGACGGTGAAATACCTTTTGAAAAATGGTTTGATTCATCTGTCAAATTGAATTATTTACAGACATTTGGTTGTAAAGTACACGTATTGAATAAGCAACCGGGTAAGGATAAGTTTGCAGCTCGAAGCGTTGAAGGAATTTTTGTTGGTTATCCACGTAATTCCAAAGGTTACAGAATATGGTTACCCCACGATAAAAAGGTAATAATTGCTAGAGATGTCAAATTTCACAAGAAAGGGATTACTGATGTTGATTTTAAAGGCGAACAATTAAAATGTGATTCTTTCGAATTTAAAAAAGAAAATTGTGAGCTCAAGGCTACGGAACCGAAGATGGTTGAGATAGAAATAAACTCTGAAAATGCCACTGATCCTACCGAAAGTATTGGTAGAGGTGATTGTCCCGTGATCTCGGAGGTATCCGCGGATGTTGGCGTACAACAAGAGCCTAGTACTTCTGATCAAGCTGCCAAAAGAGCTCCTGGCAGACCAAGACTTGTAAGGGGGCAAGTAAGTCGTCCTAAGAAGGTCTATAATACGGTACGGATGGAGGCAGAACCATTGCCAATCGAGCAAGAGGTAGATGATTTTGAAGATTGTCAAGAGTTTATCGGAGTAGCTGAAATGAGCTTGAAGGAGGCATTAAATGGCGATGAAAGTTTTGAATGGGAGGAGGCTATTTTATCCGAAATAAGAAGTTTACTGAAAAATGACACGTGGGATATAGTGAGAAAACCCATCGAACGTGATGTAGTTGGATGTCGTTATGTTTTAACAACGAAATTAAATGTTGATAAAACTGAAAAGAAAAAGGCTCGATTAGTAGCAAAAGGTTATAGTCAACGTTATGGAATTGATTATCATAGCACGTTTGCTCCTGTGGTTCGTTTAGAAACAATCAGACTTTTAACAGCGCTTGCAGTTGAACTTGACATGGAAATGCATCAGTTAGACATTAATACCGCATATTTAAATGGTAATTTAAATGAAGAGGTGTATATGCAAGTTCCACCATTAATGAAGCAAAGCTTACAAAAGATAATTAAAGATGAAAAAGATTGTGTCCTAAAGAAGAGAGCTGAGCAGATGTTGAATGATTTAGAAGCCGGTGGGGATGTTTGCCGATTAAAACGTTCCTTATATGGATTAAAACAAGCTGGTCGTCAGTGGAATATAAGACTAGACGAGAAATTAAAAGCAATGGGGCTTCAACAATCATTGAACGAGCCGTGTTTGTATTTTAGTAATCACGAAGGAATAAGGTTTTATGTTTGCGTATATGTGGATGATATTCTTGTAGTTTCTCAGAAAAGAGATATCATTGATAACTTTAAGAAGGATTTAGCAAATGAGTTTGAATTAAAAGACTATGGCCTTGTGAAGTATATGTTGGGAATTGACATTGTCAGAAAGGACAATTCAATTAAGTTGACACAACAACAATATATTGAAAATTTATTAAAAAAATACAACATGGTTTATTGTAAGGAGTCTATTACGCCTATGGAAGTAAACAAACAGTTTAATATTGATACAAGCAATGTTTGTGGGACAAAATGTCCGTATAGGGAACTAATTGGTTCGTTAATGTACTTAGTAACGGGGACGAGACCAGACATTGCAAATGCAGTAGCCAAGTTGGCGCAATTTTTAGATAAGCCAAGTGAAGAATGTTGGAAAGCAGCAAAGCGTATATTACGCTATCTAAAGGGTACTGCCGATTATGGCTTGATTTATAAAAAGACAGGTAAGCCGATATTGGGATATTGTGATGCGGATTGGGGAAATTGTGTGCAAGATAGGCGTTCCTATTCAGGATATGTTTTTATCCTAGCGGGTGCAAGCATTTCGTGGAAATCGCAGAAACAAAAGTGTGTAGCTACTTCATCATGTGAGGCTGAATATGTGAGTCTGTCATTTGCTGTGAAAGAGGCTATGTACCTGACTAGTTTGCTTGCTGAAATCAAGTTACAACAATTCATAAAGGTAACTTTGCATGTTGATAACCAGGGGGCGTTGCATTTGGCGAGTGATCCAGTTTCACACTCGCGAAGCAAGCATATAGACATAAAGCATCATTTTATACGACATGTTGTTAAGAAAGGAGAGATAGAGTTAAAGTATCTGTCAACTAATTTAATGATTGCAGATATTTTAACGAAGCCATTGATAAAGGAAAAGCATGATTTATGTTTAAAGAATTTAGGACTTCAAGGTGCGGTAAATACAAATTAAGGGGGCGTGTTGAGAAACATGTAGAACCTATTTTAAGTGATTAATTTGTATTTGTTATAATAATTTGAATATGTGTCATGCGTATATAGAACATAAGGATGACATGTAAAAATCTTCACTTCAATAAAAACACTGCGTACCTACAAAAATTTTATTCATTTTTTGATAAATTCATGCTTCTTGGACTTTAACTTTACGTGAAAATATGTAATATAAATACCTATATCCGATCGCTGTTACCCTTGGTTTAATGTAAAAATAAAATGTTATACTCAGTTAGAACGCTAGAGAATCGTATATATTTCAATGATGGACGAATAAAATTGTATATAAAACAGCTTAAATTTACATCCCAATAACGTAAATAGCAACATAAACCCTCGGGGTCAGTCGATATAAAAAGGAAACCGTAGCCTCGTTTGTAGGTGCCTCATTAAAAAGTCGTTCCGCCAAACTTGACCCATAACTCATAATACCCGCTTTTTCCCTTGGATAAATAACGATCTTAGAGTGGGGCTCACTCCACTCGACGGAATTTACGATGATCTATTGATTTCCCCGAATCCCTTCTCTCTTAATAAAATATACGTAAAGCTAAGAGCATACTAAGATTGTGCGAGCGCTGTGCTCAAGTACTTTTGCGTAATCGATTCTTTCATTCGATTGAAGTGAGAAGATCTTGATCGATTACGTGTAAACTTAAACGAATAGGTCACTTAAGTACTACGTCATTCTAGCACCAACCGATTGGTGGAAAGTTTAAACCTGCAGGATTATCACCAATGTTCTACATAGTTGTTTCTGATTTCTTCAAAAATTTGCCCGTAAAATGAACGCATCCCCCAGTAGCGAATACTTAAATACCCCATGTAAAGTCAAATGTATTTTTCAACATCTCATTAACATTTCAAACATTATTCTCAATTAAATACTTTGATTTAATTTCACCCTTCTTGCGCTTAGTGAATTATAACAAGAAGTTGTTTGGAAAAGTAGGAATTTCGTTTGAGGTTAAAAGTAGGATTTCTCAGAAAAAATTTATTTCTTAAAATCATGATATAAAATCTGGGTTAGAATAACAAGCGAACCCTAATTAAATGCCGGAAAAATGCTCGGTTGAAAAGGAAAGTGTGCTCTCAACCTATCAAGCATTTTCCCCAGAAACTCCTGCTAGAGTTGTCAAGAGAAAAATGATTATCGATAATTTTATCATTGTTACTTAAATATCAAGCAGAAAAATTTGTTTGGTGTATATTTTACTAATAATAATGTTTATCAAATTTTCGTCACTGGGTGGTAAGGTAGGTACTTGTGGTACAATTGATACACCTAGCCGCGATAGCAGAGGGACGCAGGTTCCAATCTCACCAAGTACGAGCATTTTTTACACGTATTAAAAAATAGTAAACGTATTTAGTTTTCTAAGCAAGTGTGCTCCAAATAAGACCTCATCATTGCTTATCACCAGGCTCGATTGTCGTCAAGCGCAAGCCTATTACAAATTATTTTTCACAATAATAGCCGATTTAATAAGTAGGTATGTGACATATTATATCTTTCAAAACAATAGTTTGGAATTTTTGTTTTTGTATATTATTACGGTGATAGCATTTTTTGCATGTTGTACCATACATATTTTTATATGTTATTAATTTGTTAACGCTTTCTTCTTAATTACATACATTCGTCAATATCAGCATTTGGTCAAAGGTATTCACGTTTTCATTGTCCGTAAATAAATAAGAGTTACGCGTGTAAGTTTTTTTAAACTTTGAAACAAGTCAAAATTACTTGTGTAAATACAGATAGATACATCCGTATAACAGTTCTTTTAAAAGCAAAACAAAGAGTAAAAAGTTGACTATATCGATTATCGATACATTTTTACCCTTAAGCCATCCCTAACTCAAACCTACTCCCCTAAATTATGTCTCAACTTGGTGTACCCTCGTATAAAAACTTTTTTACTACTCCACTAAGAGTTTAATGCACAAAGACGTCTCGATCCTAATAAAATACAGATTTGCCAAAATGCGAAAAACAATCAAACTTTGCTCCAACTTTTACGTTGCGAAACATGTACGAAAATTGGGTAAGAAAAGGCGAATTCGGGAAAGAAAAATAGAATGGAATAAAATATAACTAACCCATTTACCTGTATAGCACCTTTTTATACTCTATATCAAAACATTATTAATGTACATTATTAATTTAATAACATGTGTCGCTTAGTATCACAAACTTTACCTTTCTTTCGTAGGTATAGTAAAAGTGATTAGGTATATTTAACTCGGTGGCATATCTGTATAATGTTGAATAACAAAACTGGAGTTTTTCAAATTTAAATAATTACTACGTCATGAAAACCACAAAATAGTAACGTTTAAATCGTGTTCAACAACAGGCAGGGGCCGTATTTATAATTTGAGATCTCTTGTAATCGCCATTACGGCATTGTTCGACGTCGGACGTCGGTAAATTACAGTGTTTAGTGCGGGCGGGCTTTGCGCAATTATTTTGCCCGATTCGATGGCTTCGCTAACTTGTTCGAAATAATTAAACTCGTTTCACCCCTATATTTAGGGTATTTTCCGGAATAATTATTTCTGAAATCAATTTTGCTACTACAGCTTTCGAGCGTAGCAAACCTGAAGTGGCAGTGAGTGGGGCATAGCTCGTAGAACAGATGGATTTTATGGACTAAGTGTTGGAATAGCGGTACACACCGCATTATTGGCAGGCTCTCATTCGTTGTATACCTATAATTATGGTGTCGTCGCTTCAATTTTATTATCACCTCATATATATTTTTATGTACGGTAGTAGCCAGCCATAGCCATAGCCTCGAAGCAGATCAGACTAGAAACAGTGTAAGAATCATAATTCAAACTGGCTTATTCCAGATTTCGAGCCTGGAATATCATGGGGTATATCGGGGGTTTAGTTACCGAAACAAACCGACTGCGCCAGTTATAAAAAAGGACGGGATTGAACGAGCAAACGCAGTGGTTTATTTTACGACGACACCTACAGTAGTAATCTGTGACCTACAGTTACAATATAAACGGATACTCTTCATTGGCCAGGACCACTGTGGTTATTTTACTTCGTACATGCCACTATCGCATGTACTACCGATTCTCAACTCACTGACTCAATTCATTCCCGCACATCTGCACCAGTCTCCGTACGTGCTTAAAAGTTTCCCATTGTATGGTGAGGAAAAAGAAAAACAAGGCGTTTAAACTGAAAGTTTCATGCCACCTGGGCAGCTCTCTCGAGAAAAAACTACGCCGGAATATTGGAGTAACAAAAAAGGTAGGTAAGCAATAAAAACGGAAACATTGGCCAAACAAAAGAAAGCCCTGAGGGTCATAACTCGCGTCGCGTTTCTCTTTGTACTCGTGACGTTGGTAAATTCGCTACATTGCCATATATGATGGGCCACTTTTTAGTTGACGACAGACGAACGAGAGGACGTCGACCTCGATTTAACTTAGTAACCCTTCCTTCCTTCCTTCCTTCCTTCTATAAGAAGAGAGAATGGCACTTTCTAGGCAAGCGCGCTCAAAAAGTCCTCTTATCCATCACGAAATTATTTCGTTAAGTGAAAGCCTACCTTGTATAGTAAAAGCTTCAGCTGAGAACAGGAAAATTACACGACTATCAAAAATCTCCTCGCTATTACATCTAAATGCCGTATAAAATGGAGAACAGATTTTTTTGCAAAGTCTAAAATACGCCATCTTTTTGTTGGTTACTTGCTATTGTTAATTATTGTTATAAGTTAAATTATTTGCTTATTAATTTGTGTACGTATAGAGCTTGACATGTATCAGAATATTTAATTCTGGAGTTTTTTAACGTAGTTGGTTAAATTTTCAATGATTTAACGCTTAACAATCTCGTTAATTATTAAGTTATATACCTTGTTAACTCATATTGCTCCAAAAGCTCTTCCAGGATTCCAATTATTTGAGAGCGGAGAAGCCATTACTGCCTATATTTCGCGCACTCTTTAACGTAAGCGTGAATAAAATAAAACGTGCCAACTTTCACCCCGTATCACCCGCAAACCATTGATCAGGCCAACAAGACATTTCTCATTCGATACGTACACGGGTAAGTATTGGAAATCAAATAATTCTCGCACGCAAAGCCTAGATGCGTTACACGGAGGAGCCTCCCATAAATCGCGCGACGCCCGCCGCTCCGAGCAATAAATCTTCCCATTCACTAATACACCACATTCAAATGTAGCGATCGGGTGACGGCGAAATTATGTATGCCAGACGCCGGTTGAGATTTCGAGGGCTTTTTCATAGCGACTTTCTAGAGATTTTTTTTAAAGTCGTGAATAGGCGTTTTATTGATAGTCAAGCCTCATCATCATCAGCATCATCAATGGCGCTACAGCCTTTTGTGAGATCAGGCCTGTTCAAGAAGATTTCGCCACCCATCCCTTTTGCTAGCGCTCGTTTTCCCATATCGTATGCCAATTCGTTTTGTGTCCTTCTCAACACTATCCAGCCATCGAGGCTTTGGTCGACCAACATTTCTGCGTCAATCTGGGTGTTAAATCATTACCTGACGACCGAATGGCGTAGTGGTAGCGAACCTGCCGTCTGCGCCGGAGGTCGTGGGTTGGATTCCCACTACTGGTAAATGTTTGTGTGATGAGCATGAATATTTTCCCGTGTCTGGGTGTTTTTCAATATATTATATTTATGTATATTAGTATTTATGTATATTATCAGTCATCTAGTACCCATAACACAATCTATTGCTTACTTTGGGGCTAGATTGCGATGTGTAAAATGTCCCATATATATTTATTTATTATTTATTTTAAAAAAAATTTTGTATGCCGATTTGTTTTGCGTCCTTCTCAACACTATCCAGCTATCGACGCTTTGGTCGACCAACATTTCTACGCCCATCTTGGTGTTAAATCATTAGATTTTAGGTGGCCTGCATTCACCTTTACGTTGGGCGTGTCCACTGTCCAGCCCACTGCAATCTCGCGATCTTTACGTGCTGGACTTCCTTAGCCCCTTCGCACACGGCTCGTAAGCGTAAGCGTAGCGTAATCCTCGCGTACGATGAGAGCAGTACGAGCACGAATATTTTCAAACATGTCCGAAGACGAAGCGTTGTTGGTGCGAATCGTAGGAGGCGTAATTTTCTTATTGTTATGCGTAGCGTCATCCCGATACGCTTACGATTACAAGCCGTGTGCGAAGGACCTGAGGCTCACCAAAGATGTTACATAACTAATAGTTGTACCGAATGCACCACATCCCAATCATTTGCACTGCACCTACTCCGTCTTCTTTCGAGAACGAGATGGGTAGGTATTCTCAAGAAAGTCATGCCTCACGGAAAGGAAAAGAAATATCGTAATAAGAAAAACAAATCTTTCATGATAAAGGTAAGTAAATAAAGTCCACGTTCCTAAATAAAGTGAAAACACATACTCTGTGTAGTATGTGCTCAATAAATTAATTTTTCCAGAGGTCCGGCCAAATAGCCCTAAGGAAAATAAGTTAGGTGGCGCGTGGTCAAACAAAAACCTTACTGTTCTCCCAATCTTATATCTATTTCGCTCAAGGATGTAATATTATTTAATTCCGAGCTACGAACCAAAATATGTAATAGTTTATGCTTATGACGGAAAAAATCGTGAAGAAACCGACATGCGTGAGAATTCTTCATAATGTTTTGAAATGTGTGTGGTGCTTGCCAATGTAGGCTAGCGCTTGACTGTGATCACACTTGATGGAAAGTGATAATACAGTCTAAGGTGGAACGCGCTTGGCTAGGAAATGCCTGTTCACTCTTGATATGGAGGCGCCCAAGTTGTAGGATTTGGAAAAGACAGTGCCTGGGAGTGTATTCCAGACCTTTGCAGTGTGTTTGTGGAACGAGAAATCAAACTGCTTCGTATGTGTCTTGGTCTCTGCCAGTATATACTGGTGGTAGGAGTCTTCGTAAGGAGTCCTACCACAGTCACTTACTACCACAGTGTAAGTTGTAGACACTACCATGAAGCAGTGCTGTATTGGTGTATTTCTATTTGGATGGCACTAGCCTTACGACTTTGTAGTGGTGTAAAATGAGACTTAATGACTGATGTATTAGGATGATGAGCGCAGTGCAGTGCGTTGCAGATTGCAGTGCAAAGTTATGGAGGCACTGCAACATGTAGCACTACATGTAGTACTACATGTAGTACACTACATGTACTGCTTAACATAGATAAACGTCTTACACGTCTCGTTATTTTTGTATAAACAAAAATACATCGGAAGAACTTCGGTCTTTAGTGCCTGTATTTTTTCAGGAACATCTACAAACAAAAACAGTTCCTATCGTATATTATTTTGTTAGAGAGAACGGGCTCCTAATGCTCACCATTACAGGAACTAATGTAAATGTGTTTGTACACCATTTATTGTACTGGTGGCCCGTTTTGCTCGGACGCTCGCCTTGCATTGCCCAGTTTTGTGGGCCATTATTGCGATTAGTTTTGTATGTTGATGTTATAGTTCGCCGAAAAAATATAGTATGATCTTGTTGTTACAATTGGTGGGTATTTATTCGGAATAGCGAGTTTCAAGACATATTAAAATATGAAAAAACACATAGCCTATTTATTTTCGATATTTTTACAAACACAAATACAATGAATTGAAAACACCAATTTTTGTGTCACGTAAATTATATTAGAAAGAAGATTTTACACTATATCCTTCACATAATATTGTAACGAAAACACATTTTACAAATTGTTTTATATTTGAAAGTCACACACAAAATGCATTAATTTGAGTTGGGCACCATATTATATGAATATAATATGAAACAAAATAAAACTGAGGGTTGATAAAAACATACTCGTGCGTAAATAATAAGGTCCCGAGAGTGAAAACTTGGCGTAAATTTTCCACAGTCGTTTATCTACAAACAAGAAGAAAGTTAGCGATGAAAACAAGTGACAAGTGTGATTTTTTATACGAAGCTTCGCTCTTAAATATGACGGCCAAGTTACGACTCGCTAACAGCGGCTTTATTACGAAACGGCATACATGAAAATCGAACAGACTTTTCGAACATCGTAACAAAATGGATCTTGAATTTCAACGGAAATTTTTCTCTTAATTGTGTTCGGAGACAGACGCATGTAGAAGTAATTGTGCGCATATATGAGAAAACATTATAATTTATTAAAAAATTGAATTTAAATAAAAAAAATTGGTTGTCTGTAAAGTCGGTTTACTGACGATAGTTCAACGTGACAACTCTCGCTTGCACTTCAAGCCTTACATGGAACGCCTCAGAGCGAGGTAACGCGAGCGAGGTAACGCCGGTAACGCCGGATGAGTCATGTTTTTTTTGTGCGTGCAGCCGGCTCTATCGATTTATAAGACGTTGTCACGTCAAAAATACGTAGGAGTTATTTAGGAAATTCTAGGGTTGGGCGGCACCAGTTTGCCAGTGTTGGTGGCAATAGGGACATTTCCCTCCAGGCAGATGTTATGCCTGGGGACCGCTTGTGATCCGAGCGTGTGACGTCAGAACTTCTATATATAGCACGCTCGTTGAAAGCTCCGTCAGCGTGTGCTAGGGTACTGGTTACGCCATCTATCATCAGCTATCGAACACCGCTACAAGGTCAATTTTCATAACCTTTTTTTGACCATGAGTAATTGCTTATATGTAAACGACTCTTATTATGTTACTCTTACAATTATGTTTGTATTATCTTTTTGGCCTTATTCTTCAACTACTTATAATTATACAAAAAAAATTATGTAACGCTGTTGATTACTTTTCAAATAAATCAAATAAAATAGACTCTACCATCTTACTGTTTGTCCTCCGCAGCCGTAACTGGGACATTACTGAGAACGAGATGGACACACGGTTTAAATAACTGGTTGGCGATTCACGTCCATGGCTACATTTCGTGAAATGAAATGTTTAAAATATGTCATGGCATTTACGTATATAAGCAGAAACACATTTTTTGCAAACACTGAAAAATTAATTTCACAGCTATTGACATAGAGCGTAAAATTGTATGTAATTCAAAACACAACATGGTTGAGAATCGTGAAATTATAATTATTTTGCGCGATAAGTTTGAATGCTTGTATTTCCTGTATTGAAATACATCCAATTTTACACCCTAAACCAATATTCGTAAAGTTAACTTTTCAGTGTAAAATTTTTTTTTTTCGTCATACACATCACTCAGTGTGTGAAAAGGTTACGTGAATCCCCCCTGTATGTTTTGCTACTTCAGTGCTGTATTCCCGTTCTCGGTGACGGCTGCGGTGGAAAAACATCCTTACTGCTTTGACAACTCGTACTAGAGGGGACTGAAGATGAGAGGGGCAATAGAAAGTTTCCATTTTCCCTGTCAAATTACTCCACCCCCGTGTTGCGTCGCCTACTTGAGTAACAAACTAAGATTGATTCTTGAACAATTTTCAAAGGAACCCTCAGTCAGGTTAACTTGCTACATATTTCAAGTTTATCGTCGCGGTTAGCGAATAATGGCTACTCGGTTGGAGCTCAGAAGACTTTGTAAGGATTCTCATAAACAGGTCGAAAGGTTTCAACGACCCCCTTGGCGTTGTTTAGGCCATTGTGGTATTTAATTTGATGGTTTGATTAAGAGCGTTCATGCGAAACGGCGTGCCTCGCGTTTCGTACCATACTAATAAGGTATTCGTTGGCGCTGACGCAATTTTGCGCCGATAATGGTATTGCAAAAAAATTTATAGTAAATTAATATACAACTTATTAAAATAGTAAATAATTAGTGGTAATGAATATTAATTGAATTAAATTACTATAATTCAGAAATAACAAAATATTTTGGATTTTATCCTAAAATAATACGTTTAATTTATCGAAAAATGCTAAAAATAACACTTTTCGCTTAATGGTTTTTTTAATGAAAATCTAGGAAAATCGTGTTTTTTTTGAGACACTAGTAAATGTTATTAATTTTCTAAATATGTCATTGTTATAAGTTTGTGTTATGAAACATGGCAAATATCTTGCATCAAAATAGAGCTTCCACCACTAAGTGAGTAATTAGCCTTTACCTTAAACTTTCTAATGAGAAAGTTATACACATATTTTGAAATATTTTTGAGACAAAAACTAGATTATGAAATGCCAAATAATATGATGGCAATTATCTAATCAATAATTGAACACATGACACTCTTATGTTACGTCGAAAATTTACAATTTTGACTCGAGCATAATACCAACGCATGAACGCTCTTAAATTCGTACATCACATTTAAAATTTTGTCATTATTTTAATGGTAGTTATAGAAACTTGAGCTGTTAGAGTTGTTTAGCAACTCATGAGAAAAGATTTTATATCTCTCAATTAACCGTCACATACCTATCATCTATATATATAAAAGAATGAGGTATTTTGGTTGTTCCACGGATTCCGCCAAAACTATAGGTCGTAGAGATCTGAAATTTGGTACTTAGGTAGATATTAGGTCATGAATTCGTACTAAGACGGGGATTCCAGAAATTCCATGTTTAAGGGGTAAAAATCATATATTTAAGGGTATTTCCCATACAAAAGTAAAATTTTTTCGTTGTTCCAGGAATTCCCGAAAAACTAAAAGTCGTAGAGATCTTAAATTTGGTACCTGGGAAGATATTAGGTCATGAATTCGTACTAAGACGGGGATTCCAGAAATTCCATGTTTAAGGGGTAGAAATAGTACATTAAAGGGATTTCTCCATACAAAATTGTAATTTTTTTCGTTGTTCCAGGCATTCCAGAAAAACTAAAAGTCGTAGAGATCTGAAATTTGGTATCTAGGTAGATATTAGGTCATGAATTCGTACTAAGACGGGGATTCCAGAAATTCCATGTTTAAGGGGTAGAAATAGTACATAAAAGGGATTTCTCCATACAAAATTGTAATTTTTTCGTTGTTCCAGGCATTCCAGAAAAACTCAAAGTCGTAGAGATCTGAAATTTGGTATCTAGGTAGATATTAGGTCATGAATTCGTACTAAGACGGGGATTCCAGAAATTCCATGTTTAAGGGGTAAAAATCATACATTTAAGGGTATTTCCAATACAAAAGTAAAATTTTTTCGTTGTTCCAGGAATTCCCGAAAAACTAAAAGTCGTAGAGATCTCAAATTTGGTACCTAGGAAGATATTAGGTCATGAATTCGTACTAAGACGGGGATTCCAGAAATTCCATGTTTAAGGGGTAGAAATAGTACATTAAAGGGATTTCTCCATACAAAATTGTAATTTTTTTCGTTGTTCCAGGCATTCCAGAAAAACTAAAAGTCGTAGAGATCTGAAATTTGGTATCTAGGTAGATATTAGGTCATGAATTCGTACTAAGACGGGGATTCCAGAAATTCCATGTTTAAGGGGTAGAAATAGTACATTAAAGGGATTTCTCCATACAAAATTGTAATTTTTTTTGTTGTTCCAGGAATTCCCGAAAAACTACAAGTCGTAGAGATCTGAAATTTGATACCTACATTGACATTAGGTCATGAATTCGTACTAAGACGGGGATTCCAGAAATTCAAATTGGAAGGGATAAAAATCTTACTTTTAAGGGATTTTCCCATACAAAAGTGTAATTTTTGCGTTGTTCCAGGGATTCCAGCGAAATTAAAAGTCGTAGAGATCTGAAATTTGGTACCTAGGTTGGTATTAGGTATATCATGAATTCGTATTCAGAAAGGGATTTTCGAGATTCAAATTTTGAGGAGGAAAAATTTTGAATTTTTTGGCCGCCATTTTGAACTTTTTTGTTACTGGGCCGATTGCTTTGAAAATCGATATTTGACTATGGCAGCAAGCATAGAGACGGAATTTGTGGTCAAAATTTAAAAAATAGGCCGCCATTTTGAACTTTTTTGTTACTGGGCCGATTGCTTTGAAAATCGATATTTGACTATGGCAGCAAGCATAGAGAAGGAATTTGTGGTCAAAATTTAAAAAAGTGGCCGCCATTTTGAACTTTTTAGTTACTGGGCCGATTGCTTTGAAAATCAATATTTGACTATGGCAGCAAGCATAGAGAAGGAATTTGTGGTCAAAATTTTAAAAAGTGGCCGCCATTTTGAACTTTTTTGTTACTGGTCCGATTGCTTTGAAAATCGATATTTGACTATGGCAGCAAGCATAGAGAAGGAATTTGTGGTCAAAATTTAAAAAAGTGGCCGCCATTTTGAACTTTTTTGTTACTGGGCCGATTGCTTTGAAAATCGATATTTGACTATGGCAGCAAGCATAGAGAAGGAATTTGTGGTCAAAATTTAAAAAAGTGGCCGCCATTTTGAACTTTTTTGTTACCGGGCCGATTGCTTTGAAAATCGATATTTGACTATGGCAGCAAGCATAGAGAAGGAATTTGTGGTCAAAATTAAAAAAAAAGTGGCCGCCATTTTGAACTTTTATGTTACTGGGCCGATTGCTTTGAAAATCGATATTTGACTATGGCAGCAAGCATAGAGAAGGAATTTGTGGTCAAAATTTAAAAAAAGTGTCCGCCATTTTGAAATTTTTTGTTACTGGGCCGATTGATTTGAAAATCGACATCTGATTATTTCACCAAGCATCGAGAAGGAATTTGTGGTCAAAATTTAAAAAAGTGGCCGCCATTTTGAACTTTTTTGTTACCGGGCCGATTGCTTTGAAAATCGATATTTGACTATGGCAGCAAGCATAGAGAAGGAATTTGTGGTCAAAATTAAAAAAAAGTGGCCGCCATTTTGAACTTTTTTGTTACTGGGCCGATTGCTTTGAAAATCGATATTTGACTATGGCAGCAAGCATAGAGAAGGAATTTGTGGTCAAAATTTAAAAAAAGTGTCCGCCATTTTGAAATTTTTTGTTACTGGGCCGATTGATTTGAAAATCGACATCTGATTATTTCACCAAGCATCGAGAAGGAATTTGTAGTCAAAAATTAAAAAATTGGCCGCCATTTTGAACTTTTTTGTTACTGGGCCGATTGCTTTGAAAATCGATATTTGACAATGGCAGCAAGCATAGAGGAAGAATTTGTAGTCAACATTTTAAAAAGTGGCCGCCATTTTGAACTTTTTTGTTACTGGGCCGATTGTTTTCAAAATTGATATCTGATTATCGCAGCGAGCATAGAAAAGGAATTTTTGGTAAAAATTTAAAAGAATTGGCCACAATTTTGTACTTATATGTCTTACCATGGTAGCAAGCAACCACGGCCGGATGGACGAACGGACGGTGGAGTCTTAGTAAGAGCTTTTACCCTTTGGGTACGGAACCCTAAAAATGGCCACCATATTTAACTTTTTTGTGACGATCGAATTTTTCAAAATCAATATGTGACTATTACCAGGAAGCAAGAGAAAATTTTGTGCGCAAAATGGTGTGTAATGCAGGAATTTTGGAAATTAAACCACCATAGTAAAGCATAACTCAGAAGTTAACGTGAGCGAAGCCGCGGGCGTTTGCTAGTCTATATATATAAAAGAGTGAGGCATTTTGGTTGTTCCACGGATTCCGCCAAAACTATAGGTCGTAGAGATCTGAAACTTGGTACCTAGGTAGATATTAGGTCATGAATTCGTACTAAGACGGGGATTCCAGAAATTCCACGTTTAAGGGGTAAAAACCGTTGGTTTTCGGGATTTCTCCATACAAAAGTGTAATTTTTTTCGTTGTTCCAGGGATTCCCGAAAAACTACAAGTCGTAGAGATCTGAAATTTGGTACCTAGTTTGATATTAGGTCATGAATTCGTACTAAGACGGGGATTCCAGAAATTCCATGTTTAAGGGGTAAAAACCGTTGGTTTTCGGGTTTTCTCCATACAAAAGTGTAATTTTTTTCGTTGTTCCAGGGATTCCCGAAAAACTGCAAGTCGTAGAGATCTGAAATTTGGTACATAGGTTGATATTAGGTCATGAATTCGTACTAAGACGGGGATTCCAGAAATTCAAATTTTAAGGGGTAAAAACCGTTGGTTTTCGGGATTTCTCCATACAAAAGTGTAATTTTTTTCGTTGTTCCAGGGATACCCGAAAAACTACAAATCGTAGAGATCTGAAATTTGGTACCTAGGTTGATATTAGGTCATGAATTCGTACTAAGACGGGGATTCCAGAAATTCAAATTTTAAGGGGTAAAAACCGTTGGTTTTCGGGATTTCTCCATACAAAAGTGTAATTTTTTTCGTTGTTCCAGGGATTCCCGAAAAACTACAAGTCGTAGAGATCTGAAATTTGGTACCTAGATTGATATTAGGTCATGAATTCGTACTAAGACGGGGATTCCAGAAATTCCATGCTTAAGGGGTAAAAACCGTTGGTTTTAGGGATTTCCCAATAAAAAAGTGTCATTTTTTCGATTCCGACAAAACTTTGATTCAGGGTAGGTACCTAGGTTGTTGAATTTGTACTGCGACGGGGATATTCGAATTTCAAATTTAAGGATGGGAACATTTGCGAACTTCTTTGATTTTGGAATAAATTTTTTTTATATTCTTTTTCTCTCAACAGCAAGCGTAGAAAAGGAATCTGTGGTCAAAATTTGAAAAAATTGGCCGCCATTTTGAACTTTTTTGTTACTGGGCCGAATGATTTTGAAAATTAATATGGGACTATAGAAGCAAGCATAGAGATGGAATTTGTGGTCAAAATTGAAAAAAATGGCCGCCATTTTGAACTTTTTTGTTACTGGGCCGAATGATTTGAAAATCAATATGTGACTATAGAAGCAGGCATAGAGAAGGAATTTGTGGTCCAAATTGAAAAAAATGGCCGCAATTTTGAACTTTTTTGTTACGGGGCCGAATGATTTGAAAATCAATATGTGACTAAAGAAGCAAGTATAGAAAAGGAATTTGTGGTCGAAATTGAAAAAAAATGGCCGCCATTTTGAACTTTTTTGTTATTGGACCGAATTCTTTCAAAATGGATATCTGACCACTGCATCAAGCATAGAATAAGAATCTGAGGTCAAAATTTAAAAAATTGGCCGCCATTTTGAACTCTTTTGTTATTGGACCGAATTCTTTCAAAATGGATATCTGACCATTGCATCAAGCATAGAATAAGTATCTGAGGTCAAAATTTAAAAAATTGGCCGCCATTTTGATCTTTTTTGTTATTGGACCGAATTCTTTCAAAATGGATATCTGACCATTGCAGCAAGCACAGAAAAAGAATATGTAGTCAAAAACTAAAAAATTGGCCGCCATTTTGAACTTTTTTGTTACTGGGCCGAATGATTTGAAAATTAATATGGGACTATAGAAGCAAGCATAGAGATGGAATTTGTGGTCAAAATTGTAAAAAAAGGGTCGCCATTTTGAACTTTTTTGTTACTGGGCCGAGTAATTTGAAAATCAATATGTGACTAAAGAAGCAAGCATAGAAAAGGAATTTGTGGTCAAAATTGAAAAAAATGGCCGCCATTTTGAACTTTTTTGTTATTGGACCGAATTCTTTCAAAATGGATATCTGACCACTGCATCAAGCATAGAATAAGAATCTGAGGTCAAAATTTAAAAAATTGGCCGCCATTTTGAACTCTTTTGTTATTGGACCGAATTCTTTCAAAATGGATATCTGACCATTGCATCAAGCATAGAATAAGTATCTGAGGTCAAAATTTAAAAAATTGGCCGCCATTTTGATCTTTTTTGTTATTGGACCGAATTCTTTCAAAATGGATATCTGACCATTGCAGCAAGCACAGAAAAAGAATATGTAGTCAAAAACTAAAAAATTGGCCGCCATTTTGAACTTTTTTGTTACTGGGCCGAATGATTTGAAAATTAATATGGGACTATAGAAGCAAGCATAGAGATGGAATTTGTGGTCAAAATTGTAAAAAAAGGGTCGCCATTTTGAACTTTTTTGTTACTGGGCCGAGTAATTTGAAAATCAATATGTGACTAAAGAAGCAAGCATAGAAAAGGAATTTGTGGTCAAAATTGAAAAAAATGGCCGCCATTTTGAACTTTTTTGTTATTGGACCGAATTCTTTCAAAATGGATATCTGACCACTGCATCAAGCATAGAATAAGAATCTGAGGTCAAAATTTAAAAAATTGGCCGCCATTTTGAACTTTTTTGTTATTGGACCGAATTCTTTCAAAATGGATATCTGACCATCGCATCAAGCATAGAATAAGAATATGAGGTCAAATTTTAAAAAATTGGCCGCCATTTTGAACTTTTTTGTTATTGGACCGAATTCTTTCAAAATGGATATCTGACCATTGCAGCAAGCACAGAAAAAGAATATGTAGTCAAAAACTAAAAAATTGGCCGCCATTTTGAACTTTTTTGTTACTGGGCCGAATGATTTGAAAATTAATATGGGACTATAGAAGCAAGCATAGAGATGGAATTTGTGGTCAAAATTGAAAAAAATAGCCGCCATTTTGAAATTTTTTGTTACTGGGCCGAATGATTTGAAAATCAATATGTGACTAAAGAAGCAAGCATAGAAATGGAATTTGTGGTCAAAATTGAAGAAAATGGCCGCCATTTTGAACTTTTTTGTTATTGGACCGAATTCTTTCAAAATGGATATCTGACCACTGCATCAAGCATAGAATAAGAATCTGAGGTCAAAATGTAAAAAATTGGCCGCCATTTTGAACTTTATTGTTATTGGACCGAATTCTTTCAAAATGGATATCTGACCACTGTATCAAGCATAGAATAAGAATCTGAGGTCAAAATTTAAAAAATTGGCCGCCATTTTGAACTTTTTTGTTATTGGACCGAATTCTTTCAAAATGGATATCTGACCATTGCATCAAGCATAGAATTAGAATCTGAGGTCAAAATTTAAAAAATTGGCCGCCATTTTGAACTTTTTTGTTATTGGACCGAATTCTTTTAAAATGGATATCTGACCATTGCAGCAAGCACAGAAAAAGAATATGTAGTCAAAAACTAAAAAATTGGCCGACATTTTGAACTTTTTGTTACTGGGCCGAATGATTTGAAAATTAATATGGGACTATAGAAGCAAGCATAGAGATGGAATTTGTGGTCAAAATTGAAAAAAATAGCCGCCATTTTGAAATTTTTTGTTACTGGGCCGAATGATTTGAAAATCAATATGTGACTAAAGAAGCAAGCATAGAAATGGAATTTGTGGTCAAAATTGAAAAAAATGGCCGCCATTTTGAACTTTTTTGTTATTGGACCGAATTCTTTCAAAATGGATATCTGACCACTGCATCAAGCATAGAATAAGAATCTGAGGTCAAAATTTAAAAAATTGGCCGCCATTTTGAATTTTTTTGTTACTGGGCAGAATGATTTGAAAATCAATATGGGACTATAGAAGCAAGCATAGAGATGGAATTTGTGGTCAAAATTGAAAAAAATGGCTGCCATTTTGAACTTTTTTGTTATTGGACCGAATTCTTTCAAAATGGATATCTGACCACTGCATCAAGCATAGAATAAGAATCTGAGGTCAAAATTTAAAAAATTGGCCGCCATTTTGAACTTTTTTGTTATTGGACCGAATTCTTTCAAAATGGATATCTGACCATTGCATCAAGCATAGAATTAGAATCTGAGGTCAAAATTTAAAAAATTGGCCGCCATTTTGAACTTTTTTGTTATTGGACCGAATTCTTTCAAAATGGATATCTGATCATTGCAGCAAGCACAGAAAAAGAATATGTAGTCAAAAACTAAAAAATTGGCCGCCATTTTGAACTTTTTTGTTACTGGGCCGAATGATTTGAAAATTAATATGGGACTATAGAAGCAAGCATAGAGATGGAATTTGTGGTCAAAATTGAAAAAAATAGCCGCCATTTTGAAATTTTTTGTTACTGGGCCGAATGATTTGAAAATCAATATGTGACTAAAGAAGCAAGCATAGAAATGGAATTTGTGGTCAAAATTGAAAAAAATGGCCACCATTTTGAACTTTTTTGTTATTGGACCGAATTCTTTCAAAATGGATATCTGACCACTGCATCAAGCATAGAATAAGAATCTGAGGTCAAAATTTAAAAAATTGGCCGCCATTTTGAACTTTTTTGTTATTGGACCGAATTCTTTCAAAATGGATATCTGACCATTGCATCAAGCATAGAAATGGAATTTGTGGTCAAAATTGAAAAAAATGGCCGCCATTTTGAACTTTTTTGTTATTGGACCGAATTCTTTCAAAATGGATATCTGACCACTGCATCAAGCATAGAATAAGAATCTGAGGTCAAAATTTAAAAAATTGGCCGCCATTTTGAATTTTTTTGTTACTGGGCAGAATGATTTGAAAATCAATATGGGACTATAGAAGCAAGCATAGAGATGGAATTTGTGGTCAAAATTGAAAAAAATGGCCGCCATTTTGAACTTTTTTGTTATTGGACCGAATTCTTTCAAAATGGATATCTGACCACTGCATCAAGCATAGAATAAGAATCTGAGGTCAAAATTTAAAAAATTGGCCGCCATTTTGAACTTTTTTGTTATTGGACCGAATTCTTTCAAAATGGATATCTGACCATTGCATCAAGCATAGAATTAGAATCTGAGGTCAAAATTTAAAAAATTGGCCGCCATTTTGAACTTTTTTGTTATTGGACCGAATTCTTTCAAAATGGATATCTGACCATTGCAGCAAGCACAGAAAAAGAATATGTAGTCAAAAACTAAAAAATTGGCCGCCATTTTGAACTTTTTTGTTACTGGGCCGAATGATTTGAAAATTAATATGGGACTATAGAAGCAAGCTTAGAGATGGAATTTGTGGTCAAAATTGAAAAAAATAGCCGCCATTTTGAAATTTTTTGTTACTGGGCCGAATGATTTGAAAATCAATATGTGACTAAAGAAGCAAGCATAGAAATGGAATTTGTGGTCAAAATTGAAAAAAATGGCCGCCATTTTGAACTTTTTTGTTATTGGACCGAATTCTTTCAAAATGGATATCTGACCATTGCATCAAGCATAGAATAAGAATATGAGGTCAAATTTTAAAAAATTGGCCGCCATTTTGAACTTTTTTTTTATTGGACCGAATTCTTTCAAAATGGATATCTGACCATTGCAACAAGCACACAAAAAGAAGATGTAGTCTAAAGTTAAAAAATTGGCCGCCATTTTGAACTTTTTTGTTACTGGGCAGAATGATTTGAAAATCAATATGGGACTATAGAAGCAGGCATAGAGATGGAATTTGTGGTCAAAATTGAAAAAAATGGCCGCCATTTTGAACTTTTTTGTTACTAGGCCGAATGATTTGAAAATCAATATCTGACTGTCGCAGCAAGCATAGAGAAGGAATTTGTGGTCAAAATTTAAAGAAGTGGCCGCTATTTTGAGTTTTTTGGTTACTTGGCCGATTGCTTTGAAAATCGATATTTGACTATTATCAGCAAGGTAGTGCAAAATTTTGTGGTCCTAATCAAAATAAATGGCGACGACAGGAATTTTGGAAATTAAACGGTTTAGGGAGTTAAGCAGAAGTTCAACGTGAGCGAAGCCGCGGGCGTTTGCTAGTTATATTATATTATGATGATCGTAGCCAGTTTAAACTCGTAATTTAATAAAAGGAGGATAAAAGTAACTTGTCCCGACTGGCATATTACTAAACTTAGTGCTGCTTAGTAAGCTAGGCAATACACAAACAACAGCCGGTCGTTTCTTATAATTCGTCTAATATACCAAATAATCGTTGGGTTTTAGTCCTTCAAGTTTAGCAATTCGTACCTGTAACAAGAAAAACACATATATTAGGTAGAATATCGGCAATACATTATTATTCTAAGGACTTTTAAGAGTTATTCATATGTGCGTTTGTGGCTAATAATATTACTTTTCACAGTGAGGGAATCTACAAAACATAATTTTCCAAAAGCCAGCGTAGTTAGTAACTATGGTCAATGCCCACACATCCTGGAAGAAGACTCATCCCAGAAATGAATTGCAAAAATAGGTTATGACATAAATAGTTTTCGCATACTATACAGACGTATAGTATGCACAGACGTGCATTCTCTTGAATTATTACACTAAACTAAATTATTATTGTACGAATAGTTTGAATAGGAGCTACTTCCATCTATTTTTGTATCACAAGTTGTAAGTGAAGCGTTCTCCAACCGGGCGCTTACTAATTGAGTTTCCGACTTCGTAACTCAATGAACGGACGGACGGATGGTACGTTATGAAACTGCGGGGAGAGATTCAAGCAGTTTTGCTCTTGTTGCTATTTAGTTCCAATTTGTGTGACACAATTTTGTTTAATTACTTGTAGTATGCACGCCCAGAAGTGGAAATTCGACTTAAATTCATTGATTGTCCATTATCCCCATTGTCCCTTTTGCATTCCTCGAAAGTCACGTCTTAACTACTGACTAGGTCGAAGTAGGAAAACAATCAACGTTATCAATTCATATCCATGGGAATGGAAATCTATGCAATCCGTTATTGCATAGATCTTCACGTAGATAAATCATGGTTTGCATAGATTTTCTAGGAAATGAAACATCACAACAAGGCCTCATTTCACTGTAATAAGGGTGCTTGTCCACGAGAGATGTGGACTATAACTAGCAACGTTATTATAGCGAAATGAGTTATGTAACGTTGTTTTTTACATTTTGCGTCAAGCGGCACCAATAGAGTGCCTTTGACATAAATTATATAATATCATAGCTACGTAGCACATCACTGGTGCATAGGCAGCCTAATTTTGATCTTTAGTAGTATTATTAAATCATGAGAATGTTAATCGAAAAATAAAATACATTAAATTATATTAAGGTCAGAATACCTACAACATCTATACAATTTTTTTACATAGGTTAAAATTCAATAAAAGACGACGTTAAAGGTAATTGAGGTACAAAGTAAGCTGAAATTAAAGATTTTTACAATTTCTATCATTTCACCATGTTGTCAACTTAATATTCTGCAAGTACGCTTTCAAATTAAACCACTGAACTCGCGAAGAAAGCGCCGACGTGCTAATATAATAAAGCCAACGTAAACCGCTCTAAACCGGTTTTAATATCGCTGGGCGGCGACGCTGGCTCAACTTTTCGCCGCCGCGGGGGTGTAACTTTCAACTGAGCCGGATTAACATTTGTGTACTCAACTTCCTAGTTACTTTGTTTACTCTCTCTCTTTAAAATTGGATTGCAACTACTAACCGAAAAATTGATAATAACATTACCACAGTCAGGTAATAAAACGCATATTTTTTTACTACAAAATAAGAGCTGTCAAACTGACAGGACGCGAAATCAGATGTTCCTGTTTTAAATTTTAGTTTTTTTAATAATTTTACATTAATCAATTAAAATAATGCTTTCTTATCATCATAATAAATAATATATTGTCCGGAGTGCTAAACATTCTAAAGAGCAAACACAGTTTTTGAAGGAGAAGTTACCGGCGGTGGTGGATTTCAAACGTCAACGGCCTAACCCGGGGAGTATTTCTTCTTATTTACTTAATTAGTCTTTAATTTTATGTTTTACTTGGTTTCAAACAACACTAATTATTCAGACTTTTGGAAATAACTAGGTATTATAACTCATTTACTCCCCAATCCTCGATAATCTCGAGATACGTCACTGACATCCACATTAGGTAGAACTTTTCTCAACTTACTTGACTAATTGTGGAAGTAAGTTTGATGAATAACAAAAACTATCTCAGACAGCACAAACTTCCACACATTTACAACACCAATATTGTTGAAATATTTCAATATTTCAGTGCATTTAGTTAGAAAGACATATTAACACAACACAATTTAGCATTTTAGTATAAGTTAACCTTCTATTATATGTACATTGCATTGCATTGAATTATCAATATTTTATGAACTGTCTCTTTGTGCCACAGGACAATACACAAATGCAAATTGAATTATTGTTAATTTGTTTTTAGGAAAATCTAAGCATACAAATTTTATTACTTGTAAGTGATTCTGTAGGTACTACTGTGTGTAGGTCATAATATCTGTGTACTTGTTGTCATTCCCACACTGACACTGTTTCTTGCACGTTACAGATATTGAGATAACACAATGATGACACGCAGAGCAGCCGGTGTGGAATTGCAAATGAAACTTCAAAATGCCCTTGAAGAACTGAAGGCGTCGAGGGAGCACTGCAATCAATTGATGCTTGAACATGAACACAGTGAGCTGGAGATCAAACAAGCAATCGACAGAAACACACAGCTAAAGGCAGAGCTCGCTGAGCTGCACTGTACCCACTCCGCAGTGCTGCTGGAGAGAGATCAACTGCGGGAAGCTGTAGCATCTTTTAATGAATGTCTTGAAACATATGAGGAGGCGCTGTCAAAAATATCCCAGCTGGAGAGTGAACTGATGAGTGCTCAAGTTTTGATTGATGACTTGCAGGTGCAGCTAGACAATTGTGCTTTTCAACAGACCGACTGCCTGTATAATGAACTATTTCCGTATGAATATGTGGAGTGCGAGTACGAATTACTGGATTTACCCTCCAACCCCCCCCAAATTGTGAACTTGGATCTGAAATGTGAAAGCTCTAGTCTCTTAAATTCAGACAGTCAATCGTGCAAAATTCATCTTAGCCGCAATAAATTTAAGAAATATATCAAGTTAAATAAATTTATCAGAAATGCTTTGAAATTTAAAAAGAAAGAAACCACTTATAGAAACCAGCGTCGCCAGCTTTTGAAAAAATTAAACAACTATCACATGGTGGCGGATGACAATAGGAGAAAATATGAATCTCATATGAGCAGCCTCAATGGTCAAATTGAAAATCTACAAAAATCGCTGGAATCTCTATCTGCTCAGTATGAGCTTTCACAAAAGCAGATCCAGGATTACACCCGAACTGCTGATCAGTTGCCAACCAGTCAGTGCTCGGATAAACTACAAATGGTGGGTACAGCGGAGGATCAATGTCTAAGCAGTAGTCCTGAATGCTTAAGTAGTACTAAAAATTGTAGTAACAACAGTGATAGTAGCAAAATATCTCACACTCTGCAGCGGAAAACTTTTGTTGTATCAGATAATATAGGCAAAAAGTTCGGTTACTTATTAAGCAATAATTTAAACCAAAAAGTTATTAACTTATGTTACCCTGGGGCCTCTTTTGAATTCTTAATTGAACATATTCCAGCAAACCTTATAGACTCACTTTCGACTATTGTCTTAATGATAGGAGACAGCATAAATATTACTAAGAAATTAATGATAAAAAGTTTTGAGCATATGATTACATTGCAAAGGAAGTCTGGGTGCAAATTTATAATATGTACATTTCCATACTCAGATCACCTGACCCAAAAGCAAAATGAGCAGGCATACAAACTCAATGCAGCTTTGTATAATTTAGCGTTTAGTCATAGGGACAATTTCCATATTTTTGATTTAAATAAATTTGTAAATAGAATTCCAATGACAGAAGGTACAATGTACTTACCTTTTACTTATAAAAAACGAATAGCTACTCTTGTAGCTTGTAATATTGTGGACTCTGCTATATTTAGCACGAAACCAGTTGACTTCGGTACATGTTGTACAAATAGTAATATTGACATAATTAGTAATAATACTAATTTACCTATTTTTACTTCAATTAATAGTAATTCTACTATTGTAAATTGTGACCAAAATAATTTAAACTAAATAGGACGACAAAGGATAAGCTCTGTAAAATTTGTTTAGTCCATCAGAATATTCAGGGCTTACCCGGCAAGGAACATGAAATAGAAATGTTTATTAATCAATGTGATATTGACATTCTTTGTATTACTGAGCATTGGCTAAATCAAAGCCAAATGCTAATACACTTTAACAATTACACATTGTCAAGTGCGTTCTCAAGAAGGACAGCAATCCGGGGAGGGTCTTTGATTATAACAAGGGACAACCTGAATTGTAAAGAACGAAAAGATATTGTCAGTCTTTCCAGGGAACGCATTGCTGAACTGTCTTGTGTTGAGATGGATAGATATATTGTAGTATGCGTTTACCGACCCCCCTCAGGTGACCTCAAACATTTTGAGGATATAATGGAGGAAGTACTCAAACGATTGTCAGTTTCAACTAAAAAAATATTAGTATGTGGGGATTTTAATGTTGATATTTTATTGAGTAATTCAAATAGTGTCCAGTTACTCAATTTATTTAAATGCTTTAATCTAAATAATGTATTTAGGGAACCCACTAGAGTAACACAAACCTCAGCCTCCTGCATTGATAATATATTTTGCAACTGTGAGATTTTAGATAAGGCTATAATAAGTAAGCTTAGGTCTGATCACTGTGGTCAACAAATTTATGTTTTGAATAGTATTGTTAAACTCAAGCAAATAGTTAAATGCAGACCTATAACAAAAGATAAATTAATGCGGTTTAAAGATAAAATTTCTACTACAGTTCCTGCCCTAGTCTTTGAACATGGACATCCTGATAGTATTTACAGAACCCTATTCAAATCTGTAGATACGGAATTTAAAAATATTTTTAAAACGAAAAATATAGACATTATGAATAATAAATTAAAATTCAGCGATTGGGCAACTATTGGGATCCATAAAAGTCGAAAAAAGTTGTATGAGCTTTATGAAGAAAGACAATTTAATCAAACTGCAAGTTTTCTAGAACGGGTTAAAACTTATTCAAAAATTTTCAAAAATGTTTGCATTCAAGCAAAATCGCTACATATTAAAGAAAAAATTACCCAATCTGATAACAAAATAAGAACCACATGGAATATAGTTAACAAACAGGCAGGAAAAACCAAATCGCGTAACCCAAAGATTGAAATAGTTGCCAATGGTAGTAAATTAACATCAGATTTAGAAATCGCGAATACCTTTGAAAACTATTTCCAGAATGTTCCTGTTTTGTTGACGGATTCTCTTAAGTCCTCGCCAACAACAGCCCAAAAACTCTTAAGAGACAACGTAAAAGAATGCACTGTCTTATTTAATTTTGAACATATCACTGCAGCAGACATTAAAAAAACCTGCCGATTCATAAAAATTAAAAGAACTGGCGACCTTTGGGGAATGTCTGTGCAAGTTATTTTCAACATTATCGACACTATTGCCCCTTATATGGCTGTAATATTCAACCAATGTGTCGACCTAGGAACGTTTCCAAATTTAATGAAACATAGTAAACTGATACCGCTATTTAAGTCTGGAGATAGGCAGGACGTTAATAATTATAGGCCTATTTCAATTTTACCAACTCTTAGTAAGATATTTGAAAAAATCATACTTGACCAACTTCTAAGTCATTTTAATTCCAACAAAATTCTTCACTCCGAGCAGTATGGCTTTACTAAAGGTAGGAATACCACCGATGCTGGTGCCAAGCTTTTAAGCCATATCTATGATGCCTGGGAACAGTCTCAGAATGCCATAGGAGTCTTCTGTGACCTGTCCAAAGCTTTTGATTGCGTCGAACATCAGACGCTACTATTTAAACTTAGCCACTACGGTATCAGAGACAGAGCTCTTGATTTCGTTGCCTCTTATCTGAGTGATCGAACACAAAGGGTATGCATAAATGACACAAAGTCGCAGGGTTGTTCCCCCAAAATGGGTGTGCCACAGGGTTCAATTTTGGGCCCTTTTCTGTTTTTAGTGTATATAAATGATTTACCGCACCATGTAGACGGTATTTGCGAAATAGTATTGTTTGCTGATGACACTTCTCTCGTTTTTAAAACAGATAAAAGTAAAGACAATTTTGACGATGTAAATTCTGCTATTGCGCACGTATCGCACTGGTTCACAGTTAACAATTTACTTTTAAATTCAAAAAAGACTAAGTGCATTGAGTTTGCACTACCAAACCTAAGAAATATAGTTAGCAACAAAAAGGTGATTGTGAATGGAGAAATACTAAAAATGGAAAACTCTACTGTATTTCTGGGGGTGACCTTAGACAATAAATTACAATGGGGCGCTCATATTGAGACTTTGGCAGGTAAACTTAGTTCAGCTGCCTATGCTGTGAGAAAAATTAGGCAATTTACAGACATTGATACAGCCAAGCTTGTTTATTATGCCTATTTCCACAGTGTTATGTCCTATGGTATTCTATTGTGGGGCAAAGCTGCTGATATTCAAACCATATTTGTATTACAAAAGAGAGCAATTAGAGCCATATACAAAATGAAGCCACGCGAATCTCTTCGCCAAAAATTTAAAGAAATAGGTATTCTTACAGTGGCATCTCAATACATTTATAATTGCTTACTATTTGTTCGTCAAAATATTAATAATTATAAGCAACGGATAGATATAAGTAATCGTCCAATTAGAAATGGAGGACATAAGTTAGTTATAGTGCCACACCGTTTGCGTAAGGTACAGAGGTCATTTGTGGGGTTGAGTGTACGCTTCTACAATATGATTCCGAAGTCTGTTTTGGACTTACCTTTGCACAGGTTTAAAGACACTGTCAAGAAACATTTAATTAATCATGGTTACTATACCATTGAAGAATTTCTTAACGACAATGATTCTTGGAATGATAGAAATATGCTTCCATCTCCTCACGAGATATCTTAAAAATATGTTATAATTTTTCATAATCTATAAGAAATCTTGTATTATAACAATGACATTTTTGAAAAGAGCAAGTGCCGAGTTTCTTGCCAGTTCTTCTCGGTGCAAACCTGCTTTCCGAACCTGGCGGTAGAGTTTTGACTTTTCATAAGAGCCTGTTATTTAGGCCTATGTGAAAAATAAATATTTTCATTTTCATTTTCATTTTCATTTTCATTTTCATTTTCAATGGTATCAGTATTACCAAGTGCCTATAAATAAATAATGTAATTAATTTCAGTGACAAAATAATCCAAACGCACGTTCTAATTTCTTTGTCTCTGAATCTACAGGCTAATCTGAATCGATTTTGATGGGAATTTCTAAGGTAGGTAAAAAATATAGCAAGGAGTGATTTAGAACAGATACTTATAATCTCGGGAAGTTTACTGAAATCCCGAATGATTTTCAAAACTCTCAAGTATACTTGATCGGAATTACACAACAGATATCTGTTTATGCAAAATGAACCTTACGTAGTATTCAATTAAAATTTAACGTGCTCTTTGCGGGTCCACTGTTAAAAGTGCAACTAGCTAATTAAACAGATCCGCATTTACTTTTACTTTTTATTAAACCGCTGAACTCGCCAGCGAAGCGTCGACGCGCTAATTTATAATAGAGTCAGTTTAAACCGCTCCAAACCGGTTTAATAACGCGTGACTCGACTTTTCATCGTGCTTGCGTTATATCTTACACTGGTCTTGGATCAGCTGATGTGAACTAACCTTAATAATGTTAGATCTTATTTTTAAGCACATAAGCATGTGTACTTTAAATTGAAAATACTCTACATAAACCTTCCGTTTCCACTGACGCAGGGTATACGTCAGGCATTTCCTGTCTAAATTTTCTTTTGAATAAAAAGCTGTAAAAAAATAATATTAATTTAAAAGCAATCCTTTGAAATATTGTAAATTACCTTTACCTTGACAATACTATTGCGGTACAAGTACCTACTCGGAGATAGCTCTGTATAACATCCCTTTCCTGGTAAATTAAAGTAAGCGGAAAAATCAAATTGTAAGGAGACATTTGCAGCCGCGCGAGCTGAAGTAAATTGATTTCCGATATTTCCTCAAAGACCTTTCCGCAACATCAAAGATTTCGGAAATTTTTTAAAAAGCTGAAAGTGTGAAAGTAGATTTGTTGGTCCTTAACTTTCCTAAGTAATGTTCATTTCAGGCAATTAAAACAGTAAAGAAACCCAAAATACTTGTAGATTTTATTTTTAATAAATTTATCAAAGGTGTATAATTTTTGCCAATGTAGACTACCCAAACAATATTTCATCCTGAGAAAATATTCCTACTAAGTAGTGAGTAAGCCATAGATTGCAACGAACAATTTACAAGTCGAAATACGTTAATAATAATTGTTAACTGAGTTTCCGTCAAAAGCGTGTAGAAATTCATGCGTCGAGTATATGAAACTAGTGAGATCTCAGAATAGTTCAGTTGTTGGCTAAGTATGTTACGCAATTACTTCATACATATTACATTAATTGCACCTAAAATCTAGATCTGTATTCGAGACGGCTAAGTTCGTAAATTTCGTTTGAAGCTCAATGAATACCTCTACTTATAAAAGGGGAAAAGTAATTATTTTTCTGGGTCGTGTTTTAATCTACGACGCAAAAATTAGTTTGACACATTTTTATGTAGCTGTCTTTTAGTATGTACGAAAGTATGGCTATAAACGTTAGTTCTACACATATACTACACTAAAATATTGTATCTACCCATTTTCTTGTGTTAGCTCTATGGATCAGTTACATCAAGAAAATGGATAACAAAAATACGAGTAAAATCTGACGTCATAATTCCACGTTTAATCATCATGTTTATCAGTTAAAACCGAAACAAACTTTTGAGTGACTCTTATACGCAATGGGGAACATCCTCGAGGCTTAAAATAAATACAGGTCATGTGAATTCCTATTCAACTCGGTGGAAAAACGTTTTTAGGCTCGCTCCAGCGGGCGTGAAACACGGTCGCCGATGGGGCGCGTGTTTGAAAATTTTATATTATGAACAGAGAAAAAATATGAAAAATGTATCAGAAGTAGCGTAGCCATTTCCATGTTGATCGTTCGTTCGTTTCAGCCGACGGACGTCCACTGCTGGACAAAGGCCTCCTGCAATGCTTTCCAGCCCACACGGTCCTGCGCCATCTGTATCCAGCGCCTTCCCGCGACTCTTTTAATGTCGTCACTCCACCTGGTCGGAGGTCTGCCAACACTGCGCTTTCCCGTGCGGGGTCGCCAGTCCAGCACTTTGGGTCCCCAACGTCCGTCGGTTCTACGAGCTATGTGCCCCGCCCATTGCCACTTCAGCTTCGCGATACGTTGAGCTATGTCGGTGACTCTGGTTCGTCTACGGATCTCCTCATTCCTGATTTGATCACGCAGAGAAACTCCGAGCATAGCTCTCTCCATCGCTCGCTGAGCGACTCTGAGCCTTCTTATGAGGCCCATAGCAAAAGACCAAGTCTCGGATTCATATGAAATCACTGGTAACACGCACTGTTCGACGACCTTAGTCTTCAGGCACTGAGGGATATTGGACGAGAAGACATCGCGAAGCTTCCCGAACGCTCAATGTTCCATGTTCCATGTTGATACTACATACTAATAAAGGACTGCTGCGTTATATTATATTTTTAAGTGAAAAAAATTGGTTGCCTGTAAAGTCGGTTTACTGTCGATAGTTGAACGTGACAACGTCTTCATTGTCGCTCGTTCCGCGCTCGCGAGGTAACGCCGGTAACGCCGCATGAGCGAGGTAACGCCGGATGAGTCATGTTTTTTCGTGCGTGCAACCGGCTCTGTCGATTTATAAGACGTTGTCACGTCAAAAAACTGTTCACAGATTTAACACTATGGCTCCTATATTATTTATTTAAATAAGAGGGAAAAGAGAAATAAATTGAAATAATGATAAAAAAATAATAGACACGGAAACGATTCCTTAGCTGTTGTATTCAATAAAATTGAAGCAATAAATAACTTGCATCGTCGTAAACCACAGTAACGCTGTCAATTTTAATGCAACTGGGTATGAAGTTGCAAGTTGCACACAATTCTTGAAGTAGACAAGTTGATCACGTCATTATAAGAAAATGACATGTTACTTATATAAATAAACATGTTTGTCTACCTATATTTAATTATTTGTAAAAGTATGGTTTGGTTGTATATTCGTGTTAGTTTCGCGTTATCGTATATTGTGTATCATGCATTATAACTTTATGCGGTGATGTTCGAAATCTAAATGAAAACGAGGCTGAAAAAAAAGTGAAAAGAAAAGTAGACTTCAAAGCGAAGGAAAAGTAAGTGTAAACCTATAATAACAAAAAAAAATGAACAAAAAGCTTAAGGAGTAGGTATATTTGGTTCATACAGAGTATCGTTATCATAAACTGGGTGTCCCCAACAAATTGAATCCGGGACCTCCGACACTGTGACCCATGACAGCGTAAAAGACTCTTTATGTGTTTATCGCCCACAAGCCGACAGGCGGGACTTAGGGTTAACCTTGCCTCGCGTTCGCTTAGTTTTTATGGTTTCCTTATTGAGTTGTACGGCTGAAACCTCAAAGTTATATTGACTGGTAAAATTAAATAAAGCGCTATCTGATTTTGATAATAAATTGATGACATTTATTTTTGTGATCGCAACCTTTTGCAAATAATAAAAATTTGTGCGATTTGTGACTGGAGTTAACTTGAATGATTACGGTCCAAGTTAACAAGTGTATGTTGTAGTTTGAGATATTATTTAATAATGCTCAGTAATGAGGTGCTCTCGAAGGGAATAAAAAATAATTAATCTACATCACAGAGTCCGGAAGTGTAAATCTTATAACAGTTTATAGGAAAAAAAAGTATTTCTATAAAAAGAAAATTAAGTTTAATACGAAACAGAACAGAATTACATAACCTAATAAGTGCAGTTTTATACTCTTAACTACTTAGGAAGTTCCTTTAGAAAACCTTCCTTTTTAAAACTGCAGGTGATTCATTGGAAACTTTTAAATAAGATTTTCGCAATAAATTGTTCAGTGGGTAGGCACTTGGTCCAAAATCCAAAATTGCCGCATTCCACGGAATTTTAAAACTTTACCGGCCTCATTACGAACGTTGCATGTCAATTGCCTTCATTGTTGCTAACCTATTTCCGCACGGCGAATTTACCTGCGGTCTTGTAGTTTTTATGCCGAGACTTATTCCGGTTGAAATTATTTATCAATTTCTTCGAAAACTTTGAAACAGATCGAACAAATGGTAAAACTTATATAGAATTTACATCATGAGACCCAGCACACGTTGGTCCTACGATACCCGATTTCTTTAATGACTCGACTATTATACCTATCTCAACAATTTATTTCGGATTAATTTACTTTCACTTCATAAAATGGTGTACCAAGATGTTATAAAAGTACCTGTTTTTCATGAAATGACATGAAAAAAAAACAAAATATGCAATTGTATTTAAATTTATCTGGATGCAAATATGATTATGGGGTTTATGAACTAAATCTATAACTTCAATACTATTTCAAATTTTTATTTGGTTCCTCCTCACCTTGCTACCATAGAACGGTAAGACATCGAAAAGGCTTCCACCCCTACATAGTTGACGTACCAAAGACACGTACGGAGCTGTTTGATTCCTTGTTCCTGATCCCACCCACTGCAAAGATCTGGAATATACTTCCAGGCATTGTCGTCCCACTACCTGAAGACGCTCAAGTTCTCAAGAGTGAATAGGAATTTCCTGGGCAAGCGCATTCCATTTTAGACTGTATCATCACTTTCCATTAGGTGTGATCACAGTGAAACGTTACCCTATATTGTTCAAAAAATTGTATAGTCAAAGCTAAATGTATTTATCACAATTTTACTCTAAATGAACCCAACTTTAATTGTTCATGTATATCGCGGTACGAATTTTACATGCAAATAAGTTTTATACACTCCATTGCAAAACAAAGCAAGCGTAGCCGCGAGCAAAAAGCTAGCGCATAATAATTTAGTTATGTTGTTATTCTGTGAGCGTATTGTATGAACGCGCAAAAAGGATTCTATTTTAACTTTTCCGAGGCCTGTAGGCCTTCTAAAACATGTTTATCTCGACTACAAAGGATAACACTTCTTTGAATTTGTGTTTAGTTTGGGCACACAAGCGGCTATTTAAGAATAATAACATTATTTATTTACATAATTTTGAATCGTTTCTGCTTTCAGGTAAAAAAAAAATTATTACCTAAAATACGAAAATATAAACTTTAAAAAAAAATTAGTTACACTTATACGTTACAGCTCTAGCTAGCTCTTATCATGTATATTACTGGCTGGAATGCTTGACTTTACTTTAAAGTTTAACCAAAACATTATAGTTAAATATGGCGGTCTGACCCTTTTTTCGAAAGACATAACATACAGTACGTATAATCTTTACAGTATACATGTACTGTACCTAAGTATATACTCGTAGGTGCATCGAATGGTTTTTTATTTCGATGATATAGGACTAGACACGTATACAATAAGCACACCAATGCTACGCATCGGGACGTTGGTAGATCAAAGACAAGCACTTTCATAAACTGCTTTAATGACAAACTCACAGCAAGATTACAGTATTTGCAAAGTTTTGAATAAGAAAACCCTAATCCAGTGTTTCCGCTCCCACGGCTGGCTGCCTTCATTTGCCTCGCAAGAAAGTTACGCAGTTGTTGTGTTGCGCATAAGTTTCCTGAAGACTGGCAAAAGGAAACATGCGGTTAGTGCGGTATGAGGGAGCATACGGGACTGATATACTTACAAATGTAATGAAGGAGTGAGGAAGTTTTGGGAAGATGCTAAGTGTTGGATTAAGTTATTTGATGCTTTTCACGAGTTGCTAAATTTTACTATATGTCACTTTTTACAAATAGTATCTATCCTTCTTGCGGATTCTGCCCAAATAGATACCATCACCACAGTCGTCGTCGTCGTCGTCGTCGTTTCAGCCGATGGACGTCCACTGCTGGACATAGGCCTTTTGAAATGACCGCCAAACACCACGATCCTGCGCCGCTCGGCGCAAGCGCGACCCTCTTAATGTCGTCCGTCCACCTGGTGGGGGGTCGACCGACACTGCGTTTCCCGGTGCGTGGCCGCCATTCCAGCACCTTGGGTCCCCAACGTCCATCGGTCCTGCGAGCTATGTGCCCGCAGCTAATGTGTGGGGGGTAAGGGGGTGCACTTCCATCTCGGCACCCCAACTGCCAGCCTCACCTGCCCGTGGTGTCCCTGCTGATCGACGAACGAGGAAATGGCGAACCGACAAACGGCGGGATAACCGTTTTTTCAACTGGCTAGGCTGAAAAATGGAGCAGGTCGGTGTCGGGCAGCAGCGACACCGGCGCGACCAGTCTGGTCCTGCGGACGACCAACCCGTCTGCCCAGCGTGGTCGTCTATTGGGCATAAACCCTAAATGATTAGCCGAAATAGTCCATGGCCCCCAGTCCCTGGCAGCCCCGCTAGCCCCGGCTCTGGCAGCGGTACGGGTAATGGCGGGACAGGGGGTGCTAAGAATCTCCAGCAGAGATTCCGCTGCCAACCCCGACGACTGGACCTGGCAACTTATAACGCACGCACTTTGAGGACCGACGAGAAGATCATCGAGCTGGAAGAAGCTGTGAGCAAGTCACCACAGTATCATCTTGCAATTGAGCAGCAATATATGACTGGGTATAGCGCAGTGAATTGTATTATATTGCAATGTAAAATCTTGGGATATTATACCACATCGGGCATGAGTAGGTATATCATTAAATATTTGGAAATCGTCTTGTTTATCTCAATGCCTGGGTTTATTCTTTGGATGCCACATCGCGTAAAGTTTTCTGGTGTTGAACCCGTGTAATTTTCGGTTTTCCACAAATCCCACGCGTTTCGTCGATTTTCCCAAAATAAAAACTAGTCAGTGTGACTTAAGATAATTACATTCTCTGCCAAATTGGTTAAGTAGTTCTGGCTTAACTGAGTAACAAACATTAACACATCCAAAGCATCCAATTTATAATACAAGAATTAGAGCCGCCGTGTATGCGGAATAGGAACGTTATAAGAGGGATTGCAAAGTTTTCTTAAATTTTTTGTATAATATTATGAAAATATTTTGTAATGAGGGATGTTGTAGGAGGAAGTAAACACTCTAAGACTGCTTCTGATCTCCTTCTCATCTCGTTTATTGTGGGTTGGTCCTCTAAATATTGATACATCATACATTGGAGTGGGGGTTTACACGTGTGACGATGAGGTATTGTACTTAGGTATTTAGGGCAGGTCATCGACCTTTAGCACGAGTCTTAGATCATTGTACTTACTAATTAATAGATTTAAAATATCTTTCTTAAGAGTAATATTTAACTAAAGTACCTACTACCATACCACAATTTGTTGTTTCATGACACCTACCAAATTAACTCTAATATTACTCGTGTCGCACAATATTAATATGTAATCTGCAATATTCGGAGTCGGTCACGTAAGACGAACTTAATAAACAGCAAATGCCAGCGCGGCGCGCGGGCGGGCGCCAACTCGGCGTAATTTACTAACTTGGCGATAATGTCACTTATTTTTATCCTATTCGTATTAAACTATAGTAATAACGACACATATTGCTAGCTGACGCCTACAATAAATAAATAAATACTCTTTATTTGCACCACACAAGAAATTGCACAAAACAGAAATACATATTAAAATAGTTTTAGGCACAAAAGGCGGCCTTATCGCTTAGCAGCGATCTCTGCCAGGCAACCTTGAGAAAAGGAAAACAAAGGAACTAGAGTTTGCAGGTGGTGTAGATTTATAAACTATACTACATACAAATAACTACAAACTAATACATAAACTAGGTTAACAACTTTGTGAACGTCGTTTTAGTTTTCAGGATTTGCTTTCTGTTCGTCGATTTTCCTGTTTGGAAAAGATTATTCGTAGTGTATTTAATCTGTTAATGAGTAACAGCAATGCATACAATCTAATAGGCGAAAGGAGAACCTACTAAGAGCAAAGGGCTCCATTAACTCCTTTTTAGAAAAAGCCTTAAAATATCATATGATAGTCGTTAAGTCATGGTATCCAATCGTATAGACAAGAGGTCCTTGGATCTGATTGCGTAAGGAAATAGTACATTTCAATATAAGTGCGGATAGTTTGTCATTTCTTTACGAGTCCCGGTTTGTTGACCCAAGCCGAAGGCGAGGGTCAACTATAAGGACGAGTAAAAATGACAATTCCGCACGTGCATTGAACGACGTTTTTTAATACATTGCGAAAAAAAATATTGGTTTTTGCCTGCTCCGTATTTGCATGCCGTGTTCGTGTTCATGCGCTCCTGGTACGCCCGCTCCGGTGCTGCGTAGGAGGAAAACACAAAAGCATAGGAGGAAAACACAAAAGCACTAGTGCGGAAAAGAATAACTTTGCGCACGCTAAACATACATGGAAATGTCAACTTTTTGAGCAAATGTATTAAAAATATTATATTCATTATCGTAATCATGAGCAAATTTTGCGCTCCCATTGGCCGACGTCCACAATGACCAATCAGCGAGCAGATTTTTTTTTGCGATAACGATAACGATGAATACGTTTTTCTTACATAATGGCCTAGCTAGCCTGGTAATATGGGAAAAGTACCGCGAAGTAATTGATGCAATGCAGCATGTAACTAATGTATTTTGCTGAATTTCAATAATTTTGATCATCATTTGAGATCGTAACCAAGTACCTACTCTTACTAAATTTATGTTACTTTTGTCATTTTAATTGTATTGTCAGTTCAGTAAGTTAGAAAGCTTTGTCGTCATCAAAACAAAACTGATGTTTATGAATACGAATATTTCTCGCCATACAATGGGCCACTTAATGCCATTGTTGGCGAAGATTAATTTTTACCAAACGCCAATGTCTCGGCGACGTACGTAAGAAATGAAAAGAAATACGCCTAAGTGGGGGAGTGTCACCGTTGGTATAATGACGTCACCCACTGGAGATGATATGGATATTAATTATGATGAAGGTGACATTAGGAGAAGAAATTATTTCTATTCTAAGAAAGAATTATTCTACGTTTCGCCTGCGAGCTTTATTGTTCTATGCTCCATAATTCATTGCTTGTTTGTAATGAAAAGCTCCAAATCCAAATCAGAAATATAAGCTAATTTAAAGCAAGACTGAATGAACACTAAGTACTCCGCGGAAATATATGCTTCACAAATTACCAAATAGGCTCACTTAAATGGTCGGTAAGAAATTACTAAATAGTGCCAAATGCTAGTACTTATCAATATTTCAATACACGATGACGCAACCCACTCTGTCAAACTCCATACGAATCGTATGAAACATAAGCGTGTTTGATAGAGTGGGGAGCGTCTTCTTGAATTGAAATATCTATAACAGGCTGGTGATAGTTTTACGACAATTACTGCGTAATGAGAAATACACCATACACATCACATTCATTTCACATAGTATTCACGGCTCGTTCTGTAAGCAACACAGCCATGTGTAAAGTGCTATCGTTAAATCCAGTTAAGTACATTAACTAAGTTGAACACGAGACGCCTTAAAGTATGGGTAATTAAACGAATCCTCAATCCCAACACGGCGTAACTCACCTCTGGTAATTAAACCGCTGAACTCGCGAGAAAAGCGTCGACGCGCTAATATTATAAAGCCAGCGTAAACCGCTCTGAACTGGTTTAATATCGTGAAGGCACAACTTTTCGTTGCGGGACGGGTCTTACCACCGAGCTGGATTAGGAGGTGTGTACAACTGTACGTACCATTCAATATCAACAATCAAGATCATAATATGAAGTCTGTGATGTCCTTTGACACAGGGTAATCTGTACATTACTGCAGCAACAAAAGAGGCATTGATGGAAGAACGTATAAATGTGGGCAGAGGCGGAGCCAAGGCACACATACGTGCGTTCATCAATGCTTAGTTGTGGCCAAGGCTTGTATAGTACTTTTGTCATACAATGCGCGGAACTTTAAATTAAATACCTAGATAAAGTGGCAAATGGGCCTTTTCAATATCTAAAAATATATCATAGCCATAATATTGTCCCTGTCCTTTGTTCTACTGCAAGGCATGATTCGACTTTCGGAAAAGACAAAGTACTTATTCTTATATTTCTTTTGGTACGAAGTAAGTAAAAAGTAAATTTCAAAAATGCGTAGTAAGTAGGTGTTGCTTACAAAGAAATAACGATTATTTTACAAAAGTTTCAATTTTGACAAGCGCTTCAGGACTTTATCAGACAAAAAAAAATTCATCGATTCTAACGTACAAAGTATAAAAGTACAAGTAGTTTGCAGTACAAAGTACAAGTAATTACCTACAAGTATTACATTATTACTAATTGGCTCCACTTTTGGCCTACGAATTGAAAGTGCCCCTATGTTTGCTCATCGATCGCGGATCGCGGGTGTGCTCGGGGAAATGCAAAAAAGGGAAAGTAAATACAAACATTCGCATCGAGTGCCACTTCAGTGCGTTCGCAGCCAGTAAATAATAAATCGGGAGAGAGCCATTATAATGTAATTATAGTCTTATTGTTCCTCGTTTATCTAGTCTTATTTGTTTGACTCTATACAAATTAGTACTTGGCTGCGATCTCATCTGATGGTAAGTGCTAATGCAGCTTAAGATGTTATCGTACTAACTTGGAAAGGTAAATAAATTTATCCCCTAACGGTTTCTACAAGCATCGCATCGGAACGCTAAATCGCTTGGCGGTGCGTCTTTGCTGGCAGGGTGGTAACTAGCCACGGGCAAAGCCTCCCACCAGACCAGACCTGAGCCAATTAAGAAATTATTAAAATCCAAAGTGGCCCGTGGCGGGAATCGAACCCGTGACCCCTCACTCGAATTCCAGCGCACCGCCACTGCACCAGGGAGGTCGTCACAATTATTACTTCCTATTTTACTGCTTTGCCCGGGTAAGCTCGTGGCAATTTAATAATATGCTTTCTTATTTCCTGTTTCCCTTAGAATATTTGTGCATAATTCATTCACTTCTACATTTTATTTGACTTCAAAAAAAGAGCCTGAATATTACAACTCGTATGTAATAATATAGGTATGTATGGTATGTATGTGTCTTTGCTTCTAAAATTTCTTTGTCATTTCGAAGGATTTCAATTGTATAGTAGCCCAGAATTAAAAGTTAATTATTATACAAGTTTTAACTATTACCAATAAAACAAATTATGCTGTTATAAATTCAAACTACAAAGATATGCCTTTACAGAAGGTCATTTCATTCCACGTAGCTCCGTAGTTTCGATGCTATTTTGTAGTGCAGTTAAAAAAGGATTCCGCCGGTCGCAATATATGTGTGTTTGCTCTAAACAAACGTATTCCAGCTCAACTCGATATCGAGTATTTGTACACCTTCTCTGTGTTCCGTATTCACATAACTATGAAATCGATTACAAAAAAATAAGCTTCCCTACTTTGTTTATAAGAGAGACGTTTTTTTCTGTAAATGGGTTATACTCCTATCTAAGCACAACACTAAGTAGTTGATGCGCGACGAAATTGATATTTTAAAGATTATCTTCAAACAACTTTTTTGCAGTTATTGAATATAGGATATTGAGTAAAAAAAAAGTTTCAAGTAAAGTATAAAAATCCCTACACATAATATTTAGATATTCTTTATAATGCAATCTTTTAGCACCCGTTCTGTGGCTCACAGGAACTCTAAAACATTATTTATTAAACAGTTGAGATATAATAGATTCTCACTGGATACAAGTTTATTCTTACGAATTTGCCCTCATGTATTTGGATTTTGTACAAATCCCTGTAGAAAATGTGGATTTTTACGGAATAAAAACTAATTATCTGGGCTATAATTGTGGCTGTAATCTATCTCAACTCCAAATCGATATTCAACAGAAGACAAAAGAAGTCACAAACGAACGCATACATACAAACTCTTTTATAAAATGTGTAAAACAGACGTCATATTGAATCTATGTTGTAAATTGTAATATTATTAGTTATACATACACTCCGCTTAGTAACGTTCAAATAAAAAGTATTAGTCTGAGCAGTTGTGTATGAACTGCAGCACAATAATACCCGGCGTGGCACTCGATGCAATTGTTTGTATTTCTGTTCCCCTTTTTTGTTCGCCATGCATGACGACGGAAAGGTGGAGGTCGATAAACAAAATGTAGGTAGGCGCTTTTTCATTTCGCAGCCAAAGCACTGGAACCAATAGGAGCGGCCAATAAACGACTTAGTTTGCACTGTGTGTGTACGTATGAACATTGTTTAGCTATTCGTACAGTTTGGCCTTGATTGTGCAAAAAATTGTGATGTTGGATGCATATTCTGCCAGTTTCAGCGAGATACTAGTAAAAATATAGCAAGAAACAATGTAAGAGCAGAGACTACGATACGATTTTTTTTTGAAATTTCCTTTATTCGAAACATATCATGCGTTCATTTCGTCCGCTGTTAGTATTCAGTACTTTCAAATTCTTTCATTTCTCTATGTCAACATAATATATTATGTCAAACAGAGATTTTAGGAAAATTTGAGCTATTAAATTACAAAAACGTCCAACAGTACGAAAGATAAATAGAATGAGTTGTGCTATTTAATACAAGTGTACCAGTTGTACGAATAAGAGGTCAGTACATTTTTTTTACTATTCCATTCCAAGTTAGCGGCGAAGACGGCTTGAACGTCGTTTTTCTGTTATGTTCTTCCGCAACGCAATGTCGTGTCGCACCCACCAACATAATATTCGTAAGATTGAGAACGACATACACAAATTTAGTATATCCTCTTAATTTAGTATCTAACTGTAAATTTCGTAAACGGAGTACCACAATTCTTTTTTTATTGTTTCGCTGGACGTGGTTAGCTGCCGCTCGGAATTATTTAAACCCAGACAGACGTCATGCACGCTTTCACTCGTAGCCGTTGTAGAGGGTCTACGCATACTACGACAGCACTACTGCGATATATGTACTCGTAGCTGGTGACGTAGCATGCAGTAACCAAATAAGTTGTTTGTATTTTATACAGAACTAAGTAACCCGCCAAACATTTTTATTATTATTAATTTTGCCATACATGAGTATGAAAAATAACTTATGACCTAGTTTCAGACCTACAAAACGTAGACAAAAAAAATCATAAAAACCGAGTCTAGTTACAAAAACGAATTGTATATACTTACTAAAAGATAGATTGGGAGAAATATACCTAGAAGTAGTAATAGAAATCCTTATTGCAACAAGATACAAAAACGGGGAATAGTATCCAATACATAAATAATAATAGTTATTAAAGCTTTGAGGCAATGGCGCGCCTCATTACTGCATTGATTTTTTAAAGGCAACATAGGCGTTAGAAGCTTTACAAAACAATACCTACAATCTACATGTTTGATGCTTAAAACACGTTGTTATGAGGGACGTACATAGTCGTACTAGAATTTACATACAAAATATAAATATAGGGAATGAATACGTTAGAAAACGTAATTACCGCATGCTTGCGCGTGTAACGTATGCTATTTTATCCACAGTTCCAACGGTGTTTGTATAAACCATAAGGCATATATACAAATAATTAGCTATCATATCTAATAATTTATCTAAAAGAAAATAAACTGCACTTTGTATTATATTATTTAGAATTTAATGAAAAACCTATTGGTGCAAACAAAGGAATAAAAAGATGAATGACAGAACAAAAACGCGCACGCCTGACATTTCAATTGTCACTTGATATGTGACATTTGTCCACAGACACAACTTATAAATCTAATACATAGAGGAGACAGAAGGCGCGAATTTTAAATTTACATTTTAACACTCCCACTAAATTTAAGCCTTCTAAAAGAAAAACAAGTTAAAATAAACTTTTAAACAAACAAATCAGAGTAAAAAAAAATAATTAAATTTTAAGTGTTAACAAGCCAATCTTTTCTCTGAAAAACTGAAATTTTTCTCTAGACAATGCTTTGGTGAAAATATCTGCAAGTTGACTATTACTACAAACATGATTCAAATCAATTAGCTTATCACAGTATTTTTCTTTTATAAAATGATACTTAATGTCAATATGTTTACACCTTTTGTGAAAATTAGCATTTTTAATAACACTTATAGCACTCTGATTATCAAGATTTAAGCACAAAGTATCTTGTTTGTATTCACCAATATCACACAATAACTGTTTGATCCAAATGGCTTCCTTGGTAGCGGCACAGGCAGCCATAAATTCGGCCTCTGTTGTTGATAGAGCTACGGTTTGCTGGCGTTGGCTGCACCAGGTTACTGCGGCTCCACTTTTGATGAAAACATAGCCAGTCACAGAACGTCTAGTTTCCATGTCGTTGGCATAGTCTGCGTCACAGTAGCCCTCCACCTTGCCATCAGAGGTAGGCAGGTAACATAACCCAAAGTGTTTTGTCTCTTTGAGATATTTGCATATTTTCTTGACTGCGTTCCAGTGGGCATTGTTGTAGCAATTGAGAAATCTACTCACCAAGCTTACTGCAAACATGATGTCAGGTCTGCTTACTATGGCAAGGTGCATCAGCGAACCAACTGCTTCTCGGTACGGGATGTTCTGAGTCGAGCACTCTCCTTTCTCAAGCTTCGTGTGAGGATCAACTGGAACACTGTTGGGGTTTGCATTATTCATATTGAATTTGTTCAACAATTGTTCAATGTACTTGGTTTGGTGAATGAAGATATATTTATCACACTTCTCTATTTGCATTCCAACAAAATTATTTACAGGGCTTATTTTAATTTCAAAAATGTTTTGTAAGTCACTGATAAGCTCCTTCAATACAGACTTGTCTTTGGAGAACAATAGCCCATCATCTACATATAGACATAAGTAGCATTTAATTCCATTTATATTTCCAAAATAAACACATTGATCTGCTCTACTGTTAATAAGTCCAAATTTCTTTAACGTTTTATCAAACTTACTGTTCCAGCATCTAGGTGCTTGCTTCAAACCATAGAGAGATTTATTGAGTTGACAAACTTTGTTTGTCCCACAGATTAAACCTTCTGGTGGAGACATAAATATCTTTTCCTGTAATTCTCCATAAAGGAAAGCAGTTTTGACATCTAATTGGATTATTTCAAGATTATGTTGAGCAGCTAATGACAATAATAATCTGATAGAATCATACCTGACCGTAGGGGCAAACGTTTCCTTGTAATCAATATCTTTTGTTTGTGCATACCCCTTTGCACACAAACGTGCTTTGAAACGAGGACCCGTTGGCTCGTCTTTGACACGGAAAACCCATTTGCATCCAATAGCTTTGGCATCTGCTGGTTTTTCGACCAATGTCCACGTTTCATTTTTCTGATGAGCTTCTAGTTCCTCTTCAATGGATTTTCTCCAGTTTTCTGAATCACTTGAACTTAATGCATCTTTATATGTTTCAGGAGTTGTACAGGATAATGTATCACTGTAGCACAGGAAAGAATTTTCTTGTTTGTTTCTATTACTTATTTTATTTCTAGGTCTCAATGTGATGCGAGGAATATCTGGAGACTCTACAGATTCACTTGGTATGTATTCACTTTCAGAGGTTGATTTTGATTCAGTAACTGTGTCATATGAACTTTCTGAGGGACTTTCTTCACTGTCGCAGGGGTAATTCTGCTGGTGAGTTTCTGTTGTACTTGTATTCAACTCCACCGGGACATAATTTCTTTTAACGGTTGATTCTAAAAATGTAGCATCTCTGCTTTTGATGACTTTCTTGGAGTTGGGTACAATAAACCTGTAACCTTTAGAATTTTCACAGTACCCCATGAAGAGCATCTTTTGTGCTTTCGGGTCCCATTTCTTTCGTTTTTCCTTAGGTAAGTGAACCATAGCTTGACATCCAAATGTTTTCATATGACTGACGTTTGGCTTTCGACCAGACCACATTTCTTCCGGTGTCTTGAATGACAATGATTGAGTCGGAGAACGGTTTATGATGTAAGCAGCTGTATGTACTGCTTCGGCCCAATATTGTTTCGGCAGCTCTGCATTCAGAAGCATACACTTAGCTCTCTCTACTAGTGTTCTATTCATGCGCTCAGCTGTTCCGTTCTGTTCTGGTGTATAAGGTGTGGTTGTCTGATGTATGATTCCGGCACCTTTCAGGTATTCTGAGAAGTTCTTATTCAGATATTCAAGGCCGTTATCTGTCCGTAGAACTTTGATATGACAATTTAACTGATTTTCTACTTGATTCTTGAATTCCTTAAATTTTTCAAATACTTCAGATTTATTGTGTAAAAAATATACAAAAATTTTCTTTGAATAATCATCCAGGAATGTCAGAAAATAGGATGCTCCACCCAGTGATTTGGTTTCCATCGGACCACAGACATCTGAGTGCACCAATTCAAGTAGCTGATTTGATTTTGAGCCTTGACTTTTGAATGGTAGTCGTGTTTGCTTTCCTTCCTTGCATGTAACACATGCAAAACTGAGTTTCTTTTCTGATAAGCAAACACCTTCTGTATTTTCTGTCATCTTTTCCAGACTATTAAAGTTCAGATGTCCCATTCGTTGGTGCCACAGGAAAGTATCTTGTTCAACATCGGACATGCATGCATAGCCCCTCGGGGTGTTAAGCCGGTACATGTTGTTGATCAAGCTGGCTGTTGCCACTGTCTTATTCTGTTTGTTTAAGATAACACAGCCATTACTATTAAATATTACTTGGCCACCATTGTTAACTATCTGACTTACGGATAGTAAATTTGTAGCAAGATCCGGCACATACAAGACGTCTCTAAATAATATTCTATTTTCCTGACCTTTGTCATCAAGAACCTCTATGGAAAGTTCTCCTGAACCCTTGACCAGTAACATCTTATTGTCTGCAACTTTTATGTTCTGAATCGACGGGAGCCTCATATTTGGCAGAGGGTGCCTAGACATGTGGGTTGAGGCACCGGAGTCTATGTAATAGCAATCTTGATTTTCTGGACTTACTGTGAATGCAGCTGCATAACTGTTACTATTGCTAGGCTTCTTTTTATTTGACAATTTACACTCCGGGCTCTTGTGTCCATATTTATTGCAGGAGAAACAGCGAGGCCCCTTTTTCCTTTGATTTGGAACCCTGCTGGAGGTAGCGAAGGCAGAAGTTTCACTGATATCTTTGACGTCTTGCAGAATTTTAGCTTTCACCGCATCAGCTGTAATTTTTATACCTGAGCTTTCTATAGCTATTATCATCGGCTTGTAGGATTCGGGAAGACCGGAGAGCAGCAGTGTGCCGAGCCACTCGTCGTCTACTTTGAAGCCAATATTTCTGAGCTTGTGTGCGGTTGTGATGATTTTGCTTACATATTCCTCAATATTCTTGCACCCTGATAGCGTTGTGGTGCATAAGTCACGCAGCAGGCCTACCCGGCGTGTTAGCCCTGAGTCGTCGAACGCACGTGTAAGGTTATCCCATGCTTCTTTTGCGGTGCGTGCTTCTTGGATATGTACGTAGTTTATCGGGTCGACAAGCAAAACTATTTTTGCTTTTGCTTTAGTGTCCTTTTTCGTATCTACCACGTGTGGATCCTCTATGCACTCCCACAGCTCCTCATGTTGTAAGTAGGTCATAACCGCGAACCGCCATGTTGCGTAGTTTTCCCTACCAGTCAACTTTTCAATAAGTGCAAGTGGATTGTTCGACGACATCTTTTCACTTGGGCTTTCTGGGCCCACAACCTAATAATTTATCTAAAAGAAAATAAACTGCACTTTGTATTATATTATTTAGAATTTAATGAAAAACCTATTGGTGCAAACAAAGGAATAAAAAGATGAATGACAGAACAAAAACGCGCACGCCTGACATTTCAATTGTCACTTGATATGTGACATTTGTCCACAGACACAACTTATAAATCTAATACATAGAGGAGACAGAAGGCGCGAATTTTAAATTTACATTTTAACAATATCACAACAAACCGCATTTAAATATTTTTTTGTAATTTAAACTCTAGAGGAAAAAGGGTGACACGTGAGTGAAATCGCAGGCATTGGCTAGTGTGTAATATAAATGTTAAGTAAATGTTCGTATCCTAAAACTGAGGCTAAGCAAGTATCTTGTCTGAGACCCGGAGCCGACTCGGGTGACGATAAACACATAAATAGCCTTTTTACGCAGCCAAGGGGTCACATGTCGCAGGTCCCAGATTCAATTTGTCGGGACCGCTTTATGTCACACATCTCGATCCTAAATTCCTATAAGGTTTTATTGCCCAAATAGATCCTTTATTAGATTTAGAGAAATCTTCTTTTTAATTGTAAGGATATGCTAAAAATGTCTACAAATCAACTACTTTTTTACTTTCATAACCTGTAACTAACGTATATGCACTTCTGAAGAGTCAATAAAAATATGTTTCTATACACTTGCTCATAAAATGCACTTACAAAGACAGTATAAGGCTGGCGCATGCGCAGTATATCTTAAATTACTCGGTTTCTATTGAATATATAATTTTAACAAAAATTTAACACATTCTTGATTAAGTAATCTTTTTCTGTAAATTTAAGATTCATTAGTAATGAATTTTAGCCAAGCTGATACCCAAAATACACGGGAAGGGTACTCAGGGTACTTATTTTATTGATGTATTCAAAGACAACCATTTCTAACCTAAAGTATATTGTTTTATTTACACCTTAGACCCTTAGCAATAAGAAACAAAAGAAATATCGTAGGTCTTCATACATTTTTTCGTCACATTGGTCGTTTTTGTAATGGGTACAAAGAGGTACAAAAAAACGCCCTCTCAAACGACCGGATTTGCCATAGAACAATAATACTTAGGCGACTTTATGCAGTCTTTTTTGCTGTCTCTTTTCATTGACATTAGTTTAGAACAAGATAAAAAAGGTCAACTATAGAACATTGAGCACTGTATAAGGAAATATGAAGAGGCAAATCCGCAAGCGTCCAGAGACCGCCAGGCGGTTTCGGACGCGCGCGACCAAACGTCAATGAGACCGCCTGGCGGTTTTGGACGCGCTAAAGTAAGTGCAGTAAAGTTTTTTGCAGATTTTTCAAAAAAAAAGTCAATTCCCACTACGCTGGCCAAGTTTGAGTACAGTAAGATTAGCTCTCAGTTTCTTCACAATGATTTTCTTAAGGGGATTTATTGAATTTATTATTGTCTTTCTCACTCTCACGGATACGTTGGCAGGTACGACATGCAGCGTTGCAGAAGAATATAACAGAAAAACGACATTTTACCTAATTACTCAAAAAATAAACCAATTATCAAAAATCTGTTTCTAAACGTTTTTGGATATTATTATTAGCGACATATTAAAACAAAAATTACAATTAAATCCATTGTAGTTTCCGATAAAAATGAGAAAAACTGAGATTTTTTGAGCAACTTTTGGGAGAACTTGCAATCGAGAAAATTTTATCCAAACGTATTTCTGCTTCTAAGCGATTTTAGATTAATGACCCAAAATAGATTTATGACATTTAAATTTGAAAGTAAATGTCTTTATAGTTTAAAAAAAAACTTTATTCAAAATCGCGTAAATACGGCTTCTACGCCGTTAACTGTTGAGCGAGTGATTTTAGTTTCCACAAACGCAAAGAGCCCGGGATTTGAATCCATAACTCCCAAATAAGACGCCGACGGGGTATCACTTCTTTTACAGTGCACCTCTGTCCACGTGTACCTATATAACTCAAGCATTAAACCCCCATATTACCATACAATTTAGTTTTATGTCCCTTCATTCGTCCAAAAAAAGCTCTCACAGAGTGTTTACACAAAATTGGATTGCGGGCCACATTTTATTTTAGGCCCGTTTATACATTTTTAACCGCTAACTCGTCACTACGTTTCACACTCGACCGGCGCGCAGCGGGCCTAAAAACATTTTTTTTTGTTTTTATTAAATGAAATTCCTACAAATGGCTTGTTTTTTTAAGCCTACAGTTATGGAGATTCGAGATAACGTCTCAAATAGACAATAGCTAGCTACTATTTATAGACAGCCTAGCACCAACTGAAACTCATGAATTAGGTTATATTGTCTTTACATGGTGTAATATTACTTGCTTCTTGTAACAACGTTGTATAGCAGAGGGCTAGGGGCTCTAAGTTAGTACAAAAACATCTTCTGTTGAATCGTCAATTAACATCAGGTGACATTACAGTCAAGTACTAACTTGCATTTGGTATTAAAACATTGCAGTCAAGTAACTTGCAGTTTGCATTAAAATAATTATTTTAGTGGGTATAGTAAATAAAACCACATAAAAGTTTACTCATCAAAAACTCTTGTAAACATAATAATAAGTGATGTATGAAACAAGTTTGTAAGTATCGCATTACACGCGCAGCGACTATGTTGGTGCTATTCGCTAATACAGATAGTATCATACAAATTGGCTATCGCGAAAGTTAGATTAAGTGCCTCGACGAAACTTATTATCGCCGTGTTTATCCGCCTCTTATCCGGATACACGGGTAAAATTCGTTCAGTATAAACTATACACCTTTTTGTATAAGCTTTTATTTGGTTTCACCTGTCCCGATGTTTGTTTGTAAGTTAGTCTGTAATCAAATCTTGCAAGTTAAATTTGAGCCACTTCCTAGTTACTGATTGAGCTGAAATTTTGCATATATGTGAAAATCGCATGACAATGAAAATTATTATGACATGGAGCAGATCTGATGATGGAACTGGAAGGTTTGGAACATAGGAACTCGGTAGTTAAACGACACTACGCTAACGAGTTTGGACTCGTTTGATACTTCTCGACGAGCACATTGTCGCTAGATGGCAACCAGGGTTTGATGCTGAGGAGATTACAGATAAAACTTACACAACATGTTTTAAAATTCCACGAAAACGCGCCTCACTCCTTCCTAACCCCTTACTAATCGCATGAAACACAAGCGATTATAAAGGAGTGGAGCACTATATCTACGCAATGAAACTTCGAAAGTCTACTAGTAAATCAGTACAAGAATATAAATTATGAAAAAAGTTGACGTAAACATTCATTTCAGAAATATTTTAAATTGGCTTAAACATTAATTTATTTCACCGTACTCCGCCTCAACCAAAAATAATTTGTTTCAATTCAAACTCGAAACAATAGCTTATCCGTTTCGAATGAGATAAAATAATAAATCGTCCTTACAAACAAATAACGCGGTAAAGATTAAATTTCGAAATCAACCGGGAAACATTCTGAGGTGATTCGTGTATTAAATTAAAATTAAATTAAAAATTAATTCATTCCTCAAGGCCGACGGCGTAAAATTTTAATAAGCCCCCGATGTGAAAACATTGACGTCAGATGTCAGAACAGGGGCTTCTTATTTCACCCTTCACGGTAGGGCCACGAGAAACAATTAGGCAACAATCTAAACCTTTGACTTTTTGATTTATTTTCATTAATTTTTCGCGATAAGTTCGTAAGTATGATCAGCGGGGCTAAGGTGCGCGCGTAGATATATGTCTTCGTACTTTTGTCGCTCTCTTTTCTCATTTTTATTCATAGTGATAGGCAGAGAAAAGAGAGCGACAGAAGGAGAGAGAAGTATCTCAGCATGCGTAGGCGGGGTGCTTTCAAAGAAGAGTGAATGAGCATTTTCTAGGTCAGCGCGCTTCATTCTAGCTCATCATTGCTGTCCATCAGACATGATTGTTGCCAAGCGCAAGGCTAGTAAACTAGGCAAGGATAATAATCTTAAAAGCATAAGTTTCTTCTATGGAATCCTGCACTTTCCTTTCCTTATCCATGTGGATATTCCACACGATTCCTTTTATAAATTAAGTTGTTAAAATTCTGCCTATTTTACGAGATATATGGGTTTCTTCCACTGCGCCATCAATTCCGTTGTACGAATAAAAATAGATACTGTAACATACGGAAATTCAATAAAATGCAGCATGTTAAAACCTCTCTGGTACTAAAGAAAGACGAAATAAAAATATTACAGACAAGTAACATTATTTTAACCGCTAAAGTTCACGAAGGAGCCCGGAGTCTCTAATAACTTTTACTCGAGCGTTATCAATATTCCCTCGCGTGCTCCAAACTTGCTTCCTAATTCACGAACTTAAAGCAAAGAGATCATAAAATTTAAAATATTTTCTACGGTTAACAAACTTTTTGTGCCCGCTTTAACTCGTGGTTTTATTTAAAAAAAATGCAAACGTGGAGTTTTAAAATTTCACAAAAATTAATTAAAAATCTTCATTTTCCAAATTATGCCAAATTATGAATAGTAATTTTATTTTTTAAATTTTACCCCAAAAAGGCAGTTCATTTTGTGGTAAGTAGAGTTTTAAGATAGCTTCTAATAAAAATCTTAAAAGGTTACCAAATTCCAATTACTCACATGTTTAAATACGTCATACAGTACGTACAACCTACATTGAGCATGGTTCACAGTATAATATATTTAAAATAATAATATTTATTATTATGTGAAAATTATTTCAATAATTTCAATAATTTCAAACATTTCAATGTTTTTGACGTTTTGTCTTTATTGCTTCCATCGTGGTAGGCAATTTAAAAAACTGTTGTTAAAAGAATCGGAATACAGTATAAAATCTGCATAAAATCGATCGAACTGCATCTTGATAAATCACCGTATTCATTATATTACACGGATTCACATAAAATACAAGATCTGTCAGAGCCATAACTCCATTTTTTTTTGTACAAGTGGAAAATTAAAAAAATTTAAAACACCCACGACTTTTGCAGACTTGTAATTGAAAAAGGGTTAAATAATTTTTTTGAAACTCCCCGACTAAAGGAAAGTAAAAACTAAGAACCTTACAGTATAATTACAAATCCAAGAAAATCCGGAGCTGCTGTGTTTTGCCTATGACGGTGTTGATGGTGCTGTTATCCAGTTGATGACTAATTCAATTTCTTGATACTTCTCATATACCGGCAGTTTATCAATACTTACTAATTACATTAATGGATATTGGAAACGAAAATAGCAATGGCAGCTCCGACGGATTTTCTTGGATTTGTAATTATACTAATAGGTTCTTAGTTCTTACTTTCCCTTAGTCGGGGAGTTTCAAAAAAATTATTTAACCCTTTTTCAATTACAAGTCTGCAAAAGTCGTGGGTGTTTTAAAATTTTTTAATTTTCCACTTGTTTTATAGTTTTTCGATTAATATATTAATGTAATTTAAATTATATTATTATTAAAAAATGAAAATTAATCTTCAAACAGCCATTATAGCTCCTCTAGCAGCGTTTGAAGGCATCATCCATTCCAAGTCATAAAGAGACGTTTATTGTGGCGCACCCTGCTGTTCAAGCACAAGAACAATTATCTACGAACCATTGCCAATGACTCACTAATATTTTATACAAAACTGTATCCAAATCGATTCAGTCGTTTTTGTAATAATTGAGAACATTCATTTGCACTGTAAATGTTTATTATGGCGCCCCCTGGTGATCGATGTTCGTAACAACTATCTAAGAACCATCGCCAATGAATACCAAACATTATACAGAAAACTGCATCTAAATCTGTCAAGCCGTTTTTGAAATAAATGGGAACATTCGTTTGCAATATAAATGTATTTTATGGCGCCCTCTGGTGATCGATGTTCATAACAACTATCTAAGAACCATTGCCGCTGAACACCAAACATTATAAAGAAAACCGCATCTAAATCGGTCAAGCCGTTTTTGAAATAAATGGGAACATCGATGTGCACAAACAAACAAACAAACAAACAAACAAACAAACAAACAAACAAACAAACATAAATATTTTTGCATTATTGGTTTTTGTGAACAATTTAACATACAAACAAACATAAAATCTTTTTAATAGAGTAATGTACAAACGGTCTCTCACCCTAAACTCATATACCCGTACTCCGTTCCGTCGTGGGTAATAAAATAATAATTTACCAAAAGTTTTTGTCAAACATTAGTTGCCTGCAGACATAGTTACGGTGGTCGTTTCTCACCTCAATTTCCTACATTTTACATAAATTCGATAAAGGCTGGCGAGACTCCAAATATCGGATCGGAGCCGATGTGGGGTTTTCAATGCTCTATTTGTTTCTGCATTATATCGCTGTCGCTTATCACATTAGGAGGTATGAGAGGGACGGCGAACGGAATACGAAATCGAAGGCGCTATCAGGTGCTATGAAATAGGGTCGTTGAGGTGCATAAAATAGTTGTGCTCTTGGGACCGAATTCGCAATGCAGGCGTATTGCGTTTGAACGGGCTTGAGATGCAGGGGAAATAGGAAAAATATTACCTACGAAAAGCTTACAGGGAATTAAAAAAGAATTTTGGATTTTTCAGAAGCTACTTAAATTCAGTTTATACCTATTAGGCTTTAAACCTATCATCAAAATGAAAATAAAACTAGCTGTTACGGCCCCTTGCCTGTCCAGACGAGGGCTGAGTTCCCGGGCCCATAGAGGAACGAGCCCGGACAGGTCGAGGGGGGACCGACTAGTGAGACTACAGTGATCAGTACGGATGACGGTATCCAATCCGAGTCGGATAGTAATATCCGAGTCTCACTAGCCGATCAGTGGAAATAACAGGCGGCTTTTACTAGCACTACTACGGCAATCGTCAACTCGGGCAGCGACAGCCTTCGACATAGACAAGGAAAATAGAAGGCCACTAACCTGGTTGATGCATGCGACGATACTCGATGCGACGCCCCCTGTAGTGGATGTGGGACAGTATGTGACGTGAAAGTGTAAAGGGGTGTGAAGGTGTGTGTGTGGGGCTTGCAACCGTAGGTCCTCTGCAACAATCAGCTCCCAGACACGTCAAACACGAACACAGCTCCAATCGTTCGTTCGCCTCCTATGAGTGGAGTGCTCAATGTAGCAGCACAGTGGGTCGCAACCCGCAACAATGAACGCGACAGTCAAAATATGTCGAACGTTCAGGCTGGCTTCAACTCCCACAAACACTCAAGCGAATAAAATAAAGTACGTGGTTCACGACACACAAGGTCAACGGTCAATGACAGTGCGGTCTACAATTACTTAACTACCGCGAACTTTATCGCCGCTAAACGCAGCTGGGCACGCGTGTTACTAGGTAGATCCGGCGAGCGTAGCGAACTCACAAAGGCCAGCACAACACTACTCAATGTCCCAAACACGCGTGCAATGTCCAAAAAACCCAGCGATATCACAGCGCAAGTCGAAGCGGTCCCCAAACAATCAGGTCCGGGGAAAACAAAACCGCAGCGCGAAAAACAACTCAGGCGCCTCAAAAAACGGACGTCCCGTTGCGCAAACATTCCATGACCACACACCCGCGCAAATATAAACGTGGCTACTCAAACGCAGCAATTTACGTCTCGCGACTACGCGTTTCAAAGACGACACGTGATCAAAATTACGTCAGCCACGCGCGGGGAACCGCTTAGTTGTCGGTCGACAGCAGACTAGCTCCACAAGATGAGTTCACGAATACGCACAAAAGGTCGCGCCCCCACATAAAACTGTCGCGGTCCCAAGACGTACGTTTCTTGGGGTACAAACCGCCGGGGCAAAAGGGCGCCGCAAAAAACCCAGCCGCACGCACGGCTGTTGCTAGCTGACTCCGAATGGTACTGTGCGCGCCCCGTAATCCCGCGTCATTGCAGGCATAAAAAATTCTCGTCGACCGATGCGCGAGCGGGATAGGAAGATTGGCGTTTCCGCGAGTTGGAGCGGGAGCGCACGATTCGATACAAAAAACCCGCCGTAACCGAAGTGCGAGCAAGACGCGCAAATGAGCGCTTCCGCGGGTTAGAGAGGGAGAACACGATTCAATACAACAATAGACTCGGCACTCGCGCCAGCTACTCTCGCGTAAACAATCCCCCGCTCCGAATCTAAGAATGTAGATTCGCTAATCAATAGGCCGTTGGGACAACGTGACCACGGCACGTTGCAATACTGAGTCCCCTACAAATACCTCGGCCACCCGCGGAACGCCATCCGATCCAAATAACAGTTTAACAATGCGTCCACGACGCAAAATAGTGGGAGTAGATTAGATTCTTTAAGCATAACAAGATCTCCCATTCTAGACATGGCGGTGCCTACACAGTGCTTGCTCTCAACAAGTAAGTCGACGACCTCCTTCAAATAACGATTGGTTCCCTTATAATTAGTCCAGCAGTCTGTCCGAACCAAATCGGGTAGGCCGCGACGGCTCACGAGGCGGCCCAGAGTGGCCACGAACGCCTCCGTGCTGAGGGCACTGACAAGTCCCAAGTGGACTGCCTTGGTTGCAAGGCAACCAAGGACGCACAAGTAGGCCTCAAAAGACCGAGCATTCTTAAGGTTAGAGCTCTTCACTAAGAAAGGACCGGCAAATTGGTTCCAACACCAGCGAAAGGTCGAGCAGCCTTTACGCGGTCCGCAGGCAGGTCACTCAGCACAAGCTATGCAATGGATGCCTCCAAACGATAGCAAGCAATACAGTTGAAGATCACGCTTCGAATGGTTCGTCGGCCTGCCAAATCCAAACTCACGCTGCAAATGGCTGAGAGGGTATTGCAACCCGCATGAGTATTTAAAAATGCCAAGATAATGGACCGAAGTCCGGAGCCAACACAGGACAATCTCACTGTCCGACCACGCAAAAACGTCCACCATGTTTACCAGAAACTTCCAAGAAGCGTGGACGTGGTTTAGTAACCGGGTCAATAGTTGGCTCCACAAGTTCAACTCAGAGATTGTTAGACGAGACCTGATAGATGCAACCTTGCACTTAGCTAGGACAAGGTGCAATGAGACTTGCCCTGAAGCGCTCACCCACCACGACGACGCAATCCAGCGCTGTGATCCGAGATCTAGCAGCGCGCGTACCATTAGCCACTCACCCTTCGGGTTAAACACCCTGACCAAAGCCGTTGGTAAAAGTACAGTCTGGCAGACCGGCTTATGGTCGTTCAAATTGTCAGGTGAGGTGGCGGTGGTGGGAGCCAAGGCAGCAGCAAGTCAACGGGAGTTGCCCCTTTCGGGCAACTCCTCTAGCCTTGGGCGCTCGTAAGGGCCATCTTGGGGAACTTCGACCACACCAAGAGGTGGGGTTCCCCCAGGGTACACCCAAGCGTCTCTCCCGGTCTGAGGGGGTCTGGCCATGTACGACAGCCGCGGGGCGACGTAGTGCGGAAGGGGGTGTCCAGGCCATCGAGGAAGGTGTCGCTGCAACCTGGGGTATTCAGCCAGAGGAGGGGAGTATCTCCTTGGATCAGGCTGAGCGACGGCAAAACCTCCCTCAGGGTTGACAGAGGGCGGAACGCCCCCGCCCCTGGAGGGCTGCACCCCCGCCCGAGGGGGGGGTGAAGCCCTATCAAAACCAGGGGCCGCACTAACAGTGTCACCACGCCTTCTATCGGCTGGGCCTGTGACCGGTGAGGAGACTCCACTCCTGCCGGGTGTCCGCTCAACCACCTCCTGCCTACCGACGCCATTGCGGTCGAGGCAAAGAATAGGAAGGTGGTTGCCCTGACAATGGGGACAAGGCCGTTGGTGCTGGCAATTTCGTTGTAAGTGCCGACCTAAGCAAGAGTAGCACCAACGGCGCTCCCTAGCGATGGCCCTACGGGACTTGGGCGGTCTCTCCAAGAATTTAGGGCAGTCAGTCGTCGTGTGCGTGGAAGCACGGCAATAGTGACAGGGGGTCACCTCGGTCGCAGCAAGACCACTAAAATTTAGAATTGGGCGGCGTCCAGTCTCCTGCGCTAATTCTGGCTGCTTGGAACCCCTGGTGGAAGTCGTGGGTTTAGAAGGTGGCGTCGGTCGCGCCGGCTCCTTTGCCTGTGTTCCCGAGGCCACGGCATTCTCCACCTGGCGGCTCTGTTCCTCAAGGAACTTTAAGAGGTCACTGAACGGGGGTATATAATTAGCCCCGTCCCCGCCGTACCTCTCTTCAAATCGGATCCGCAGATCGAGAGGCAGGCGGGACAGAACCAGGTGAAGAAGCCAGAAGGACCACTGATCCACCGGTAAGTCAAGTTGTCGAAGGGCGTTGCAAGCAACCACGACTGGGTCAATGATCACCTCCCGGAGACGTGCTAGGTCTTTCAAAACCGGGAGGGATATTAACTCCATCATGTGCGCGTCAGCAAGGCGGCGCACATTGGCGTAGCGCCTCTCGAGGAGTTCTCTGGCCGTGGAGTAGCTGGCGTCAGACAACTTCAAATGGCAGACTACCCCAAGTGCCTCCCCTTGAAGGGAGGTCCGCAAATAGGCCATTTTTTGGCCTGGGGATAGGTCGCGGCGGGTATGGACTAGGCTGTCGAAGATGGAGATGAACCCCATCCAGTCTTGAAGCCGCCCACCAAAGTGTGGAAGGTCCAAAGTAGGCAGCCGACCCAATAGGGCGGGCTGCGGCTGCGGGCGAGGCGACTCGCACAGCATGCTCTGTCGAGCCTCGCGCTTCATTTTGGCCCCAGCCTCGAGCACATCGTCTGTGAACTCGAAGAACTGCTCGTAGTCCTTCTGGGCCGATTCTCGCGCCTCATCGTCCTCCACTGTAGCTAGGAATTCCGAATAGGCCTCTTCAAAATGGGCTCGTCTGGCTGGGAGCTGCTCAAGGCGGTGGAGCAAGCTAGCCGTCCTGTCTGGACGAGTAATAAGCGCATGCGCGCTAGCTGCCCACCGCAGCTCATCCTGCATACGGCGCACCGGAGGCTTATGCGAAGGCATGGCGAGACTGCGCGAGAATAATAACAAGGAAGCACGAAACCAGAAAATAAAACAACAAGGAAGTAGAACAAGCACAGATGCAAACACCAACACGTGCAGAACGCTAATCAAGGTCGCGGTTAACAAACGCGCGGCACGCGGTAAATAACGCGGCGTTGCTACAAAAACGCGTGGTGTAGCGGTACAATAATCTGTGGCCGTTAACGCGGCGTATCGGTCCGACACGTGGCGTACCGCGCCTACAAACGTGTGACCGACAGAGATCCGCGCCGAATTAAATACGCGCAACAAATATAGATATCGACGCGCCGAACGTGTAAAAGCCGCTTAACCAAAAGGCGCGAAACCACGCTCTGCTACCAAATGTTACGGCCCCTTGCCTGTCCAGACGAGGGCTGAGTTCCCGGGCCCATAGAGGAACGAGCCCGGACAGGTCGAGGGGGGACCGACTAGTGAGACTACAGTGATCAGTACGGATGACGGTATCCAATCCGAGTCGGATAGTAATATCCGAGTCTCACTAGCCGATCAGTGGAAATAACAGGCGGCTTTTACTAGCACTACTACGGCAATCGTCAACTCGGGCAGCGACAGCCTTCGACATAGACAAGGAAAATAGAAGGCCACTAACCTGGTTGATGCATGCGACGATACTCGATGCGACGCCCCCTGTAGTGGATGTGGGACAGTATGTGACGTGAAAGTGTAAAGGGGTGTGAAGGTGTGTGTGTGGGGCTTGCAACCGTAGGTCCTCTGCAACAATCAGCTCCCAGACACGTCAAACACGAACACAGCTCCAATCGTTCGTTCGCCTCCTATGAGTGGAGTGCTCAATGTAGCAGCACAGTGGGTCGCAACCCGCAACAATGAACGCGACAGTCAAAATATGTCGAACGTTCAGGCTGGCTTCAACTCCCACAAACACTCAAGCGAATAAAATAAAGTACGTGGTTCACGACACACAAGGTCAACGGTCAATGACAGTGCGGTCTACAATTACTTAACTACCGCGAACTTTATCGCCGCTAAACGCAGCTGGGCACGCGTGTTACTAGGTAGATCCGGCGAGCGTAGCGAACTCACAAAGGCCAGCACAACACTACTCAATGTCCCAAACACGCGTGCAATGTCCAAAAAACCCAGCGATATCACAGCGCAAGTCGAAGCGGTCCCCAAACAATCAGGTCCGGGGAAAACAAAACCGCAGCGCGAAAAACAACTCAGGCGCCTCAAAAAACGGACGTCCCGTTGCGCAAACATTCCATGACCACACACCCGCGCAAATATAAACGTGGCTACTCAAACGCAGCAATTTACGTCTCGCGACTACGCGTTTCAAAGACGACACGTGATCAAAATTACGTCAGCCACGCGCGGGGAACCGCTTAGTTGTCGGTCGACAGCAGACTAGCTCCACAAGATGAGTTCACGAATACGCACAAAAGGTCGCGCCCCCACATAAAACTGTCGCGGTCCCAAGACGTACGTTTCTTGGGGTACAAACCGCCGGGGCAAAAGGGCGCCGCAAAAAACCCAGCCGCACGCACGGCTGTTGCTAGCTGACTCCGAATGGTACTGTGCGCGCCCCGTAATCCCGCGTCATTGCAGGCATAAAAAATTCTCGTCGACCGATGCGCGAGCGGGATAGGAAGATTGGCGTTTCCGCGAGTTGGAGCGGGAGCGCACGATTCGATACAAAAAACCCGCCGTAACCGAAGTGCGAGCAAGACGCGCAAATGAGCGCTTCCGCGGGTTAGAGAGGGAGAACACGATTCAATACAACAATAGACTCGGCACTCGCGCCAGCTACTCTCGCGTAAACACTAGCATACTACGAAACCATCGAGCGTAGTAGTTCAGGTGATGCCAAAGAATAAAAAATAATCTAAAAATATTATCAGAAAGGCATTTGAGTAATAGTTCAGTTTTTTATTTATGTCATTAGTTACTAGGAAATTACAATTTTATTTTTTATTAAACATCCTGAACAAAATTATCAAAATCCTTTCCTTACCCTTCAAAAATAACTATGCAAAATATTGGGTCCGGTTTACTCCGTCAAACAATATGTTATTTAACCATAATTAATTAATTAGCAGTACCAAATTATTTTAAATATTAATGTTGCGGCGCTAATTTAATGGCCTCAGAATTAATAACTCAAACTTTTTCACAAAGCACAGTATCCATATTCATGAGTCTGTCGATACCTTCCCACTCGATTCTGCGTTTTATTCAATTAATTTCCGATACCGAATCGATTCTATCTTCACAAACCACTCAGCGCTCCTTTAAAAGGTTTCAGTCTATGAATATTCTGCAAAGTACCCGCGCTAACAAGTTCGATGAGGGTTCCGCGAATACATTTACATGATCGTTATGTTTTTTCTGGGGCACTGAGTTTTGCGGAGAATCCTTCTTGAACTCTCAGATCAGCAGCCATCATAGGCATAGTATATGACTTATCTATTCTGTAGCGATTGCTTTTGGTACTCTTGTGGAACTATGTCCCTTCGCACACGGCTCGTAAGCGTAAGCGTAGCGTAATCCGCGCGTACGACGAGAGGAGTACCAGCACGAATATGTTCGAATATATCCGCAGACTAAGCAGTGCTGCAGCGAATCGTAGGAGGCGTAATTGTCATAGGTATAGTTATGCGTAGCGTCATAGCGAAACGCATACGCTTACGAGCCGTGTGCGAAGGGCCTTAATTATAAAATATGGGTATGACAGCTGTCGTCGATAGGCCACGTGATCAATTTGTCAGTTGTATATGTCAGTTGTATTGGAGATTGGATGTAATTTATATTGTAAACACTCGGAATGTAATATGAAATAATATTCTTTCAAGTTTCAACCCTCTATTTTTTTTCATATAAAAAAACTGGATACTGGTAAATTCAGTAGAAGAAAGATCTTTTCGGTTTAAAAACAACCGCACCGTTGCCTCTATCACAGTAATGGAAGAAAAGCTGTATATTACAATAAGTTCCCATAATATCTAACCCACTTTGCAGACCCCATATTTCATCTCCGTAAGAGGTCGTTACGACCCCTTCCAACTGCCTCACAACGTCCAAAACAATCCTAAGGGACCAAGTCTAGTACAATAAATTCATTATAACTAAAGCCTCGAAGAGATTCAGAAAGTTCTTAGCGACTTACTTGAAGTAATAAAATAATTTAGCAGAGTGATTCCAATACTACTGTTTTCACCAGGCTTTTACTGACTCGCTTGCTCTTTTATCCCGTCTAACAAATTTTTAAACGAACTTCCTTGAATAAGCAAGAAAATAATTGCAATATCGAAATTTTGACTACTCATGTTTAGAAAAATTACGTACCCGAAAGATCACCAAACATGTTTTGTGCGAAAACCGGTGGATTATAGCCAAATCCATCTCACTCTAAGAGGAGACTCGTGCTTTGTCTACTGTAGGACTTAAAAAGAGATCATATTTCAGTACTGGGGGAAGAAAAAAATCATGAACTTGAATTTTTTCTGGAGCGCGTAAGATTTTTATACAATCGCTTCATCTTGATGTTCTTGTCGTCCTTGAGTATATTTTTAAGGCATAATCACCACTTAATCTTTACAATACAATACATTAGGGGAGCCCACGATGCTAAATCGGTAGTTACTCGAGCGTCGTGAGGAAATTTGCTATTTTAGTGGTGGGGGAAGCTAATACAGGTTTTCAAAAAATTAAATAAAAAATCTTGTTCATGAAAGTATACTCGAGCGCATCACATTTTTATACAGACGCTTCATCTTGATATGCTTGTCGTCCTGACCTACAATCAGACAAATATGACAAGGAATTTCCTTAATCTGACGGGTTAAAAATAAAATTTTAAAACTGGCAGATTAAGAAAACTACTCGACATAATTGTCTGATTATGGGGTCAGGACGACAAGCACATCAAAATAAAGCGTCTGTATAAAAATCTGACGCGCACAAGAAAAAAATTTCAGTCATTTTTTTTTATCCCCCATCACTGAAATAGCATAACATCCTATAACCTGATTTTTAGCATCTAAATTTAAAATTAACTTAAAAAAAAAACTTAAAATTTTATTTTTAACCCGTCAGATTAAGGAAATTCCTTGTCATATTTGTCTGATTGTAGGTCAGGACGACAAGCACATCAAGATGAAGCGTCTGTATAAAAATCTGACGCGCACAAGAAAAAAATTTCAGTAATTTTTTTTTTCATCCCCCATCACTGAAATAGCATAACATCCTATAACCTGATTTTTTAGCATCTAATATTGAAAATCTAATAGGTCCCCACGACGCTTGAGTAACTACCAAAATCCCCTCTTGGGCTCCCCTACTAATAGGTCATCACGATGCTCAAATAACTTTCGATTTAGCGTCTTGACCTAAAAGAAAATGAAAACAAAGGATGTCAATACCCATCGGCTAGCACAAGTCAATCTTCAACTTCCAACACGCTGTATGGATTGTTTATACTTTAGTTCTTAACAAAGCATGCTAAATTATCAATTGCGGCACAATAGCTACAGATGCAGGCGCCGCTAAACTTTTAATTGGAACGGAATCTGCTCACCGAAGGCGTTTTAATTAGGAAAATTTCCTATGAACAAGCGGCGCGGACGCTGTATAATTTCTATGCAAATTGCGTCTTTAACTTCGCTTTATACAGAAGCAACACGCAAACGGATGCTTCCGAAGCGAGATCGGATGCTTCGCTCTACATTAATAAATGTCTTGGAAGGATGAACTAATAATTAGTATGACTTCGTGACTTCGTTTGCGCGCTTCCTCTGTTTTTGCTATAAAGCTTCTTTTAACTTCGTTTCCTTCAACTAAAGGAGAGTTTTTTTTGCCAATTAAATACTAAAGATTTAGATTTACCTCTGAAATTAGTAGAGGTATTCTTAGCAATAAATTAATATTATTTCAAAAATAGGTACGGTATAGATATTTCAATCCACGAAGACGCGCCCCACTCTGTCAAAATCGCTTATATTTCATTTGAATAACCGTATGGAGTTTGACAGAGTGGGGCACGTCATCGTGGATTGAAACATCTATACGTCTTGTTAGTTTTCCTATAGGTTATAATTGCCTTAGGCTTAATTTATTTCCGATTACAAATAGCCATGTCCAAATAGATTAATTACCACAACAAGCGTATGTAACTCAATATTAAACCCATCAATCTAATTGGTAGGTACTTATATTGTGTGGCTCACTGTTCACGTTTGTGTACGGACGTTGACTCGCTACGAGATACCTATTAGTGCTACGAGATGCATTTGTCTAATGATACCGGCTCTGATTCATCTGCGGCCGTGCGTTACTTGCTGATGGACTGCTAATATCAGCTGTTTGCATGCTCATATTCTAATCACTTGAATGACGACCTCCCTGGCGGAGTTCGTACGTGCTTGGATTTGAGTGAGAGGTCGCGAGTTTCATTTTTAGATTCAAGATTTTATTATTTCTAAACTGGCTCAGGTCAGTGGTGGGAGACTTCAGCTGCTGCTAGAGTTATTTTGTTTAAATTAACTATTAACTCTTCCGGCAAAAGCACACAGAGTTCCGGTGCGATGCTGTGTTGAAACTATAAGGGGTAGCTTAGCCCCCTTCCAAATTAGTATGAAAACAATCAACTTCGACTGCATTGTTATTGTAGTTAAGTACTAACTCCTCATAGTTCTAAAGAAAGAAATGTTATTGGTTGTCTATAAAGTCAGTTTACGGATGATAATTTTAAGTGAAAACGTCATAACAAATGTTGGAGTGGAAGAGAAATAGATACGTGATAAGCCGAACGCTTAGGTCGATCGTGCCTCTTCTCTTAATTATTTATGATGCACAAATTAATATTTTCCAGTGTGCAAAAAAATGCAAGTTCAGTTTTCTAAAAAATAAGTTTTCGTTTTTTACCTGTATTGTGGAGCATTACAGTGTCTCATGTATGTGCCTACGGGGACTGACTCGCTACGAGAGTACCTTTTAGTGCTACGAGATGCATTGGATTAATGATACCGTGTTTGATTTATCCGCTTGATGCAGTGTTTCCTACCGACGACGGTGGCTTGAGCATTGTATTTGCATCGAATGATTTGTTTCTTTCCATTCATATTTATATAGATTTATACTCCTTTTTTTTTTGAGAAAATTAAAATAAGCATTTAGGCATAGAACGAAAAAGGCGATTAAATTTTTACTTGTTTCATTTCCAACTAACTAGACTATATAACTATGTGTAAATAAACTCATCAATAGAACAATAATATAGGACATAGTTGATAGCATAGGCTTTTCAGCTAAGACGAGTTGTTCAACAAAATTAGTAAACATTGAATTTTGTATACAGATATTCACATTGGCTTTTCTTCTGTGTATTTACTCAATTGGCTCATTGCAAGTTTTCTGTTTGTAGATATTGAATAGCAAATAGCGCGCAACCGGCTTACTCGCTACGAGATATCAGCTATTAGTGCTACGAACTGCATCTGACTAATGACTCCGAGCCTTTATTTATCTAGTGTAGAAAAAGCCAGCATAAATTATTAATAGTATCGGTGAATTTTTCTTATTTCTTGAAAATCCATCACTGCAAATATTGACGTTATTATATTATTATCAGTTTAGGATATCACGATTTTATACTCTAGTGGCTTTTCTACGCCAAAACAGCTAAAATTTTAGCAGGTGTGCCTTTTAATGCAGCGGTTTAAGCTATGAGTTGAAAAATCTTTCAGACAGCCACCATTACCTTTTAAACACACATATTTAGACAAACCAAGAAATCGATTTGTTCATAAAACATTCCTGTTTAAAATAAATTTAACATCGCCGAGTGCGTCCTGAAGATAAAATCGTTTCGGTATCAGAAATTAATTGAATAAAACTCAGTATCGAGTGGCAAGGTATCGAAATCCTCATAAATATGGAGTAGATTGCTTTGTGAAAAAGTTTAACCTATTAATAATTTGTCGATCGCGAAGCCCTCTTTAGCGCAGCTTTATTAGTGAAGTCTGTAGACTATTTATTGTATTTAGACTGTGTTATTAGCCCAGCCTTTTCTTATAAGGGCTCACTCATAAAATAAATGGTCCAAATTAAAATTATTGTAAGGATTTAGTATGTAAGTACAAGTTACATTAACCACCGATATTCATCAAGTGTCTATTTAAGAAATAATTCAAAATCTTGATATAATTGTTCGTGCATATAATAATAATCGAAGTACCAAACTGCCATTACAGGTTAATAATTCTTATCAGGATGGATTAATTTGTTTTGTATGGTCCAATATGTAGGAAAACCGCCCACATGAAACACCTTACACAATTCTTCCAACACTTTCTTCGACGTACCCTTTCGTCCCGACACCGGGACATCCTCCGGAGATGTTGACTTCACAATGCGAAATCGTAGAGTCATTATTATCTTACACGAAGTTCACGAAGTAGAAACAAGTTTCGACAACACGCTAGGGATATTGATTACACTCGGAGGAAAACTTGTTAGTTTCGACGTTCTAGTAAAGTTTTGAACTTATTAATGATGCTATCATTATTCACCTTGTATCCATCATTATTATTAAACAAGTTCTTGTAATATTTTACTGACGCTATAAGTAAATTTATATACAACCAAGCATTTTGAATTAGCAGAACAGAATTTGTTTTTCTATAATCCGCTACTTGAAATAATCTGTATGGTCCAATACACAAGAACACCGCCTACGTGAAATACCAAACACAATTCTTCCAACACTTTCTTCGACGCACGGTCCGTATAGTCGCTATATCTACTCTATGGTTGCCATACTTTATTCCATAGAGTTGATGGTATAGAATCTGATGTGCTGTTTGTGTTGGCATTATAACACAGACATACATTCTCAGGAGACGGCATCAAAAAGCAAAATCGTTCGTATAAAGAAAGCAATAATAAGCAATATATAAGTCTAAATCTGGAAATTTGTTAAAAATGAAAGCATTTGTTTTTAAATAATTGTCAGACTGAATTCAGACTAATGAAATTGGCATAAAACATAGTTTAGCAACGTAGCACATCTCTAGTTATCGGGCACCCTTAACTTGACACGCGTGGCATGTCACTTTTTTTTTACACAAATCCCAATCTAGCCCAAAAGTAAGCGATAGCCTGTGTTATGGGTATTGTAAGATAACTGATAAATATACATACATACTAATATACATAAATAAAATATATTGAAAAACATCCAGACACTAGAAAACAGTCATGCTCATCACACAAACATTTTCTAGTAGTGGGAATCAAACCCACGATCTCCGACGCAGACGGCAGGATCGCTACCGCTACGCTATTCGGTCGTCATAAATATGATATAAGTAGGCATATATTTCTCCCCTTAGAGACATTCATCAGATGTAATGAACGTTTTTCATATTATCAGAGACTAATTAAAATTTTAAGTCATCAAGTCGCGTCGGTTTCCACGAAAACAGAAATAATTTAAATTTACAAACATCGAATCACAAATGCCTTACAGACTTTCAAGTTACTTTGAAATTAACATTTTGAGTGATTGTGCGACTTAAATGTTTTTAATATACGTAAGCAAATTTTGTTGTTATTATAATATTCCCGCCATCTTTAACATTTAATGATCATTAAACAGTTTTTGAGTTTTATTATAAGAAATAATTGGTATGTAAACTGTGTTTTATAATTATCACTTTGAACATGCATATTCAATTATGGATCGTATTAATATTATTACGAATTAATATTGTTGACATGTGACTTATTTATATTTGATATAGATAAAATTACTCTTAATTTGAATTAAACGAGATTACCATTGTACGATGATTTTAATTGACATAAATTAACATTTTCATAGTTTCAACGACCGCTTTTCAGACATGACATGACAATTTTACGACTTTTAAAAAATGATTCTATGAATGGATAAAAGAAGATTCTAGTAGGGGTATTATAGTGCTTTAATTGAAAGAGAACGTCTTTTCGCCAAGTCGGTGTTAGAACAATGGTAAAAATAACAGCCTTTTATTCACGTTGATGTATTCAAAATTTAATTATAATTATTTTATGACTGACCCTATCGGCTTAAATCTGAAGAATCGGAGGTCCCATTGCGCATTGCACTGAAAATATCCTACAACAAAGTTTCAGGTGGCAATAAAGAGCGACGCCCCATTTAATTCGTATTTATATAGCTTTGGTTTATCTCATATCCCAAATGAAGCGTAAAGTGGGACCCCTCAGAGTTACCGCTCTACATCCCGAAGTAATCCCACGGGATGAGTTACACTACTATAAATTCATTCCAAACTAAGACTAAAGCCTCCCCCACACAGGCGCGTTATTATCGCGCGATAATATCGCAAGCGTTATTGCGATAATGCGTCCCGATTCCTTGCACACAGCTGCGTTTTTATCACGCAATAATAACGCGCAAACGGACGCAGCGTCCCGCGTTATTATCGCGCGATAATATCGCAAGCGTTATTGCGATATCTGTTTTCAGTACATTTTGTACGCCGCAATGGAAGTAGGACGCTGCGTCCGTCGTCCCACACAGGCGCGTTATTATCGCGCGTTATTATCGCAACAGTGTGTAACTACTTGATCATCCTAATACAAAATGTACTGAGAACAGATATCGCAATAACGCTTGCGATATTATCGCGCGATATACTTCCATTGCGGCGTTATTATCGCAGCAGTGTGTAACTACAGGACCATCTTAATACAAAATGTACTGAAAACAAATATTGCAATAACGCTTGCGATATTATCGCGCGATAATAACGCGTCTCTGTGGGGGAGGCTTTACGAATCACAACTTCTTAGTAAAGTCCCTTACTATCCATATTTTATGTTATTTTACAGGTTTATACAGGGTATTCAGTGGAATGGTACTTCAGTAGTATGATACAAACAGATATTATGTACCACAGTTTATGCTGTGAAATTCCACTTTATACAAACTCTTCACTTATTTGGTTCTCTTCTTCATTTTTAGTACCTACGCAAGGTTTGGAATGCTCCTGTGTTTCCCGCATCTTTCAACCTGGGTACCTTAAAAAAAGTGAATAGGCATCGTCCAGGTAAGCTCGCTCGCTTCATCTTTGACCACATCTTCACTTTCCATCAGATGAGATTGTGGTCAAGCGTAAGCCTATATTGAATAAAAATACTTTAGATTAAGGTGTATGTGTAACTTAGCACCACTTATTTACTTATACTATGTAACACTTAATGTTAAATGTTAATGTTTTAATAACCACTAACAAAATTACTATTAAAGGTTATTTATTATAAATATATCGACTGTTTTATTTTAATTTTTCATTTCGATTTAGATCAATATTATTTAATGAGTATGGACTAGGCAATGTTTCCAATGAATTTTATTAAAAAAATGGGTGTCTTTCTTTTATACAAAATCTCGAAATTAAACTAAATTAACAGGTCTGCCTATTTAGGACATTATACTGGTTAGACATTACACCGAGGTCCGTATCAAATTAACACTATTTCAGTAACACTTGCACAACTGCAGCAATAAAGTTTTGATTTAAACAAAATCCCCGCAGGTACCAAAGATGCTTAATTCTAAGAACTTCCCACGAACGATGACGTAGTATAATTTCTATGCAAATTGCGCATTTAACTTTGAGTAATGCAAAAGCAACGTTAGCTGAAGACGGATCGGGTGCTTCATTAAACATTTAATGGGTTGAGTAATAAATAGTTCCACTTTTGGCAACTTTCGGGATCGAATTCGCTTTGAGGCTCCACGTTAATGGTTGGTGAAGGTGTTAAATTTCTATATTTTATGATGTCATTTAAAGTTGGCTGTCTGTTTAAATGAGTTGTTTTTGAAGCCGATATTTATATTTTTGTATAAAATTTATTACTGGCCCTTTTTGTCAGTATGGTAGTTAAAAAAAACTAATTAGCGCATTTCAAATTGGCATGATAATCATTTTGTAACGATGTTGAATGTAAGTCCCTTTGTTGTTAAGACTATACGAAGTCAACATTTCATTTATTCCAGTCGTTTCCTTTTATCGATTATTTATTTATTTTCAAGAAGAAAATGTGAAGTTGTATATTTCACGATCTATTTCTACGTTTATTATGTCTTTGTAAAACGTCAAATGCACGTTCATATAGCTCTAGTTCATCAGAGAGAACGTCAAAACCACAGCAGTGTAATTGCTCACAGACACACGGTGGCATTTGTCAAATCAGACGTATGGTCGACGTCGGCCTGACGTGACCCATTTTGCTGTGTCTCGACTACGAGCTACGCAAATACTGTGTTGTGGGACTCCTGATTTTGATATGACTATCATCATTACATGAATTTTTTCGGGAACCTTTTCTGCATCAGAAGTCTTTCTCCCGTGTGCGTTGGGATCCCAATGTGATGGGTCCTTGCTGGTTAATTTTAGCCATCCCGCATCCCTCCAGAAGCCAAAGAGGGCAAGTTCACCTACTGCTTCAAGGAGTGTATAGCTGGAGAGACAAACTGTACTTTGTATTGGTCGGATACACTCTTGTAGCAGTACGTACGTAGTCAGTACGTGTAGCGACGTCTTGTCCTCCTCGATGCAAGGTCTTGGACAGAGGATTTTCTGTGATACTTAGAATGATAGGATAATATTTTGTTACACAAAAATAGAAACAGGATAGGTGACGGGCTTTTGCTTTGCAATACTCCTAAACCTACACCCAGCATTGGAACAGCGTTTTGGGCTTAAGCTATGAGAGCTTGATTTGCAAGGTCTTGGACAGAGGATTGTCTGTGATACTTAGAATGATTGGATAATATTTTGTTACACAAAAATAGAAACAGGATAGGTGACGGGCTTTTGCTTTGCAATACTCCTAAACCTACACCCAGCATTGGAACAGCGTTTTGGGTTTAAGCTATGAGAGCTTGATTATGGCTTTATCGGCTGACTACGAAAAACATCCTTGCGTTTGGCCATTGGCACTTTAAGCCTAGCAGTGTGAACTTTCAAGCGAAGTTTTATTCTGCACTACGTGGTGTATCCAACTTATCACAATCAATGTCGGTACTAAATTCAGTAAATTAGTCAAATGTGTCACATCACACGTGCCATACAGTTCCTACTGTTTGATTTATCCCAAACGTACGGAGCAGGCAGGGCGATACGTCAGTGCATAATACAAATACAATACATATTTGCCAAGTACACACAATCGAAAGGGACTGCAAATAGGTCATGGCGGGCGATGTCGAGCGTGAGTTTGATTTTGCTAATATTACTGTACGAATACAGTACATTGTACAATAGGAACAATGATAATAAGAACAGGTATACCTACTATTGTGTAGCTGTTTTAATTGAAATCGCGCTGTGTCGATTAAATCTGTGTTCCTCCAGAACAAATGAAGCTGGCTTTGTATATGAAAAATTTGCACGTAATTACTACAAGATGGCCAAATTGCGCAGCGGTAGTGATCTTGCCATCTGCGTAAGAGGTCGTGGGTTCTATTCCCACAGCTGGTAAATGTTGATGAGCATGAATGTTTTCCAGTGTATGGGTTTTGTTCAATAAATTACGTTTATGTATGATAATATCATTTATCAGTTATCTAGATCACATGACACAAGCTATCGCTTACTTTGGGGCTAGATTGCGATGTATGTAATGCCATTGTTTACGCCAGGGTAGCTGGCGCGCGCGCCGAGTCTTTTGTTTGCATTGAATAGTGCGCTCCCTCGCTAACCCGCAGAGGCGCTTATCTGCGTGTCCCGCTCACGCCTCGGTTACGAGAGTTTTTTTTTGTGCCTGCAATGACGCGGCGATTACGGGGCGCGCACAGTACGAATCGGAGTCAGCTAGCAACAGCCGTGCGTGCGGCTGGGTTTTTTGCGGCGCCCTTTTGCCCCGGCGGTTTGTACCCCAAGAAACGTGCGTTTTGGGACCGCGTCAATTCTTTTAGACAGTTTTTGTGGGGGCGCGACCTTTTGTGCGTATTCGTGAACTCATCTTGTGGACCCAGTCTGCTGTCGACCGACAAACTTAGCGGTTCCCCGCGCGTGGCTGACGTAATTTTGATCACGTGTCGTCTTTGAAACGCGTAGTCGCGAGACGTAAATTACTACGTTTGAGTAGCCACGTTTATATTTGCGCGGGTGTGTAGTCATGGAATATTTGCGCAACGGGACGTCCGTTTTTTGAGGCGCCTGAGTTGTTTTTTCGCGCCGCGGTTTTGTTTGCCCAGACCTGATTGTTTTGGGACCGCCTCGCCCTGCACTGTGATATCGCTGGGTTTTTGGACATTGCACGCGTGTTTGGGACATTGACTAGTTGTTGTGCCGGCCTTTGTGAGTTCGCTACGCTCGCCGGATCTACCTAGTAACACGCGTGCCCAGCTGCGTTTAGCGGCGATAAAGTTCGCGGTAGTTAAGTAATTGTAGACCGCGCTGTCATTGACCGCTGACCTTGTGTGTCGTGAACCACGTACTTTATTTTATTCGCTTGAGTGTTTGTGGGAGTTGAAGCCAGCCTGAACGTTCGACATATTTTGACCGTCGCGTTCATTGTTGCGGGTTGCGACCCACTGTGCTGCTGCATTGAGCACTCCACTCATAGGAGGCGAACGAACGATTGGAGCTGTGTTCGTGTTTGACGTGTCTGGGAGCTGATTGGTGCAGAGGACCTACGGTTGCAAGCCCCACACACACACCTACACACCCCTTTACACTTTCACTTCACATACTGTCCCACATCCACTACAGGGGGCGTCGCATCGAGTATCGTCGCATGCATCAACCAGGTTAGTGGCCTTCTATTTTCCTTGTCTATGTCGAAGGCTGTCGCTGCCCGAGTTGACGATTGCCGTAGTAGTGCTAGTAAAAGCCGCCTGTTATTTCCACTGATCGGCTAGTGAGACTCGGATATTACTATCCGACTCGGATTGGATACCGTCATCCGTACTGATCACTGTAGTCTCACTAGTCGGTCCCCCCTCGACCTGTCCGGGCTCGTTCCTCTATGGGCCCGGGAACTCAGCCCTCGTCTGGACAGGCAAGGGGCCGTAACATTTGGTAGCAGAGCGTGGTTTCGCGCCTTTTGGTTAAGCGGCTTTTACACGTTCGGCGCGTCGATATCGATATTTGTTGCGCGTATTTAATTCGTCGCGTATCTCTGTCGGTCACACGTTTGTAGGCGCGGTACGCCACGTGTCGGACCGATACGCCGCGTTAACGGCCACAGATTATTGTACCGCTACACCACGCGTTTTTGTAGCAACGCCGCGTTTATTTACCGCGTGCCGCGCGTTTGTTAACCGCGACCTTGATTAGCGTTCTGCACGTGTTGGTGTTTGCATCTGTGCTTGTTCTACTTCCTTGTTGTTTTATTTTTTGGTTTCGTGCTTCCTTGTAATTATTCTCGCGCAGTCTCGCCATGCCTTCGCATAAGCCTCCGGTGCGCCGTATGCAGGATGAGCTGCGGTGGGCAGCTAGCGCGCATGCGCTTATTACTCGTCCAGACAGGACGGCTAGCTTGCTCCACCGCCTTGAGCAGCTCCCAGCCAGACGAGCCCATTTTGAAGAGGCCTATTCGGAATTCCTTGCTACAGTGGAGGACGACGAGGCGCGAGAATCGGCCCAGAAGGACTACGAGCAGTTCTTCGAGTTCACAGACGATGTGCTCGAGGCTGGGGCCAAAATGAAGCGCGAGGCTCGACAGAGCATGCTGTGCGAGTCGCCTCGCCCGCAGCCGCAGCCCGCCCTATTGGGTCGGCTGCCTACTTTGGACCTTCCACACTTTGGTGGGCGGCTTCAAGACTGGATGGGGTTCATCTCCATCTTCGACAGTCTAGTCCATACCCGCCGCGACCTATCCCCAGGCCAAAAAATGGCCTATTTGCGGACCTCCCTTCAAGGGGAGGCACTTGGGGTAGTCTGCCATTTGAAGTTGTCTGACGCCAGCTACTCCACGGCCAGAGAACTCCTTGAAAGGCGCTACGCCAATGTGCGCCGCCTTGCGGACGCGCACATTATGGAGTTGATGTTCCTCCCGGTTTTGAAGGACCTAGCACGTCTCCGGGAGGTGATCATTGACCCAGTCGTGGTTGCTTGCAACGCCCTTCGACAACTCGACTTACCGGTGGATCAGTGGTCCTTCTGGCTTCTTCACCTGGTTCTGTCCCGCCTGCCTCTCGATCTGCGGATCCGATTTGAAGAGAGGTACGGCGGGGACGGGGCTAATTATATACCCCCGTTCAGTGATCTCTTAAAGTTCCTTGAGGAACAGAGCCGCCAGGTGGAGAATGCCGTGGCCTCGGGAACACCGGCAAAGGAGCCGGCGAGACCGACGCCACCTTCTAAACCAACGACTTCCACCAGGGGTTCCAAGCAGCCAGAATTAGCGCAGGAGACTGGACGCCGCCCAATTCTAAACTTTAGTGGTCTTGCTGCGACCGAGGTGACCCCCTGTCACTATTGCCGTGCTTCCACGCACTCGACGACCGACTGCCCTAAATTCTTGGAGAGACCGCCCAAGTCCCGTAGGGCCATCGCTAGGGAGCGCCGTTGGTGCTACTCTTGCTTAGGTCGGCACTTACAACGAAATTGCCAGCACCAACGGCCTTGTCCCCATTGTCAGGGCAACCACCTTCCTATTCTTTGCCTCGACCGCAATGGCGTCGGTAGGCAGGAGGTGGTTGAGCGGACACCCGGCAGGAGTGGAGTCTCCTCACCGGTCACAGGCCCAGCCGATGGAAGGCGTGGTGACACTGTTAGTGCGGCCCCTGGTTTTGATAGGGCTTCACCCCCCCCTCGGGCGGGGGTGCAGCCCTCCAGGGGCGGGGGCGTTCCGCCCTCTGTCAACCCTGAGGGAGGTTTTGCCGTCGCTCAGCCTGATCCAAGGAGGTACTCCCCTCCTCTGGCTGAATACCCCAGGCTGCAGCGACACCTTCCTCGATGGCCTGGACACCCCCTTCCGCACTACGCCGCCCCGCGGCTGTCGTTCATGGCCAGACCCCCTCAGACCGGGAGAGACGCTTGGGTGTACCCTGGGGGAACCCCACCTCTTGGTGTGGTCGAAGTTCCCCAAGAAGGCCCTTACGAGCGCCCAAGGCTAGAGGAGTTGCCCGAAAGGGGCAACTTCCGTTGACTTGCTGCTGCCTTGGCTCCCACCACTGCCACCTCACCTGACAATTTGAACGACCATAAGCCGGTCTGCCAGACTGTACTTTTACCAACGGCTTTGGTCAGGGTGTACAACCCGAAGGGTGAGTGGCTTATGGTACGCGCGCTGCTAGATCTCGGATCACAGCGCTGGATTGCGTCGTTGTGGTGGGTGAGCGCTTCGGGGCAAGTCTCATTGCACCTTGTCCTAGCTAAGTGCAAGGTTGCATCTATCAGGCCTCGTCTAACAATTCCTAAGTTTGAACTTGTGGAGCCAACTATTGACCCGGTTACTGGACCACGTCCACGCTTCTTGGAAGTCTTTTGTAAACATGGTGGACGTTTTTGCGTGGTCGGACAGTGAGATTGTCCTGTGTTGGCTTCGGACTTCGGTCCATAATCTTGGCTTTTTTAAATACTCATGCGGGTTGCAATACCCTCTCAGCCATTTTGCAGCGTGAGTTTGGATTTTGGCAGGCCGACGAACCATTCGAAGCGTGATCTTCAACTGTATTGCTGGCTATCGCTTGGAGGCATCCATTGCACAGCTTGTGATGGGTGACCTGCCTGCGGACCGCGTAAAGGCTGCTCGACCTTTCGCTGGTGTTGGAACCAATTGCCGGTCCTTTCTTAGTGAAGAGCTCTAACCTTAAGAATGCTCGGTCTTTTGAGGCCTACTTGTACGTCTTTGTTTGCCTTGCAACCAAGGCAGTCCACTTGGGACTTATCAGTGCCCTCAGCACGGAGGCGTTCGTGGTCACTCTGGGCCGCCTCGTGAGCCGTCGCGGCCTACCCGATTTGGTTCGGACCGACTGCGGGACTAATTATAAGGGAACCAATCGTTATTTGAAGGAGGTCGTCGACTTTCTTGTTGAGAGCAAGCACTGTGTAGGCACCGCCATGTCTAGAATGGGAGATCTTGTTATGCTTAAAGAATCTAATCTACTCCCACTATTTTGCGTCGTGGACGCATTGTTAAACTGTTATTTGGATCGGATGGCGTTCCGCGGGTGGCCAAGGTATTTGTAGGGGACTCAGTATTGCAACGTGCCGTGGCCACGTTGTCCCAACGGCCTATTGATTAGCGAATCTACATTCTTAGATTCGGAGCGGGGGATTGTTTACGCCAGGGTAGCTGGCGCGCGCGCCGAGTCTTTTGTTTGCATTGAATAGTGCGCTCCCTCGCTAACCCGCAGAGGCGCTTATCTGCGTGTCCCGCTCACGCCTCGGTTACGAGAGTTTTTTTTTGTGCCTGCAATGACGCGGCGATTACGGGGCGCGCACAGTACGAATCGGAGTCAGCTAGCAACAGCCGTGCGTGCGGCTGGGTTTTTTGCGGCGCCCTTTTGCCCCGGCGGTTTGTACCCCAAGAAACGTGCGTTTTGGGACCGCGTCAATTCTTTTAGACAGTTTTTGTGGGGGCGCGACCTTTTGTGCGTATTCGTGAACTCATCTTGTGGACCCAGTCTGCTGTCGACCGACAAACTTAGCGGTTCCCCGCGCGTGGCTGACGTAATTTTGATCACGTGTCGTCTTTGAAACGCGTAGTCGCGAGACGTAAATTACTACGTTTGAGTAGCCACGTTTATATTTGCGCGGGTGTGTAGTCATGGAATATTTGCGCAACGGGACGTCCGTTTTTTGAGGCGCCTGAGTTGTTTTTTCGCGCCGCGGTTTTGTTTGCCCAGACCTGATTGTTTTGGGACCGCCTCGCCCTGCACTGTGATATCGCTGGGTTTTTGGACATTGCACGCGTGTTTGGGACATTGACTAGTTGTTGTGCCGGCCTTTGTGAGTTCGCTACGCTCGCCGGATCTACCTAGTAACACGCGTGCCCAGCTGCGTTTAGCGGCGATAAAGTTCGCGGTAGTTAAGTAATTGTAGACCGCGCTGTCATTGACCGCTGACCTTGTGTGTCGTGAACCACGTACTTTATTTTATTCGCTTGAGTGTTTGTGGGAGTTGAAGCCAGCCTGAACGTTCGACATATTTTGACCGTCGCGTTCATTGTTGCGGGTTGCGACCCACTGTGCTGCTGCATTGAGCACTCCACTCATAGGAGGCGAACGAACGATTGGAGCTGTGTTCGTGTTTGACGTGTCTGGGAGCTGATTGGTGCAGAGGACCTACGGTTGCAAGCCCCACACACACACCTACACACCCCTTTACACTTTCACTTCACATACTGTCCCACATCCACTACAGGGGGCGTCGCATCGAGTATCGTCGCATGCATCAACCAGGTTAGTGGCCTTCTATTTTCCTTGTCTATGTCGAAGGCTGTCGCTGCCCGAGTTGACGATTGCCGTAGTAGTGCTAGTAAAAGCCGCCTGTTATTTCCACTGATCGGCTAGTGAGACTCGGATATTACTATCCGACTCGGATTGGATACCGTCATCCGTACTGATCACTGTAGTCTCACTAGTCGGTCCCCCCTCGACCTGTCCGGGCTCGTTCCTCTATGGGCCCGGGAACTCAGCCCTCGTCTGGACAGGCAAGGGGCCGTAACAGCCATGATACATATATTTTGTTTGAGAGTAAGTAATTTAAAAAAATGCTTTTCCCGTAATGATATTTTCATAATATTTTATTTATGTATACTAGGTGTGCTTAAAGCTTGCTAAAAACGTGTTTTACTTACGTTTCTTCACTGGTTGTATTGTATTGATCGTTTCTCCTTTCTCGTAACTCCGTTTCAACAGACTTCAAAAAAGGACTAGGTTCTCAATTCGACTGTGTTTTTTATGTTTGTTACCTCATAACTTTTGACTGGGTGAATCGATTTTTATTATGATTCTTTTTTTATTAGAAAGCAGAAGCTTCCATTTTGATTTAGTCCAGTTTTGATAATGGTATCCATAAGAAAACCATATAAGTCTTAAATTTTTAATTGGAAAGGGTGTATTCAACAATAATTTGAAGTTTTTTGTTAATTAACTAACGTATATTGTTATATTATGGTGAATTGTATGACTTTAAGCAATTGAATGGAGCATATTAGCAAAAAGACTTTTGATAAACTTAATGTAAGTAACTCTGGTATAAACAATAGCATAGAAAATGATAATATCAAGCCGTTAGATAATAGCTTGCAAAGGTCAGAAACAGTTAGCCAAGGACTGAATATTAGATAGATATAGATAGACAACAGAATAGGGCACGTTGTCAAATCATGTCACATCAATGCGGCCGACGCTTCTCTCAATGTATGATTAATCGAATGAACAGGCCCAGAATACTAAACTATGGGATATCGGGTCAACAGTGTTTGTGTTAGGAGGTAGATTATTAATAGCATTATTCAAGCTCTGCTTCTGTTTGACTTTGATGATGATAAAGAATTGAAACTGATTGGAACTAATAAATTAACCTGGGTATACCAATAGTTTTCATAGAGAGTATCAGTTTTCATTCAATTTACTTCAAATTGAATAAAATCAATTTATTGCGAATAAGAACAATTGGTTTCTTTTAACAGGAAGTTGAGTAAAAACTTTTGCGGAACTCCTCAATTAATTTTCAATTTCTGTTAAGTTATCATTGGATATTGTGGGGTTTCACTTTTTTCAGCAGTTAATATTTCAATAAAGAGTTTTGTTAAGTTTTGTTATTAGCATTTTTAGGTTCCTGTTGGTATTATTTATTTTTTACCCACTAAAACCTGTCCCTTGCCACGACGGACTTCGTTGGCGGGAGTACGGGATTCACTTGCGTATTCACCGCGATCCCGCCAGGCCCCGGCCCGCCACCTGAGAGGCAGGTCCCGTCGCTGCTGCCGGCAGCCTGGCCGCCGCTGAGTCCTCCTGGAAGGCGCGTCTGAACAGGGCACGCCACCTCCTCGGCCTGTTGATGGAGTTCGGGCAACGGACGCCATAGAAGGTGTGTAAGATGTTTTCGCATACTGAAGCTTGTGATATAAGACATCAAAAAATTATTTAATGGTGCGTTTTCGCCATGTACTTTTGGAACCCTGAAATAAACAACAAGGAAAAATTTTTAAGTGTTTTTGTCATACCTACTCGGATAATGATATTCGCAATTTTATCATAACATCGCGACCGTAGTTGTTATAATGACCACTGAGATAAAATTTTGTCAGCTGGTGTACCGGAGCATTAATTATTTATATCGCTTAGAAGCGGGGGGTGTAACGAGCAACAAATAGACGGCTAGCGGGGCCCAAGGTCCCAAGGGGCTCCGATTCTTGGAATAAGACCGCGCTGAAGGGCAAAATCGCGGAACCAATTTTCGATATTAGATTTGTATGTAAAAGGGACGGTGGAATTTCCTTTTCGGTTCTAAATTATTTGTTTCGTAGCCTAAAGGCTGCGTTGAATTATGTTTGTAATTTAAGGGTTCGTTTTCTGTGTTTCGCATTTTACTTGTCTAAAATTATAAACTGATTTCGCATTATGATTTTACTCTTGAAACTCTTCTTGCGGAGTTGTACTTCTTGCAGTGTATCGTATGATATTGTAATGTAAAATTATGGTGTAACCTGTACCCTCCCGGGGTTTAGCGTTGACGTGGCTAGCTCAGTAATCGGTGAGAGTTGCAGTACCCGGGAAGGTTAGGCACAATTGTTGGTCTGAAATTCTATATTATACGGGGAGACTGTTGCAATAAAACACAGATCAATCAGTAATAGGTAGTCTTATTTTATTAACATAAGTTAAGGTTAAATAAAGGTCATCAGATAATCAACACAACTAGGCAAAACAATCTAAGAATCTACTTATTTTCTATATGAACAAAACTACGATTTCAATTAGCACGGATTACGCTTTGTCATAGAATGAAAAGAAAAGGAAAACTGTAAACTAAAATCTCACAATATCTTATTGTCCAGAATGAAAGCACTGTAGGTTATGCGAGCAAGTGCTGCCCAAACATGGATAAAATATGATTTATCTTCACTAGGAACGGTTGCTGTATTATTTTTAAATGGAGGTTAAATTCATTAGCGTTAAACTTGTCGAAAGAAACTAATCATGATGTATTCATGGAAAGATTGCACCTTTTCAATCCAAACACGTGGTGGCGAATTCCGCCATCAGCTCGTCTAGACGATTAGCCCAGGTTCTGCGGCACTCGGCCACGTGGGTAGCATCTCCGGCGCGGCGTCCCACGCCAGGTTGACAACGTGGCTAAGCGGCTCGCATTGGAGGAGGAAATTTACGACGCTATTTGGACCACGCCAAGTTTGTGCGCATGGCCGAACAACGGCTAAGGTCGAGCTGAGGACAAGGAATTTATTCGAATCAATCACCACCTATCCCTACTCGGTCCCTAGCTTCCAAAAGGTTGAACAAACACCTACTTACCTACGACATTGAAGGGGCGAGATGAAGGTGCTTCAAACCAACATCACTCCAGGTGGTTTCTGCCGGCACGCGAGCAGCAGCTCTGAATATGAGTGTAGAATTCGTGGAGAGAAGACCGTCCTCACGATTTTTGGGCCTTATATAGACAATCTTATATCCCCACCATGGGCGTTCCTTTAGGGTGGCCCACACACAATCTCTGACAACCCAAGCTCCATAGACTACTCATAAACGCGAGTTTACTTAGAAAACCCCGGTCCAGTCGAGTAAAAAATGCAAGCAAATATCCAATTACTCCCAGTTGTCAACACCAATGAAAATCAAAAATTTCTATCATAGACAACGGAATCACCTCGTCATGTCCATAGACATTCCTTAGAATTTGTTATTTAAATTTCAAGTTATGAAACTTTTGACCTTGCCTTGGTCAAGTTTTGAATATTTATAATAAAAGAATTGTAATTTGTTAATCTTTCTGATTGCTTCACTCTTTATATTGTCTGTGGGCGCACGGAGCTGTTCCGCCATCTATCGCCAGGAGGCGCTGACCCAAACTACGCCAAGCAATTTCTATACCGAATCAGATGCGGACTTAACAGTTCCGTCGTGCGACGGTAGGTGGCGCTGAAAACGAACTAAAGTGCTATTAATTAAGATTATAAAACGTAAACGATAAAATCGTTACGTTACAATACCTCTCTTCCCAGGAAAAGGTTCAACCAGGTTGAACCGCCAGCTGCCCTCAGCTGTCCAACTAAAAAATAACGGGAAAATATATTGGAAGAGGAAAATAAAATGAGAATATCTATCAGCAGCAGACCACCAGCTTGGTTGTTGGTTTGTATCAAGTATCCTGAAACGATTTGTAAAATTTAGTTAAAAAAAAAATATATGGGAAGTTTACTAGAAATAATTAAGACTACCTAAATCCTAACCTAAGTCTCCCTATTTCTATGTTGTAGCTCGACCTTAATATTAAATATAAATGACTAGCGACCTCTATGAATTATAAATATTAGAAGAAATTATCAAAATATAACAAATTGTATTAAACTGTTGATTAAAAAAAAATTGTAAAATCATGAATCAACAACTATAAAATCTTGAATCAAAATCATAATAATCAAAAGCTAAGTCAAAATTTCATGAACTCAGGATCACAGCATAATCTACAAACTTGGGAAAGATCATAGTATCTTCAGTCGTCTGCATGAATTCTAGGTGATTAGGTTTTAAACGGAAAAAAATGACTGCGCGAAATTCGCCATGATAAACCCCGTCCGGGGAACGAATTCCGCCCCAGCACAAAGTTAGGTCAGACCATACAAGGTACTGAACCCAAACAAAAGAATAGGTACTATACCTAAGCATTCATAGCCCTAAGTATACATAACCTACCAAAAAAATGACTACGAGCCTCACCTAACCAAGTAAGTTATTGACCCGCAGACTAAACCCGTAAAACCATACCTAGTGCTTGATACGAGATGTCTGTGTTTTCAAAATCGGAGCACAATTTTTTCGAAATCATTCATCATCTTATATACACTTTCAGTTCTTTCATATAATTTCATACATCCCTTTCATCTCTTCCATTCTTCATCAAGCAAACCAGAAGTAGCACATCCTAACCGCAATGACTACTTTTCCCTAACACTGTAGGCGTTAAGATACTCTTCAACGTATTTGACGCTTTATAAAATTGACTCAAACAACAGGCACTCTAAGCTAAATATGCAAAAATTAAACAATGCGACTGAATGTATGTATGTTTATAGTTTCAAAACAGAATTTATAACAATTTCCCAATATGCAAGATAACCGAACTATGTTTGTATTAGTGTGACCTTACTAAACCAAACTCGTCAACGACATAGGTAACCTAGATAGGTACTTAGATGACTGACAAAAAAAATCAAAGGATACTATTAAGTTAGCTATTTTCAACTTCTCAAGGACTCAATTTACAAAAAAAAATGAGTAGAAAATATGAAGAGCAAATAACTATATAATCAATACACCAAAATACAAAACTATTCTCGACCTGACTAGAAAAGTTTTGATTAAATAAAGTATCCAATTATCTAAGTTGACGAGCAGGTGCTTTGCCTAAATCAAACGGCATGATTATAAATTTTAAATAAACCACGTACCAACCTGACCTTACACTCCAAGGAACCATATGAGGTCTTACCGCAGCACTGCATAACTTCACGTCTGTAACTCCATATGAAGACTCATTGCACCATCACATGGGCATGCGTATCGCTTAATTTCAGGTGAACGTCTTGCCTGTCTCATCATGTGTCAATTTGTATAAATATTGACCACATAATGATTAGTGTCTAATAGCTAAGCCAACTTGGACTCGTGTGAAGGTAAGCGCTATCTTATGAGTCTAAAGGTAAGAGATAAATTGGTTCTAAAGTCAACTATAAAATGTAGTCATATCACGCAATAACTGTGGCATTACTTAGTGCCAAAACCACAGATATAAAACGGATTAATTTAAACAGGCCGCGCACGCTCACGTAAGCCTGTTTGCAAAGCCCTTGCCGTCGACGCGAAAAGTCGACTCCCGCGCTAAAACCATAAACAAGTTCATCTCTAGCGCGTGTGACGTGTCAAAACTAAACCGAGAGCGTGTCAATTCCCGACAAAAACAATTACGCGAACAAACGGATCGCGATTTACATAGAGGGCGTCGCGCGTCACGCCGGGCGACGTCGCCTCTGGCGGGACGCGATTAAAATAACCAAACGCACGGCGACGTGTTGACGGCGTGATGAGGCGAAATAAATTGTGTTGGGGTGTAAAGATGCCCCGTGGGCGACGTGCCATTTTGAAATCATGCTAATCAGCGGGCAAAAGAGAGGTTATTTTTTCTGCATTCATTAGAAACAGTGATTATTGCCATTCTGGTCATGGTGAAATAATTCGGTTTATAATATTTTGTTTTATATAAAACATACTAAATCGCTCTCGGCCTGTATTCGTGTACATTAAAACTAACAACTTTTGTTCTACGACTTTTTTTCTCTCGATATTTTGAGAAATATCAAATATATTCAATACAGTTACACTTTAACAGAGACACTCTATTTGTTCCTACTCTGTAATGTAACATCGGCAAGTGGCAACGGCGCGGCGGTTGGCCCGCGAACTCGCCACGCGAAACCGCAACAGTTTTACTTTGAGGATTTTTTTTTGTATGAAATAAAATAATATTGAATTTTGAAAAGTCGTCAAACAAAAGTTGTTAGTGTTAATGTAAACAACTACAGGCCAAAGCGATTTAGTATTTTTTTATATAATCCTGTATAAAAGGTAATTAAAATAACAACGAACGCACGGCGACATGTTGCCGTCCTGAAAAAAAAGATAGGATTTTTCGTGGTGTGTTTTATTGTACCACCTTTCTCACTCCGATGGTTACCTGGAAGAGATCGCTGGGCAGCGATATTGCCGCAATATTTGTTCATTTATTTAGTTTAGAATTAGCATTTGTCTTTTTCACGTTTTATGTACAGTAAAAAATTCTATCTATTTATCTACGAATGGTTAATGTTTTTTTTTGTGTACATTTTATCTATTTTTCTACGCATGGTTGTGACGTTTTGGCGTATTGATTAGACGATAAAGAATCTTAGGATATAAATTTGATATAAAAAGGTGGGTAAATGTAATTGAATCTGTGGGAAATCATAATTAAACTATAGGTAGGTACGCGAACTCGTATGTGTCAACGTGACGGTCTGATGAGTCGAAATAAATTACGTCGGGTGGAGAGATGCCCCGCGGGCAACGTGCACTTTGGAAATCATGCTAATCATCAACTTCTCTTTTTGCTCGTTCCGCGTAATTTTGGTTCGCTGAAATCAGTTATTTTGTTAACAATAATAATTTGTTTATTATGATGAAACTTGGACTTTATGAATGAGAATTAAATTGTTTGTCTTATTATTTTCTCAATTATAAAATTTTTGGGGTACTGTGTTTGTAACAAAACTCCTCCAAAACGGCACCTATTTTCATATTTTTTTGTGTATGTTTAGTATATTCGCTAGGTCTGAGAATAAGACGAACTATTTTCCGTTACGGGTGTAAGTGAGAAATAATATAATTTTTATGGCAAAACAACGTTTGCTGGGACAGATAGTTCTCCAGTTGTAGTTGTGGATTACAGTATACATGGGAGATTATTTTACAAATATAATTTTTTACATCGTATCAGTAAAACATCGTAGGTATAATATTACTATTATTATGTCTCCTTAGCTGTGACATCCTTAACGCATCAGTTGAATATCGGAGGTACTTTCAGTACCTAGTGATTTCACCATATTGGTTTGAAATGAATATTTCACAATCACCGTTTGACTTTGGTAGTCGTTAGCCGTACATGTCTCATAGAACCGAATTTAGTTTGACGACCGAAATGCGTAGCGGTAGCGAACCATGCCGTCTGCGTCGGAGGTCGTGGGTTCGATTCCCATTACTGGTAAATGTTTGTGTGATGAGCATGAATGTTTTCCCGTGTCCGGGTGTTTTTCAATATATTATATATTGAAAATTTATGTATATTAGTATGTATGTATATTTATCCGTTATCTGGTACCCATCACACAAGCTATCGCTTACTTTGGGGCTAGATTGCGATATGTGTAAAAAAACCTAACTTCTCTCGTGCTAGCGGCTCCTTTGCGTAAGTAATAAATGGTATTCGGTTTCTCTGGACTGAACGCTTCCGCATCTTCTGTGACGTTAGGTATCGTCGGCGAATAAAGGCGTCAACCCAACCCCATGAGTTGTTTTTCCAGTTCCGACCACGATAGATAGGATAGGTACATAGAAAACTAAATAAAATTAAGCCATTGTATTCAGAAATTCTAAAGCGACTAAATTCCACTCAGTCCATTATATAGATGGAAAGTACAAAGTTGATGTCAGAAGCAAACACCGAAAAACAGTGCCGAAACTTCACACGGTATCAAAAAGCTCGCCTAAATCAAACTGTTGCGGGTAATGGAGCCGTCACTCGCCGTCACTCACCGACACCGGCCGACAGAGGCCGACAGTGGCCGACACCTCGTCATCAGAACAAGGGCGGCCATTTAAAACTTTTAGCTCAACTGTAGAGGACAAACATTAGGGTAGACGCACATAATTCAGAGTTACAAGTTTGGATGTGATGTGATATATTTTATAGGCTTGTACAGAAAGTTATTCAAGGAAAGTTTTGATTGAGCACCTACTTACGCACTTACTATGTTAGAACATGATTATATTCGTAGATAATTTATTCGTATTTTGTAGCTACTTTTTACACGACTGCCCAGAAAAAGGAGTGTAATGTTTTTAGGGTTCATGTATGTATGTATCTGTCAGTTTCTTAATTCCGCCATAACTTCTGAACGACTGAAGAGATTTGGACTTATAGGGTCATCCTTCCGAGTAACATAGCCTATATATTTTTGGAAAAAGTCGTTTTACCACAGGCCAGTAGTGTTTTTTTATTTTTTTATTATTTATTTGTTACATCTTGCATTTTTTTCCAAAAGTCATCATCTAATTTATTTACATTATATTTTAATGCAAGTGCAGTTAGCTACAAACAATCATACTTCAGAAAATAATTTATCATTTTGAAGCAGCAGAAATAGATCGTACTTACCTACATTAAGTATATTTCAAACAGACAACTAATTTTGTACTCTATGTCGACTTGAATATTTTGACAATAACTTCTTTCATATATCTAGGTACCTACCTATAATATTTAGTTTCAGTGAACAACGTCTTAACTTTTTCAGTAAGTCAGAGCTAGCTAGCCCTACGAGTAAAATGTAAAACGATTTTGTAATTTCGTAGCAAGAGTAAATCGTCCTTCAATATTTGAATTCCGATCCCTCAATGGCTAAGATAGTACATATTTGTATAATAATATGTGCACAAAGACAATTACAAGAATGTCGATCCCCGGACCTTTCCGAGGAACTTACAGTAGAAAATTCCTGAATCAACTATTCAGTATTAGAGAATTATTCTCTATATCAAACTATTCTGGCAAGCATGTTAATATTACAAAATAAAGACACGTATTTTTGTATGCCCGTCTGTTGTATATATGTGTTCATTTAATGCCAAAGAAAGTTTTAAATTTCTGCAAATTTTAAGAATGTGAAGAATAAGAAGAAGTAAGTGCCAAAGAAGTAAGAAAGAATTCTTAATAAGTGCCCGAAACTATCAGAGTGAATATTTGCGGAACACGTCTGGCGACCAGGATAATACATATAAAATTACGCATTTAATAATAATAAAAATATGATACAACAGATTTAATAAAAAATATTGAGTTTTCCAAAATAGTTACGAAGCTTTTGTTTAAAGTAAAACACAAAATACGTAGTATTTTATTTAACAACCAACATTGTCAGCACAGAGTGTTTATAAACTCAATTAATCAGGTTAGAATACACATTCAGGTTAGAATTTGACGACCGAATGGCGTAGTGGTAGCGAACCTGCTGTCTGCGCCGGAGGTCGTGGGTTCGATTCCCACTACTGGTAAATGTTTGTGTGATGAGCATGAATGTTTTCCAGTGTCTGGGTGTTTTTCAATATATTGTATTTATGTATATTAGTATGTATGTATATTTATCAGTTATCTAGTACCCATAACACAAGCTATCGCTTACTTTGGGGCTAGATTGCGATGTGTAAAATGTCCCCTATATATATATATATATATATTCATGTCGCTACTTTTTATAGGTACAGGAAAATTAAAGTTCTACAAATTGTTATAATATATTAACTATGTATGTATTTTTAGTTAAATTTCGATATTAAAACTGTATTAACGACAGTTTTGTGAAGAGATTCATAACTGTCATAGCACCGAATCCATCCGCTCGCGATACGGACAGCGCTGCGTCAGTTATAACGACGAAATAATATTTTAGTGCTAATTAATCTTGCAGGTAAGCTTCTATATGGCTTTATGTAGCGTACCGCCTGTGGCTGACACGCTCATTAATATTGTACTTTCACGGCGATATTTTTTGTGTGAACGCGATAATTTTGTACAAATAGTTAATATTATAAACAAAAAATTGTTTTAATAAAAATTATTATGTTTACTAACCACTTGAGTCTATATTAGTCTGTGTAAGTACTACGGACGCCACGACCCATTGAGATAATTATGTAACGCAATATGTTAACGATACATGCTTTAAGCTGTTTGAGATACGGCATTGACAGACAGTGTTGAATTTCATTGAGTGTTCATTGAAAGTGACGGAGGATTTTCCTCCTCTTGAATTCCGGGTTTTCACAATTCCCGTGGTGAACATGAACATTTTCCGGAATGGAAAGAAAAGTAACATTTTAAATATCACAGTAATTAGTAGGTACTTATTCAGAAATAAATCAAAGTAGCCAGTCGCTGTTATCAGGCACACAATCTAATGAGTTTTAACCTGCCAATGTAGGTAATACTTTCTAGTTTCCGAAAGCCCTTACGTTTGCCCAAACACCACGCGTACCAAATAATGTAGAGTCGAAACCGCTTCCCGCTACATGACGCTGCGGCGTCAAAATACGAAAGCAATTTAAGTTTAAATAATGACCGCGGTGCACCCCTTTACCGCTCCTGTCACGAACCCACACGCAATAAGGACTCTTATTGCTGCACTTAGAGAGCTATTATGGCTTGATAGCGCTGACGGACACAAATGATACGACGGACGTCAGAGCTCTCTCAATGTCACCGGTTGTACTGTAAGCAACTTTTCCTGGAATTTGGAATTTTTCAGTCTTTTCATCGCAAAACTAGCAGTATAAGTTTATAACCCAAAAGCTGACTAAGCGAAAATTGCGCTATGATACAATTATCGAACAAATGCAAGTGAAAATTATAGATTCATAATCATATTATGTGCTTATCTAACTTTAAAAATATTTTATTTTAACTCACGACTTTATTGCTTTTTAGTGGGCGCGATATTTTTAGTGTGACGTCACTTAAGAGCGTTTATGCGTTTACGCGTGAATCGCGTGTCGCTCCATACAAAAAAGGAATTCCGTTCTCGCTGACGCAATTTTGCGCGGAAAATGGTATTACAAAAAAAATTATAGTAAAATAAATATACAACTTATTAAAATAATAAATAACCAATGACATTGAATATGAATTGAATTAAATTACTATAATTCAGAAATAAAAAATATCTTGGATTTTATCCTAAAATAATACGTTTAATTTATCGAAAAATGCTAAAAATGGCACTTTTCGGTTTATGGTTTTTGAATGAAAATCTAGGAAAATCGTGTTTTTTTTGAGACACTTTTTAGTAAATGTTATTAATTTTCTAAATATGTCATTGTTATAAGTTTGTGTTAAGAAACATGGCAAATATCTTGCATCTGCGTAGAGTGTCGACCGCTATTTTAGCAAACAGCCTATACAAAAACTGTTCTAGTGAGAAAGTTATACACATATTTTAAAATATTTTTGAGCCAAGTTCTAGATTATGAAATGCCAAATAATATGAATTCAATTATCTAATCTATAATTGAACACATGACTATTTTATGTTCCTTCGGAAATCGTAAATTTTGACTCAAGCATAATACTAACGCATGAAGCGCCTTAACGATCAAACGATTAGGACGTAGAATTAGTAATTTGGAAGTACTAGTACATAATATGTTCTGAGAGAATTAAAAAAACACACGCCCGCTTGAAATTTAGCTTTTCACAAATTCCGAAGGATACATTAATTTTTTCGAGATGAATAATGTAGCTTATCTGTTGATACCAGGTATAGTCAATCTTCATTCGAAATCATTCAGTAATTGCAAAGTAAAGGAGTAAGAAACATAAACACATATAACAAAACAATATTAATGAGCTGATATTGTGATGAATTAATCAACAATCGTTTAATTGTAAATGATTTCTAATTTTCTTTCCTCTGTTACTCAACCACGCAACAACTTTTTAAGTATCTTTGCCCTGGAATGAAGATACTTACTTTATCTCTACCTCTACTTACTTTATCTCTACTTTTACAGAAGCATCTCTTTGTCCCCATAAAATGCACAACTCAAAGATTATGTGATAATTCTTTTAAAATCGAGCGGCTTAGCGTCAACGACCACGTCTTGATGAAAATTACTATTGAGAGACACGCTAAGATTTATGAAAACACTAGCCCGTTGCCCGCAGCTCCTTGTATAATTGTATAATTCAGAAATCCTGAGGAATAAGTGACTTTCCCGTTCCCGCTCACTATTGCTATGTACTTACTTTGAAAGAAGTTTGCTAATGCAATCTGTAGCAGCTATACATTTATGTAGAAAATTAAATTTCGGATGTAGATAAATGTGACGGCAAGAACATAGTTTTTAATTTTTTCAGACGTCAACGATCTAAGTTGCTTTGTTAAACGGATCAAAAAAATAATAATCAATACTCATTTCATTATGTATATTGGTTGCAAAGGAAATTTTGGTTTTGACCATGGCCCCGAAATCGGCGGCAAGTAATTTTGCGCCCACGCGTTGCGGCACTGGCTGCGGCTCTAGTATCTAACGGCTGTGGTGGTTAGATATCGTGATAATGTCTGTTTTGTTATGTAATTAGTGCCTACGACTGGCCGTACATGAATAATCATGCCGGCGTGTCACTGCGGCGATTTGGATCGTGTAATTATTTGAACCCTTTTTTCGTGACGTGCCTTGGTAATTAATTATTTGATTAAATCATTAAATTAATTAAAATTGATTGCGCATTACACTGCTTTTAACGTTCGATTAAAAAAGGTGCTTTAACTTTCATAGGTAATATATAATATTTTATTAATAATATACCTATCACTTTTTTATCGGATAGGAACACAATATCTGTAGGGTTAGTACATAATGCAATAATCGTAAATTCGATAAAGTTATACGTTTTCAGTTTTGTTTTATAATAGGTCTAGTCGAATGGGCTAGTAATCTGGATACAGACTAGTGTAAGGCACTGCAAGATTTTTTTTCGTGCTGCGTTATTTTAATATATTTTAAAGTAACTATTTTCTTCGTGTTCAGAAGGAATGTCAAGAAAAGAATCGCAATATAAACTATATTAATACAAAAATAATCATTAAATAAAATAAAAAATCAATAAGTTCCCAATAGCCAAACACTCATTTCCATTTTCATTTCTCGATTCTAAAATAATAATAAAAAGCTCTATGCTCAAACGCCCGACAAACCGCCATGTTTGAAAATATTTTCTCGAGTTGTTGTGTTCAAGAAATTCATGAGCAAAAAGCGGTTGGTCTCTTTTAATGTAGTACGTAAGACGCGAGTACACGTTTAAGTCGGCGAAAATACTCCTACCCACTTCACTTCTCCAGACTAAACGAGACACTCGAAACAAAGGTAGACTGTGGACCGCGAATCCGGCTCACTGAGGTAAAGTAAAGCTAAGCTCACACAGTAACAGACCGCATCGCAATGACGTACCTATTTACTCTTTTTCACTCTTTGCCTATGGGAACTCAATTAATTTCGTGTGCGTTACTTCAATTACTCTCTTTATAAGCGGAGTCACCTCTTATTTGTTACCAGATTAAACTCTAATCTGATTTAGATGTCAGATCTTTTAAGGGCTTACGCATTGCAAGTCTTTACAAACGCCTTTCAATATACTTTATTATTTCTTATTTCCTAGTCAAATATGCTATTATAGTTATTGATGGAAGGAAGACTTTTGCAATGGATTCCGTTGCAACGCTTGCTAACCTGCTTCCCCTTGCTTGGGCGCTAACAATACGCGGGTAACGATATCTGTGACGTTACAAACGATACAAAATATCAGTTTTTGCTTAGGTATGAGGGAAGTAAACATTCGTTTTCTTTTCAGCACCTCTTAGGAGCAAGATGTAATCATCTATCAAGTTTAATATATCAAAGCAAAGCATAAAGTGGTAGTAGGTACTTAGCTTAACCTTTCTTTCAATGTTAAAGGTCACATATTCATAATAAACTTGCGAGAAAACTTAGCATTGTTCGACTATTATCGTTTTGATTGGCTCTACTACCCTTAACAAAACAAGCTGTTTATCGCATATTTAAATTCAAAATTAAACCTGGTGTGTTCTTGGCAGTTTTCTTTATTCATTAAATTTAGATTTTGAGAATTGTACACGTCAAGAAACGAGAACATCTTGAAGAAAACGAACCTACGGTAGTGATCTTAAACGCAGCTCCGGTCTTGCTCGCTTAGTAGTGAAGTCCTTCACGCCCTTTGATGTCAAAGCGGAATCGAGCAGTGTATTATGAAATGGCAGAGACGTTTAAAATCTCGCTTTTAGTGCTTTTAAAAGAGATTTGAAATCCTTTTTGATATCAGTGCTTGAGTATTTTCAGAATGCCTTCAAAGTTCCTTTTGATGTGATATTATTGTTGGTGTACATTTCCTGAATTCGGTCAAATCCTGTACAATGTAAAGGGTTACTAGCATAATGTGGAATTAAGTGGGCAAATAAGGTGTTCAAAAGCAAAGCATTGGCTTATATTATAACTAAAGCGCATTCGCTCAACTGGCTGACTGGCTGCAACCCTAACAGCAAAGGATTTAAGCGAATTTTCGTTGTGGTAGGAAGATTTGTTTTTTTTTATGAAAGCACATAAAAATACTCCGAAATTCCTCTCTTCTCATTATATTTTAGAGCTGCTCTTTAAATGAATATCAGATGCTATTTTAAAATCGAGTTTTAAGTTGGCTCTGTAATTAGTTGGATTCCTTTGTTATACATATAATAATAATTATTAAACAGGTTCCATTCAGAAATATCAAAATATTGCTCGAATTTCACCACCCACTAAACAGTATATCACGTCATAAGCAATTACATTTTCACGAACTGGGTTACACTCGCAACAAATCCGAACAAACAATAATTGGTAAGCGCGGAATTGAGAGTATCATTAATTAGAATAGTTTCTGCGATTGCGAAATTATGAATACGAATGTAAAAGCTCTCTTTGAGAATTTATTTTGAATTCAATCGTTTTGATTTACATAACCGTTGTGACGTAAAGACTTGGATTCATGTGGCTCTCAGTTTTTGGAAATTCAGGGTTAGATATTTTCATTATATTAGTAGCATATTTTTCGGATTCCATACCCAAAAAGGCCGATAATAGTTTTCTAGATAACACAAATATTCCGAAAATGGTTCTCGCTGCTATTAATAGTTCGCTTTCAAATAGACGCACCATGAGCGATGTCCTATTTCAAGAGTCACTAAGATTAAGCAATCCGAAGGTCGATGAAATCGTAGCGAAAATAGCCGAGACGAGATTAGAAGTATGAAAGTGGGCTGTTTAATCTCTACTTACTAAATGGATAATATATTGGCATAGACTGCAGGCAATTTATTGCGACACGAATACTCTACGTTACTGGTACAAATCAGAAATTAGTGAAATTCTGTACTCTTGACTGAATTTTGTTTATTAATACCTGAGTGACCAAGCTTTGTTCGGTTACTATTTTGGATGAAAAATTGAATATTTACAGTGCCATCACTTATCTCAAGAAAATGTCAAACAACAGTTGATTGACTTGACGACAAAATAATTATAATAGCAATAAAACTAGACGTCATACAAATTAACATTCAAACAAGTACTATACATGTACTACATCTCATTTGAATGTAAGCATAAAATAAAGAAAACACTCTCCAACTACTGAATTATAAGCCGTCACTACGTAAATAAAATTGGTCAAGTGCGGATCGGGCAAGCGCACTGAGGGTTCCGTACTATCAAGACCAATCCCAACCAAAACACCAAGTCTACCCAGCTAATACAAAAACGAGCAAAAAATCACGTTTGTTGTATAGGAGAATTTAAATTATCTATTTATTTTTAAGTGAATATATAACTAAATATTCTGTAAATATTTTAAGAATCTACAATAAGGTCTCGTTTTATCCTTTGAGTACGGAACCCTAGAAAAACTAAAACACATTTTAAACTCACGTAATTCACAAAATATGGTTACATTAAGAGTCAAGACGTTGCAAAAAGCAACACCGCATATCCTGAATTCCTCGCATTCAGCGTCACGGTTATACTCCGGTGGCTTTTTGTTTGCCTCCCGCATTATGAGCTGCACCTATGTGCGGTGTACGGAGGGCCGTTGGACAGACGTACGGACGAATGGCGAAGTCTTAGTTATAGTTTTCCGTTTTATCCTTTGGGTACGGAACCCTAAAAAACTAAAACACATTTTAAACTGACGTAATTCACAAAATATGGTTACATTAAGAGTCAAGACGTTGCAAAAAGCAACACCGCATATCCTGAATCCCTCGCATTCAGCGTCACGGTTACTCCGGTGGCTTTTTGTTTGCCTCCCGCATTGTGAGGTGCGCCTGTGTGCGGTGTTTGTGTGGAGCTCGTGTAATGAGAGCGGAGCAATCGTCACAATGAATGGGGACTCGGATGCGAGGACTCTCGTCTGAATGCCGCGCCCTTAGCCGCCGAGACGCAGTGTGGCCACGCGGTGTGGCGAGCTTGAATTACCGGGACAGCTGAGTTCAGGCACAGAACACTAAATAGTACCAGAAGGTTCACTCCGCACGAAAATTTAAAGAAATAGCGACTCTAGCGCTGACACAAAAAGTGCAATTCAGTTCGTAATAACGCCTGGCCCCGCCCTCAAAATCGACACGCAACAAACGCAATGTTGTGGTCTCTTTCTATCGCCTAACTTTATCTCTTACGACGTACTAGGGCTGCCGTAGTCAGACGGCGCGTAAAATAGACCGTACAGAACTAGCGCGTGCAACTCTGAGGTCCGGACCCGTACTTGTAGCCAGGACGGCCACGTGATAAGTGAGACTGGCCTGGTTCAGGACACCGAAGATCATTTGCAAAAACCTCTCCACAAAACACATAAGTATGAGATATACCAACCGGCAAACGTTGTTTTGCCATCAAGGGTATAAAAAAATAGCTAACCTACCGAACATACACTAAAAATTACATAACAATTGGTCCAGCCGTTACAGACATTAACATACATGAAGCCATTGATATATAGCTTTTTTTATTTTGATTTATAGTTCAATGCATGTTTGCAATCAGTAAAAGATTGCAATGTTTTTTGGTCTAATAATAATTAATAAGCTCATTTGTAATGATAAAAAATTGGTAACCATCTCGACAGTAAAAAGGGAAGTATACTAATTTGGAGGCATTGTAAAATTAATCGAAAATCAATATCGATAAAATACCGGCTGATAATAAAATTCCAAGCATTCTGCGTATAACGAGAGGTAAGTACTAAAATTAAAAAATCCCTTTTTATAGGGCGCCATAAAAATTGGCGGAAATTATTGCGGCCATAAAATTTGAAACTCATCTGAAAACAAGCGACGCCTTAGTATCGGATTTACGAACGGCAAGACGAGCGGCAGCGGACGCGATGTGACGAAAGCACTCGCCTGCGGCTCGGAAAATGTTCGTTTCCTTACTCGGACCTTGATAGGTCTCCTTTAGTATTTTGCAAGTTAAACGTTTATTACACTGATTTTAAGTACACAGAAATTTTACTTAAAAATTATTTACTTCAATTATAAGTTACGACTTTACTGCAGTCTGATCTCATGGTACTCGTAAGTAGAGAAATTGGTCATAATTTGATATCAGTACTTTTGGTTTTACTTTATTATTAGACTTAATGGTCTTATTTTTTTTTCGTACTTGAGTTTCAATCTTTAAGGCAGTAATTCAGTTCTTGTTTACATTATTTTTTATACCTTTATCTTTGATGTATCTTTGAACTCGCGCAGTCTATTGTAAGTGAACTCCTTTTTTCATAATTTCAATATTTACAATAGCAATGATGCCGGGTTTACTACCCGTTACAACTACGCCCCTTCCCAGTTTCTTATCATTGCGTGCCCGTTTTATATTTATTCCCGTCGTTAATCTCCTTTACGATCTCTATCTTTTCACCTTTACTAGCATCCCTGATTGCCGTCCTCAGATTACATTAATTAAACTCGAGCGCACCTGACACAAGAAATTATGGTGTGAAATTGCAAACAATCGATTTTACACACTCACGGAAACTTTTACACACATGCATGAAAATAATGATTTGCGATGTGTGAAATATAAAGCATAAATAACCATAATAACATTATTTTTATAATATTATTAACTAAAAAATCAAGGGATCATAGTCACCCTACTAATTCATCACACCACAAAGTCTGCGAAAGAAATCGTTGAAAAATATGCACTCATTTCAAGAAAATTAATAAACCCTGTGCAAATTAATCCAATTCACTTAAAAAAAGTACCTTTTTACTTCTAAACCATCAAAAAGATTGATGAAAAGCATAAGTCTTTTTGTGCACTTTACCAAAAACCAAGTTTTAAGTGAGCATATTAAAAATTAAAATTCCTCTTAAGCCAATAGTACTCGTTTCTCTCTCACTTTTACCTCTTCTTTAGACGTCTCAAGAATGGAACAGGAATCGCTCCACCCAAAAGTGTTACTGCTTTCGTATATATTATTTGAAAAGAGCCTCAACAGCGGTTAAAGTGAGGCAAGAATGTCCCCCCTGAGTGGCGTAAATAATTTAGCAAGCTGTCCTTTGTGTCATACCGGCGCCATTAAATTTGGTCTGTTTGTTAGGCTAATTTCGCAAATTGCTCCTGGGAAATCTCTCGGTGAAAAAGTAAAAAATAAAATGGAAAATTCTTTCCAAAAAACCAACTTCAAATGCCACTACAAAGAGTGAAATAATTTTTAATGTACACCAATTCGAAGTCGGGCAATGTTTTGTTCAATCATTAATAGTCCTTCGTATTATTAAACTTAATGTGCAAAGAAACGACAAAATTATCGTCAATACGGAGGACTATTAGTGAATGAACGAAAAATTGCCCGACTTCGAATTGGTGTACATTAAAAATTATTTCACTCTTTGTAGTGGCATTTGAAGTTGGTTTTTTGGAAAGAATTTTCCATTTTATTTTTTACTTTTTAGTGGAAAACAAGTAATGCGCAAGGTATTGGAAAAAATGCCCAAATCGCTGGAAGTATGCTTCTAAAATCTGAAGAGTTCCCTCAATTTCTCCAAGATCCCATTATCAGATTCTGACTTGATGAATACAGTCATTACTTGATGACTGCTAGGAAATGCAATAGTAACTATAAAAAATACCTAAATCGCTTCAAGTATACTAGCAAAATTTGAAGAGTTCCCTCGATTTTACCAAGATCCCATCATCAGATCCCGACCTGATGACCATAATACAACCTGGAAAAAATTACTCTTTTAAACAATACCCAAATCACTTCAAGTGTGCTTATAAAATTTGAAGAGTTCCCTCGATTTCTCCAGGATCCCATCATCAGATCCTGATTTGGTGACAATGGGACCATCTGTGAACTATACCCTTTCAAACAAAAAAAGAATTTTCTAAATTGGTCCACGCATCTTCGAGTAATCGGGGAACATACATAAAAAAAAAAAAAAAAAAAAAAAAAAAAAAGATTCCGACGAATTGAGAACCTCCTCCTTTTTTTGAAGTCGGTTAAAAATGTTGAAAAATTAAAATGTCGGACCAAGGTGAAAATTAATATGGACACCGCGAACGGGCCGTGCTTTTTATTTATTCCTTTGCTCCTTGCCGTATTCTTTGTCGGTAGCTAACAATGGCGGCTGCGTTTATTTATTCTCCTAATAACGTGAACGTACAATGAGTTTTATTTCAATGCAGAAAATAATAATTTTCACAGTACAGACTTAAGTATAAATTAAAAATCTTATTGTCAACATTCTTATATATACTAGCTTTTGCTCGTAGCTGCGCTGCGTTTCTCAAAAATCCCGATATAAATTTGTATTTCCCTTTCCTGTTCCACTCCCTATTCCGATTTTTAAACCTTCTTTCAAGGAAGTTTGCTAAAGCAAATGTACCTTTAGCTGTCACAATAGATTATTGCAAAAAATTAGATTATTGAATTTAAAAATTCATCCACTCTTCCATAACAACTGCTTTGAAGTGAATTTAAAGTGAAGGAGATAGCGTTAATGTCTGAATTCAACAGCCAAACGTAAAAGTTTTACATGTCCAAAAATACGAGTAGTTCGTTCGGAAGGCTTTTCTTTAGACGATTTTTCGTGGCAGTTGTGGAAACGTTCATCAAAATTCGCAAACGTTTATGCATTCAGCTCGTGAGCGGTCAGTCGTCTGCTTTTAAATACGCCTTCCGCCTCGCTTCATACATACAGGAGTGTGACATCGCCCGACCTATTTCTGTTTTGGTGAACCGTCCTGTATTGCGCACTTAACCCATTATACTTGCTGTTTGCGTTGGGATGCTTTTACTGTTATAGAAGTTCGGTAGTTCACGCCCAATTAAGTAATTATGCAAATGCAACTGCTCCTGAAACTTATTATTCATATTAGAATTATAATAAATGCGAAAGAGTTTGTCTGTCATTTTGTACAACTTATTTTTCATATGAGTTAGACTTTGTTTTCCTATCGGGAAATTAATGATGCTTAGGTAATAACATCTGAAAATCTGGAGGGTGGTACAAGACGAGCAACGTTTACCTAATGCCAAGTGATACGCATGTCAATGTCAGATATACTTACAGAGCGTCAAAGGAGTTTGTACTCTAAAAATACCTAATAAATAAGAATTACTCGCTATGTTTTTTTTTTAAATCTATCAGTAAACATTTAAAATACCATCCTAAAAATACTATTTTGAATAAAATAACATAATTCACAGCATACGTCAGCAATATTCACTTTTCAACACACCGTCTGCCTCGGGTCATACTTGCGAGAGTGTGGTGACCTATATCTGTTCCGAGCACCGCTCCGCGTCGGTCGTGTGGACATTTATCCTATTACAGTTGCAGTTTGCATTCACTTGGTTTGTTGTTTCAGCGAGCGCAATATGTGTTGTGTCTTAGATCTGTGACAAGTGCTAGAGCTTGCATAGTGCATTTAGGTTACGTAAATAAATGTAAGTTATTTACGGTCTCTTGAATTATCGTTTTGTTTCTCTTAGTTAATTCGCTCTATGCATATTACATTTGCCCACACTCCACCCGAGTGAAATTTGGTCTTGGAGTAAACCATGGATTTTTCCGGAATAAAAAGTCTGTGTCAATTCAAGGTATCATCTATCTCCATTCAAAACTTCAGCCAAATTGAATTTTACAATTGCGAAGGTTACAAACAAATAGTGTGATGGCTTGCTTTAAGTTGTGATGAAATTTTTCAGAAGTCGCATTTACCTTGACTTTTCGTTACTTCTTTAACTACGTTTATTTACTATAAATTTAAATACGAATCAAAAATTTTCACTCACAGCGGGATTTGAACCCGCGTCTCCCATCACTCGCGGCTGGGTGCTCTATCCGCTGAGCTATACGAGCCATATCCATCAGCGGTGAAATTTCGATTCGTATTTTTTTAGGTCCTTAGGCAGGACTTACATTACTTACTAACTTTTAGTTACTTTTTTACTATGTAAAGACGTGTTATTTCGAAAATAGGACGATAACCTTTTAGTTTGTTATCAGATGACTTTACAAAGCACATCTGTACAAAGCACAAAACCTTTATAAACAAAATGCATAATAATTATTGTATTCTGTATTTACATCAATCATTGTTTTAATTACCTATTTAGTATCTGATTTATATAAAAGAGAAAAATAAGTTAAATTGTTAAGTAATTAATAGCATGTTAAAAGACTGTTTACTCCATAGTTCAACCATTTTTCTCTTCCTCATCCAATTAAATTACGACACTGTAATATAATAAGAAGTACTTAACTGAGACTGTAATATTTTCTTATGACCATCCATTCACGTTTCCATACTCCATAAAATCTCTAAGTTACTATCATAATATCTGACTCCTTTTAACCCGAATGTCGAACACTCGGGGAATATTACAAGGAAATCATAGTTCAATAGAGCCGTAGAGTAATAGAGTAGGTAATAATACAAGTGTTATGGAACGGTCATAGAGTGCGAGAGTCCATAGACTATAAATGCCAGATGGGTCGAAAACATTACGACGACTACGGCCAGACTCTCCATTGGCATGAAGCCGAGAAAGGTGAAATGACGCGAACAATGATCGACTGAAGTCCGTATGTACTATGGGGAACACATTTAGTGTTCCGTATATCAATTTAAAAAAAAAACAGAAGCCTTGATTATTATAACTACGTTGTCTGCCCACCATCTACAGCCTTTTTTATTAAAAAGGTAGATATACCAAGTTGAAATTGACAATTTTTTGGGTATTTTATGATCCATAGCGCTCTTTGACCACCGCAGCCGTCACTGGGACGCTAAGGAGAACGAGATTACATACACGGACGTCGTACATAGTAATAAATAGGTATATGACTGCTACTTAGGTGGCATATATACTCGCTAAGCCAAAAGCAAACAACAATAAATTCAAGTCTTAAACGTAATCCAATCAAAGTTAATTGTGTACACACACAGCCATTTAACAAATTTTTCAGTTTCCACGGCCCTTATGAATTCCATATGGCGGCTCAATTTGCTCTTTTATGCAACAAACTGCGTTGTTAACTGCACTCATAAAAGTGAATCACGTTGTACGGCCGAGTGAGATGGATAGCGAGACTTGAGGGCCACGTTAAACCATTCTCATTATAACAGTGACTAGTATTATCGGTATTTGACTCGGTTCTTCACACCTCTGTAACTGAAACTGTAAACTTGGATGCTAGGTATATTAATAGTATTCAATTTCCTTTTTCTACGCAGCAACCTCTATGCTATTCGTAACTGCACTAGTAAAACTAATCACGTTGTACGGCCGAGTGAGTTTAATAATGAGACTTGAGAGGTAAACTGCACAGTTCGTGCTATAATAGTGACTAATATTACCGCTATACGACTTGGCTGGCTCTTCACACCTATTTAAGTGAAACTGTAAACTTCAATGCTAGTTATATTAAAAGTGTTCAATTTCCTTTTTCTACGCAGCAACCTGTATGCTACTCGTAACTGCACTAGTACAACTAATCACGTTGCACGGTCGAGTGAGTTTAATGATGACACGTGAGAGCCACCGTCCGCGCTATAATAGTGACTAATATTATCGCTATACGACTTGGCTCTTCACACCTATTTAAGTGAAACTGTAAACTTCAGTGTAATGAGTATTTAAAGTATTCAATTTTCTTTTTTACGCAGCAACCCTCCTATCTGCAATCATAAAACTAATAACGTTGCGCAATGTACCTACAGTCGAGTGAGTGAGGAGACTTGACAGCCACGCTGCAAAGTCCGCGCTGTAACAGTGGTTAGTATTACAGATATACGACTTGGTTATTTATACCTCAACAGGACACAAATAAATAGATAGATAAACACTTTATTGCACACCACAGAATAAAAATATAAAAAAATAATCAAAACACAAACTAAGGAGTACAATTTGGCAGCCTTATCGCTGCATAGCGATTTCTTCCAGGCAACCAATGGCGTGAAGGAATATTTTACATTGGATACGAGGAGGTATTTAAAGCAAAGAGTATTTTTCAAGTATTAAATTTGTTCTTTTATGCAGCAATATGAATGAAACTAATAAAACTTTGTAAAGTAATTTTGAATGGAGCCGGCTGAGATAGATGGTGAGACTGGTGAGAGGCGAGAGCCACCTTATTACCTCACTAGAACAATATTAACACTAACTGGGTACTAAATGTTACGATTTGAAAATGAAGAAAGAGCTGTACTTCTTCTTCTTCTTCTTCTTCACATAAACCTAAATGGAAAAAAAGGTTCTTATGATAAAGCGAAACTGGAACTGTAAGTTCGTAAAGCAAAACGCGCCGAAATAACTGACATGAAACTGAATACTTGCCCGTAAGGTTAGAAAAATGCCTTATTAGTAATATTTTGGATCCGGTGCTTATACCTACTGTACAAATATGCATATTCGTTGCTTATAATATGCTAAAACACAATAAAATCAGTGTAGATTTTATGGGCCTCAAAAATCTTCCAAGAAATATTTTGTACCCGCAGCGTAACTATCATGAAGATGATCTACCGTTTAGCTAATTACAAGATAGTCTTGCACTTTATGTTTGCTAAGTTCATACCGTAACTTAAAAATATTTAGGCGGATCAATTCGTTATTAGGGTTGTGATCTGCGTTTTGGGAACTGCCTGGCTCAAAGAAGTCCATCGCCAAACAGCAGGGCATATACTAAAGTTTGATGGACGATGGATGGACAGTCTTTTTGACGAAGCAGATTTTTTTGTTTTTGTATAGTTTCTCTAATAAGAAAAACGTATCCAAATTAAAAATATATATATTTACAAACCTCAAGTTTTAATGCAGTCCATAAAAGCGTTTCAATTTGTAAGAGTCGTAATAATGTAAGATAGGCTATATAATACTGCAACTTGCACCGGAAAGAGCCACGGAACACCGCGCACACTAATAGATGTGCTATTACCGTCGTACGTCTTGGTCTTTACACCTCCACGGTGAGAAATCCTCACATACTTTTTCATGAAAACGGATACGTGAGATTCAAGTGCTTCAAAAGAAGAGAGTGGAGGTTTCTTGGTGCGACGTAACTGCAGTGCCTTAGAAATGTTAGCAGCCAACGTTTTAAATAGTAGTTTTTTACAAAAGGTTTTTGTGAATCTTGGGATATTATTTTTAAAGATGTTGCTACAATATAAAAGAGCTAACTCTGATATATAATTTCACAGAGGCTGCTTGCTTAAGACAACAATAGAATCGCTCGATTTTCATACTAAACAGTAAAATATAATAAAAATTAAGCAACTCTAGATACAGCATAGCAATGTAGCACTTCTTTGATGACAAACAAACAGGGAAATTAAATTGGGACGTCCTTCGATTACTCGTACGCGTCAGTTGAGGATTTCTGAAGTCCTTAACCACACAACTCTAGTTTACGAAGGGCCGTTTTTATGAGATTTAATCAAGTAAATCAATGGTTTTAAAACTTGGGACAAACATTGGGACATTGACAAACATTGGTTGATATTTGTTACCAATTTTAACCAATGTTGGTTGACTTTACTACTTCTCAAAACCGGCCCTTAGAGGCTTCGATTTAGGTTTAGGATTATCCAATTGAGTATAATTACATCAGATGACATTAAGCAAAATAAAAGCTGGAAAAAAATTTCACTGTTGCTTTCACTCAGAATCACTACTATGCTTGAAACCAACACAAAGTAGCACATAAAGTGCCTCGTTAGTCGTTAGTGGTATCGCAAAAAAAGCCGTATGAAGTAGTGTGCCTAGCTGGAAGCGCGCCTTTCAGCCATGATAATTATGACTGCGTTGATTGCTTGCTCTAGAAAATTATCTCTTACACTGAGGCTTTTACAGGAGGCGTCAACAATGTTGCGATTCTGCACTCATTATTGCATTTATATTAGCACTGTAATATCAAGTTTGTGAGTTAATGAGCTTAGTTTCATGGAGAATGAAAACGTTAAACAATGAATATTGAATAGAATAAGAGATTCGCTATCTTGGTATGCTATTCGTTTTGTAAAGGCTTTAGTTGCCGCCAGCTTGGCTGAATTTTTTTTAAATTATACTGTATCAGACTCACAATCGTGTTTTTCTCAATCATTATGATTACTCCTTATTTCTTTACTTTTAACTGACTATTTATTCATACCTTTTGTAATGCTTGCATTATATTCGAAATAGTAGTTATTAGAAAGCATAATCTCAAACCTCAAAAGAAATGAACCCTAAAATGCAGAATTAAAACCCAGAAACTTGTTTTTAAAAACACAACTTTTTTGAATCACAACTCAATCGGACTACTTTGAGTTCATGACTCAGAGTCATTATTATTCATACATCCTGTACCTAATGTAACATAAAAGCCGAAATCTTGTTTTTTAAGCCCACGGAGTATTCTATTAACGTCAATTAATCGTAATCAAGACTACTGTCGTAGCGTATTTTAGGTAGCGTGTTTGCCATAAACAAACACCGTACCATAAACTCAAAAGAAAAAAAACCATGAAATATTAGGTCATTACATATGAAATTGGCGTTTTGTATGGGAGGAACATAAAGTCGATTTTTTTTAAATATAATATATATATTTAATCAAAGTATGTACCATTGCTATCTATGCACTTTTGCCACCTTATAGGTAGTTCATTGATCCCTTTACTAAAAAAGCCATTCGGACGGCAATCAATAAAATCTTTGAAAGCGCTTTGGACTGCCTCATCGGAGTTAAATTTTTTCCCTTGTAAGAAGTTATCCAAATTTCGAAAAAAATGGTAATCTGTTGGAGCAAGGTCCGGGGAGTAAGGTGGATGTCTTAGGCATTCCAATTGAAGCTCCTCTAATTTGGTAGCCGTCTGTTGTGCAGTGTGTTGTCTAGCGTTGTCCTGAAGCAGCAGTGGCCTAGAACGATTGACCAGCCTCGGTTGTTTAGCAGCTAGCTTTTCCATCATGGATTGCAGTTGCTGACAATAGATATCCGCCGTAATCGTTTGGCCAGATTTAAGAAAGCTGTAGTGAACGACGCCGGCGCTAGTCCACCAAACGGTCACAAGTAATTTTTTTTGAGTCAATTTTCGTTTGGGGCAGGATTTGGCTGGTTCGCCAGGGTTCAACCATTGCGATGAGCGTTTCCGATTATCATACAGGATCCATGTTTCATCACAGGTAATGATTCGATTTAAAATCCCTTCATTACTGTGCCGGTTGAGTAATGTAACACAGCAGTCTACGCGCGTTTGTCGGTTTGCTGCACTCAATTCATGAGGTACCCACCTTTCAAGCTTTTTCACCTTCCCAATTTGCTTCAAGTGAACTAAAACAGTTTTATCACTAACACCGCAGCCTGCAGCTAGCTCGGACGTGGTTTACGATGGATCCGCTTCCACAATAACCTTCAATTCTTCATTGTCAACTTTGGTCTCCGGCCGTCCACGGGGCTTGTTCTGCAGGTCGAAATTTCCAGAACGAAAACGTTGGAACCAAAAACGCACTGTGTTTTCTTTTGCGACACCCTCGCCGTACACATCATTAATCCTTCGAGCCGTTTCTGCAGCACTGGTGCCACGATGGAACTCGTAATCGTAAATAACGCGATATTTCAAGTTTTCCATTTTGTAAACGGAGTGGCGCAAAAAAAAAACCAAAAGAGAAAAAAACAAATGAATTACAATTTTCAAAACACAAAAGCATGAGTAAATAGCTGTATAAATTTGAAATTGGAATTTTTAACCAAAGAAGAGATATTTGAGATCAAAGTGGCCAGTACGACAAAACGCCAATTTCATATGTAAGGACCTAATACAAAGCACAAAGCTCGAAATCTTTTTTTTCAAATTCATTTAATTTTGCCTTACTTCGTCTACTTTAACGTGTTTGCCATAAACAAACGCCGTTCTTATAACCTCCAAAGAAATAAAACGAAATTAGCACCCGTAATCTTGTTTCTAAAACCCACTGAATCACAACACACTCAGTCTACTTTATTTGGAAGCCCACTGAGTATTCTAGCTACATTAAATCATAATGAAGGCTACTGGCGTAGCGTCTCGTTATAGTAGCGTGTTTGCCATAAACAAACACCGTCCCCATAACCTCAAAAGAAATAAACCCTGAAATGCAGCATAAAACTCGTAATCTTGTTTCTAAAACTCACTGTGTCTTGTCCTCACTCCTCTATTTTGTTTGAAAGCAACAGCATAAAGTGCCTCGTTAGTGGTGTATTTTCAAAAAGCCGAATAGCGTAGTGTGGCTTTACGGAAAGGCGCGCCTTTCAACCATTATTTATCCATTATATAACTAAGCTGATTGCTCTCTATACTTGCGCGAGGAAATTACCGCTAACGCTTTCCACTTGGGTTTCAAGGTGTTAACAATTTTAAGAATTTTCGGTCGAAGGAAGTAATAAAATGTAGAAAGTGTGGTGGAAAATCTAAAAACTCGAAAGGTTAGAGCTAGTTGATTATTGTTTTCCTCTTCTGTTTTCTGTTAATCTCGTGATTTATTTGTGAATTTTCAAACATTGGAATGTTTATCTGGATTACAATATGTCCAGTAACGAAAGTCACCTGCAAAGTAAATGTGATTATACTATTATAGTCTTAAAACTTTATTAACGATTGTAAATTTGTAATATAAAAAATAACCTAAGCTTGCACTTCAATTGACCTCGTCTTACCTCTCCATCATTTAACTTTTACTTTCAGTGTTGAAAAAGTTAAATTCATTATACTTGCAATTATCAATTATAATTTAGATAAAGGTATGGTATTATAATGGGGCATACCTTAAGTCGAAACTCAGAAGATTTTTTATAAATTAATGTTTTATTTAGCTTCAAAATTGGCTTACAATGAAACAATATGTTATAATGAAAAATAATATTATTTAAAAATTGTTTTAAACTGAATCGTACGATTTCATTTCGTCATCAAAGTTAGTTTTGTTGCTTAACGAGGTTCATCGATTGTCAATTTGCACATTAAATTGGACGTGCGCAATCTGCGAATGATACCAATATTAAATATTTGAATGGGCGACTATTTGAAGAGGATGTAATAACATTTTGATAACGTTAAAATTTTATGAACGATATAAAAGTAATAAGTATTATACGGCTTGCAATAACCCCTTTATACTTATAACTTATAATTAACTTATAATTATACTTAAACTTACTTAAATGTATACGGTTTGTGCACTGACCACTGAACTAGTGAAAACTGTGTTTCAGCGGTCAGAAATACTAAGAATATAGTTACTGTTATAATGAACGTGTTTTAAGAAAAATCCTCGTATGAAATTAATACATGTTACATATTCATGTTTTGCTCAAACATTTCTAGCGCAAATATTTATAGCGTTAGAAGTAGAATTGAGTCCAACATAGGATCGAATACCATCGAATTGATAGTGATGAATTGGCTGTAATATATATTTTTTTAATAAATAAATTGCACAAAAAGTAGATTTCTACATGCGTTGAAAGTAATTCTTTTCTGCACCAGCGTTGGTTTGTTTTTCTTCTGCATAAAACATCCAAATGCATGAGATTTTTAAACAAATGTTGTCTGTATGGACTTTGTATGGAATGACTATTTTACAAATAGTTTTAACAAAAAACGACTATTCTACGTAAATAACTACCATTAATATATTTTCAAATAATTTCCTTTTTGTTGTTTTATTTTTTCGATAATGTTTTGAAAAACGTCGTTCAATAAACATGTGGAATTGTTATTTTAACTCGTCTCTATTTTTGACCCGCGACTCTTGAAGAAACAACATACTTTGCGCCCTTGTTTCGAATATTTTTTACGTAAAAATTTTATACATGTACTTTTAAAAGAGTATTTTCAAAATGTTATACCTACTATTGATAATAACAGAAGCTATTAACGCACAGTAAGCAAATTATAAATCAATGGTTCAACCGTGAATCAGATCTCAAAGCTGCGTTGTTAATTACTGTAAATTGAATATATTAATGGCGTGGCATTACGTACGTGCGTGGCAATTAGACTGTGTTGCTGTTCAGTTGAATGCGTTATTGCAACAACAATTATAATAATTAATTAATGGCTACTCGTATGACAACGGTTCTCGAAAATAATTCGAATAATAATTCTTCAAGTAGTTGGGGTATTCCCATTTGTTATTTTAAAGAAGACGGCATCTCACAAGATGAGTCTATCTATAGATGTTGTTTTATTCCATGCAATAAATGGGATCTGTGCAATAATTTATTAACCTGTTACATAGGACACTATACTGTTTCCATTCGTTTATTTTCTCTTTGACATATGAAACAGATATAGCAATAGCGAGGGACCAGAAAGAGACAGCTATACCTTTATCTCTCTCTGGTCCCTCGCGATTGCTATATTTGTTTCATGTGATTTTATGTGTTAAAGAGAAAATCAACGAATGGAAAGAGTATAGTGCGAACTGGATTTTATGATGTGCAAACGCAACCGGTCTAGTAAGTTGACGGTGTTCCAGACATTTTTATCATACTGATACAACTGATGAAACAGGATTATGTTGATGATTTGAAATAATTTTGTTGAAAATTGTGTAAAATAATATGGGATATGACATCTGACTACCTACCATTGCCTATTAGATTCGCTTGTCATTCTAGTAGAAAAATAATATAATACAATTTTTCCCTATTTCAATATTTAATAACTTTTCTTTTAATATTTTTACGTAGATATAGGTATACAAGTATACTGTAATATTATACAGAAATTGCTCCCGAAATGCGTCCCTTCCGACTTCCGGTATAATTTATCCCACAAAAGAATCATTGCTATCAAAGTAATATACATCACAAAGGTTTATATTAGAAAGTTATAAATTATATCAATTCCAAGAGATATTGCATAAATATAGATCATAAAAATGAAAGAAGTAAAGATATACATAGTAGTCAGATTAAGTATATTTTTTTCTATAACATAGGAATTTTTAACAATTATTTTATTCTTTATACCTTGTCTATAATTAAAAAGGATAACTTTGTGCAAAGTTTTCATTTTCAGTTCCAATCGAGCCCGTATTGATGGGTCAGTAAGAACGGGCTCTTTTATCGTCACAGATAAAATATAATAATAAAATATGTACATGAAAAAGAAATTTGGCGCGTAACCAATGGCCCGCGAATCAATGAAACCGTCTGATATTAATGTCGGAAATACGACCGGAGTCCGGCACAGTAACTAACTGCCCGTCGTAAATACCGCCCCGAAATGGAGCCAAATTAAAAATACATATGCAAACGTGTAATATTTCGCGTATTCAATATGCTTTTTTTCCTTTTTAAGTTCATGGAAAATTCTTCGGGTAACATTGCTGAACTATTTTTTCATAGGTACTGAACCTGTTATATTTATATCTATTCGTATCATTTATTACTCTCAATTTTCGGCAGGACGTTTTATAACAACTTCATTTGGTTTTCTGATTAAGAGTATGTTAAGTAATGTTACTGTCGCTTTACATTACTATAGCCCATTTCGGATTTTTCAAAATCACACAGGGTCTCTAAATTTCGAATTTGTTCAGTATTTGTGGGAGTGATAGAGGAATAAACATACAAACTTTTAAACTTACAATAATATTAGTAGCAAACCTAGTTAGCTTAACAGAAAACTCTATTCTGAAACAGTAAACCTTATAGATTTTATGAACAACGTCAATGCATAAAACAATAAAATTGATCAATATGAATAAAAAAATAAATTTTGGAATTTTAAAGTTCGGAAAAGACTTTATCATTGCTTTTTTAATTTTAAAGAATATTTTAAAACAAAATACCTAGGTACCTACTTTATTTGCACGTGTAATTTTAATAGGAGTCAATTTGGTTCGTATATAATATTTACGGAGGCAGTTCGTTTCGCCTCCGCGCTCGCCCCACAATGATCGTATTTCAGACATTACGTCTGGCGGAGCTTTCATTGATTCACAGGTCATTTATTCCGAATTTCCCAAATTTTAGTCATACTAAAGAAAACCGACTCAGAATTCCGCACATTTTGCAGGTCGTATTTCACTTTAGTCGAAGACTATTTATTATAGAGGATGCTAAAGAATAGAGGGACAAAAATGCATGTATTTCGTAGCTATATTCATGTACCTACTTGAATTTTACAATATGTATCATTAAAATGATAACAAATTATGCTTAATTGCTGTTATTGTTCACTTTGCAATCGACAACAAATTGCCTTTGACCCTTTAATAATTGGTTAACATGGTAACACAATCGGAATTTGTGAATCATCAAAATTATACTGATTTTAAATAAACATAATACATACCTACTGTTTATATACTACTCATACATTGTTTCAGGTTCAATTAAAATTTTCAAAGAAAAAATCCATTACCTTGCTCTCTAGCTCTTCAACAATTTTCATCTTATGATTTTATCACGAAAGATGCGATTAAGATACGTTCATACTTTGAAACTTAGAACCCAGCAAACTATCAGAGGTACCACACATTCGGCACACAGACTCAAATCACGAAATCTCTACTGAGAACAGGCCCCTGGAGGCGGAAGCCCGGAAATAATTACTTTACTTCGTTATGTTGACGAGGGTTGAAATATATGCGGTGTGTTTTGTAACGTTAAAAGGTTTAACGACTTCTTCTGCTTTACTACGAAATTAATGTTACAACTTATAACTCGGACGGATGATAGGGTTATTTATTGTGTGCGTGTGAAAATGACTTTACTTCAGTACAGTTACTCACTTTAGGTAATAAAATGTAATTTACAACCTAAAAACGTTACAAGATGACTATTTTGTTAGTTCATAACCGAAGGTTTATTATGTTATATGTTCCTCATTCTATTGTTATAGATGAATAGGTCTAAAATAAATTTTGGATGTGTTACATAAACTCCATAAATACGCTAATGTATGGATTTAATTTTTTTTGTCCCAAATCCAAAGACGGATATGAAAAATCTTATTATGGTTTCATTTGATTTATAGTCCTTTTGCGTACCTACCTAATTATAGGAAAAACTACCTACCTCAATTCTTTCAAAATGCCGAAGGTCTTTTGCACGTTAATATTATTTTTGCAAACTATATTTTGTCTTTACTTTGTCTACAATTTTTTATACAATTATTTACGGAAAGAATTACATCATAGAAATCAGTCACAAAGTATTGACATAACTTCGAGTACAGTGAATATAATCAAGTTCAGCCTAGTAATTTTCCAAATTGCGTTTTCGACAGGGGTTGGGTTGGCTTTGAATTACATGATTGCAACATCCAACATCATTACAAAAATATTTGCTATACAAATTACAGGGTGCGTATGTAATAGGTACCTATAGTAAGAAAATTGAAATAAGGGATTCCGTAGATTCAAATAGGTATGAATAAAGTTCCCGTATTCCCGCCAGCAGGTTCGTGGAAGGAACAGACAATTTTTATAGGGTGCAAGCCCCATATAACCCCTTCATTTCCTCTGTCTAAGGGGTATGCATTGGACATTTTCTGTCTATAAAAAAATATGAATAAAGTAATACAATATAGTATCTTTTAGTAAATGTATGTTTGTGTTTTTTTATTATTCTCTCACGCCACTATTGAACCAATTTCATTGATATCCTGATTTGTAACAAAGGTAACTTTTTATTTCGTAAAAATCAGGAGTCCGGCGGGAATTGGCAGAAACTGATATTTACGTGAGAGAAGATGCGAAAAAATTTAGCTAAGTAATAATCTTAATATTTTTCAATCAACTACGTGTCATCTTCAATATTTCATCTCATTTATTTAATTATTTATGTACTCAGTAAGAATACGTGGATATAAAGATTAAGTTTGATCAAGTTGATCTAGATAATTTCGTGCATCAGGTGCCATAGGTGTAGAAAATATACACATTCGCTAATATACCAGACTATAGTCTTACATTTGCACCCTTATCACCATTATAAACGCGCCTACATAAGCCTCACCTTATCGCGAGTCAGAGCCAAGGAATCGCTTGTAAATTCAACGAGGCATTCTATTTAACTCCGTGTGCCTCCACACTCCCCAAAGGGACAACCAGACAAAGGCAGCCGAAGATAAATCTCATGTAAATCGAGTGCAGGTGTCCTGATTCAGAACGGAGTCTCGAGCCGTCTACGCTAATGTGTTTACCCTATTATATCAAGTGGTTTTATAACCAGCACAAAGTGAACTACTCCTCCTCGCGCTTCACTAATTCAAGAAAAAGGAGGAACGTTTAGGTAACGCGAAGGTCTACGTCACTGGTAACGCCTACAGTCTCAGCGTAGATTTTCGACAAACATCGTGTTGCCGACGGTTGCGTTAAGTTTTATGACTTCCACGCTCTTGTAAAGCCGCAACTTAAGTACCCAGTTAAAAGAGAAGCTGACACTACCATATATATTATACATCGTAAAAATATTGAAATCCATTAAATAAGTAGAAACTGGGGCTATGACATCGTAATCTCTACTTCTCTTGTGATTTTTCCTCTAAAAGCGCTCTATTATATTTATCTCTACATCAAATTTCAGGCACATCCGTTTAGCACCGAGTTTGAGCTAAGGTAATTTAAATTAGTCAGTCAGTTGCTCACTTTTCCCATTTATTCCATACGGATAACCTTCTAACCTTCTAAATATTAAATTGATCGTTCTGAATCAAAGAGTGACAAAACTTTTTTAACTTCGAGAAGGTCATTAAACAACATACGCGACGCGACGTCAGCAATAATTCAGGCGTATTAGATTCACTTCATCAACGTCATTGTATTTGAAGCGCGCCAGGAATGTTAATTAGCCGCGAGCTTAAGTACATTATTATCTTAAGGTGTGCGCAGACGAGTAACTATTATTTCTGCATTTGCATGCAAACGTTTAAATACTAACTTCCTAAGATGCAGACATAAAAACCGCTAATAGGTATACTTATGTACTGAAATTCTTGCAAATCTAACAAAATATCCAAATAACAAAAGAGATTATATAGAATTCTTCAGATTGCATAAGTCAAGTCTACGTGAAAGATCTACTTTGAAAGGTCTACTTTGAAAAGACTCAGGGCATAGAAGTCCGTTCCAATTTTATATTTAGCATAATAGATAGAAATTATAAAATACGATTGCATAATACATATCACTATCAGGTGTGATTGCTGTCAATCACTTTCAATTGACTTCAAAAATGTATAATTTATTGGTAGTAAGACTCTTCTTGCGAAGTCCGGCCAGGTAGGTACCACCGTAGTGTTAGTCATTTTACCGTTAAGCAGTAATTTATAGCTGTACTTCTCTTTGAAGGACTGTAGCCGACGCTGTTACTGGGCAAAATGAGATTTAAAAACTTGTCTTAGGATGATGACTGCAGTGTAGTGCATTATAAGATATTACAATGCAAATTTGCACTAGACGCACCGTCTATCATGGTCAAGCGTATCACTATTTGTATGTGTGTTATGTAATCGACATCCAATAAACTCACAGGAAACGCTTTTCTTCCATGTTTCTGATACCGCTAAGGTGTGGAACGCCCTTCCAGCCTCCATGTTTCCAGCCAAGTAAAATCTGGGTGCCTTCAAGAGAAGAGTGAAACGGCATTTTCTAGACAAGCGCGTTCTAACCTAGACCTCATCATTGCTTTCAATCAGGCATGATTGTCGTTAAGCGCAAGCCTATCTACAATAAAAAAAAAAATTACACGATAAACGTCTTGCTTGTCTCAACATACTTTCGTATATAAAAAAAGCATAATATATGACAAGTTTTCACACTTATTATAATAAATTAATAATACAAAGCTGTCTATTGCAAAGAGCAGAGTTTTCCCCGCTTCAAACTAATTTGCATCGCGCGCTAAATTAGCAATCGAAACGTACGAGTTTCACACTTCATTAACAGCATTGAGTGCGTAACACAAATTGAATGTGAAGCAGCTCAGATTGTGTATCAGTGTGCTCTATATATAATAAAACGTAATGTTATTAAGGATCAAAGGCATTTAAACTCGCATTACACACTAAAAATAAATTATGCATAGTGCACACACAGGATACATAGAAAACCCCAACAATAACTATTGCCAATAAAAGTATTTTTATACCTACTTAGAAAGTAATTTGTTACTACCATAAATATTATATTATAGAACTAGTTGACCCGGCAAACGTCGTTGTGCCAAATAAATTTCTTCTAACTTAGGGCTATAAAAATAGTTTACGACCTACTCTCAGATCTACTGAATATACAAGTACCTATACAGAAAATTTCATAAAAATCCGTCTAGCTATTTCGGAGGAGTTTGGTAACAAAAATTCACTCGAAAATTTTATATAAGTATTAAGAAAGAAACATACAATAGCTTTTAATCCTTGTATAACGATTCACGACTAAAGAAGGACGGTGCGGCCAAATCTAGTCGAAAACATTCGAAATACTGTTAGTGACTTATCAAACTTATCTTAAAGTATTGGTAGAATTCACAGTCACTGTAAAAAAAAATTATTAACTGTCTCCAATTTATTCGTCGGAAAGCAAAAAAAATACGTCGGAAGCTTTCCACACGCGTAAAGGCGTAGCGGGTGATATCTAGTCGACGCGCGACGTGTAGGAAATATGACGTCACCAGCAGGCAATGTCGGGCCGCATCCGGCGCGTCCCCGTTACCTGCGCTTTGTGTTGCTCCGAATGAATGAGATATATTGTTAGTGGTACAGAGTAGATATGATTTTAGCCATTTTGATCGTAATATTTATATAGCCATAAAATTCCTCCAAGCTATTTTCGGCGGTTAATAGCCTCATTTTTTGCGCAACAAATCAACCTTGCTGTGCAAGAATTCAGCCAGTATTATCGAAGCCATTCCATGCGGACAGAATTTGGATACTGATTAAACTCAAATTATTTATTTATTTATTTCATATTATAGGCCTTACTTGTTGGCTCTTATAAAAAGTCAGTAAAATATGAATAAATATCAGTGATTACTATTTTACGACTTTATGTTTACCAGGATTCAAACGCGCCTTCGTATAATATTCCGATAAGTTTTATAGTAGAAGTTACTCCGTATGATCATCTTGTTATTCATCTTATCGTGTCAACTGTTTTCTCTACGCAGGGAAAATCAAAAAAGCTATATTATTTGGTATGGAATAACAAAAAAAGAAAAGTGGAAATGCAAAGTAGAACCTTGAAAACTTTTCAATTAAACCCCTTTAACGTGCATGCATGTTAAACACCTTCGTAACTACTCGACGCAGCAAACGTAAATTAACCAAACTGACGCGCCTGACAATACGACTCATTCATGTCGTGACACAAAGCTTACGTGACGAGACGTGGACGTGACGGAAGCGGTCCGACGCGAGGTTACCGTGACGAGAGAGCACCTCCGGCCTGTCACAGACACGGCGACGTGTCGTGTCGTCCGCTCATGTTGGGGCAAATTTCCGACGTAATTTTTTCCCTCCGACGAATACTAATTGCGCTAGTGGCTAGTTGTGGTCGCAAAAACAGAAATGACTTCTGCGAAACAATAGTTTTTATGATATTTATGTAATTTAGTTTAATGTTGTTCAACGTTTTAAAAATGGCTTTGGCTCAAAATACTTTTTGAATAATTAATTTGCTTGCCTCAAACTATTGCTTGTTTGAGGCAAGTTTAATATTTTTACCGTCATCAGGAAAATTTATATTTGGGGTTCCTTTATACCTATCTCTCAGATCTTACAACAGCACTGGCACTTCAACCGCCTACACTGAACTTTAAGCCTGTTTGCACGTTTTGCTATTTGTTTGGTAAAAAAACATCAGATTTCTTTATTTTTTTTCGTTAGATTAATTATTTATACACAGAAACTAACTGACCCAGCTAGTAATATTTAAGATACAATGTGTGATTAACAAAGAAAAATAAAAGTTAAAATTCGTCTCGCTCACCGTAGATATTTGCCTGAAGAGCGAGCATAAAAACTTTTATGCCCACTCCGCCCTGGATCCTGGCAGCGAAAATCGTAAAACTACATTCAGCTCGGGCTAACATTTTGCGACGTGTAGCGTCACCGATGTTCGTGTGTCTAAAGTTTTTTCCATTTTATTTCGGGTTTGCGCCTGACCGAGTTAGGGTCACCAAACAACGAAAGATTTTATTTCTATGTAACTTCAAAAAAAGCAGATTAACAATTTGGGATGTTTTTAATATCGTTGGGATAATTTCAATGATTTGTAGCATACAGGAAAATGAAGAAAAACTTCTATACCTAAGTAATTGTAATTACTACACAGAAATTCTCACAAACTTACCTTAACATCATGAAAATGTAAAGAAATTAAAAAAATATGGCAGAGTGATTCATCCTCTAAAAACAGAACCCTTAAAAAACGTAAAGTACATTTTAATGTGATTAAAATGAAGCACAAGAAATGCAGGGAGTTCAAAAACTATTAAAAGTCGATTTACATTTTAGTACATGACTGGAAATACCGACTTTTTCATACTTTTAATAACATAACAAGATCAATTTACCAAGTTACCAAAAATGTTGCTAAGTTACCGCTTTTTTGTAAATATCAAGAGTTTCTGAATTATCCAAGAATGCTAATGGCCAGAGCTGGATTCTGGCCATTAGCACCCGAACCGAACCAACTTTGAAAAAATAGAGATAGTAAAAATAGGTTACCCTAGCATCCACACTACCGTAAACACGGTAACAGTCAACAGTCAATTCTATCCGCTATACGCCTCCTGCAAAAGTCCGCGTGCATGTTTTCATATTTTACTAGAGCGAAAACTTCCTGGAAAATCCTAGTTTCTAAGTCCATTTTTTTATATTGCAAACAAATATTGCATTAAGGCTTTAGGTATTTTACAATTTCAAGATTGATAGCACAAAATTGTCCGGAGACAGTTATTGATATGGCAAATTTGGAAAATTTTAATACGGATAAATGGACGCGGTTTGTGGCGTATCAGATCCAAGCAACACTATCTTTCGTGAGCCAAACAATGTCAAGCACATAAGGATTGCAAGATTGCAGTGGGTTGGAAATGTACAGCACATAAGTGAGTGAGAAGAATTCCGTTGTATATGATTTTTGCGTAACTTTAACCGTTCACGCAGCACAAGCTACAGACGCTCTCCAAATGGAACAATTTTTCCTGTTTATGCAACGATTTTCATTAATGCTCCGCTCGTATTGGTAATAAACGGACTTTCACAAAAATAATTTTTCAATTCAGCCCAGTTCCTGAGATTAGAAACGCGTGTTCAAACAAACAAACAAACAAACACTTCAGCTTAATAATATAGGTTTAGATGAAGGCAAGAAAACTAGACCAACGAGGTGAATTCCATATTAAATATTATTTATTGGGATGAAACTGCATCTGACGTAAACGCTCAAAACGAATTTATTTCAATGTCTTCAAACGGAAATAGACCACGCTGCAGGCGAAGAAAATAGATGCACTTAATACAGACGTTTACTGCTATGCACGTTCAATTCGAAAATAAGTGTTGTTTTATTGTTGTTTAATAGAATATTACGAGACGTAAACAGAATTTTTGTTTAAAGAAAGTTGTCTTCGAGAAAATGTAAAAGAAAAAACAAAATACTTCTCATCGTCCAGTGAAGAATGTTCTAATTTTAAATGTAAAAAATCTCGTTTCGACATTATAGAAAATGAATATTATCTTATCAAGCAAAGACTTTCTATTGGCTTTTCATTAATGAAATGCATCATCCAGTAAATTTCCATGATCCTTCACTATCTACGTCTTACCGAATAGTTGATGTTGATTCTTAAAAAATAAAGCTGCTAATTACCTGTAACAAAACAAAATATATAAATACGACATTTATAACTTTAATATGTTCGGTACAGGTTTTTAAATGGTAAAATAATAAAGGCAAAGTTCCCACAACAGAATGTTTAAAACATCACTAAAATAAACACCTTCAGGCAATATACGATATAAACAATAGTATAACACTATGAAAATTTCTATTTCCATGCAAAATCACATCAAAAAACATTCTCTATAAAAAAGAAAAATATAACGCCAGTTCAAAAATATGTCTGGTTATATTTTGTTTAGCCGGAATTCTGAAAATAGACTCGCGAAGAGCAGGAAAATATATGACAAAAATGAATTCCCCCGAATGTGGAATAGTTCTTAAAAAACCTGTCAAGTGCGAGTCGGACTCGCGCACTGAGGGTTCCGTACTACAACCGGAGGAATAAAACCATAAAAACCACTTTTCTTATCGAACCGCAAAACTAACTTTGTTTTTAGAGGTTTTATTGTAAATATAAAAAAAACTACTTATTAGATCTCGTTCAAACCAATTTTCTGTAGAAGTTTGTATGGTAATGTACATCATATATTTTTTTTAGTTTTATCATACTCTTATTTTAGAAGTTACAGGGGGGGGGGGGGACACACATTTTACCACTTTGGAAGTGTCAAGCGCAAGCTATTCATTTAAAAAAAAAATTATATTAGAAACCTTAGTATCATTTTTGAAGACCTATCCATAGATACATATAACCCCACACATATGGGTTTGATGAAAAAAAAATTTTTGAGTTTCAGTTCTAAGTATGGGGCACCCCCAAAATTTATTACTTTTTTAAAATTTTGTGTAAAAACCTTAATGCGGTTCACAGAATACATCTACTTACCAAGTTTCAACAGTATAGCTCTTATAGTTTCGGAAAAAAGTGGCTGTGACATACGGACGGACAGACGGACAGACGGACAGACGGACAGATAGACATGACGAATTTATAAGGGTTCCGTTTTTTGCCATTCGGCTACGGAACCCTAAAAAGCCAAATTCCATTTTAGAACTGTGCTAACCGAAATTCGTTATTTTTATTTAAGTCAGAAATTCTGATTTTACTAAGCCATCTTACTCAGCGATGGTACAGACATGCGGCTGTCCAGTTGTCCACCCCAGCCATCCGAGAAGTCAGCGCCGAAACATCCAAAGGCTTAATACCTCGAACGAATAATTATTTCTTCGAACGAAGAACATATTGTAGGCACAGCCAAGTAAAAACGTTGTATTACCTAAAATGCTGCATTTTCACATTACAAAACAAGTATGTCTGTTTATTTCATCTACGGAGGATTAGGCTTTCGCGTCGAAGCTCGCGGCAACAGGTGTCTCCCCCCTTCCCTCATCCCTCATACCACCACGACTAACCTCTAGGAAAATAAACACAAGAAATCAATTGGCTAAAAGATCGGATTGGGGAAATGCGATCGTTGGTTTTGGTCAACTGTGTAAATTAATTACTCGGCATTTGTAAGTTAACCGCCAACTGAGCCTTGGCCTTGTACTTTTAGTTGTTTGTTGTAGAAAATGAGCAGTCTGATAAAAAATAGCGCATGCGTTAGAAAGCATTGCATTTCTGCGTAGAATAGAGTCAAGAGTATTCAGTAACAACTTTCGCCACTAGGTGGTAAGCGCTGATGGTAAAGTGGTAAACGCTCTGATTGCGGTATCCAAGGAAAAATGCCGGTTCAAATCCCACCGGGTGTGAATATTTTTATTACATATATTTCATGTTTATAAAATACCTAGGTAGAAACTCATTTACCTATAACACCAAACTGTATTGATTTGCAGCCACTTATTGTCACAGTCCATGATGACTAAAATATTAGCATGAAATAATTTTTTTTCAATGTAAAGATAAATTAATCGATGTCAAGATTGATTTAAAAACGTCCTTGTTAATTTACATACGAAAAAGGACTTGATTTCAAAATTTAACGGTGTAATAACGACGTGAAACAGCAATTCTAATTGCGTAGAAATTCACTTTGATATCGTAGTTTTGAAAACTCAATTATCGTTTCGCCCGTCAATTTCGTCGGGAATTTTGTTTGGAGTATTTAAATTTAATAATGCCTTTATTGCGCCACGGTTCAGATAAAGCGGGCTTTACCTTTCGTTTCAAAATTCAATCTGAGCTTTAAAAACATTTTATCTGATGCTAAATGTTTTCAATTTCGTAAATGAAAGTTCTCTGTCACCTGGTGCTTGGTGAAGAGGCTTTATTAACGCAAGCTGTTTACTGAAATTTCCTTTTTTTTTCAAAAATCCCGCGAGTTCTGTGGAAACATTCGGTTCCAATGGGATAATCGTATATCTAGCACTAGGTTGTAAGCTTTATTTTTGTGCCTGTCAATACTGGTTCTGAGGTTGAGTCGTCCATATTATGCAACCCTAGCTGTAGTTCAACGCTTTTTTTGGTATATTAAATCCGTTTTTAAAAATTGTCGTTCCTAAGGATTTAAAGCAGTATTTATGTCGGGTATAATCTTTCTACATTCCAAATTTAAGCCATAATTTACTCTCACACATTAACAACTATGTATGTCGATAATATAAATGCGACAATATCAGCAAACATGGAAAACAAACAAAATACATTCGCATCTATAATATTAATAGGTGTTACTAAAATGTATGATTGTTTGTGGAAAAGCTGCTACGCTTTTCTCATCTCCCAAATTTTCATTCATTAAATCCCCAACAAAAGAGTGGGTCTATTACCAAAACTTGGTCATTACCGAAAGGCAGAATGATCATGATGATGAAAATTTCTAACTTTATATTCCTCTCAGAGGAACTTCGGTGTACTACAAGACGAGTATACGCGAATCAGAAAGAGCGCCGAAAAAATGGGTCTCAGCATAAACCAGCAAAAGACGATGTACATGCTTTCAAGTAAATCGAACCTGCAACAGAATGATAAAGTCAAAGTGGGTGACGTAACTTTAAACCAGTGTTCTGAATTCGTCTACTTAGGGTCCTTGATAACCAACAAAAATGATATGTCAGCAGAAATCAAGAGACGAATTGCAACTGCAAGCAGAACGTTCTATGGGCTGAAGAAACACCTGAGATCACAACTCCTGACTAGAAATATCAAAGTGGCACTATACAAAACACTTATAAGACCAATATTAGCTTATGGTAGTGAGTGCTGGACCATAAGTAAAATAAACGAAGAAGCCCTCGATAAGAAGTGCGGTAGAGGTGGACGGTCTGTGGCGTATCCGTTACAACCACGAATTGTATGATATCTTTGGTGAACCAAACATCGTTCAGCACATAAAGATCGCAAGATTGCAGTGGGCTGGACATGTACAACGCATGAGTGACCAGAGGCCACCAAAAAAACTACTGATCTCACACCCAGACGGCCGTCGAAATGTTGGTCGGCCAAAGCTTCGTTGGCTGGACGGAGTGAAGCAAGATGTAAAAGCCGTAGGAATAAAAAGATGGGAAACGAATGCAATGGACAGAGACCGATGGAGGAATCTTTTGGAGCAGGCCCGGGCCCACAAAGGGCTGTAGCGCCGTTGATGATGATGATGATTCCTCTCAAATAAAAGCCGTAGTGATAGAGATTTTTTAATACATTTGCTCAAAAAGTTGACATTTCCATGTGTGTTTAGCGTGCGCAAAGTTATTCTTTTCCGAACTAGTGCTTTTGTGTTTTCCTCCTACGCGGCACCGGAGTGGGCGTACCAGGAGCGCATGAACACGAACACGGCATGCAAACACGGAGCAGGCAAACACGTAAAACCAATATTTATTTTTCGCAAATGTATTAAAAAACGTCGTTCAATGCACGTGCAGAATTGTCATTTTTACTCGTCCTTATAGTTGACCCTCGCCTTCGGCTTGGGTCAACAAACCGGGACTCGTAAAGAAATGACAAACTTTCCGCACTTATATTGAAATGTACTATTATCATGAGCTCATGATAAAATCTCTATTGGATATTCTGTGTCAATTTTGCTCAAAGTAAATGCAAGCGTGAAGTGGTCCGTGTATCTACTCGTATACGTATTCAGAAGCATGAAGTGGCCCATGTATCTTCGCATCTAAAAGCTAAAAGTGGCTCATGTATCAGCTATCTCCCCCAGTATCAGGGCTATTTCGCTAATTAGCCGCCGATTTGAAAGGGACGAGTCGAGGGTGGTATTGTACTGCTTTCAAAGGGCAGCCCCGGTCGACCGGAAACGCTTGAAATAAGCCTGAATGTACATTTCGTAGAACAGTAATCAAAACAATACAAAATATTACGTATTCAGATTCCACTTGTAGAGTGAAAACTAAAGCAATTTTATTGGTACCCATTTACTAGTATTCTTATCGAATAACCGTCTTTAACTATCATCAATTTTAAACAAAAAACTTTAATATTTCAATAAAAATCAATGCCCAACAGACTTCTTACATAATACTAAATAAGCATATAGCGTTAAAACCCCATAATTTTTAACGCAATAGTAATTGAGTAATATTTTATTCGAATGCAAGCGACCTAAAAAAAGGGTTTTCCATTGCGAAAATTCTTGTGCGATTTCGTGCGACCTATCCCTATCCCCTGAGGATGGATTTCCCTTTTTTCCTTTACATAACAACACCGTTTTCCCCTACTTATATAAAATAAAAATTTAGAAGTTCGAACGTGACATCCCTAAGAGTGCCTGAAAGGAGCTCTGCGTTATTCACATCAAGGATACACTTTATGAGCCGAGAGTTCCCTTTCTGGCACTTCAAAAATCCCTTGCAAACATTTGCAGGGGTCCCGAGGATCCTGTAAGATTGAAATTGTTAGGGAAGAAAACCCTGTATACCCAATATGGGCAATGGAGATTACGATTATTATAAAAGTAGGATAATAATGGTAATGGTTTTGAACCTTAATATAGGGAATAGTAATATAGTTAAATCGTTAGTTTATAATAAAAAATAAAATCTAGAACTGATAATATTTTATGTTACTAATGAAAGTGTATACTAATAACTACACAACTAATTTGGCATTTAGACTTCGCTCCCCAGGCTCGCGATATTGACTTTTTAGAATAGAATAGGTAATCTACTCTTAAAAACGTTGCGAGGAAACCTGTGGGGTTAATTCAAGTTGTTAGATTTTCGGTTCAAATCTCGATTCGGTTTTTTCGAAACTCATTTAAAAATCTTTTTGAAATAGTGATAACGACAAAAAATACCCAACTGAGTTTGTTGTGGGCTTCTTCTCAGGTCAGGGCCTTTTGTAAAATAGTTATTACTATTTATAATAACTGTAAGTATTAATTCTTGACTATTCATAAGTGCTGTAAGAAAAACCTACATTAAATTAATCATTTGAAATAGTGGTATGGGTATCGCAGCGGTAGTGGCTTGACGTAGCTAAGTCAGAGGTCGTGGGTTCGATTTCCACAACTGAAAAATGTTTGTGTGATAAGCATTCAGGTTTAAAGTTTCTGGGTGTTATTCAGCATATTGGTATTTATTTATAATATTATGAAGGTACATTTATCATTTCTCTAGTAGTCATAACACAAGTTATCGCTATCTTTGAGGATTGCAATATGTGTAATTATTATCATCAATATTTATCTACCATAAAAAACTTGTATGCAGTAATAACCTTTCATAGGAGATAATAGAGACAAAATGCATATACTAAATTCTTCTTTCTTAATTATTTTACCAACCCATTCTGAAAGGTTTCAAAAATCAATCCTCATTACCTTTACACCGTCCAGATGCTCTCCATCTACCAAGAACTTGCTCTCAAACCATAAAACAAACCGAGTTAGCCGAGCCAGAAGATATATATTATAAGAGCGCGCCGTAAAATCTAGCCTTACATAGTACAAAGTGGTACATCCGTGTAATACATTTGCCTCGGAACACTGGAAGGTAATTTCCTCACTAGCGTACAGTTTTCGTACTGTAAAGCTAGCTGAACACTGGCTGCTTTCTCTGAAGATATTTATTTATTCTAGTTTTAAGGTGGACAAATATGGTACAAACCAATATGGTACAAATGAACCTTCTGATGGTTCAACTTCTTCCTGTTAAAGACGTTTATTTCAGAAACTCTTTAATGGGAATAGTTGTATAAATAAGAATAATTTATTTGACAAAACTTACAAAAAGGCTTACTTTCTAAGGTCACAAAGTTAGATCGCAATGGCTTGTACATTATACGCGCAGTCTCTGCACTAAGATTAACTAACTAATAATTGTGGACTATTTGTAATGAAAGAAAAACTCAAATATAAAATTCGAATTTTAAGTTTTAAACTCGAGAAAACCGGGCTATACTTTCACATTTTGAAACAGATTTTATTTTAATGCATTACAGTTTTTGAGCGTTAATGTTCTTAAGTACGTAGTTGTTGATATTACATTTTTTGTGTGGATAGAGCTACAATTGACGCAACAATTTATTCTTAAAAAAAATGGGAATGTCAATAAGTTAGAGCTAAACGAAGAAGAAACCTCAAGTTGCAAACTTTAACGCGATCAAAACGAGAAAACAACTCACGATTTTAGTCAGTGTTCAGCCAGCCTTATATCCTCCGAGGCATGGAGATTCCATTTGTAAGAGTACGCCAGGACATGTCCAGAGTTTAGAATGTAATCTCTTATAATATCCGTCAGAATGTGAGCTCTAGGTATTTTGATAATTCTGGAGGAAGACGATTCCGTGAGAATATTAATCCTGTAAAATCTTTGAACCACTTGCATTTATTTATTGCTAGGATATTTTTTGTTGTTATCTTTGTCACATGAATGCAGTTTCATAATTATATGTAACAAATAAATACGTAGGTATGAATTAATAAATTAAAATGAAGTAAGTGGTTTTAATTATTATTTGAATAAAAAATACTCAATTTAATAATGTGGGTTATTAATGGTGAGAGGCTTCGGCGTAGCTAGTTACTACCCTACCAGCAAAGATGCACTGCCAAGCAATTTAGCGTTCCAACGCGATGCTGCGTAGAATTCCCCCCACCCGTTAAGTACAAAAAATCTTCAGCTGCATCGTCACTTTCTATCAGGTGAGGTAGCAGTCAAGTACAAGGAGCATCTTGTAGTTTTTAAAAGGATGGAAACAAGTGAAAACTAAAAACAGCTTATAAATTTTGTAGACATTCTACGGCGTAGCGATACTTTCATTAGGCTCAAATTCTAGTTCTCGCTCGTATTACATTCGTGTTCTATACGTGTTCTATGTATTAAAGTATGAATACCTACCTTTATATCGGCTAGTTGGCTAGAAGGTAATTTCCCAGTATGCATATTACATATTGCAGATCCAGTGTCTATTGATACGCGAGCATCAGAGTGGGCGGAGGCTATATTGGAAGCCTGATTATTGTTATTGTCGAAATCGACATTAAGTAATATGCCATCTACGCGCGTAGGTATTATATTACCTACTGATATAAATTATAGCTATTACAAAGCTCTTACATAACCTTGTGATTGCAGTTAAATATGTACTTATAATTATAAGGTCATTATAATTATAACGTATTGTAATTTCTGTTGAATACTTACTATTATCATTGATGAAATATATCGCGGCTCCAGGATGTCTAAGACCTTTGTTCGTTTTACTGCTTGCTTCGGATGATATTTTACCTGTAGATATTTCAATCTACGAGACTTGCCCCATTCCTTCACAATTGCTTTATGTTTCATGCGAAAATTCAGGAGTAGGCAGTAAAGTTATATTGTTTTTCATCATCATTGTTAATATCAGCCTGCGGACGTCCACTTTTGAACATAGGCCTTCTCAAGCGAGTGCTACCACACCCTGTCCTCAGCCTTCCTCATCCAGCCGCTTCCCGCCACCCACATAATGTCGTCGGTCCAACGAGCTGGAAGGCGCCTCACGCTACGCTTGCTTGTACGCGGTCTCCATTCCAGGACTTTTTGGCTCGCCGGCCATCGCCTCTGCGACACGCGTGACCTGCCCACTACCACTAATGATTTGGGCTATGTCAGTGATCTTGGTTTTCCTGAGGACCTCCACATTTCGGGCTCTATCCTTCAGGGAAACTCCTAACATAGCCCTCTCCATGGCCCGCTGCGCTTTAAATTTGTGGATCAGGCCGTGTTTAATGTCCACGTTTCGGAGCCATAGGTGAGGATATTGTTATTAAGTGGTTAAAAGTAGTGTGGCGCGTCTTCGTTGATTGAACTACCTATATCTGTACGTATGTCACGATCAAATGTAGACAGGGCGACAGTAAAAAACCAGACTTACGATATCCAGAAAGGTATTTTCGCTGTAAACTCGGCTAATCTCGTCGTCGCGTCGCCACGGCTAATACAATCGCAGACGGCCGTGCTCCGAAGCGGCGAAAATTTAATAAAGCCCAAAGGGGGCGGCGTGTGTCATCATTTACATTTAAAGCACCAATTATTTGATGTCATTAGCGCCCTCTGCCGGCCGTAAAACGCACCCAGCACGCGCGCCCTATTGCTATTATAAATTAGAAATAAAAACGGCGATTTTTAATCTCGACCACGCGTCCAATTTGATCACCCGTCCGTCCGTCCGGGTTTACGCACTTGGAATTAATTTTTTAAAATGTAATTTTTCAAGAGCCCAGTGAATCATTTTTATTTAATCACTTGACTGGAGGTTTGTACTTCAATTCATTCGCCTAATCTAACCTATAAAAGCTAGGAACTTGGTAGGTAATGCAGATTATTTGAGATAAGTATTTTCTTTGGAAACAAAGCTAACATTAATTTGGGGTTCGTATTACTGCATTCACCTATTCACGGTTCACTGAAGAAGTACAAATTACCACAATAACTTATACAACTGGGTCTCAGAAGAAGATATTTTAGGTCATACCCAGATGCTCATCAGTCAAGATATATTGTTGAATGCGTCTAATTTTGAACCTATTTGCGTCCAATTGCAGCAATATTCTATGAATTACTGTAATCTATCTCAAATGCATTACAGTTCGGTTGGGAATACCTATAATAGCAACTCTAGTGAATTTTAATTGAGTAAACAGTACAAGTGTACTGGATAATATGCAAGACCACTTAATGATAATAATTTTAAATTCAACCAAAATTTGACCACTACTAACGCAGGACTGAAATCTTTTAAATAAAATCAAACTTGATTCAAAACTATATAAAATTAAATTAAATTTAGACTTTGCTTTAACATTTTTGTGGTCTGTAGGTACCTACCGTAAAATGTATAATCAAATTAATTTATTATGAAGCAGATATGATATGAATTCAGTTAATAAAATACTATACAAAAAATACAAATTCCAGCAACCGCACCATTGCGGCGAGAGCTGCGGACGACCACCGGCGCTCCAGCGTATACGCTAACATTAATTACCCGTTTCCTGCAAACCAATATAATCCGAAATGCCTCAAAATATATCGTACCAATTATAATAATATTGCTTTTCACTTTATTAGCGTTAACTATTCCGTATCCCGCAACACGCACGGGTAGATCCATTTCATTTAAATTAACAATAAAATAAATCGACAAACCACCCGGGGTCTTTGCAATTTCAGTATTTGTCGGGAAACTTTATTAAGCAAAAATGATTTTCCTTATGAGCGCCGAGCTTTCCCACGGAAATAATAATCTTAAATTTCGAGAGAGCGGAACAGCAGCGTGAAAGGACGCCATATTAATTATTACAACAAACTAAGACCCAAAGTGCAGTTCGAATTAAATGCAAATTTTCTTACGAAGTTGAGAGAGCAACCGTTCAGCTCCCATTAAAACAATACGAATTTAAATCACATTCAAATTTTGCACTTCGATTAAAGAGCCCGAGAGGTACGTGTGCCTAAGTGCGAAGCAAACAGCGGTACCGGCCAACTTGGATCGAAACCGGACCGTACCGGTTCGAACCAATTTAGACTGATCCCGGGCGCTTCGTATAAACAGGTCAATCGTTTCGGTAGATAGATGGCTCCTGAAGGGGGCGGGTGTCCAACAAGATTGGCCAGTCCCATATTGTGATCCCAATTACTATGTGTAGAGAGCCAAGCCGCTTATGCAAATGACGATTTCCCGCGGACGCGTCTAATGGCTCGTGAGGGAGGGGGCGATGCACTTTTGGAACCACCCCTGACGTTTTTGGTAAACACGAATGCTTTATTGCCGTGGCTTTGGCAAATATTTGACAAATAAACATATTTTATGACTTCAAAAAAGCAGCCATATTTCGTTGGCTTGGACTGAATTCTTTGTTGATTTACTAGAAGCAGGTTGAGTTCCACATTTCATGTTTAGCTAAGAGTTCTATTCCACTATTCTGAGAAAATAAAAATTCGAAAATTTATTCTGTTTTCGGTTCTCCCCTATATACCTACTGCACTGTAATCTGACCCAAATCCTCATAGCAGTCTAAATTTACATAGCAGTCTCGTCTTTTGCCACTTCACCACTTTTCAGCTGATATTTTGGTTAAACTGACTGAAACGAAGGCTATAGAAAAAAAATTTGGAGTCTTATTTTCTTGGATTTGTATTCAAATAATGCACTAGAGTTTACGTACTATATATATCACTTGACACTACTCGGAAAATGTCTCGGTATAGTATATAGAAAAGTGTGTGTAAAGAACTTCTCTTTGCGATAATCTATTTGCAGCTGCGGAATACTCGTAGCTCGGTGTTTGCAAACCTTTAAAGTGTCGACTCAACTTGTTATAAAACTCAATATTATGTACTACACTCTGTAAGTGACGGTTCTGGATAAGATAAGATAGGAAGGCGGATAACTTGGAAAAGTTATGGTATTTTTAAAAACGTCAATTTATTCCGTGCGATATCGCACTAAAATCTTACTTGTTTAATGCGTAGACGTGTAGTTTGGTTCACAGAGTACTGTTAACTCCACAGTGGTAAAACGTGAGTGTGTAAAGGGGTTCTTCCCTATACCTCGTCCATCCAGAAGATACGTCATTTCAACTTTGCCCTGAATTATGTGGATCATTTTTGACGCTCTGGTTCCTCTAAAGAGAAAGTTTAAGAAGGCACATAATTCTACGCACTGATGTGATTTTGTAGTATTCATTGTCCAATCATAAAATATTATATAATATATATACCTAGGCATGATTATATTTGCAGTTCTCGGAGCAAATCTGCTTTATGAATTTGGCGGTAGAGTTTTGACTTGTGTGTTACGCAAATACGAAGATTTTTCATCAAAGTTTACATGAGATTTATGAATGAATGCATTAATAAATGAATTAATACTTTATTGCATATTAAAAGAAAGGAAACATAACAAACAAGAAATCATCAAAAACATAATGCGCAAAATGGCTGTCTTATTGCCATAGGCAATCTCTTCCAGACAACCTTTTCTTTTTGGTGAGAGGTTATACAAAGAGTTATCTAACTGATCCTGTTGTTCGTTAAAAGTATATAACCGACTTTGGTTATTATAGTGACAGTGCTATCAAAATAATTTCGATGTTATGTTCATAAAGTAACAAAGTGCTCATTATCAGTTACTAGAAAAACAGGAATCATTTAACGCCCGCTAAAATCACCTCCTTTTTCGTCTCAATAGATTTAGCCCCGGCATAAACGTTTAATCGAAGTCCTCGTAAACCACGAATCGAACAAAAACCTCGCCACCCGAGTGCCTGTAAATACTGGCAGTATTTTTTGCTGAACATTATTTGCTTGGTACTAGAGCTAGCGGTGCAGATAAAAGATCTTTGCAATGAGAATAGGTGAATCTTTTTTAGTGTATACCAATAACGTGCAAGTATTCTTAGTACAGCTAATAAATTTTATCTTTAATTAGACTAATTTGCTTCAAGTAAAATTGTAGGTCTTTTCAGAAATAAAATCTTAGCACTTAATGCAAGTATAATTTGAAGAATTTTTAGTAAAGTGCAGTTGACTAGATATGGTATTTTAAGGTAAGTATATAGTACAGATCGTTAGTTTAGGATTTTATAATTTCTATATATTGGATCGGATCTGGTGTGATGAGAAAATTTGGCCGCGGCTGGTTATCATCCTACCGGTGATTGTTTCCCTCTAAGCAACTTCCAAAATAGTATAATCTTAACTGCACCGTAACTAATTAGATGCTACAAGATTTGACTGCATTGATGTTATTCAACGCTGTCAAATTTTGTAGCATCTGATTAAAAAAAAATAGTCATAAAAAAATTAGCAAAACGGACATAAAAATAGTTGTTATGGCACAACAAAATTGTTTTTTATGTGAAATTAAAACAAAAATGACAAGCAATAAAATTGATTGACAAAACGCAAATGCGTTTTATTGGATTACGATTTATGAAATGGAGCATCCACCGCCGGCTGCGTGGCTTCGTGTATTTTAAACAGATTATAACTACCAACATGGTCAACCGGTCAACTTCTTCGAAATTAAAATAAACCCGATAGTTCATTGATAGTATGAGAGTGGATGGAAGATTTTGATGAAGTTTTCATAACGTCTGAGCACGTAATAGGTTTCGTAGAAGACACACAGCTTTGACTTTTCATGCGGTTAAATCACGGATTGGCTTGCTCCACTACTAACTGACGCTCGAAAACAGAGCTCAAGAGTAACAAACACTAACACGGAAGAAGATAAAATCAGAATAAATCCATAAAACACAAAGAATAAGAAACACTGGCGTTGGCCTGACAGTAATCTGCGTTTAAGTCACCTGATTAATTTGCGATCGGATTTGAGTTGCAAAACTCTAAAAAGTATGAGACATTTTTAGGGTTTCGCACCTCAAAAGAAAAAAACCGGAACCCCTATAAGATCACTTTGTGGTCCGTCTGTCTGTCTGTCGGCAAAAAAAAATGTTTCTTACGGTTTTTCTTTTTCTAATGTACTACGGAACCCTTGGTGCGCGAGTCCAAATCGCACTTGGCCGGATTTATAATATGAATTTCGATCCATTTGAGCGATCGATAGCTTTCTGTAACGATCGCAAATGTGTCATATTGCTACGGTTGATGGTCCGTCGATCGCATGTTATTTTTGCTATGTTGTAAAATGAATTATACCAATAACCAAATTAGTTTTGGAGTCTCCCCAGCAGCTCTGTAGCTGCGATCATTGCGTACAGTATTAATACAATTACCCGCTATCGACTACATTGGGCAGTTCAAAACAAATTGTTTGCGAACCAAAAATACGCTCGCCAGTTGGTTAAGCCGCCTGCATGGAGTAGGTACTCGTTTCTAGCAACTTTTTTAATTTCTCCACCGCCCTAGACCTTTCACTTGATCAAACTGGATACGCTATGCAATAAGAAATATTGAAGTACTGGTTTTGTTGCATGTGAAAAATTGTAAATTAAGCGTGATTACGAAACCGATATCCCTTCTCCATTTGCTATTCATTTTTGGAAAAGCAATGGACTAAAAAACTGCAAAACACAACAGTCCAGAACTGAAAATTTAGCATGCCATCGTCAGCTATAAATTAAATTTGTAATTATCGTTCATAATTTTAAATATGTTTGCATGGGCCGGGCCAGAGCCAAATGGGCAATGGCTCATAGTTATTACATCGCAACTAAATGTAGTTATTTGAATAACTTAATATAGTTACTGATATGCATATTTTTTTTTAAGTCTGTATCCAACTTTTATCTTAAAAAAAACGCAGTTCTATAATCATAATTTAACATGTACGTGTCAGATTAGGTTGGTTGTTTTAATGTTAAGTATGCTAAAAATCCTCGTCCCCGAATAAACATTTTTTGATTGATTTTTAATTGTGGATAAAAAGCAATGATGATAAGCAAATTAATGATGTCTAGGTTCGAGCGCGCTTGCCTTAAAAATGCCTATTCACTCTTCTCTTGAAGGCACCCAGATTGTTCTTGGCTGGGAACACGAAGGTTGGAAGGGCGTTCCACACCTTAGCGATTCGATTCGTGCGGTTCGTTCGATGTCAATCACATAAGGATGCCATCGCACTCGGCATGTAAAATAATGCTGCAGTATCGGGGAGAAACGCAGAAACCTACTTAGAGGACCCCGTGTTTTTGCATGCGTGAACTCTATTTTGTCATTTTTGGATGAATGCTCATATTATGTGATCAAACAACTATAATATATACGTTTTCCCTTGTAAATAATAAATAAAAAAAATACCTTTGAAAAAGTTCCTCTGTGCTATTCATTTACAGATTCCTGCAACGTAGCTGAGTGTAGAGGTTACCATCACTCTAGCGCGTAAATAATTCACGACGTTAAAGCACGTCGGTTTATCCGGGCACTCGTAACTATTCCATTTGTGCCAATAGTGATTAACTAATTTTAGCCAAGCATTTGCATTTTGTATTATTTACACAAGTGTATAACCGGTGTTCGGTAACTAATCTAACATTTGACCGCAGTGAGCACGTTTCTAAGCTAAACTATGTATTAATGTATTTTTATTTTACTTTAAAACAAATGATCAAAATAAAGCGAAATAACACTTTCGTCAAATAGAAATCATTTTTCAAGGAGAAAGTCATTACGATATTACGGTCACTCAAATGAAGTATCTCTCTAAAGTCTAATATATAAAATTCCCGTGCCAGTTTTTGTTACCAATCTAGTGGGAAACAGCTGGACCGATTGTTATGAAATTTTCCGTGTATGTTTGGAAGGTGTGAGAGTATATCGTAAGAACTTGTTTTTTTATATATCTAATGGCAAAAGCAGGGTCAGCTTGTTTCTACATAAACATTGCATTTGTGTGCAATTACTTACACGAATTATGAGTACCCATAATTCACGCAAGGTGCTCACGTAGATTACTTACATTGGAAAGTAAGCACGAGTACCTAGTAGATAAATTCTTGACCGTAAGTTTAATATTTTAAGGTAGCCAACAGTAGTGCGATATTGAATGTAAATCCGAAGGTGGAATTAGGGGATACGCTATTAGCGAATCGATTGGTGGGGCTAAATGTGCTCTAACCCTGTGAATTATGCATGCGAGCGTGATACGGTACCCCCTTAATTCAACAAAGGTGCCCGTTGATCAATACTAATGACAACTGAATGTTTACTTTCGTACGGTGTTGTTTCACGCCGGTCACTTACATGTGTGACAAAAGCTGCAAATATTACAATAATACTAGCTGGCCCGGCAAACGTTGTTTTGCCATTAGGTAGGTATATGAAAATAGCTTACGACCTCCCGAAAATACATACAAATTTTCCAATCAGTCAAGTCGTTTTGGAGGAGTTTGGTAACAAAAATTGCCACGAGAACTTTATATAATTTAGGTTATGACAGTTTTAATGCAATTCACTGGAATTGAAAATGGCATGTATACCTATACCTAAAATGTGATGGCCCATTGGTTCAGGCCTCTCATCCGGGGTCGGGGATTCAAATCACAGGCACAAATCTTTGACATTTCGGAGCTATTTGCGTTACTGAAAACTGAAATGTAGAGTAAAGAACCAAGTACAATAGAACACGTGACATTAACAAATCCGCTGTAAATCTATATTCCGTGTGAAGCGTTCATAAGGACACAATTACGGCACGTGTCCTTTTTCTCATATTACTACGTGTGCAATGAATTCTTTACGCCGCGCGTAATGGCCGCCTCGGTGCCTGGGGTCAACTTTATGGGAACCACCGAGCTTTTATCACCTGCTGTGAAAATAATTTGCACTTTGACAAACGATGATAATCTTTTTTAATCAATTTAAATGAAGTTATTGTTTTAAATAACGGTGTTAGGTAGAAGACGCCTGCTTGTGTATCTGACGGGACTTCGAGATCATTTGTGAAACCTGGCAGGCGTTTTCGCTAATATACATGGAGCAAACTTAAAACGGAACCCGAAGAAGTGTCAGTTATTCAGGTATGAAGTAAGTTACCCCAGCTATGTCATCACTAGTGAGGGCATCCAGACTGACCCAGCTAAAGTTGAAGCGGTTAAAGAAGACAAGACAGAACTAAGGGCAATTTAGGACTTGTGCATACTACAGGAGTTTCGTCAGGAGGTTTTCGGAGTTCATAAAACCATTTCATAAATTAACGCAAGAGAAACGACCGTTTGATTAGTATATACTTACGTTTTGATGAAATTATTATACAAATTATTTGTGAAAAATAGTAATGAATTATGCAAATTAGGTACCTACAAAGAAATTCGTGTCTCAATAATAGGTTTTTATAGTTGTGTAGTTAAATAAAACTTCAGTTCTTTTCTGAAGCACGGAACACGAAACCTCTTGCCCACGTGACTATATTGCGAAATAATGTTACCCTTTCTAATGGGGCCACCGTGGGGAATACTAAGATTTCAACTAGTATGAGAAAAGTTTGTGCTATATTTGTAGCTACTAGTTACCGAGTTGTGGTCCAATCACATCAGTTTTTATTATTTATAAAAAAAGTATAATTAAAGTACTAACCTCTAAATATTATCACTAATTACATTGTAACAGTTTCATGTCATGAAGTTTTTTGCACTCTTGTCTTCGTAAAATAAATCTCAAAATTTTCTTTTTAAAGAGTAGAATTTCCCTCAGTTTTTCTCCTATTATTAGTTTGTTAGTTCCTTTTGTTATTGTTGTAATCTCACCCCATGATTAGTGGTGGTGCAAAGGTCTGACTGAATAAGTTATACTCAAACTCAAACAAATCGGTTGCTGAGTTTAATATCGCCTGACGATAGTACTTTGTCCCAAAAAACGTCGCCCAATTGACCGCAAATAAAATTGTATTCTGACTTTAACTGAAATAGAACCTGTAATCTCCCATTTAAAAACAACAACTGCAACGAAAAGGTCGTCAAGAAATGGAAATGTTTATTCTATTTGTACCAGCAACCTCGAACCGTTATAAAGGGATAAAGTTGCCGCATTCGCGGCGTACACAATCCATTGCAAAATAATGTTATACCTACTTCAAGGCGCTTAATCCGCGGTCAGCCTATTACTGCCAAACAAATAATTTCCAACTCAGTGCCTTATAAAACACGGTTTAAAATGGAAAAGCAAGCGCATTAAAAAGAGGAATATTACGGTCTACAAATGCTATGGAAGCATTGTTCTGAAATAATGTTACGCACTAAATCTGCGGTCAGAGTTGCTCGTATAACCGATCATGCGAACATCGTTAGTGGGTAAACCTTGCTCATTTGTAGTACATATCATATGAAATAAATTTGACACTAGCTAACGTCCGCATACGTGACATAGCCCAACGGATTAGCAAGCTGAAATGGCAACAGATGGGCCATATCTGTCGCACAACCGACGGCCGTTGCAGACATGTACTGGAGTGGAGACCGCGTACCGGTAAGCGCAACGTACGACGACCTCCTGCCCGCTGGACCGACGACCTGAAAAAGGTCGCTGGTAGCGGGTGGATGGGGAAAGCGGGGGGCCGTGTCCAGTAGCGTGATATGGAAAGGCCTATTTCCAGCATTGGACGTCTATAGACTGATTAAGTAAATAAGTTAAGTAACGTCCGCATACTTCACTTTTTATATGGGTGAAACTACCTGAAATAAAAATTATTATTATTATTATTATTATACTCACTAGCGTGATTGTACCTTAAATTTATTACCTTTGTGTTGTAAATCTTTCTTGAGCAGATGGTTTCGTCATGCCTGATCTTTGAATGTGCAAAATTGCTCAATGCGTCCAGTGGTTTCAGTTATGCATTGATAGATAAATCAGTCAGTCACTTCGTGAGTCAGTGAGTAACTGTGTATTGTCTTATACATAAACAAATTGCATAAACGATATTTATACTAGTACACAAGAAATTTAAAAATTCATATGCAATCTTTGAGTTTTAAATAATTTAAGTGTACACGCTACGGGTTAGAAACTTTTAATATAGTATATTATGTATACTGAAGTCAAACCATGCCCATTGAGGAAAAATATCGATCTCAATGACGCAAGCAAGGCGTCGACGGTACTTACGTGTGCGAAAAAAAAAATATAGTCAGTTCTTTCTTAAACTCATCCATAAGTAGGATAAACTACATACATATTAAAAAAAATATTTAGATGAACGTTGTGATCTATAAAATGTATCATAGTGAAAAGTTCATCCAAATATTACATTTTTTTTTGAAAGTTTAGGTTCTACGCCGCGCGCTACGTCAGCGTTTACGCTACGTAGCATCGAACATAACCATTTACGGCTATTTAAAAAAATATATTCCGACGAATTGAGAACCTCCTCCTTTTTTGAAGTCGGTTAAAAATAGAATCCAACAAACAAAAAATATGACCAAGCTATACTAATATAATAAGTAATGAAAACTACGCAGTAAGATGTAATAAAAAAGTTGACTTAATCTACACCTTCATTAAACCAGCTACTAAAAGCAAGTTAACGGTACCCGGTATCCAGTACTGACGCGAGTTATTAAGTTGACCGTTAAATAACAATCCAGCTAATATAGCGGTCTCATACAAAATCCAGTTTACGGTGAGGATTAGCGGAAAGCCTTCGGATCAATAAAGGGATTCCGTCGTAGCCGTCGAACCCTTTATGAGCTTAATCCTTATAAATGACACCTTAACCGGCCTAAAAAAACTTACTAACAGTAGTTTTTCATTTTATTTGTTTTTATTTAGATATTCACTATCACTAGACTATATACTTATTGGTCGCAATATCTAATTGCCCATGATGCAATAAAATGGGGCAAAAGGGACTCACCTTGCCATAAAGTCCGTAAGTGTGACAGAGAGCACAATAGGCGGGCTGTTACTTCATTTTATTGCCCCGCGTGCAGCAAGATATTGCAACCAATATAAATGCGGTCAAAAACCTCCAATTCACTATGATTCAAGACTTTCCCAAAACAATAAAAAGCGTATTATCATGTTAATGAATTTTTAGATAAAAAATAACAACATTTGTTAAATTGTTATTCGACACAATAAGTCCGCCTCCCTGGTTACAGCGCCCTTACAGGGTTCCGTTATTTTAATGGACATGTAACTAAATAAATAAATGAAATAAATACACACTGGGAACTATAACTGCTAACTAAGACTTTGGAACAGCTAGAAAGGCATAAAGGCCCCATAATATTTAAAGCTGCTTACAGCTCAATGCTCCTGAGTGCAGGACTACCTATTTCACGTGAGTAATCAATTATTACAGCACGGTAGGTAATTCCTAGCAAAATGTAGGCTCTGCAACCGCTTCCATCGCTACACCGAGCCTCATTAAAGAACAATCAATGGGGGGTGGAACAAACAGCCGCATCGTGTTGTAACGGATGTAGCCATGCGTTTTATTAAAATGGCCTTTTTGTGTGCACTCCGCTTTAATGTATTAACAAAAACCATTATTACATCGTATACGAAATACAAACGAGCAAGTTGTAACGAGCTTAGGGTAAGTTTTTTTTGTATTGAAGATAGGCTTGCGCTTGACGACAATCATGCCTGATGGAAAGCAATGATGAGGTCTAAGTTGGAGCGCGCTTGCCTAGAAAATTCCTATTCACTTTTATCTTGAAGGCACCCAGATTGTACTTGGCTGGAAACACGGAGGCGGAGGGCGTTCGAGAAGAAACGTGGAAGAAAAACGTTTCGTGCAAGTTTGGTGGACGTCAACTACATAAGGACGCTCTCGGCGTCTTGCAGTCCTATGATAGAAAGGTTAAGGAGGTACCAGGTTATGTAGTTCCTGAGCACACTCACCAAAGTACATCCTGTATAAAACCGCTAAACATTCTTTTTTTTATGCTGTGGAAGAAAAACCCCAATAGAAATTATTCTAGAGGCACCATTAATGTATGTCAACCTATTCGCTTAAAATAACATTTTATGTTTAGGAAATGTATTGGCATTTTACACATAAAAGTTGGCATTTAAATAAGAATCACACATCGATATTTTTATTTTATTGCTATAAAATAAAACCAAAGTGCTTGTGTAAAATCTTTAATTTACAATCTCCATCTAAATAGCTGATAAATAAGTTAAGGCTATAAAATACTCCAAAACCCACCCAGTACGAGTAAATTACTATCACAGCTCAAAATAATGTTTTTTTGTTTGATTTATAACATACTATCGGAACTAAACTCCACACCTTTGTCGCCGTTAAATAAGATTATCCCAGCAGATTAGACAGCAGGTACTCAAGAATTTCAGTGGAATATCATTTTAATGCAGCTACGAGTTTTATGGGGCAATTTTTTTTCAATGCCAAACAAGAGATTTTTTTCCATAAACTGAAACGATTTTCGCGATTTCAATAAATATGTACAAGAAAGGAAACGACAGGCAAAGCATCTTTCAGAATATTTTAACAATGGAATTACGGAGGTCCAAAATCTTTAATTCCTCATCTTAGCGGGAAGCAATAGGACACTGATCCGCTACAAACAAAGATCAATCAAATCCGGATAGCGGGAAAAGTAAATTGCTTCGCGGCTTAATTGAAACAGAATGCCTGGCTTTTGGGAGATGAGATTTTTGATATTTTAGTACAGGAAATTCGAGTTTCATCACAGTCTTATAGAATTAAGGAACTAATCAACAAAAATAAAATGGAGCTTGGAAAAAACTTACAGCGTTTGCTGACTAGGATCAAGAAATTAAACTTACGATCAGCAAACAATTTTATCCAAGAAAAATAAATAAATAAATTTATTCAAAAGATTAGAAATATACAAATTAAAAGGTACAAAGGACGGCAAAACCAAAAGATCTAAAATATAAAACTAAAAGAAATAAGAAAAAAATTAAACAAACAAAATTAACATAAAACCTTATTCCTATAAATTTGAAATGGTGGCGACTCAGCATCTCACCATCCGTGAGATGTGGTAAGTAGGAGGTGAGAGTACATGTCAGTCCATGAGTCCAGTGACTCACTGGTATTGTATAGTTTGGGGACAAATCGACCTTTACGGTTTTTGATTCAACTCTATCATTCATCATTCAGCAATTATTTAAAATAAATTTGAATAAAATTAAAATGCTTGAAAACAATAATTGCACTAAAAAAAGTAACGGGAGTTCTGTCAGAAGTGAAAACTGAGGAAAATATACAGAGGTGTCAGTAACGGTAACAGTGTCGCGAAATCAATGGTTTTTCCAATCTCATAAATTCCCAGTGTGCATCATAAAAAGTTTGGTGTTGGTAAAGGTAACAGTGTCCCAAATTCAGTGGTGTTTCCCCATTTCAAAAAATGCCAAACGCGCCTTAGGAAGTTTTCAATTCAATAATTTTGTTCATAATTACAACCCTTCATGTATAGAAAGCGGGGTCGATTTGTCCCCAGACTACATTACAGGTGAATTACGCGACCGAGTAACATAAAAGTGTATACGAACCCGGTACGCGGACTCTCATTAAAGAACAATTAATGAGGGGGTAGAAACAAAAAACCGCACCGCCCGCGCCGGCCGCGTTCTAATGAATGTAGTCATGCGTTTTATTAAAATACACCAAGAGACAGTTGTTTATGAATTAAAGTTATTAAATTTTGTCGCAAAATACTTGGACATTTTTTTTAAAAGTGGTATACAGCTTTGGGAGTACCTACAACCTGTATAAAATAATGATTTATGTATTAGTAAATAGAATAGTTAAAAATATATTCTTTTCACTTTTTCAACAAGTATTTCAAATATGGGTGCATGTAAAATAAAAAAATATGAAATTTGAAGTGAAATAAACGAAAATGTTTATTCTAAACTATTATAAACCATTAACTAAAGTTTTATTCCTGCTTATTATATTAAATTCACGTTCAAGTTTGTCACGAACAGGCTCCAAAATAGACCAAAAGATCATAATATGTAAATAAATAAGATTCGGTATAATCAATATACATTTATGCATAATCATAAATATATTACAAAATCTTGCAGGATTTAGATAATATGATTTTATAAAGCGACATAGAAGAATGTAGTCACGGCTTTCCGCTATTTTGAATTACTTTGGGATATTATTATTTAATGCTGCCTCTTCGACTAAAAGGGCAGTGTATTCCCGGCATAATTGTAATAGCAGCGGCGTTATAAAACACCGTGTCTAAGGATGAAAATTGAGAATAATGCAAATGCTTGCAAGCACATGAATTATGGTCTACTGGCCAGGCAGATGTTGTTTTATCCCGTCTAGTAGATTTTTTTATACAAAGAATGATGAGACGATCAAGACCTTCATCTGATGACAAGTGATACACATGTCCATGCCAGATGCAATGCATCCCATACTTTTGCATTGCAATATCATTCGAAACACTGCAGTGTGCTCATCATCATCATACTAATCAGACTTATCAGTTCTTAGTTCTCATATTGCTCAGTAATTACGTCGACGTAGAGTACAGTAACACATTACTGCTTCACGATAGACTAACTGCGGTCGTAACTACGAGGATGAACTCCACAAGAAGATTCAGGCTCCCAGTAAAATTATCAACTACCTGAATTTCTTTATAAAGTGTCAATGATTCACCATCATCGAGCCCTGATGCTATCACAAAAAACTTACCAATATTCTAATCGATATTAGAGAATGGTATAAAACGTATAAAAAATGATATCTCATCAACTAATAACATGTTGACCTACCTTATATTGATTGACTGACTCTGCTCTATAAACGTATTGCTCCAAACTGGATTGATTGTGCTGTAAATGTTGCATACCTATCTATTTTGATGTCGCCATCTGCTACGAAAGAGTACTAAATTCAACCTCTAAGGTCGTTTGTCCACCGCAGCCGACAGTGGCGCCGAAGTAGAGCTTATACTTTAATATCTAGATCGGGATTATAATATCTTTATGAGATCTAAATGACGTGATACGTCATACGAGCGTGGTGTACATACGGCCCATTCCCATACATGGCTATAGTAAATGGTACACCAACAATGGTAAACCTACCGCTACCCGCTACCCGCTACCTACTGGTCATTTTCGGTGATGTCCCGGTGTCTGCTACAATGGACAAAATTAATGGCCTAAAGGCTACTTACGTCAACTTGATATCCGCTAAAATTTTTAAAAATGGTTCTACGATTGGCTTACACCTTGGTTTATAAAATATTCAAGCCACCGTTGGGCACAAGTTAGCCTACGGAGGTAAAATACAGTTTTCACTTCAATACGGTTAATAGTAATAAAAGTTTATAGGATTCAGAAGATGGAATAAAAATATTAACCTTCAAATAAGATTTGCATGGTCTTCGTAAATTAACGCTAGGAACTCTGTGAAAGCTTATAATAATATTTTTGCCTATCGTCAAATGATTTAGTGGTTTAGCTAACAAAGATAACAAACAGACTGACAATAATATTATTCTTTCCCATTTATATTTTTAGAACAGGTATTAAGATTTATTGAAGTAGATTTTGGTTCATGATAAAGTGATTCGAGGCCGATATTCTGAATAACAAATATTAATGTTATACGTATCATAATATAGTGTATTTATAGGCTGTACTATAGCTATGAAACAGACGGATAGACTCATGGATAAAGTCGCATCATGAGGGTTCCATTTTTCAACATTACCAAAATGTTGAAAAATGGAACCCTCATGATGCGACTAAAAAAGTAAAGCCTTGCCGGAGCCTAAAAAAGTAGCCCGAGGTTCGACACCGATAAGAAACCTGAGGATACAGACATTCGAACGATTTATGTAAACCTTTTTCATACAAGCAAACAGACTAGCGTCATCTGTCAGAATTCTTTAGGTGGCTGCTGATCGAAACACATTGTGTCATTACTGCTGATTTCAAAACAAGCATTTTTGGCATTGGTAAACTGGCGACATTTTTTGCGTCGTCTGCCCTGTCCAGGGTAAAATATGTCTTCAACTTTATATTCAAAGGTTCGGATTTCTTTTTTCTCACACGCAGCTCCTGACCTTTTAAGTTTTCCGTTGAGGAAAAAATAATTGTAACAAAATATATTTACTTCAAATTTATCTATCTATTTTAGAATTATAATTGTAAACGTTTGAAAATTTGTATGTTTGTATTTGTTACTCTATCCACGTCACAAATACTCAACCCATTTGGCTGAAACGGGATTTGTGAAAACCTCAATCATAGCAAATTCTTATTCATAAATAAATTTCTTAAAGATGTGGGGACACATGCTAATTCCGATCTTCAGATTTTGAGAGTTCTGAGATATTGCATGTATGGAATACTATGCATTATTATATGTACTCTATAAATCGCGAAGAAAACCATAATAGCAGAAATTTCACTTCCTCACTGAGTTATATCGGCAGATCGAAATCTTGGCTCCTTTGAATTGTCGCCTCGTATTGTTCTGGCCCAACAATGCGAACGGTTTATAACAATATCTTGTTATATCGATTCTCCATTGTATTCGGAAAATCGAGATATCGAGATCTTGGTGAAAAAAATAAAACTTTCAGCACAAAACGAGTAGTCTTCTAAAATATGCTTGAAATAAACTTTTCAGTTTTTTGTCATTGTTTCATTTCACTCCTTCCAGTGGTTCTTTAAAAAATAAGATAACTCTTGGTGTTGGAAAAATTCTTTTTCAATTTGAAATTTTCACTGGATATGGAAAATAGTTTTAAGTCATATTATATTATAACCTGCCAAAATATACACAAAAAATTTCATAAAAAAATGTTCCGTTCTGTTTCGGAGGAGTTTTGCTACAAACACTATGACAAAAACAGTTTTATAAGAAAGATAGTAATTTAAAATAAGTTTAAAAAATCATGTTTCGTGATTTGAACCCGCGCTTTATGATAGTAATGATAAGATAAGCCATGGATAGTACAAATAACTGTGGCACATCCCTTTCGCAGGATGCGCCGGCCTGCGGGTGACGGACGTAAGGGGCTATAGCGTCCGTTGCCCGAATTCCATCAACAGGCCGAGCAGGTGGCGTGCCCTGTTCAAGACGAGGAGGAGTCGTTGGCAATCTGCCGGCAGCAGCGACGGGACCTGCCGCTCAGGTGGCGGGTCGGGGCCTGGCGGGAGCGCGGTGAATACGCAAGTGAATCCCGTACTCCCGCCAACGAGGTCCGTCGTGGCAAGGGACAGGTTTTAGTGGGTGCAAGCCCCACATAACCCCTCCGTTTCCCCTGACGGAGGGGTAAGCGCTAGGCATTTCCTGTCGATAAAAAAAAAATGGATAGTACAAATAAAAATTATCGTTATGCGCTGTTGAGTTATCTGTGCCTAATTGGAAGTGCTCCAGGCGAGTTAGTTGAATAATGAAAACAAATTGACCCAGATCCGATTTTTTTTTTATATTAAAAATACTATTTCACAATAATTTTATGATTCTCATCATTCGCATACAAAACACGGGCATTTAAACCGGATACAAGGGTCATTTGTATCCCATCGAAATATTTACGAGATACAAAGGTTTGCGAAACAATGTAATACATAGTAATATAATGCAATAGATTTTTGACAGCGACCATACCGTGTACGATACATATTATTTTCATAGACAATAAAATACTTGACTAATATTTATGCTCCACGCATCAGATACGTATATAATAAAATTGTATACTTGTAAGGAATTCTTAGAAAGAGTTATTTGGATTTGGCATTCTTATAGGTAAACCGCTATAAACTTGACCCTCCTGATGGTCTGCGGGACGCGGGGCGGGAGCTGCTCAACCAATCAGCAAGTCTGTCGGTGTCCGCCGGCAGCGCTGATGTATAGATATAGCCAATCGCATCACCCGCCCCGCGTCCCGCAGACCATCAGGAGGGTCAAGCTCATAGCGGTTTACCTATAAAATTTAAAAATAAGAATCTTGCATTGTAAACTCAACAAAATAGATTATTTTAACGTGAAATATTATAAAGCTCCACGCAATTTCTAGGTACTATAACTACATATTTTATTCGTATAGAGCGTATACATAAAATTGAATTTTATGGACAGGTTGAAAGAGTCATCGGTTAATTAATATTGAAATATGATTATTGCCCAAAATTTTATGGTCGACTATTATGTCTGATTTAATAGCTTTTAAGTCTAGAATGATTACAGTTGGAATTGAATGAATAAAGTTATTTAGCCCTTATAACCTCCATTGATTAAGGACGTAACGTTTTACCTATCGTGATTAAAATTAAGTCGATTTCAATTGAATCCAATAACTCCAAGACTTATTAACATTTAATCTTAATGTTGTTATATCTTTTGACCTACTAGTGCTGAGTAGCAATCTATAGAAATTTCATACTTCTTAGGAAGTCGATCAAATTTTACGTTTTCTATTTGGAATGATCTCTAATTTAGCATGATTGAAATCATAATACAAAAGATTGTAGCCTCATTTTTGCCAAGCATTTACCTGTTTAGTTCAAAATAGTTGTCTCTATGACAGATTAGATATCAATATAATATGCGATTTTCAAAAATGAGAGATACCAAGAATTTATAATTAAACAAAGTGTAATAAAATGCTTGTTGAAATTTGGGCAAATTATCCTAAATAAAGCGTGAAAAATCTAACATAATATAAATATTAAATACGTGGACATTGCGGACCCAAGGTGCTGTAATGGCAAGCGCAGTGTCGGTCGATCCCCCCCTCCCCCCCAGGTGGACGGACGACTTAAAGAAAGTCGCGGGGAGTCACTGGCGCCAGGCGGCGCAAGATCGTGGTTTTTGGCAATCATTTCAAGAGGCCTATGTCCAGCAGTGGTCGTCCAACGACGACGACGACGAACGAAAATAACAAAATCCAAAATCTATTTATTTCGGTACAAAATTTTCAAGTGTTCACGTCTAAATCTTCGCTCCGTCTCCGACACACACTCGTACGTAGCGGGGTACAGGTGCGTACGTGCACCGAATAACGTATTGGTACTGACGTTAAATCAATAGATTAGGGAAACTGTTTGCCGTACATAATCGCCGGTCAGCCACATTATGTAAAACGGGGTAATTGAGCCGCCAAAATTGAAATTATCCCGTTTTAGACCCGACACACGCAGCTCCGGAGTTACGGCTGATAACTGAACTTTAGTTAATTTATTGGATGAACTAATAATAATTTCGGAGCACAGCTTTGATAGGAAGTTATCATTGATTATTATTCAGTTCAACTTATACTAACCGACTTCAAAAAAGCAGGATTATCAATCAACCTTTATAAATGAAAGTCTCATCTGACTGACTGACTCACCCAATAACATCCAGGCCTTGGTTCTAGAAAGCAGACACTTTGCATGGAGTTTTGCTTTACAATGTAGAAAAGGTATAAGGAAGGGATCAAAATTCCTATGAGACCACTCTACCGAAGGGTGGTAGCTAGGCGTTATTAGGAGTTTCCTGGAGATTTTCAAGCCATATGGTATACTCGTAACTTGTATGATCTGACGAGGTGCCCAGTTCACAAGAAATAAATTGTATTGCATTGTATTTATATTTATACCTACATAAAATCAGGTTATTAGAAACTCTACTAGAAATGTTGATTTTTTCAGGATAAAATAAGTAGCCAACGTGTAATCAAATAATAAGATATAAATTGCAGCCAAGCCGGTTTAGTAGTCCTGGCGTTTGTGTAACAAACATCCAAACACACTCACAATAATGTTATTAATGGGTAAAAAATATGATTACAATACACATGCATTTTAAAGTATGTAGAGAAGTATGTGTATATGTAGGTACGTGTACTTTAAATCCACGACATTTTTTGTATGATTTATGATTGAGATAATATTTACCTAGCCTATTATCTATTACCTACACACCAGTAAATCCACTTGATGTAATAACAAAAACATAAACATCATTTAAACATGTATGATTATAAAACAATACAGTCATATTACATGTAAAATATTGAAAGGAAGAAGAATGTGGATGGCACTATTTGAGAATACATATTATAGTGATTTGTGATTTATTTTACATTAAAAAATTATAATCATAGGTTTGAAACTACACCATGAAACGGATCGTAATCAATCGAAACGGCCATTTAACCCATTTAAATTATTCGCTACAGGTTGATTTCCGCGAGAGTGTATCAAAAAACAAACTGTTTTCGCGAACGCATTGCATCCGCGTTGCAATCGCGCTTCGATTGAATAAAATGGCCGTATCGGCTGTTTTATAATTTGCAATTTGTGCACAATTCAGTGTTACAGGGCAGGAGCGAAGACTCACCGTTCGAAGTCCGTTGCCGGCCATGGTGAATCAAAGCGTCACATGCCGCTAGCGAACGGGGTAGTGTAATTCGAATTACGCAAAATATCGCAACTGCCATAAACACTGACGCTACATCTTCAAAATACAGATGGGTTGGAAAACACACAACACATACGCGATTGCGAACACGTTAGCCGGTTCGGGAATCAGCCGGGAAGCACGTCCTGTGCCGGCAATCCAGCCGGCGTTACTAACCGTGCCAGCCGCCTGGCCGCCCGCCGCCGGCGCCCGCCCTGCACTCGCCCCCGCCCGCCCTTGCGAACCTTTCTTTGTTTCGCATCCCCGCCGCGCGTGTTCAACAAATTTTAATCTTATTCTTGCGTACTCCGAGTGACTTGGAACTTCGAGTCTCGTTCGAAATCCGCTCGAATGATGTGATAATAGGGCAGTGTACGATTTTCTTATGTCGTATTTTTCTCCAGTAACACGATGACGCTTTTCGAGAGAAAAGTTCTGAATTTTGTTTTTATTCTGTTGAGAATTGGGTGTCGAGCTTTCTTATTTTAATAAAAGCGAGCTGATTGAGCATTGTTTCGTCATAAGCTTTGTTTGTCAAAGTATTTGCACGACACGACATTGCTATCGAAAGACTTGCGGTTGGTTTCCTATAAAACTTATCTCTATGACGCCTTCCTCGTATTTACATGCAACTATAGTAGTGTAATTATCTCGCTGCAGACTTGGTCATAAATCATTTGAGTGTTTCGCTTTTGTTGTTCTGCAGTAATGCACAACTCAACAAAGAACAACAAAAGCGAAACACTGGAATGATTTATGACCGAGCATGCAGCGAGATAATAACACCACTATATCCAATAAGAAAGTTACAACAAATATCTAGAGAAAAATTAAGAAACAAGTTTGGTTAAAGATACAGACCGTTATTACCTACGATTATTCGCTATTACAGGTAATAAACCAAACTTATTCTCTGTGACTTCCATAGTGGATTGACAAAAAAAATTTTTTTGATTAGTGCACGCATCCTAACATATTTAGGATAACATATTTATTATTACCAAACTCCTTCGAAACGGCTTGACCGATGGTTATGAAATTTTCTGCATATGTTCGGTATGGTTGGGTTATATATATATTAGTAGGGCTAAGCTATTTTTTTATATCCCTAATGGCAAAACAATGTTTGCCGTTTCAGCTAGTTATTCTTATAAATTATATTGACTACGTATGAAAACTATCGTACTGTCGCAACGAGTCCATATCCGGCAGGGCAATAATTCTGATACACGTATCATATACGGTTCTTAGGCAGAACTGTGATGCCATTTCGTAGAAAGTACACAAAACACACATTTGAGTTACATTACAGGTTACATTTCAGTTTACAATCTACTTTTCAAAGGCATAATATCAAACACCTAGTATTTTTTTTAGCAAAAAATACACGTTAATAGTACATCTCAATATAAGTGCGGAAAGTTTGTCATCTTAACGAGTCCCGGTTTGTTGACCCAAGCCGAAGGCGAGGGTCAACTATAAGGACGAGTAAAAATGACAATTCCGCACGTGCATTGAACGACGTTTTTTAATACATTTGCGAAAAAAAATATTGGTTTTACGTGTTTGCCTGCTCCGTGTTTGCATGCCGTGTTCGTGTTCATGCGCTCCTGGTGCGCCCGCTCCGGTGCAGCCGCGTAGGAGGAAAACACAAAAGCACTAGTGCGGAAAAGAATAACTTTGCGCACGCTAAACACACATGGAAATGTCAACTTTTTGAGCAAATGTATTAAAAATATTAAACCTAGCAGAAGTTGATCCCGGAACTCATCATTCACGCACGCTGCGTCAGCGGATCTCCGCGATGCGATAATTGAGGGGTCGTCACAATCATTGCGACTTGCAAAGTATCTCTCTCGATATAATTGAAAGTTGCCAAGGGTTCCCTTTATGGGCCGATCGGGCCTCCCCCGCCGCGATGATAGCGTGTTATGTATGCACATCTGAGCGTGTAATTGTATTCATGGCGCTATTGTTGAACATTACAATAATGAGGGTGGAAAAATACGAGCGAAAATAGAAATAAAATACGGAGAAAATAACAAGGAGACTCACGAAAGAGGAAAGATGTGATCTCTCTACTTTTAAATAAATATGTACCACCAGGCTGTACCTACAATAATTAGTCTGTTCTGTACAATAATAATCAAACTACGAAATTAAAAAAAAAACTTAAAAAATTGGTTGCCTGTAAAGTCGGTTTACTGACGATAGTTGAACGTGACAACGTCTTCTTTGTCGCTCGTTCCGCGCTCGCGAGGTAACGCCGGTAACGCCGCATGAGCGAGGTAACGCCGGTAACGCCGGATGAGTCATGTTGTTTCGTGCGTGCAACCGGCTCTATCGATTTTTAAGACGTTGTCACGTCAAAAACATCATTGATTGTAACTAAAAAAGTATTACCAATCTTCTAATATTTACATATAATTCTCGTGCCAAATGTTACCAAACTCCTTCGAAACAGCTCGACAGATTTTTATGAAATTTTTGACGTGACAACGTCTTATAATTCGATAGAGCCGGTTGCACGCACGAAAAAACATGACTCATCCGGCGTTACCTCGCTCATGCGGCGTTACCAGCGTTACCTCGCGAGCGCGGAACGAGCGACAAAGAAGACGTTGTCACGTTCAACTATCGTCAGTAAACCGACTTTACAGACAACCAATATTTTTGTGTATATTTGGTAGTTTTGGAAGTAGGTCGTAAACTATTTTATATCCCTAATGGCAAAACAACGTTTGCCAGGTCAGCTAGTATATTATAAATTTTATAATACGTATAAAAATTGTCGCACACGACGCAGTTTGAAACCGCGTATCCAGATGATCAAATAATTTTATACAAGTAGCGTCCACTGTCTGCATGATTACTTACCTGATCGAGTTAATGGAAAAAATACCACTTACCACAAAAAGTACACCTGAAATAGGTAAGAGAAACATTGCTCTGCTAAGCCCGGTAATGACACGCAAACACTGTTTTGCAATTATTTTCTGGCATTGCGGCAGTACCCATCCGAATGGACACTGCAAAAGAAAACTCTGCCCAACCACCTTGTAAAATGAAATATTATATTACCTACATTTTAGTACTGGTACTAGTTGTATTCTTTGCCAAAGGGATACTTTTTGTAGGGGTTTTTCCATTATTACGACAATCGTTGTTAAGTCTGATGAAATAATAAAAAAAAAATATGGGAATTCAGTTTCATTTTGCTTCCTTTTTTGCTTACAATAGTCACATGTAACAGTGTACATACAGTAACAGTATAGACTTCCGTACGTTGTTTACGTAGAAAAAAGTCCACATTTCACCAATGGACGCAAGCATATCAACGTAGGAATGTTTCGAAAACTACTACTACTACTATTCGTTTGTTGAAATGCATTTAGATTTACATTGCTATGTGGAATATAGTAAGGAATTTTTAAATTAAAGTAGCTAGCTACAACTGGCAGTCAAAGCTTAAAAGTGATAATTAATTCTCATAGAACATGTCACAAATATCGAATATCTACTACTGTCTTTTTCGACCCTTGGTCTAACAGTCGATTGTCAAAGCTTTCTCTTGTATGACGTTTAATCGAAATAAAACCACAGTTTAATAATTTTTATGGCCAGATTTCTTCAGCCAGGTACGAGTATTTATTTATTAGCTAAAGTAGGTACATTAATTTTCACCTTATTCCTAACATTAAAAACAAAGTAAGCAATTAAATTGATGATAAAATAATATCGCGTTATTGCCTCTCGCTACTATGGAGCTATTCTAAACAAGATTGAATATTTCATCGATCGTGTATAGTTTAAATATTTACTTTGAAAGTTTTATGTACATTGAACTTTCTCTGTAAATATTGATGTACTAGGATTCTAGGAGTATTATATAATAGTAACATTATATTTATTTTAGTTACCTATAAACAATTATAATACTACCGAGGGTTTGTATACACTGTTCTGCCGAGGTTCGTGATTCTGAAGCATCTTGTCAGCAAAGAACCCATATTGGATTGCGCGAATGGCTACCTATGCATCGCAGTAGTGTAAGGTTAACTCCAATAGGTGAGCAAGCGACATAAAAAATAGATTTGTAACTATGATATTGACAATGGAACGTGTGCTTTAAATAAAAACAAGTACGTGTTTTTTAATTAGTTATTCAGAATGTAGAAAGTAACTGCGACAAGAAACTGTATTCCCCGTAATCGTCAGTTTTTGCAATAAGTTCCCACTTAGAAAGGAAAAAATAACGAAATTTACTTGAAACGATAGATAAGTAGAGTTACTTGTATCTAAAGTTATTAGTTGTTGAGAATCCGCTCGGTAGTTGAAGCCTGAAGGTCAACGGAGAATATTCAGAAGTGTACATGCAAAGATGATGTCGGTACATTACCAAGGTCTAGATTTGTGTTTGTTCAATTTATCTGCACCATAGTATCCATTGCTTCTAGTAGATACTATAAATGTCCAGCAATGTGCAACCGAAGCGGCAATGAATAATGCAAACTTGAGAGACACACATCCTAAGGTATTGTTTCATAGGAGCTTATTTCGAGTCTTGAGATTGAATTTGTTATAAAATAAATAAAGATTTGTTAGCTGATTTTTAACCGACTTCAAGAAAAAGGAGGAGGTTCTCAATTCGTCGGAATCTTTTTTTTATACTTAAAATTCGTAACTGTTATATTATTAATCTGTGGTCAATTAATCATCTCATTATGTCAGGCGAGATTTAAGTCAAGTACAATAATCTAAAATGTTCGGTGCTAATACTGAAGAAAATCTTTTCACAGGCTAGGATCTATCATTTGCAACTAACTAAGCTACGTATTTTGTACAATTTCGGAAAAGACTCTTTATCAAAGGGTTTGTTATAATAATTTTGTTAGATATTATGACACAGCTCGGTTCGTTTTGTTAAACATCGTGGGAAAGCAACATTACTGCAAGCAGCACTCGTAAACATAAATCGTGACAATATACTGTACTAGAATTTCGCTATTCATTGCTACCAACAGACGCTACAAATCTAAAGTGCCTGGTACTGACGCGTCTATGAATAATACCAATTTAGAATTAACGTATTTAACATGATAGAGCATGACCTAGGAATAGATACAATATTATAGAGCAGCTATACATATTTCAATCCACGAAGACGCGCCCCACTCTGTCTAAATCGCTTACGTTTCATTTCATTCGTGTGGAGTTTGATGGAGTAGGGCGCGTCTTCCTGGATTGAAATATCTATATTCATACTTTTAACTTTACGGATTCGGTCCATCTTGGATATAATAGACGTTTCTGAAGTAATGTTACCAAAGTATTTCATGATAAAATCTAGTTTTCATTCAATATGCTTCAGTGATCGTATTAACTAGAAACTCGTAGGCGCTAGGTTATTGACGCCGGTTAGGGCTTAACCACGCTGTAAACATATCGTGAAATAAAAAGTTTTTCACTCGGCATCATGTTTCAAGCGCTTTCGAGCTCTAATTCGTATGGCAGTTAGGTAACATTAGGCTATGCGCCTTCATAGTATGAAGGCGCATAGCCTAATGTTATACGTCTAATAGTTAAGGGTTCAGATGTACGAAATGTCAATGCATCGTTAATCTACGCTGACAGGCGTCACGTAAGAACCGTTTAAGTAGATGCAATTCGCTGGCATCTTGTTCACTTGCAACTTGAAGATATTAAGTATTAAGAGGTAATTATCAAAGCGCTTGTGTTTGAAAATCATCATTCAACATGCGTTGACATCGCAAGAAAAGTCTTCCTCCATTTTTATTTTAAAAAATTGGTTATCTGTAAAGTCGGTTTACTGACGATAGTTGAACGTGACAACTCTCGCTTGCACTTCAAGCCTTAAACGCCTCAAAGCGAGGTAGGTAACGGCAGCGAGGTAACGGCAACGAGGTAACGGCACATGAGTCATGTTTTTTTGTGCGTGCAGCCGGCTCCATCGATTTATAAGACGTTGTCACGTCAAAAATTAGCCACTAACACACCTCTACAAGTTTTCATAGGTGGAAGTTGACTTTACAAGCGTTTGAGTGTTAAAATAATCAAATAATCTTACAATAGCCGCAGAAAGCTTCAGTGCGTTGCAGTTATTATGGCCATCGACATTTTGTCTTTATCTTTGTCGCTCCGTGGTCATGTCGCATGTGTGGTCGGGCTCTAACTCTTAGGCGTTAGGTGATGGGTAATAATTACACCGGAGGCCCAGTGGGGACTTGCTGTGACACGCCGCGCTGTCTTTAACGAGTCGTGCCTGGTTGCAAGTTTGATCGTGTGCTCATTACACCGGAATCCGGATACAAAGGTGCCGCTTTGGGGATCGCGGGGTGCCTGGCAACGAATTGCTATGATATGGCGTACCGCGGTGATGGCCCTCGATTCAACACGTCGTTGACGTCGTGTCGTGCCGGGTCGCTAGTGTGATCGGGGCTCTACCTCGTAGGCACTAGGTGATAGGTCTACGCGGCTTAATTACACCGGTGCTACAGCGGGGATCGCGCCTTGCCAGGCAACGTATCGCTTTGATGCGATGCAACGCGGCGATGGCCCTCGATTCAACACGTCGTTGACGTCGTGTCGTGCCATGTCGCTAGTGTGATCTGGGCTCTACCTCGTAGGCGCTAGGTGATAGGTCTACGCGGCTTAATTACACCGGTGCTACAGCGGGGATCGCGCGTTGCCAGGCAACCTATCGCTTTGATGCGATGCAACGCGGCAATGGCCCTCGATTCAACACGCCGTTGACGTCGTGTCGTGCCTGGTCGCTAGTGTGATCGGGGCTCTACCTCGTAGGCGCTAGGTGATAGGTCTACGCGGCTTAATTACACCGGTGCTACAGCGGGGATCGCGCGTTGCCAGGCAACCTATCGCTTTGAAGCGACGCGACGCGGCGATGGCCCTCGACACAGCGAACGGGTGTGTACGCGTTTGAAAATGTCCCTTACGCAATTTAGGGGTACTTATGTGAGATTTTACCTATTATATCGTGATATATTTATTATTTTTATTAAAGTTATGGAAATCATATTGAGTGAATAATTCGCAAAAATTATTTAAATTCCGATATAATTATGACAGATTTTTATTTAAAAATGTAAAGATACAAGTAGTACAATTATAATTTAAAATACTACGCAGATTTTCATGCGACCCATCATATTAATCATGTTATATCAACTATTATGTCAGGGTAAAACATATCTAAGTACCTACTTACTTAAATCTTAGGATGAGCACTTGAAACAAAAAATCATTGAAAATTTCACATTTAAAAAACTAATAGGATTATACGAAACCCCCGCATCCATTACTGCGTAGGTACTAAGTAGACACTTGAAACTTTTTCCAGTGGGGCCGATGTGAAGCTCACGAATTCCCGAATTGGGGAGCACATATTTGCTTTGCTACACTGGGCGGCTTGAAAGTAGTAAACTTGTGTTCTTTCTATTAGCCAGTGAATTAGGGTGCCTGTTAAATGTACCTATAGCACACGGGTGATGTTTGGAAGCAATTTCCTTTATTTTGGCACCCTTGCGCTTCGATAATCAAGAGATCTGTTTATTGGGTGTTTGTAGAGAGTAATAGAGGTTTAAGTTGGACGTTTGAGATGGAAAAATTAATTGGTTTGTTAAACGACTGGGCGTATATTTTTACGATCTTCCTGGTGCAGTTGGCAAGCGGTCGGATTTGGGTGGAAAGTCCTTGGTTCGATTCCAGTTTGGGAGTTTTTAATTAGTACAATATAATTTCTAAATTGGTCTGGTGGGTAAACTTCGGCCGCGGTTGATTACCACCTTACCGGCAAACACGCACCGCTAAGTGATTAAGCATTCCAGTGCGATGCTGGGTAGCAACCTCCTCCAAGTTGGTACGATAGCATCTTCGGCTGCATTGTCACTTAATTTCAGGTGGTATTGCAGTAAAGTACTCACTTGTAATGTGTACAAAAAATAGTCAAATCAAAATGCCAAGTTGGAGTTAGCATCCAGATGATTAAGCTGATTGTCAAGTATGATAAAGAAAACGGTATCCATGTATATCGAACAAAAGTATTCCTATTACAACTTATTTCACCAAGAGAAAATATTTTTTTGCAGATTTAACTTATACATATAAACAGGCTTTTTAAAATAGTTAATACAAAGTATAGTCTCTGCCACGATGAAAGAGCTAGTCGGACTGAATAGCACAGTGCTTACCTACACAATAATCGTAAATAATCGTTGACATTTACATATTTCGATTGTAATCAGCGCGCAGTGTGGACACGCCCTATCGTTTGTTGCCAAAATTGTTGGCAAGATAAGGGGTATTTATAACAGCTGTTTATTAGTTTATTTCACTATTATTACATTATTATGAGCTTACTGTATGAATTCGAGCTTCTATTTAAATGTACAAAATTTCTATAAATGTAGTTCGTGGTAGTAAATATGCTTAATGTCGAATTGATATTATATTGTGAACTTTACTTATTTATCGAGGGTTGTTGTTAGTTTCAATAGGTAAATTGTCAGATAATGTTTACTATGTCTATTCGTTTAATTCTTATCGTAGTAGATATTAAGTAAATAAATAAATTTTCCAAATTCCAACGAAGTCACGCGTGCGAAACAGTGGCGGTTTAACTAAGTAGTTATTGAATAAAAGACCTGAACTTTTTGTACTACATGCATGCTAAGCTCGTTTGTCCACTGTATCAGTCACCGAAAACAAGCAGACGGCGCGGCGCCTAAGTTCTGTGTGAAATGTGACTTTGCGTGTATATGCGTATCTGTCCATGTCTGTCCGTGCGTCTCTCTGTGCGTGTATTTCTGTGCCTGTCTGTGTATGTTAATGTCTTTCTATCAGTCTGTCTGTTTGTGCCGGTCCAGTATTACCACCCCGTATTTAATTTTACGGTTCCAAAGACTATTGCACCTTATTCTAACTAATAGGTACTTACTGAACGGCCGTCGTTAATAAACTTTACTTTACAACTTTAAATATGAGCACCCTAATATGCCTCGTACCAGTATATAGATCCACAGGTCTTCTATCAGAATTTACGACTAAGACACTTTTCTTTTGTCTTCTGAGTACAACAATAGAGACATAATATTATGATCGAATGACTTGATTCAGGAAAATTACTTAATCAAAATTCCATTTTACCATCCTGCGCTACTTGATCATATGGCTTCATACTGATCTCAGCTAGAAGTAATCACAAGATCTGAGCACAAGATTATAGTTTCAGTGACGTCCCGGTGTCAGCGGTGAACAAACAGCCTTAGGTTGCTCTACCACTGGTGCGGAGCAGATCGTGAATTGGCCACTGACAGTGCCCGAAATCTGCTGGCATCAGTGTGTCTATCTGTGATTGGCCGATTCACGGTCCGCTCCGTTTCAGTGGAAACGCGCCCTTAGGCGTGAATTTGTGCGATAAATACTCGGAGGAATACGTTTACCGTTTGCCGTGCGAGCAGCGAGGAGTGGGCTCCTCACTTGTTTACATTATTCATTGCGTCGGTGCTCGACGCGCGTTGGCTCGAGATTTGTAGCATCCGCCGGTAGCGATACAAACAGGAAGGTGGCTTCGATGCGTATTTCAGGGATTCGTCTCAACCCACGTTCCACTACGGGGAGGCTATTCACGTAACGTTTTCACGCACTGAGTGATGTGAATCAAGAAATAAAAAAAAATTACACTGAAAAGTAAACTTTCCGTCTATTGGTTTGGAGAGTAAAATTGAATGTATTTCAACATAGGAAATACAATCTTACAACTTTATCACGCAAAGAAAATTTAATTTTACGATTGTCGACCTTGTTGCGTTTTGAACTACATTTGTTTTTACGCTGTATGTTAATAGTCGTAAAATTGATTTTTCAGTATTCGCAAAAAATGTTTTGGTTTTAATATCGTCTGCTAATGTATCTACGTAAATAAATGCCTATTTAAGAACTTTTTAAACATTTCACTTCACGAAATGTAGCCGGACACATTACGTGAATAGACGGCTTTTGAATACGAAGGGCTGGACAAACCAATACGGCAAATAATAATACTTTAATAATTCAGCCCTAAGCTATTTTGTCAACATTGATCAATCGTCTTAGTCCGTTTTACTACGAATTAAATACACCTACAGCGAAAGCAATTGAAAATTTGTCATCAAACATTAAAAATGCCATTTTCAAGATACCTGAAAATCTCGTTAAGCATTCACAATTTTTTTTTCATGCTCCGTACTTAATAGTATTTCAAATATTTTCACATCATCACAGCAGAAACCGAGCTTGGCACATCAGCAAGGCCAGCATGTTCAGTATCAATTCGTCTTGATAAATTTATATCGCATTGACATAGTACAACGTTTGGTAATATCAATTTAAACAACTCTACATTTGAAGCATCTGGATCCTGAATCGCAAAGGTGTGACATCTTGAGGCCGATCTCTACCTACTAGGTATAGTCTTTCGGAGAAGGCCTCTGTGGTCAGTTATCAGCTGAGTCTATATCAGCCGACCTATTTAAGTAAGTACTTAATATAATATTGGCGGCTAGAGTTTAGACTTTTCTTAGGAGACTATTATTAGGTCTATGTTAAAATGTATAGATTTGCATTCACACAAATGAATTCTAGCTCCTACTACATAACTGATTCGTCAGAAACACGAGCTATATATTTCACGAGAATTCTTATGCTGGCCCAGCGTCGGGAATTTAATATCCGTTTTATTTAATAAAGAAAACACGGCGATGGCACATTATTTCCCGTACACCTAATATGTTACCGGGAGCGTTGAGAGCGCTTCATAAATTACGATTTTAATATAGCTGAGGATACTTGGGTAGTGCCCTTCGACGTTGCCGTGTATACGATTTTATTTATAACAAGGTTTATCACATCATTATAATGTTTTCGATAAATTTTATTGATAGTAGTGAATTTCCTGACAGAAGCTTTCATTCATTCTCACACTGATAATTCTTCTTAGGGTACCTCAAAAGAAAAAATCCATTTGTATTTGAACACTGATTTTTATTTACTTATTTTTATGCCTGATAATTTAGTTTAGAGCAAAATGGCAATCGACCTCCAGATATCAGAATATAAGTTGAAAGTCTTAACCACTCTGCTATTTTTTATATCTGCTACTTCTCTAGAGATACTACTAGACTAGAAAATTTCACTTACTTAAATAAAATATATACAGGTTATCTACTGTCTAGCTATAATCCATTTATACATAAACTAAGTAATCCAAGCCTTACTAGTTCAAGTTTATCTTAACTGTGTGTGTGTCAGCTAAAAAGGACACTGTGGCGATAAAGGTCAGGATATTATGCAAATGTCGGCAAAGACCAAAGTCAAAATTGTCTAAGACTTTTTTTATAGAATGTAGCATAATTTTTGCTCAACATTGATAACGGCAACAGGTAGACTCTTAAAATATTCACAGAATATTATGTTTTATATTCACATTAAAAATAAATAGTTAAATTTAAATAAAAATAAAAAACTATATTTAAGTGGGACTCCAATACGTGATTTTTTGCTTGTTTTTGAATTTGGCAGGCCGGTCTTGATAGTACGGAACCCTCAATGCGCGAGCCCGACTCGTACTTGACCAATTTTTTGAACTTAGCGTTGACACGCTTCTGCCTTGATATTTGAAAAATCTTAGGTAGAATTAAGCCCGAAAAAAACAAAAAGGAATTATTGTTAAACGTATATTGTTTGTCTTACACCACTTTACATTTGCAGGCTTCATGTTATCGGCGAGGTGGCCGCGTGTGCGACGCGAAGTGGCATCGGAAGTGGGAACGGCGTTCGGAAATGCAAGTGAGCACCGTGACGTCATCATCGCGACACGTGGAAGGGTAGCGTTAAAAATGGCACCAGACAATCTTTATATTTAGAAGGAAAATGCACTGAAATAATGAAGCATTGAACTATATCTCCCTCTCAAACATTAATAAAACAAAAAAAGAAGCCTTTTATTTCTTGCATTATGCAATATTCATATTTACGAACGATAACTTATTTTATCTACGCTCATTGCTTAAAGTTCGAATTATGAAATCAAAATGTGTCAAATAATTACCTACTTTATTCACAGACTTCTATAATTATTAAAAAGTTATTCATAATAACATCGCTCTACTATGGAAATATTTAAAGAAAGTTGTTTAATATCCATAACGATACACGGCTCTGGATTCCTGTATTTGTATCTGGGGTTTTGAAGGAATTGATTACAGTACCGCTATCGGCAATACAACGGTTAACGGTTACAATTATCTGGGGTATGTAGGTAATATTTTTTATGTAATATTTTTTTAAGTGAATCCACAGACAACCTATAGTTGGTAGTCATTGCCGACTGCCGAGAGTATAGATGGGCCATGATTGACCATAGACAACAACACAATGTCTAACGTTCCGCGTAAGGTTCCACCTGGGCCTGTGATTATGATTATGATTACGATTACGATTACGATTACGACTACGATTACGATTACGATTACGATAACGATTACGATAACGATTACGATTATGACGTTATCTCGTAAATCTATCGTCCGTAAACCGACTTTACAGACAACCAATTTTTTTTGTTACTTATTCAAAACTTTGCGCTGAAAAAGGTCTAGTAGTGAAACCTACTAAAGAAAATTTCACTCCACCTGACATCTTAATAGTTGCAATGATTTACGACAAAAGTTAGCAAGATTTTATGATTTGGATTTATGATAATAATATTATGAGCGTAGATAAAGTAGTGTATGAAACTCTACATAATTAGGTATTAAAACACTCGTGTGATACTATTAAAAAACTCGCCTGCGGCTCGTTTTTTAAGCTCACACTCGTATTTTAATACCCCCCATTATGTACCGTTACATAAACTACTATTTCAATAACTTATTTTAATGCATTATGATGAAAACCTCCATGCAAGAACCCCTTACTGGATAAAGGTCTCCTTCAAAGATGACCATTCGTCTCTATCATTGGCTATCCTGACCCAGTATGGGCAAGCATTTTTTTTATTAAATTTGTTATTTTATTAAACTTAGTTGACGAATCAATTAGAAACTTATTTTTTATGTTAACTAATTCCAGTCCGATATCCTTCGGTGCCTAAAGCGATTAGTTTTTACTTTTTACGTAAAAAAGTTTTTTATAAAATTGATGAACTACCAGTAAGATTATTTAAAAAATTCATGTCCTAATGGGTTTTAATAAATAGGGTGTAGATCCATAAACACTATAGTAGTGTTATTATCTCGCTGCAGACTCGGTCATAAATTATTCGAGTGTTTCGCTTTTGTTGTTCTTTGTTGAGTTGTGCATTACTGCAAAACAACAAAAGAATGATTTATGACCGAGTCTGCAGCGAGATAATAACACAACTATAGTTCATAATAGTGCCGTATAGACTATAGGGTAATGTCGATTCTATCACGTAGGTACCAAATCCGCGCTCTACGAGCTTCCGATGTGACCGGCAACCGCAGCACAGCCAAAACCCAACAAAGAGGCTCGCTTCATTTCCGGGCCTTTGTTACGTGCCTCTGATGGCTTCTGGAATTATTCAAATTCAAAGAAACGACGAATCAAGGGGACCGAGACGTGCGGAGGGGGCTCGGGCATCCCTCCTAATGGTTCATTTGCATCCAAGATTCAGAAGAAACATTTTTTACGAGGCATCTGCGGTTGCTATTGTTTTAAATGATTACCTGCGGGGAAGGTAAATTATACGACAGACCAACGAAATAAAAATACCTACCCTATTGTGTTTTTGTACTGAAATTGAAATTACAGTGCTACTTTCCTTGCGCATTTTGTCCGGGGTTCGATTTCTGATACAGGCCAAATTGTCTCTTGCTTTGAATATAGGAGTCGGGATCCCTTGCTTAAATACCGCAGCCCAACTGCGTTGTTGCAACCTTTATGATATTGCAACTCAAATCATTTAGATTTGACATACATTAAGTTTCACTGTCTGAAACAAAAGTAAGATTTCCCATAAAATCCTCAAGGAATAAAAAATATATCCCAAAAAGCTAAGTAGCTTTTGTTTCATATACGTAACAATATAATTTCCTTTAGTAATAAACTTGGATTAACGATGAGAACGTAATGACAGAGAAAGACAAACCAGCTTTTTATGACCCAATGGCGCTGCGATAGTGGTCCTGCCGTTTGCGTCCGGAATCGTGGATTCGATTCCCGCAACTAGGACATAATATTTCTGTGATAAACATGAATATTTTTCAGTATCTGTTCTTGTTTCTGTATATTAAATATATTAATCAGTTATCCAGAGCATAAGCCATCGCTTGAGGCTGGATTGCGGTGCGTGTAAATGTCCTGGGGCCGTACCACCGTCCCTATAAGCAGTAATGTTGCAGTACTGTTTTAATATTTTCATACAAACATAGTAACTTTGAGAGATGGTGGTACGGCCCCTGATATGAAAAAAGAGCTAGGGATTTGACCAATATGATAGATAGATAGATAAACACTTTATTTCACACCACAGAATAAAAATACAAAAAAGGAGAAATAATGAAAACACAAACCATTATGTTTTCATTATTTCTCCTGCAAATCAATAATCGCTGCCTAATCGATGGCGATATGCCATTTAGAGGGAAGGGAGTAGGGGAGAAAAACGCTGCTTCCTAAGTATAACCAGGTATAAAAAAATCTGTTCCAACTAAAAATCCGCTTGACGAGAGGTACATACAAAATTGTGAGGGGGGAGCTTTGATGCCTATAACACGAGTTATTTTATACTCATCGTAGGCATCAAACGCTCCACCTAAATTCTGATGTACTAAAGCTGGAAACAATAAATATTTATTTATTTATTATTATTTAATTACCGCGCGAAGCCCCGTCACAAAGCTAGTCGCGGCGGAAGCATGGTGTGTTTTCGACGCGCCTCTAATTGAAACTGAATTAGCGGTACAAGCGGCGAAATAATTAATTTTTAACATTAACTACATTACTTTAATCTCGTCCAGGATTGAAAACGGAAATTAGCTAGAAATATTAATTTTGGACACCACTCACAACTCTTACAACACTCGACGCACGTTTCGTCCCGCCACCGGGATATCCTCAGGAGGTGTATACAATCTCGCATTGTGAAGTCCACAACTACTGAGGATATCCCGGTGTTGGGATGAAACGTGCGTTGAGTGTTTAAGAATTGTCTGTGGTATTGCATGTGCGTTGAGGTTACACTGCTGGCTTGGGAACTTGCTTTTGTGCTTGAGTGGGAGGGCGAGCGGTGCTTGGCTAGTTCGTGCATGTTTGACCATGCAAAAAATTTTTCTAGCAAATTAAGAATTGCCGCAAAGTAACGCCTGCTTCAATAGTGAAACTCTATTTTAAAGCAAAAATCTTTTGACGTTTTATATGTGCCTGTATCTTAGGTCTATGTGAATCAAAATTGCTCATCATCAGTAGCTCGTGATGTCATAAAATGCGTAAAGAGGACGGTTGCTGAACAGCATGCTTGTCGTAAAGATCGTAAGATACAACAAGTGGTCTTCCCTGTTTTATAACCACATGAGCAGCATCTGTTTATTCCACGTACCTACAATAAAAGCCTATAGAAGTATACAGGCTTTATGAAACTTATCTAATATTAAACCTAAATACAATTATACTAGGCAATCCCGAAGTGTATAAACTTTAATTAATAGAGTTTCCAAAATACAGCGTCTTAATAGTTATCTGTATTAAATAACAATCAACTTTAAAACAACAAGCCCTAGGCTAAGCAGAAACAGTTGTTAGTCTTTATACAGCGGGAACTTGCTTTAATTTAAGACCCTGCAGGTTTCAACACAGAATAATAATAGTAACAGTTAAACAATAACCAGCTTCAACGTAATGGTGTCAAAAGGTTAATCAAAATTGCTGACCTTTTTGTAAAACTCCGAAACTACGCACCACCTAAAATAGATTGTTTTCGGATAAAGGCGTGCATTCACGCAAGATTTTCTAATAAGCACTTAAATCAGGACTAGCTTGTGTAATAAGATTACACTGATAAACCACTTTGTGTGGGTTTAACTTGCTATTTTGATGTTTCACCCTAAATCTTTTATCAAATAATTAATCTAAAAATCGACGAAAGAATTGTGCCAGAAAATTACCTGTGATCAAATCAATTTTTGTTTTCAGTTACTAATTAAGCATAAATTGACAGGAGCTTTAAATGCTGACCCAGTAAAATAAAATATATCTATAAATAAATAATAATAAACCCTCCAAAAGTATATTATATTGTGAGTGTGCTCAGGAACTACATAACCTTGTACCTCCTTCACCTTTCTACCATAGGACTGCAAGACGCCGAGAGCGGTGGCATCCTTATGTGGTTGACGTCCAACAAACTCGCACGAAACGTCTTTCCTCCACGTTTCTGATACGAACCGCTAAGGTGTGGAACGCCCTTCCAGCCTCCGTGTTTCCAGCCAAGTACAATCTAGGTGCCTTCAAGAGAAGAGTGAATAGGCATTTTCTAGGCAAGCGCGCTCCATCCTAGACCTCATCATTGCTTTCCATCAGGCATGATTGTCGTCAAGCGCAAGCCTATCTACAATAAAAAAAAAATATATATATATTTATTGAATTCATACCATACTTCGTGCAATAAACTGAATCGAATAATCTCTTATTTATTTTGCTCATTTCGTCCAAACGTGCGACGAATCCAAACCAATAGTCCGAACCGCAATTAATTCACGCCGAAAAGAAATCAAAGGCTGGTGATTAAAAGCCTGCGACGCGATGTCAGACTAATTTTTCGGCCGGGTGATGCTTGTCGAGTAATTTCCCGGCCAGTGTTATAATTTGTACGAATTACCGCCCGGGCCGCCGGACCGGCCCATAAATTATACCGGACGGGCCATCTGTAATAAAGTGGCAGCGCTTTGCTATAGCTTGGACAAAAACGACACTTGAACACACGCATGTGTTTAATGTGACATAATTATTTCATATTATAATAATTGTAGGTGCACTTTATTTTAATACGAAATAATGAAGTAAACGTAACGAAAACATTATGCCCTACATCTCTATTATAGTGTCTATTCTATACTATATATATTTTTCAAAATAATAAATTAATAAAGTAAAACAATGTCATGCAATTTTGAGATGGCTAAAAACTATTGAACTCGCGCTGATTACTGTAACCGATACCATTATAAAACTTCAAAAAATCAGAAGTACGTGCCCTGGGGTATGATTCCCTTGTCTCCGTATATGAGGCTGAAATCCTAACCATGAGGCTATTGCTGAGAAATTCCACATACTTATAAAAATTTTAGACAATAACTCTCGGTTTGTTTGTTAAAGTCAGCCATTGTGAGTGGACGTTCGCTCGGAATGATAGAGCCCAAAGTCGGTGATGCGTGATGCAGATATGATTCTTGTATTACAATGAGAACAAAACAGGCGTTTTCTTTTGTAACATGCGCTTATTAAATCCAAATTCTTACAAAAGCATCTCGGAGTGATGCAGTTTGGAACTCTATGGAGATAATATCATTGCAAGATGCGCTTGGGGCTTAATCGTAGCTACAAAATCCGATTCGCTGTGTAAGTTACCGAATTCATTAAAATTTGGATAAGATTGCGTAGCTAAAACGTTTTCATCAAAAACAAAAGAAATGTAATATTACAAAAATTCCAAACAAAAACAAATTAAATTGTCAGTTTGTTCAGGCTGATTGATTACAAGCCCCGATTGGATCCTTGTCTCGTAGCAATGGGGGCAACTCACACTTTCCCGCTATAGATTCGGTTTTTTGATTCAAAATTCTTACACCCCATGTATCACTTTTGTATTCAGCAAAGATATTATTTCCACAAAACAGGCAATCTTCGTCTGGAAATAACAGACTATTTTCACACGTGTCAAATGTAGAACTATATTTTTAAACGTTACCGTTCGTTATGGATAACTTTTTATACATTTCATACAATCTACCATAATTACAAAACGGCAAGCTTTATTGATATTAAAATACCAACTTAGTGATTACTTGAAAAATTAGCAATCACATACCACATACCATGCTTTAAAAAAAACAACTTAATAACTATATATAATGAAATAGTGCAAACCTCTTTATAAAATATTTGGCCTTGTCTTTTCAAACATAATGTAGAACTATAGAAAAATTTATCATACACATAAGACATTAAGTGAGACCAACTAAACATAGAAATTAAAGTATTAAGAATAGAAAGCAAGAAAATAAATGATTCGTCAAAAACTCTGTCCAAATTTAATATACACTACAATGAATATTGTTAGATATCTACATGATATTTGTAAAAGGCATTCCAATATCCCGTAGCAATCTACCGTCCGAACTGATGCGTCCAAGCGTGAACGATCCCCAATGCAAATATTTATAGAAGAGGTAGGGAGGAACTAGAAAAAGATTACCACTGATTGATTAGGTCTGCAACAGGTGGGAAGGCGGAAGTACAATGAGCACCTTAATTATTCATCGTCTTGCGCTTTTAAAAGAACTTGCCTTAAAAAAACTTGGCTTTGGTTTCCTTTAACTTTTTAAAGCATTTGTATTTTTTATATTGATTATAATTAATAGATAAGCTTATTTCGTAGTTAAAGTCGACGTGGATTCGCCTCGATAAGTAGCTAGCTGACCTAGCTAACTGTTCTGCCATTTGTTTATGTTTTAGAGCTCCAAATCTCAAATGAAACAAAACTAAAATATATCGGTTACCTTTGCTGTCCGCTTTTACGCCATTTATGGCCTTTCTTGTGTGCAGAGCAGTCACGTTTTTATTTAATATAATTAAATAAACTAAACCATAACTGAAATATTATGTACCAATTTAATGTCAAAAACGCATCAATAAATAATTTTTGCTATCGTCTTCAATATAATATGAAAGGGCAATTTCACTGACTAACTGATCTTTAAACGTTTAGTGCAAACTAATTATCTTTTTGATTAGTGTTTTACACACTTAGGAAATAATTCCTATAAATTTAAATACGAATCAAAAATTTTCACTCGCAGCGGGACTTGAATCCGCGTCCCCCAGCTTTCGCGGCTGGGTTCTCTAACCGCTGAGCTATACGAGCCATATCCCTCTGCGGTGAAATTTTCGATTCGTATTATTAGGTCCTCAGGCAGGATTAGCGCCATCTATTTGTGAAACGTAACAGTTTCAAACTAATTTCGAAGGCTCATAATTTCATATGAAGCAAAGCTTCGAACTCAGCTCAGCTATAGCACAGCGGTCAAAACACCCAGTGCGAATGCTGGGGGACGCGAGTTCAAGTCCCGCTGCGCGTGAAAAAGTTTAGTGCAAACGTTGTGCTGTCTTATTAAACGTTGTCTAAATATGTGGATGAATATCAAAACGTAGGCATCTGATAAGAAAAATGTACAATTTCCAAACTATTATTTAAAATCCTAATAGAGATACATTAGAGGTCACGCAAGCAAAGCGCCGGTTGCTCTATAGTTTAAGACAAGATTTAGAACACAAGAATAACAACAAAACAATAGATACCGGAAAAAACAAAACCATTAAATCTCTGAATAGCTATCGTTTGAAACAGCATTACTGTACTGGTAAATATTTATAGCGGTACTGTCTAACACTTAGGGGCATAATATAATATACACCCAACACAATAAAACAACACTTTCAAGTAAATTCCACACCTAAAACATACTATTATAAAGGTCATATTTTCCTGTTACTTTTATGAAACCTTAAACGTAATTTAGTGCCAAGTAAACATACGAGAGCCTTCCGTAACTGACCTTTTAGGGGTATTCCCAAAGGGTTAAAGAAATTTCTGTACATATGTGTTTTCATGTAAATCTCGAAAAAATCCAAAAAGAAGTCATTGTCTTAATTCAAACAAGTGTTTTATATCGTGACTATTATAATTACTAGTCTAGTAGGTACTAATTGTTTCACTCTGCTAGGGTATTTACAGCGGACTTTCTACCTCGCAGGAGAGAAATATCCATCGGAAAAAATCCTTGCAATTTCACTAACGAAGTTAATAAAAGTTTTCAGAACAACCAAATTGAATTATTGTTGAACCGAAATATAAATGAATGATACAATCGAGGCATCATTAATTAATTGCGAACATATTTCATTTACAATCTTTATGTACTGTTGTTTTCTACAATTATGTTTATTTCAGTAACATTTTTTCCACGTACAAAAAAGATAAATAATGACAGTATGACCACGAGAATGAAGTCGAATGAGAATATTAAAGATCATAAAAAGTTGATAACTTGAACTCAAATTTTCACGAATTTGTGTTTTATGCTTCAGGTGTGTATCACTTATAGACTATGGTCGTAGTGTACACTAAACTCTTCTAAAAATCATATAATCATAAAAGAAAAATCTCTTCTATATAGGCATTAGATTAGGTACGTTTATATATACGTACCTAGCAAAGAAAACCTTTTGTTCTAACCTTTAGGGAGAGCTTAAAGCCCTTCAAGCTTCAGGCAAGGCATAAGTACAAAGGAAAGGTTCCCACGCATTTTACTTTAACATTCACACACATATTATTACATATTTTCATAGTGTAGGAAGTTGTGTTGACATAGTTAGTTATTCATTAAAACTTGTACTTGTAGTGTCAAAAAAAATTCGTGCAGAAACCAGTTTTCTGAGAGATCTCAATAATATAATCATAGGAGTATAAAGTCTCCTAAACCCCTATTTTTAACAAGGTGGTTAGAAAATAAAACTCTTTTACTGTAGAAGAAGTAAAAAGAAAGTAGGAATCATTAATCTTAGCTGATAATTTAAGTTAAAACTAATGTCTCATCATTTCAGACTGAACTAATAACCAAAACAAGTCTATTAATTGTTTTAGGTAAAGTTCCATCGTTGTCAATTGCAATAAAAAATAATAATTTAAAAGCTTTTATGTTCATTAATGTGTAGCATTTTGAAATAGCACTTTAATTAAAATTCTATATATTTTATTTCAAAATAAACATTTCAACATTAAAAAGATTCATAACATAAAAGTGAGCGGGATAAAACATTGCTCATTTCGGTAAAACAGTGTCAACTCGAAAACTTTACGAGGAAAAATGCAGGCAGGATCCATTTAACAACCTTGCATTTATATTTCGTAACAAAACTAACAACAGGGCCACGGTATGCAGCTTCCGGCGGTTCGACAAGCGGTGCTAATTCGACTACCACCTACCCAGAAAACGACCTTAAGTAATTTTTACTCTTAAGCATTCGAGGGACTTATTACAACTAATGTAATTCTATTTAACATTGCATCAATCTTATATTCTAAGGCCTCTTCCACAGATACGAAAGTGGCGTGGTTGAGATAGTATAAGTGGCGTTACATGAACGTAGGTGGCATTACATTTCGCCTGGAGCGGCAAAATATGTAATAAAGTTCTGCAGCAGCAGCATCTAAATCAGTAATATGTATATATACTTATCAGTTATCTAGTACCCATAACACAAGCTAGCGTTTACTTTGGGGCTAGATTTCGATGTGTATTATACACATATGTGTCTTGATATATATTTAAAAAAAAGTTCTCTTTCATTCTAATGAGGTACCATATTATGAATTAAGCTTGACGTCATGCATGGATATTCGTAGCGGCTGTGACTACCTGCAGGTTTGTATACTGGAAATTTTGGCTTTTTAACAAATAAATATTGTAACAAACCATGTTTACCAACCCTGAAACTAGTACGGATTGTTAATGATTGAGAATCATCAATTCCACGTATGAAAAGTGGATGTTGGGACTAAGCTACTAAAATATTTATTAGCATGGGTTTGCATCTGGCATACATCGTTCGTCGTCCTTTCCTAAAGGCAATATATTAATGCATCTACCATCGCCAGCAGCAATTTATAATAAGCTTCCTGAAGCCTATTAAAGTTGAACCATAATCGAACGATCTATTAAGATATTATACACAGTATAAGTAAAGTAAGTAAGTGTAAGTAGGAACAGAGAAACCAAAATTTATTTACTCATCGGAAGAATGCAGGTACCTCTCTCAAAGTCGCTTTAATGACATTGCCGTGGCCCTGCGGTAAGTGAAAATATGCAACATTTCATTGCAGTCTAGTCGGATTCGTGTCGAGATTCCTCCGCTTACCTGCAGAATGATGACTCTATATTGTGACTTTTTTTCTACTCTGCTACGGAAAGCAATGATTTGGACGTTGGGAAGCCTGGCATAAAGGTAAGTTTATTGTTAGGTATGTCTTCAACAATTCAATTCAAATGGAGTCCTGGGTATTGTCTCATGTTTTAGCTACTTCAAAAAATATGTCATCATAATATTAAATGGAAACTAGCGTTATTTTGCGGAAATCCATAATTAGCAGAACAGATTAATTTGTGGTGCTATAATCCGCTACTTGAAATGATTCTGTATGGTACAATATGCAGGAACCACTGCCCACATGAAACACCACACACAATTTTCCAACACTTTCTTCGACGCACGTTTCGACACGATACCGGGACATCCTTAGGAGATGTTGACTTCACAATGCGAAATCGTAGCTCTACGATTTTTAGCAAATCAATCTGTCCTGCTAATGTCATCAAAATACCTACTTGTCGATAACTAACATAGTTACCGATATCATTTAATCAACAGTGATAGACAAACTGTGAAGGACGGTTGAAGACGCACCAGAAGGATTTCATTATTACCATTTTGGTATGAAAATTTAAAAATGTTTGCTACAAGAAGAGTTTATTTTTCGTAGCAATGTTTAAAATTTCGTAGCTGCCTTTAAAAACTGCATATTTATTTTTCCTTTCCTTTAGAGAAATAAAAAAAATACCGTAAACCGTTAAGAAAATCTTAAAGAATTTAAAAAAACTGAGGTTTTATAATAAGAATGATATTATATGCGCAAAAATATCGAGTAACTTTTCATTATACGTAGTCAAGATTCCGCATCGCGAATTCGCCGGTGCTTGCGGCTGATTCAATTTGATCACTATAACTGCGTTCCAACTGTCGCCGTAACCGCGCCCGCTCGCCAACCAAGTCACGGAATGCTGTAGAGTCGTACTTAAAGCGAGTTAAGCATTAAATTAATAAAACATCAGTGAGTTTATCATTATTATCACTAGGTATTCAAAATTTCGCATCGCAAATTTGTCGGTGCTGCGCCTTTGGCTCATTCAATTTGATCAGTATAGCCACAGTGTTAAAATATCCTACTACTATCTTCAAACTGTGGTATAGCTATGTGCCAAGTTGTACCAGGTCAGTCTCACTTATCACGTGACCGTCCCGGCTACAAGTAGGGTTTCGGACCTCAATATTTCAGATGGTTGCCGCTCGCGGGCCGAGTTGTACGCGCTAGTTCTGTATGGTCTATTTTACGCGCCGTCTGACTACGTCAGCCCTAGTATGTCGTAAGAGATAAAGTTAGGCGATAGAAAGAGACCACAACATTGCGTTTGTTGCGTGTCGATTTTGAGGGCGGGGCCAGGCGCTATTGCGAACTGAATTGCACTTTTTGTGTCAGCGCTAGAGTCGCTATTTCTTTAAATTATCGTGCGGAGTGGTCCTTCTGTGCTTGTACTATTTAGTGTTCTGTGGTTGTACCTAAAGCAGGTTAACCATAACATTTATAATTATCGCATTGGTAAACTCTTTATGAGATTAACTAAAGATTTATACAACCGTACTCTGCATAACGAATTGACCAGTTTAATCACTTTAATTGCGTTCTCACTTCTGTTGCCTTAAACAAGCCTACTCGTGAAGACACGGACTGCGATTGATTTAAATATAAACTACGCAAAATAACATTTTAACGTAGTGTTCAATAAATGAAAATTAAAGTATTTCCCGCTTACAACTCCACCAAACCCCACATTCAACTGCGGACAGAGTTCACTAAGAGGTGTTTGTATTGAAATTGATTTATGGAAATTTTGCGGCGAAGACGCGTAGTCTACCGAGAGTTCGCATTGGGTTGTTAAAATGAATAGATTGAATTTTTACGCTTCCTTCATTGATACACCAAAGCAGGGATCTTGATGCGTCCTATGTATTAGTTCTTTAAACTCAGCAAAGTGACGGATTAACGTGGCTTTTAATATGGACTTACAAGTAACATTTAAGGATATATACAATAACATTTTATTTTACTCTATACAAGTTAGTACTTGACTGCGATCTCACCTGATGGTAAGTGATGATGCAGCCTAAGTTGTTGTCGTACTAACTTGGAAGGGTAAGTAAATTTACCCCAACGGTTTCTACAAGTATCACACCGGAACGCTAAATCGCTTGGCGGTGCGTCTTTGCTGGTAGGGTGGTAACTAGCCACGGCCAAAGCCAGACCAGACCTAAACCAATTTAGAAATTATAAAATTCCAAAGTGACCCGTGGCGGGAATCGAACCCGCGACCTCCCACTCGAATCCGAGCGCGCCGCCACTGCGCCAGGGAGGTCGTCGAACTATATTATAACATGCACATACTTTATCACGGGAATATAAAAAAGCAAGCACACAAATTATTATTAAAATCATTCATAAGTATTTCTTGTGAGAGAACTTATGCAGTCAGAACAATTAAATTGGTTTACGTTTTATTCTATACGAGCTTGCCTGAATAGAATGAAGCCTAGATATACCTATTTGAGTTGATTTTAATGATGCTCGATAAAACACAAATACTCCTTTATAGACACAAATCTCATGTCTGTGCGACAAGAACTCTATAATCGTACCCATAAAATTAAAAAAGATGTCAATAGATTGCACATTTTTTCAATAGATTTTCTCGAGGATGCAGATGATTGAAAGATCTTTACCATTAGGACATGTAAGTTTTACAACAAAAAATAGGTATAATAACTTGCGAAGAACATAACACAAATACATTTTTTAATATAATTAAGAACATGTCTGAGTTAATCTTTGTTTTTATATCAACGACTTTCAAAGTTTCACGACTAAAGTTCAGCGCTAAACACAATAATGTTTCCAAGTTAATACTTGAAAATTCTGTATTTTATTCGAACCAAAGCAAAAACTTCCTTCTTATTATATAATTATCATCCATAATGTTATTATCGTTTTACAAAAATATTAATATGATCGATTAATAAATTTTTTTATAAAAAATATTAACAAAACATTTAATATCCACAAAAAAATATTACTGGACTGCCAAGAAGAGTTTGAATGTTTATTTTTCTGTATGTTTGTTTAAATTGTGTGTAAAAATCTTGTATTTTTTGTGTGCAAATTTCTTATTTATAAATTTATATTCATTTCGCAGATTATATTGAAATGGCTCTACCGATTTTGATAAAATTTTATTTTCAGGTAAGGTTTTATTTATTTTAGGAAAATAGAAAATCTCTATTATGTATTAAAATAACAAGCAGTCTCGACGTATAATATCTGCTATTTTTGCATTTCCTATAAAACCGATTCGTGTATTACGTGTTGTATATTATGACTCGTCTTTACAACATTATGCTTCCGGTAAATATTTTATTTTATTTGTATAAAAAGATCACACAGTCTTTGATTAACTCTTGACGTGTACGGTGTATTGCTTAAACACGATCAAAGGCCAAACATATAATAATATTTTCTATACAGAATATTTACTCCAATCTACGCATTATAACGAAATTACGAGAGAATCAATATACGATATTAAAAATTGCCACTGTCGAACAGATACGCCATTTTTGAAACTGTCACAGTTCAGAACGTAAGTTTCATTATGCCAAGTGATTTTACCGGCTACAGTGCCATTAAAACAACAGTTAATGTATTATAGCTTTACGAGTATGGCAGTAAAAATTAACGTCAGTGTTACCTATCCACCAAAAAAAATTATCCACTAAAAACTGCTCCTATTAAAAACCCAATCATTAGACGTTCACCAAAATTATAATAACGTATTTCGATACTTTACTGAATAATAATCCACTCATTAAAAAAACGTTTGCCTCTAGATATTTTAAGTAAAAAAAAACACAATCCGCGTTCATAAACATTTTACGTAACACGAGCTCTTAATTTTCGGGTGTATAATAATACTTTTTGTTATTGTATTTTCCCACGTAATTCCTGCGAGTAACCACGGCGACCGCCGAAATTAATACAAGGTGACGTAAATCTGTGGCCCCGCCATATTTCAAAATAGGGGAGATCCGGAGCGCGACTGTGTAGCAATGGACGTAGTATATTGCGTAATTTTATAAAATCCGATCCGATTCTTTAAATAATCATTTGCACGTTTGAAATTACGACTACGTATTATATACCGCTGAGCATTTTCTATTTCACAATCCTCAACAGTTTTAAAGTGGAAACTTCTATAGGCGTGTTAGATATTTTTTTGAGATGAGGAAAAACTATTGAATTCGCGACACCGTTACCGTAACCAACACACTGCACACTGTTACCGTAACTTCTGTTGGCACTCCCGGAGTATCTCGTTATTCACAAGTTATAAGTAGGTAATTGAAAGCATCAGGAGGAAATAATTCTAAAGGTTGCTACACAGCTTCGCATGCAAGCATTCAATAGTTTGGCGCTACGTCTTTGCTCGTTGGGTAGTAAGCAGCCGCGACCGAAGCCTTTCAGTATAGCACACTTACTCGTAAGTTAGTTCAGAAATTATAAAGTCTGAAACTCACTTGTGCCGGGAATTGAACCGTTTTTAAAACGACACAGAAAACTCCTGATGCATACGCCTCAGTCAGGAGAAATGGAGAGGTTTTATGGGGGGTTAAATGGGGTTAAAAATATATTAACCACACGCAATAACTTCTCGGATTGTCGATGGAATTTGCTCAAACCCTACGCCAAAAGCTGTGCCAGGGAGTTCTTTAAGAAGTCTGTGAAATTCTTCTTCAAGTTTATCTAAAATGAGGTTTCTTATCAGAGCTAAAATAGGAAGGTAGCCTTATTTTTTTAACAGTTTTTATCAATTAATTTTATTCTATGTTTTTCTATTAACTTAACTATTCAATTATAGTACCAATTAATTTTTCCCGTTGATTTTAATATTCAATTATAATACCGATTAGAAGCAGCAATGTACAGCGAACGGGGAGGAACGTCCATTTCGAGTCTATTAGTGGCTCAGGTGCAGGTATAGACGACGAGGATGTTGAGCGGCTATCCATTTGTGTTATTGGAAATTATGTGCTCTGAAAAAATGTACAGTTTTCAGTAAAGTTCGTGAAGATAATGAGATAGAACCCTTAGTAGCTTAATATATTATCAAAGTGGCGATCAGGCGGGGCACGTAGTTTAGAGAAGCGGTGAGTATGCAAAACTCAAATTGCAGTGTTAGTAAACAAGATGGACGAGCGACATCAAGACATTCGGGAGTTTTAACTTTACTAAAGCGACATAAGATTGGAGGATCTTGTTGGTTTAATTTTTGACATCATTTCAGTAGATCAAAAGCAGCTTAATAATATTAATCAATAATTAAGCATTAACAGTAAATATATATGAAGTAAACCTAGTAGGTACAAAGAGTATGCGATTAATTTTAGACCGGCAGCCATCTAAGATTTTTGAGAGCTTGTGAGGTGAATGAAAACATCGTGTGAAAACTTACCTACTCCATAATATTGTCAAATACGTCATGTCAAGCCCGCACTCTTGCACTTGACAAGCGTGGTGGGGTATGACCAAACCCTTATCATTTCCTTCTCTTATTGAAGTAAATTCCATTATAAAACTAAAGAGACGCACAAAACTTATTACAGCGTCCAATAGATAGGTGAGTACCGAGTAGGTCTACGGATAGCTTCAAATACACAAGCTTCCGATCGGCCAGACGAGTTTATTATTAATATTAGACTCTCCCCTCGACTTGGAGTATCGAAACACGAAACATCCATTTCCTAGTAGACCGCGGAGATAATAACTCGAATACTCCGTTCAGATAAAATTGATGGGACTGTTTTAGTTTTGCGGCTTTTATTTAGAAAATGAAAAGCAAAATATTATACAGTTAGAGTTAGAGTTAAAGTTTCTTTAGAAACAAACAAAATTTTAATACAGAACAAGAACATACTTTTTATTATTTACTTAAATTTTAACACAGCTATATACTTAATTCATAATCACAACATTACGCACTTCATTTCAGCTCTTATGTGTTTAAATAAAATTCTGCCTTTTAACTATTGTTGTATACGGACAGAAAAATCTCAGGCACTCATTTTATATATATTATTTTTTCCAAAAAATACGAGAATCATCGTCATAGCCTGCACAGCCTTTCGTCATCGATCCTTAAAAATTAAGTCTACAGTCATCCTTCTTTCCATGTAATTTATCTTTCACCCTGATAAAAACCGCGTCCAGAATTTCCCGTTACGATGCGATATGACATCAATTTTAATTTTCCAAAGGTGTGAGCGCGCGCGAGTCATGAAAATCCTCTGATATTAATTAATGGATGTGCATCTCGGTTTTTAATATCAGTAATGAAAGCGGCAAATATGATGCGAGGCAGAACTTACATTGTAATGTGTTCCGAGCAGAGGCGGACGCGGTAGCGGGTCTAATATGCCTGATTGCCACAAATCCAGAAACGCATAGGAATTTCCAAACTAACTTTACGGACTCCAGAAAATTCTCAAACTAATTATAGACTCCTAGAAATCCCCAAACTTATTTTACAGACTCCTAGAAATGCCGAAACTAATTCTAGTAATCGAAAATCAAGCTCAAAACATCTGCCTTATATGTCATGTTTAAAGTGAATTTAAGCATATTATGACAGGTTTTTTTCGGTAGTAACTCAAATCGACTCCATAAAATAATTTATTTTGCGGTTTCGGTAACTTGCACAATGCAAATCAGATACGAACTTATTTTTCTACTGGACTTTTCTACGCTATTCTTTGCTTGACTATGACTTTAAAAGATCAAAAACTGTATTTAAAAAACGCATCATAATTAGTGCCTTAGCACAACATAATTAATTTTTGTCATAGTTGTTGAAAGAATAAAGTTATCCAACTGTTATTTCCTAATCCATTTAAACTCTATACACTATTAATCATGTATCGCTTCGTCTATCACCGTACGTATTACATTACGACTTAAGCTCAACTTTTCCCCGCCAGTGGTACGGTGCATTAGTAAATTACTCACGTACGCGCCTCCAAACTCCTCAAAACTCCGGGATTTGTCGCGAGATTTTACACGGGATCCTAACTAATTTGTTTAATTAACACTCACGAACGAGATTGATTCAGTTGCTTAGCGGAGAGTAATTGCCTTTTAGCTTTAAGGTAATATACGGTATCGTTTGTAAAGGATCTAGTTAGCGGAACTGATGTGGTAATAAAATAAGGTTAATGAAAACTAATTAAAGTGCGAATGACACGTTGTGTGTGATTTTGTGTGCGGTGAGTGTATGTCACTGCAATGACACACACTGCAATGCCGTGCCCTTGCAGTGTTGATAATTAGGTATACAATACCTTAAGAAGTTGCTTGTGAAAGATGTGCTACTTTGCTATCTTCCGTTTGTGTGTCAAACGCATCACTAAAATCGCTTGGTTTACGCTGCTATAAAATCAAACTAAAATCAAGTGATAGTATATGTGCGTTTGACACAAAACTTATCAACGTATCACTGATATATCACTGGTGGGCAAGCACCATAACTGTGTGACACTGAGTGTTTGTCTGAGGTTTTGCACCCTTTATATCTAAAACCATTTGTGACAATATCTTTATATCATGTTTCCTGAACACTCTTGTTTTATATACCTACTCTTGTTCAGGAAATGCTCAATTTTTGTACCTTTGTCTTAATACGAGTAAGATCAAGATGAAAAGCTAAACTAAGAACGAAATTAGTCAAAACCACATTTATGTTTTCGAAATAAAAAAGCATCGCTTTAGCTACCTGTAGTCATATTTGAATTTAAGTTTCCCAAGTTAATATTTGTCAATGCTTGTATGTTGAATCAATTTAATAATCGCATTATTCCATTTGACTGATGTACCTAAATGTACAAAGTTTTTTATATACAAATACATACAAGGATAATAATTTCGTATAAGCTATTAAAAACATAAAGGGAAACTTTTCGCAGTCGAATAAAAAAGATCTTCAAACTGCAAGGGGTTTTTAATTTTACTCCTACTCCTTTTTATTCGCTGTGGTTTGTTGGGCTTTAATCAGGAAACTTTTGGAAGTTGTCCAGCGACATTGGGCCGGTGGATTTTTAATCTGAATCCCCGCATGTTTTCATGCCGTTCATGGATCGACCCGTGATTACTGTTCCCTCCTTTTCGACTCTCGTACGGTTTTTTGTTCATTGAAATCTTTGTCATTTTTTTTTGTGCAAACTGGTTTTTTGAGTAAAGCATTTCTTTTTTGAAAAAGTTTTTAATACTGTTACAAAAATTACTACAATTATACCTAAATGATTTGAGAAAATTCGAGACATGTTTTTCCATAGATTACTAGCTGATCCGGCAAACGTTGTTTTGCCATTAGAGATATAAAAAATAGCTTACGACCTACTCTCAGATCTATCGAACAAACGCAGAAAATTTCATAACAATCGGCTATTAGTAACAAAATTTGGCACGAGAGTTTTAACTATATTAGATTTTGATAGGTAGTCTAATTTTCAAATCGAATATTTGCATGACTTACCAAATTAAATGACTGTAAGCTAAGATCTTTAAAACATAAAAATTTCACATTATCCGATAACTATAGAGGCAGGGCGGACAAGCTAGGTAGCGATTTGTGTAACGTTTTCACACACTGAGTGAAGTGAATCATAAAATAAATTAAAAAAATAACACTGCGAAATTAACTTTACGCCTTTTGATATTATAGAGTGTAGAATTGAATGTACTCGTACTTCAACATAGGAAATACAATGCTCGACTTTATCGAGCTAAACTTAAATTTAATTTCACGATTTTCGACTATGTTGTGTTTTGAAATACATTCAATTTTACGCACTATGCCAGTAGTCATGACATTAATTTTTCAGTGTTCTCAGAAAATGTTTTAGTATTGAACTTGTCTTATTACTTGTGTATAGGTACATACCTGAATGCAAAAATGCTAGCGAATTCCTTCAAGACCGACTTTGCTCCTCTGTTAGAAGCTGCAGTTTCAAGTGAAATATTTTGACAGATTTTTGCGATTCAAAGAGGCCCAGACTTTTCGCCTTCAATAAACGCGTATCTTAATGTAGCCGGTACGCTACGCAAGCATTCCGTTTGGAAACTTTTATGGACCACACCAGTTGTGAGCTACGATTTAGTTGAGCTCCGGTTGGAGTTTGATTACAAACTTTGATAGTTGAAAATTCAAAGGTATTTCCATATTGACGGGCCACAGCGAAGTTCGCGTCAAACCGTATACGTTAATAGGTCTATGTAATTGAAAATTGACCCACCCCCGGGGGTTGGATTTAATAATAGATAAGGGTAAATAGAAAGCCGACGATGTGACTAGACGACGGTATCTATTATATTATGGTTCTCCGGTAGATGAGACGTTGAGATGGTAATTCGATCAATCTGCATAACTAATAGGGGCGTGCAAGAAAGTGTTTTGATTAGAGTATTTTATTGTACTCATTTTTATGACAAGAATATTGAAGCTAGATAAAAACTGACACAAAGACGTAATAAGGCATACATTCACGACAATATCCTAAGAAATATATGAAGACTCGCAATTGGAGTTGTTTTCTCACTCTGTGTCGTATTATTCGTTAGGGGCTGATTTTAAAAGTTGTTATTTTCGTACAAAATAACTACTTGTATTCCATTTAAGAATTTCTAATTTGGTGGAAATTCTCGGAGTGATTTTTGGGTGGAATAGATAGGGATAGGTATACCTCCGTCTGCTAGTGAGATATCATTAGATCGTAGTATGTTATCAAATAATTGTAAAGTCGCTGTAAAACGAAAGCTCGTTAATAAAGCTTACTATAGTATTAAGGATTATTTACATGAATCAAATCCTTGGGAGTGAATGAACTGCTGTATTTTAATTACTAGCTCAACTAGTTTTTAAGAGCATTTGTGAAGTGGTGATAACTAAAAACAAAACCCGGCTGAGTTTGTTGTGGGCTTCTTCTCAGTGCAGGGCGCGTTGGAACCCTCGTAAACTTAGTTTTAAGACGACTTGTAGTTATCACCGTACATAATATTATGTAACAAATATTGCTGACGTTTTACAAGTGCCTTGTAAGTTAGGCCTATGTGAAATAAATATATTTTGACTTTGACTTTGACTAAATAATGACTTTTTGAAAGGAGCAAATGCCGAGCTTCTTTCCAGTTTTTCTCGGTGCACACCTTGCCGGTAGATTTTTGATTAAGAACCTATGTGTAAAATAATGATTTTTAATTCCGACGTTCTAACCTAGAACAATGTACCTATGTTTTTTTCAGTACAGTCTCTAGATTTTTGCGAAGTACAAACATCTTGATTTACATTATACCATAATACCATGCAGAACGTTTTAGCTTTGTCTGCACTCTATGACGGAGACAGACAGATTGCGGAATTCTCATTATAATTATATGATAATTAAGTAAGTGCTGGAGCAAGCAACTCGCACTTCATTACCATACAAAATAAACAAAAGCCATGCATTAACGAAGATGCAGCAGTAGTTGGTAGAAGCTTAAAACGAAACGTCAAGACTTTACAGCCACCCTGCACCCGTACTAAGCCAAGAGCTAGTTATATTTTTGAAAGCATCTTACTTTTTTTTTATTCTATACAAGTTAGTACTTGACTGCGATCTCACCTGATGGTAAGTGATGATGCAGCCTAAGATGTTATCGTACTAACTTGGAAGGGTAAGTAAATTTACCCAACGGTTTCAACAAGCATCGCACCGGAATGCTAAATCGCTTGGCGGTGCGTTTTTGCTGGTAGGGTGGTAACTAGCCACGGCCAAAGCCTCCCACCAGACCAGACCTGAGCCAATTTAGAAATTATAAAAGCCCAAAGTGGCCTGTGGCGGGAATCGATCCTGCGACGTCCCACTCTAATCCGAGCGCGCCGCCACTGCGCTAGGGAGGTCGTCAAAACACTTAAACACTTTTTTATATTATGTCGGGAGATCCACAGAAGAAGCAAAGTCACTGCTACAGCCCATACTTAGCTTAAGTGGTCATTAGGTCATGCTTGACGTAGGAACGTTGGGAATTGAACGTAAAAGTCCTGTGCCTTCAGTCATATGACTTAACCATTTATTATAGAGCTGCATAGACACCTGTGGATTCTCTTTCATTCCAAATATAAATGGAACGAAATTAAAATCTATGACAAATGATCTCGCAAATCAGACATATCGAAAACAAGTGTCATTCTAATTTTTTTTTTATTTCGACCATCAGGATACGTAATGAGTGATCGACAGATAAGTCATAAGGCTGCTGTATTAGAGACCGTATAGAAACATGCGTAGTTTGAACTTAACCACTTTCACGTCAAACAAACACGTCGACAAAAACGACAAACGTCAAATACTTAGATAAAAGCGAAGGTGGATAGTTGCTGCATGAGCAAGGCAGAGGAAATAAAATTGGAGTAATGTTTAAAATGAGTTTGTAACGTTACAAACAGATCACTCACTGACTCTCAGACTATACGACAGTATATTCAACGACGTCGCTCATGAAAGGATTATGAGGAGAGCGTTAACTTAATACGGCAAGTGTGATTGTAATTCTCTTAGATAAATAAGTAACGTAAGGTCTTCACCATCCGGATCTTGAAGAGGATTGAATTCTCGTATAAATAAGATTTCTCATTTTTGCCTTGATTTAGTTAAACTCTATTCGCTTGCGCGATCGAATCAGAAATGAGGAAATTCGCAATATAACCAAAGTGACTAGCTCAACGTGTCGCAAAGCTGAAGTGGCAATAAGCGGGGCACATAGCTCGTAAGCTGATGGACGTATGGGACCCTAAGTGCTGGAATAGCGGCAATGCACCGGTAAGTGCAGTGATGGCAAACTCTCCACCATCGACATAAAAAAAGTCGCGGGGAGTCGCTGGCGCTACCAAAGACAATTTAGAAATTACAAATTCCCAGAATGGCCACTGACAATACTTGAAGCCTAAAAAATACAAAAGGGCTCACCTTATTGTTTTACTAGCTGACTATATATATGGCTTGTGGTGGACAAGTCCTATCCACAAGTCCTATTCTGAAATCTATCAAATATGCACAAAAAATCGTTTCGGAAGAAGTTTGATACAAACAATGACACGAGAATTTTATACATTAGAGAAAGATGGTTGGTTGTTTACTCGTATTCTGTTCTTTCATTTTGCTATTGGTATATTATATTACGATGTTTCAAGATATTTTCAAACAATGTATTCCAATGCCGAGCCAACTAGATGCGTCGTTAAAAATCACATCTATATTAAATATCTTGTTAAGCATTTACATCCGCGAGCGATGTTGCCCCGCGCAACGCCGGTATTACCATAAAACTTCCCCAGCGCAACTTGAATAAAAGATAACAAGCGCTAAACTCAATTTACGTAAAGTCAGTGCTGTCATGCTGCATCCCCTATAAATTTCCTGAAGAATAACAATGAAACAAATCGCGAGTGAACGTCCCGTTTGTCAAAACCGTACTTGTCGAAGATGTTGCATTCACCACCTACAAGAAATAGCACTCATAAAAACAACTCTCAACAACTTTCGCTGTACATTGCTGGTTATACACGCAAAAAAGATTGTTCAACATGTAATTAACAAGCAATGGATGTGACAGTGTTATCAATTTCCATGTTTTGCTATGCACGGGGTACCCGAGTGACGTCTTGTCGTATCTGGATATGGACGAGAGCTCTCGACAACTTTATTTATGAGGGAACTTGTCGAGTTACTAGGGTTAAGGTTCCGGTACTAGGCAAACATAAATGGATAGACGTGAAATATTATGAAAATTTTATATTTATTACGTTTCAGTATAGAAGTTTGATGAATGGGAATAACTACTAAAATCTGGTCGCGGAATAAGAAAAATTTCGTAAATTAACCTGTTACTACCTGTCTCTGTCACTCCCGCGTCAAAATAATGCGTTACGCTCGCACAGATGCAATGACCGCCGTCCTGTGCGAGCGTGACGCATTATTTTGACGCGGGAGTGACAAAGACAGGTAGTAACAAGTTAATGTACGAAATTCTTCCTATTCCGCGACCGGACTTTAGCTAAATATTCCGCCTGTACATTGAGCTTGATGAATGTCATCTACAAAAGAACTCTTTTACAAAAAGTGAGTATAAACCCAAACCAATTAATAAATTGAAGTCGTTATTTCAAAATTTTTGTTTCGAGTAGGTTATAGCGCATTTACTTTGTTGTGTGCGGTTTTGTAAAAAACTTTGAAAGGTTTTTATTTCTATTGCGAGGGATCAGTACCATACTAATAAATGCTATCTATTAATATAAATAAACATCAAGAAGAAAAGCGAAACATCAACGTTGTCCTGTCCTAAGAAAATCATATACACTTTGAAAGCACGTTCATTCAAAAAAACGTCATTCTATAGTTACTACACTGGGCAGTGCAATACTTACACAGTGTTAAATGATCCTACTACTTTAAACTCTGATACTACACTGGATGTCAAGATGTGCCAGAGATGTGATAATATTTAAGGCGTAGCGTTATCTGAATCTCTTGTTTTTCATAAGCAATGAAATGAAATGAAAATCAAGCGATTCTATTAGTATTATTAGGTAGTAGTGTTATTATTTCGCACAAAACATATAATACGTTTGTTGTGGATAAGATCACTTCTCTATTACTTGATTTTGATGACCTCCCTTGGCACAGTAGCGCCCCACGTGAGGTGGTCGCGGGTTCGATTCCCGCCACGGGCCACTTTAAAATTTTAAGTTAGCTAAGGGCTAGTCTGGTGGGAGGCTTCAGGCCTAGCCTTCAACAGTAGCTAGTACCATCGTACCGGCAAAGACGCACCGCTATGCGATTAAGAGTAGAAACCGAGAAGGGTTGCTTGCTCCTTCCAAGTTACTACGATAATATCTACGACTGCATCGTCACTTACCACCAGGAACTTGTAGGTTATCAAAAATACTATTTTGCTACCCTGCAAATACCTACAACACACTACGTGTAAGTTTAACTTAGTACATTACATAACATAATTTTGTACACAGTAAACAGTTCTTACAAAACTTTGTACATAGTAAACAGTTCTTTGTCCATAGTAAAAGAGCATTGCACTCTTTTCCCGACACTCATTATATTACAGCAAGACAGTGCCATAAAGTTCGCTAAGATACACCCCGGGCACCATTCCGCCAGGTGCCAGCACCTGGATCGATAACCAATCAGCCATCCGGCAGAATTACCTCCCTCGATTAGCCACCGTCTAAGCATTACAGGCAATGCCAATAAACCGTACCTCGCCGGTGATGAGGTAGAAGGTGGATCTTCTAATAATTGTCCAATCACCATTACTTCGTTTTTCATTTTTTAAAGACCGCTTTCTTTGTTTGGTTTAAGACCTAGTACTGCATCCCTGGGATGTCCTGGTTTTGATGGTGGGCTTTAAAATAATATGATCGAAGTGTAGCCTGGGTCATAAGCTTAGCTCGCAGCTAGTTACCATGCAAATCGCTAGTGACAGAGACGTACCTACTATTAAGTGATTTATCTGTTTTAGGCCTTACATAGCGTATTTTTAAACAGTCGCTGCTCGAGGGGCCATACAATTGGGAAATAGACCGCCTGTTGCAATCTCTGTCGCACTTTTTTCTTAATTGTATTGCCTCCCCAGCAGAGACTGTTTGATTCAGGTATGGCGATCTCTTAAAACGCTTAAACATGTAGAGAACATAATAATAAGAATATAGTACTTTAATGTATTTAAGGTCTATTAGCAAGTATTTTAATTAATGTTTCTCAATTTCAAAACTACATACGTCCTATATATCGGGCCTTTAATGTGAATTCGCTCAGAAGCATCAAAAACACTATTGGAAGATTTTTTTGATAACTGGCTAAGTTTTTTAGTAATTAGGTAAAACATCGTTTTTCTGTGATATTTTCCCGCAACGCAGCCTGTCGCACACACCAAAGTATTGGTATGAGAGAGGAGGACAAAAATAAAAACCGTTCGCCCTTTATACTGTTACTAAATGTTATACCAAAAAAAAGTAGTATACCGCTTCAGTCAGTCTCCACTATCACAGTACAAAGAGGTCAGCAAATTACTCGTAAAGCGTGTCAACATAGTACAATGGCCTGATGCGTTAACGCATGCGCGAGCGTCTTTAGGCTAATCAGGCGTGAGCTTGAACACAGCTTCACGCATGGCCGCTGCGCCGTTCAGGCGAAACTGGGAGGCTGCAGCTATTCTCGTGATGAGAGGAGGGGCACTGAAATAGCCACGATAATGACGTCATTACCTATATTAGTTGATGTGCTGGTAATTGGTTATTGATGCGTTTTAACAGATAACCGACGTTGTTAATGCTTAACTTATATTAGTATTGATTCTAAACGATTTAGACTTCATATTCATACTACACATAAGTATTAAGGTATCATTGGTCAATCATTTAAAGGCAATGGGATACGCTTTTACAAAAAACTTCTTAATGAAATATTAAACTTATCCCTCAATAAGTTCAAAGTCGCTGTAAAACGAAAGCTCGTTAATAAAGCTTACTATAGTATTAAGGATTATTTACATGAATCAAATCCTTGGGAGTGAATGAACTGCTGTATTATAATTACTAGCTCAACTAGTTTTTATGAGCATTTGTGAAGTGGTGATAACCGAAAACAAAACCCGGCTGAGTTTGTTGTGGGCTTCTTCTCAGTGCAGGGCGCGTTGGAACCCTCGTAAACTTAGTTTTAAGTCGACTTGTAGTTATCACCGTACATAATATTATGTAACAAATATTGTTGACGTTTTACAAGTGCCTTGTAAGTTAGGCCTATGTGAAATAAATATATTTTGACTTTTGACTTTGACTTTGATTGCAGAGTCAAAAGAGGGATTAAGGATCTAATCCCATTAGGTGGTGATTAGAAGAGAAAAGTAGGCATAGAAATCAACCAGCGCCTGTAGACAAAGTGACATTCTATTAGCGATGTTGCGAATAGAAAAGTCCAATATATTGTATGAAATTGACATTAGCTAACGCTTTTGCATAGCGTACATTTTTGGCATTCTTTAACGCTATATATAGCGAAATCGCGAATAGAATACCACTTTGTCTATGCCCTCAGGTCTGGACCTTCCCAGGCTTTGTCTTTTCCACATCCTTGTAGGTGGTGATCACTTTCCACCAACTGTGATCACAGTCATGCGGCATCCTATAGGTATAACTAAAAAAATCATAATACTCGTCTCAGTTTTAAGAAGAGATTATGGTGGAGAGAGGGATGAAAAAAACGTGAGGAATGACACGGTAGCGTCTCCATTGCAGTCTCTACTAGTGTGTATAAGAGATCCTTCACGCTTATCCAGTGCTGGTTAGAGCTGGTACTCTCGAAACTTTAAAAACACGTCGTATCGTAAGCTTCACACAAAACCGATGCGCAAACTCGATACAACTTAGGATATTGTGACAATTCCATTCCAGCAAATCCTTTGCAATATCCGCGGGGTAGAACACGTGGCGCGTTCTGCAGCACATAATACATTTGTTACTCTCTCAAATCATATCCCCGACAATATCATTTCGTGAGTCGACGTACCATGAAATACGTCTTGAGTGACTCTGCACAAGATGCCGCCACTGAGGATACGAGGTAAGTGATATACTGCAAGATATAATATATACATGATAAATGATAATATATTATGACCAAAATATTATAAAAAAAGAACGCGTCCCGCCTATCGCTCCGGTCAGTTTCGCAACTTCTAGAGATACTCCTGCCACGATGCTTGGCCGATTTATATATTTTTTTATGAATATTGATTAGGTAATAGACGTAAACTATTTTTCATACCCTTAAGTGAGAAATAAGTTATACAGCAAAACAACGTTTGCCGGGTCAGATAGTAGTTCTCTAAATCTATGTCGTGTGCTATTGGAATTGCAATCTCCTATAAAGAAATTTAGAGGCAGCCCCCAACTTGCTGAAGAGTTGCACTGGATCCAAGTGGCATAAATCTGTTTTAGAGATTCTTCCAGGAGGTCATGTTTAGTTTAGTTGTAAAAGTCTATTAGCTAAATTTTTCCAATATTGTTAAATATCTAATAAGTAGCTATCGTTATTTAATACTTAAAAAGTAATTAAAAGTGCCTATAAGAATTAGTTAACATGCATATGGTATGATTAATTTTAATTGGTTCCCGTAAACAAAATTTTGTTTACAAATTAAGCGCAAAAAGTGCGTGAACAGAAAAGATCTCACCTAATTAGTCGAGTGTAAGCTACTGCAGTTATATCGCTAGCTTGTGAAGCGTCACAGGCCTAACGCAACTCATCCCCGTACGAGCTAAACTTTCCCGTTGTAATATTTTATCCCCACCCCATCTAAATCACGGGACTTCTTTTACAGTGATTTGATGATATTGCACTTTGACGAATACAGGAATTGGATGAAGGGGGAAAAAATAAAAACAAGATGGATGACGTCGTCCTGGCGACCGTCGACCGGTGAGGCCCGAATAAGACCTCGTAGGGCCTCCTATTGTATGAGATATTGCACACTTAGCAATATTCTTTATTTTTTTGGGGAAATTGAATTTATCAGCATGTGCGCTGTGATATTTAAGTGGCGGGACTTGAGTTCGAATTCGACTACATACTGCCCAGCGAAAGTATTCTGGTGTATTAATAAATAAATAAAATAATAAATGTTCTTTATTGAAAGGCAATGAACCCAGTTAACCAATTTACATGAAAATATTAAATAAAAATAAAAACATTAATGATGATATGAGAATATTAACATAAATAAAATAAAAATAAAATAAAATAGAAATATTATGTGCTTATTTTCGATTCGCACTGCGATGCTGTGTCAACCAATGCCGACAGATTGCGGTATCCAAGTGGTCACACATTGTACGAAGGATCTCATTATGAGAGCAACGAATTCGGTCCCAAAAGGTTGCTATACGCGAACGTATTATTGCGAAAAAGTCGGGCATTCTTGCCGAGGCGAACATGTTCGACGCACTGCAAAATCGTGGCAATTTCATCAGGATGCGGTAGGCATCATTGTACTGCACCCTGATGGCACTATACGAGCGTCTGGTGTACCCAAACCATAGATGGCAAGTGTACAAATTTTGACAGAACGCTCGAAACAGGGTCTTCTTGACCTGCTCGTTGCAGTGGAAGAATCTGCTTGCTATTATGTTGCACCTGACAGCAAGCGCCCGCCTCTCGCGCTCTATGTCACAGTCGTCTCTGAGACCCTCCGTCAACATGTGACCGAGATACTTGAACGCCGCCACCCTTCGTATCTCCACACCATTCATGAATACCGGAGGGACATTGTCCGGGCCTTTTCCACACTTAAAGACCATCATTTCGGTCTTGGAAACGTTATATTTAAGTCCGTGACTTAAAGCGTATTTTTCACAAATACTTAACAATTTCCGTAGGGATTTGATAGAAGGACTGAGCAGCACCATATCATCAGCGTAACTTAAATTGTTAACACATACTCCGCCGATATGACATCCGATTTTGGTACCTCTCAGCTCCTCTATCAGGCCATTGACGTAAATGTTGAAAAGGTCCGGCGATGTCAGTCCGCCTTGGCGCACACCACATTCTAACCTATACTCGCTAGAAAGTATGTCGCCCCATTTCACAGCGTTAGTTTGATTCGTATTCGATTCGTACCAATATCTCAACATGTTTATAACGTCAGACGGTACTTTTAGTTCATTGAGTTTTGACCATAGTAATGTTACCGAATAGTTTGACCATAGTAATAGTTTAGACCATAGTATTGCTTGGTAACCAAGTAAAAGCTATACCTCTCTTAAGTAAGTGCATCTACGACCGCTTGGCACTTAACTTACAGTTTTTCAGACCAATTTCTGTCATTGCAGGCAATCGCAACGACTAGACTAGCTAAAAACGTACGACAATCAAAATCATTTTAGTATAAGCCAGTTATGAAACCCCGAACCACAATAAATAGCCTAGATTGTTTACTAGGTACTACCTATGCATATATCAATCCACGATGACGCGCCCAACCCTGTCAAATTCCATACGAAATGAATGAAACATAAGCGATTTTGTCAGAGTGGGGCGCATCTTCTTGGATTAAAATATCTATTACAGCATCATATAAAAATATCTATTACATAGTCCTAACATTTCGTGAACTCTATCTCTAGATGCGCTCAGGCTTTAGACGGGCGCTTTTCATCAAATAATTTCCAAAGCTTTTACTTGATACCTATACCTTTTGTATAGTGTCTTCACTCGACTATCACGTGTGTAATCTTTCAGAGTGAAATGGAGTCTAAGAACTTAATGTATGTACGTCAAACCTACGACACGAATCGCTTTATATCACGAAGACGCTTTCAAGCTGATTAAAGTAATATAATACCTACATGAGTTTATACGTTAAAGGGTTATTGTTCGTAGTTTGACGTGGAGATTTTCATCTAATTAAGCAACACAAAATAACGTGACGTGGTCTATATAAAGTCAGAAATCAAAATGTCCTTAACATTTTTTTTATAATTCTGTAGTAGATCAAAAGTTTTTCATATTATTATTATGGAGAGGAGCTTTTGAATTCATCTACTTTTTATGTTAGTTGTGTATAGTCTAAAGAGATTGAAAGTTAAATTAAAAACTCTAAACAAAATTATCAACATGTGGAATGTGACAGACTACGTAAAATATTACATTTTGAAAATCATAATTAAAAGTTTTAACTTACCTGTCAGTGTCTCCAGTTAAAACCTTGTAATCCTGCATCTCCAAGTCTTCCATATACTGCGAAAAATCTGAAAAAAAAAACATTGATATTCAGTCTGATTTAACATAATTATACCTACACTAATATCATTGTCGACTTTTATCAATCAAAACAGGTCAAAAAGTTAGTACTTCCGCTGGATAATATATAATAAAATATTAACAAACAAAACAGTCTTTATAGATTCAGCAGGCCAGGTGCATTTCTGATTTTTTGGTATAAAGCTACAAGTAGCAATATCGCCAACGGGTAACCCAAATGTGGTTGGTAATATTGTGTCAAAAGTGATGGAATTACGCAGCAGTCTCGGTTGCTTGACTTGACTTTAATCGAAACGTAAACCGATAGTTAAATAATGTTAAAGGCACCCAGAATTGCACTTAATAAAAATATTCCGCATAATTTGCGGAAATATCCTCACGTGTTCGAAACAATTTAAAAGATATACAGGAAACTTAAACTATTCGAATCACGAGAAATACAAAAAAATGCAATTAAAATAAGTTTAAGTATCACTTACAATTTTGACATTATTTAGAACTCAGGGTAAATCTTCTACACCAACCTAGCTTCACTTATATAATTGGTTTACTTTTCTTCCCTAAGTGCCTAAACACGAGAAATCGATTTATTTCCTCTTAATAATCCCCGCTCGGCATTTGCACACTTCAAACGGCAAAAGTATTCGTGTGCAATGATTTACGCTTCCTTTCTATTTCCCCTGTCACGTCGACTTTAAATGACAGATCTCGGGAGGACAGCGAAAGATTTTAGGGTACCAGGACTATTCCGCTTTTATTTTGTACGCTCTTTGCAAGGGAATTCTCGCTTTCGGTTTACGAGGACGGTGCGGTCGTGATGTGCATTTTGCGTAGATTGTTTTTTGGTCTGCGGTTGATTGATATGTAGATTTTTTTTATTACGAAAAGGGATAAGGGAGACCTTTTTCTTAAGATGGTTCTAAACTTAAATTTATCATTTTGGGACACTGTAAAATATGACTCTACTTTTGTAGAAGTAGTACAAAATAAGGACATCGTTAACTTCTTGTTTCAAAATAGAATAACACTTGGATTCGCTTCTCTCTCAAAAAATAATGACGGTCCTGTTAGTCGGTTAACTTTAACCGATTTATTTTTATTAATTAAGATGTAAGACATAATAACTTTAACTCAGGTTACAAATATAATATAGGTGCATTATTCGATTTTTGAGGAACTAGAGAAGGACTATAGTGTACAACCATCAAAGCAGGCAAAATATGAAAATTTTGTAAAATAAAATACTTAATGAACTCTTCAATAACAATATTGCAGTCAATTTTCGTTTTACAACAAATGCGTCAAAATAAATATAACACAGGAGTATGAAATAAGCTGATAAAAGTGTCACAAATAGGTATAATCTTATGTCAGTTCTAATAAATTTCATAAACCATTGAGATCGCTGACTCCAATAAAATTTCTAATTTACTGAAATCGAAAACCTTTAAGAGTCTGCCGTCTCTTTTTTCATATCCGAAAATATTGCAATAGTAAAAATTCACGTCACTTAAACCTTATCCGTTTCGTAAAGAGCCCTTTACACTCATTTTTAATAATCTTAATTATTCATGACTACTATAAACAATCTATTGGGCTAAATTTTCATAAGGCGTTATAAATCAGGCCCATAATCCATATGTAATAAATAATTTCTTATAATATATTATTATCTTAATATTTCATTATAGTCTACTATCACGTTAACATTATACTTATTAACTGCATCATTTAGAAAATTTGCTGTTCATAAATTAATTAAACTGAGAGAAATGTAGAAACTGTATATCAAGAAAAGTTTGGTGTACTGAATGTACTGAAAGGTGAAATTTTGTGATTATATTAATTAGAAGAGCATTTACTTATTAATTAATCAAAAAAATATTTGACCATACTTCTCAAAGTGTAGAAGGCTCTTTACTATCGAAGCGATGTAAAGAAGGCAATCGCTCCAACATAATTGAAAAATATAGCGTCATCTGTCTTTGGTGTTTCATAAATTTCAGGTAAACAGTATTTATCTCTTTCATTTATATTTAGGGGGGAAAGCAGAAAGGGGGGGAGGTGCTAATGAATGGGACAGATTTTGCATAATTAAAAAGGGGTGCTTTAGATTATTTATTTCGATGAGTAATGGTAGCGCCACTGAGTCTCAGGCTTGTCATTGTATTTATTTTAATTTGAAATTTCAAAAGACGTCTGCATGAAAATGTATGGAGCAGTGAAAATAGATTTATTACCAACAAGTTTAAAACGTCTTTTACTATATTGTGGAATGTCCTTCACGTAATTTACTAAAGAAGTATTAAATGGTACTAAGTTCCAGAGAGTTTTCGTTTTTTATAAATTGTACATCCGTAGCTTACTTATGAAAGTGTTGAGGAGGCAGATAGGTATAGGCGCACATTTGGGTTTACTTTAAGGCGGAGTCAAATAGTGGACAGGGTGCTGGTGCGACATGATTTGACTTTATTGTAGTTATACACCTTTCTAACCATAGCGTAGTGTAATTGACCGTATAATAGAGGGATATCAAAAGTTAGACGTAGTCTGTATTGAACAATTGTTAATTAAACAACGAAGTGATGATAGTAACTGTTCTGTAGCAAATATACGCTTGGCAATACGTTTTTTCGTCACAAAAATACAAACATTGTATGGGAATACTAAAAGATAAGTGATGTGATCATTTTGTTGCTTAGATTATGTCACTTCCATTTAGAGTGAGGCCCCATTAGTGCGTTGCGCTGCGTTGCGTCGTCGCAGCGTCGTCGGTTGCCATATATTTTTTACGACATGACCCATTAGACCGTAGCGTCGTCTTACGCGACAATTCAACGGATCGACGGACGAGAGACGAAGCGGGAGGGAGGATGATGCGCTGCGTTGTCGGAGCTCCGCTGCGACGACGGACAGTGTTCCACTGCTAGAGGAGGAAGCTAAACGAGCGTAACGACACGTTTCTACGTTTATTTTGGCGGTGGCGTAATAAAAGCAACAAAAGAACACGTTTGTATCTATCCATTGTGAAGGCTGAACTGAGACGCAGCCAGTGACTGCGACGCTCTTGCGCTGCGATATCGTGCGTCGTCGCAACGCAGGTGTGGCATACAATGCGCTGTTCCGTTGCGACGACGCGACGCAACGCAGCGCAACGCACTAATGGGGCCTCGCTCTTATTTTTTACTTTCATTCCATATAGGTAGTTTTGGAATGAGGAATTGACAGCTGTCTATTATGATCTTAGATATTATGTCACATGGGTTAGGATGCTGAGCTACTTTCTGAACAACTGAATCGAACTCAGCGTCCTAATATTACCTACAGCGTTAGTTTAGGTCATCAGAAATATAATTTAGTATCAGGTAAACTGTAAGGGATACGCCAATTTCAAAATAGTTGATTCGATTGCACGTAATGATAGTTCACGGGATTATCAATTCAACCCGTTAGCTGCGTAATGCTAGTTAGATGTCAATATTCATTTAGTGAGCGGGCACCGTGGCGCGTAATTCGCCGCTCACTGCCCGCCGAAGGGCGTCGTGATTCGAATAGCAAATCGCACCGAACATCGCCGGGGGTGCATCAGATCCGCTCGGGAAAACATTTTGCTATTAACAAATTTAATTCGCGTGAGGGTTAGAATTTGTACGCACGCCGAAATCTTGTGAACAAGTAAAATTAGTTGCAACAACTGTTATACCTTTCCTGTGTCATTTCATCTTGTATTTGTTTTTTTTCTGCTTGTTTGTTATTCCTCCGTGCCGCAATTTCGCTTCGGAAAAAATTGTGGAATTGGTCAGAGTCGCACGAAAAATTTAGTTTGAAATAAAATTAAAATCGATTTAGTTATGTGGATAATTCATTTTTATTCGTCGTTAAACTACATCAGAGTTTTTTTATCTAATTTTTTTCGTAGGAAAAATGAGATTAACAAAAATCAATATAGGAAATGGAAATACCCAAGTTCTATTCTCAATTGCGTAACGTACTTCTCAATGGACAACATTTAATTTAAATTTAAACTTAATTATATACGTATTTATACTTGAACTTTGGTATTCATTTGCCATCACATCTGTCCATATTATAGAACGTAGACATTATCGTCGCTTTGCCGTCGATGTATTTTATTAAAAGGCGAATTTCATTATAAATTTTTAGGGCGTGTGAAAGCACGAGTGGGGTATTTAGGGGACAAAGTTTTCGGAGGAAATTTGAAAAGTTTATCCAGTTTCCCCGGTTTTCCTTTTCTTAGCACCTTCGCACGTGCGAGAGACGGCCAAAGTTAAATCGACAAAAATAAACATAATCGTAAAATGTGACCTAAACCTTTTCGCAAACTTTTAGCGAAACTCGGTTTGGACTTTGCTTTTAGAGTAAATACTTTTATATTTTATTATATTGCTGCGAAAACTTCGGTAAGTATGTGCGCTTAAGGAAATTTTTACATGTGACAAGATTGAAATTTGCAATGTAGAGAACTTTACTATAAAATAAGAATAGTATATTTATCTTTATTTACTTGCGAAATAGTTGTTATGTTTTGCAGATTGAAATTATTATAAAAAAATACATAATAAAACTTAGCAACTCTAATGCAACATGTAAAAATACTCCATTTAGGGATTTTAGGATAAGGACGGAGAAAATGATTCATCGAAAACAAATCTGTTCTATATCCAATATCCATTTTTCAAATCAAACTAGTCGAGTTTTTCTCTGTTATATCGATAAATACGAACTCTTGCTTTGAGGAGCTTAGACGACGTGAGTCTTTTATACTTGAGCTCTTTGAGGAATCTCCGTCGATATACAAAAGTGATATTACTTTATATGTATTCTGTTACTACTATCCAATATGAACGCAAAAATATTTAAAAGTTCATATTTATTTCTTTCAAATGATTTTTAATGGAATTATTCAGATGTATGCTTGTATAATAGTAGTCGTATAAAATGAAAAAAAAAAGAAAAAATGAAAATATTTATTTTTCACAGAGGCCTAAATAATATAGGCTATTATGAAAAGTTAAGCCTTTTGAGTTAGTGTAAGTGTGCGTGAAAGTGAAGTGAAGTGCTGTGCTTAGTGCTAGTGCTAGAGCATCATCAAGGTCACGAGAACAAAGTGCCTACAATATTACAAAAGAGACTAAGATAAGTCACTGGACAGACTCTTAGATATAGCTCTTAATATCAGTTTAAGTTAAAATTAAGTTACTAATTAGCTTTTAGGCTAGATCGTAGCGATGCTCAAGTACCCTTCAGAGACTTTCGTGAGAGAAAAAAAAATATGAAAAGTCAAAACTCTACCGCCAGGTTCGGAAAGCAGGTTTTTTACCGAGAAGAACTGGCAAGAAACTCGGCTATAGTATATATTATCTCATTTCTACAGTGTCTACATGTCGTGCATCGAAAAATAGTGCTATTCCTTACACAATGATATGTTTAGATTGGGATATCACAACTTTTATAGCCTGAAGTGATATACTTTCCACAGGTATTGTTTTAAAAGATATAGACGATTTTTAGAAACGCTATATTTAGCGACTATTGCTGAATAGCTACCATTATTATTTAGTGTTTTCAGAGACAAAATATAACTTAATAGTATAATTAATAGTAAGTACACTTTGTAAATTGTACTTACTATTAATAGTCATCTTTGTTGATCTTTTTTCAACATTGATCAATCAATAATTTTAACTTTTTGCACTATTTGACGAAAAGCTTCTCAAATTAGTTATGGTGTTTTTTTGGGTTTTATTTTGACACAAAGTTACAGTTAAAGTTATAACTGACAATAATACTTACGCGAAAACAAATGTTTGTAAATCTAAAAGCCCATCTTTTAACTACATATTTACATATCTATCTAACTACTACATATCTAGTCTGTACTGTGTCAAGGTCTCAAATTATTGATATTATATAATGTCCACATACCGAAGGACATAGTGAATGGAAAGTAAAAAGGTTGACCAATCCTTTATCGACGAATTCCAATATCGGACGTATAGAAACCGCTACTAAAGGGATCCATTCATGCCATTGTTGGTACAGGCGCATACACAACTTAATTCCCATCTGTTTTTTTCGTATGAGTTACGACAAGACTAGCTAAGTTCTAAGTCTGATGGACTTGAATATCGGTATAATGCGGAGGTGAATACACGCTTTAGTATCGAGATCCTTTTAAAAGCTAGGTTTAAGATTCTCTTTTATAGGTCGCTGAAGTAAGAGCTTGTAAACAATTAGAGTTACAGTGATGCTTAAAGACTGAAAATATATTATTATTTAGCAGGATAATTATTTTTGCTATAATTCGCTACTTGAAAAGATCTGTATGGTCCAATATGCAAGAAAAACCAAACACCAAACACAATTATTCCAAAACTTTCTTCAACCCACGTTTTGTCCCGACAACGGGACATCCTCAGGCGATGTTGATTTGATAAAGAGAAATTGTAGAGAGTGCGTTAATATAATTTGGCTTATCTTTTCACACTCTACTACTACATAATACCTACTTGTGTACTATTCAACTAATCCTTTTTTAATTCGCAGGCTCTTGAAAATATTAAAAAGAGTAATATAAACTTCTGATATCAAATTAATTCAATTCAAATCATACCAGTTACGTCAATATTCATGTAAAGCATGGCATAATGGAGCAAAACAAAATAATTTCCCGAGTACATCATCAAAGACGCATTGATTTACATCCCCCAGGCGTTTCAGGCTGGGGTGAGCTGTCAATATGTTCGCGATCGGGGTTGAGCACTATTGTTTGTGTTTTAGTATCCGCCTCATATCCCTTCGGCTATCTGATACCTTAGGTGAAAGTACGAGCGGTCTCGTTGCTTTGATGAGGTCTGTTTGTTTTTCAGATTTGTTTGATGCAATGGGGGGATAAACAACTGCACCCATGCAAGTGACAACCTTCCTGGCGCAGTGGCGGCACGCTCGCATTCGAGTGGGAGGTCGCGTGTTCGATTCCCGCCACGGGCCACTGTGGAATTTTATAATTTCTAAATTGGCTCAGGGCTGGTCTAGTGGGAGGCTTCGGCCGTAGCTCGTTTACACCCTACAAGCAAAGACGCATCGCGATTTAGCGTTCCGGTGCAATGCTTGTTGATACCGTTGGGGTAAATTTACTACCCCTTTCAAGTTAGTACGATAACATCTTACGCTGGATCATCACTTACCATCAGGCGTGATCGCAGTCACGTACTAACTTGTATAGAGTAAAAAAAAAGAGTTTTATTTCAAAAATGTTGCCCATTTTCTTTTTCACAGTATTTTGTTGGATGCAAATTACAATGCATGATAAAGTTTTTGATAACCGGCGTCACTGTCCAAACATCATTAAACAACACGACGAGTCACTTTCAAATATTTTTTGAGGGCATTACACACATCGCAATCTAGCCCCAAAGTAAGCGATAGCTTCTGTTATGGGTACTAGTTAACTGATAAATATAATATATTGAAAAACACCCAGACACTGGAAAACGTTCATGATCTTCACACAAACATTTACCAGTAGTGGGAATCGAACCTACGACCTCCGACGGCGGTTTCGCTACCGCTACGTCATTCGGTCGTCAATATTAGGAATAAATAAATGAAACGTTATTTTTTTACCATCTTAGCTCTCTTTGTTGTATTAAAAAGTATTTTGAACAATTTTGTTTCTGAGCATACTTTTGCTGAATATTCGAACATACGAGTATAATAAAATAAATAATATTATGATCCATGACATAGCGAAAACTAAAATGACAGTGGGTTTTTATTATAGAAATAACAAGTGGAAAATTAAAAAATTTTAAAACACCCACGACTTTTGCAGACTTGTAATTGAAAAAGGATTAAATAATTTTTTTGAAACTCCCCGACTAAAGGAAAGTAAGAAATAAGAACCTATCAGTATAATTACAAATCCAAGAAAATCCGCCGGAGCTGCTGTGTTTTGCCTATGACGGTGTTGATGGTGCTGTTTACCAGTTGATGACTAATTCAATTTCTTGATACTTCTCATATACCGGCAGTTTATCAATACTTACTAATTACATTTATTGATATTGGAAACGAAAATAGCAATAGCAGCTCCGACGGATTTTCTTGGATTTGTAATTATACTGATAGGTTCTTAGTTCTTACTTTCCTTTAGTCGGGGAGTTTCAAAAAAATTATTTAATCCTTTTTCAATTACAAGTCTGCAAAAGTCGTGGGTGTTTTAAAATTTTTTAATTTTCCACTTGTTTTATAGTTTTTCGATTAATATTTTAATGTAATTTAAATTATATTATTATTAAAAAATGAAAATTAATCTTCAAACTAGCCATTAGCTCCTTTAGCAGCGTTTGAAGGCATCATCCCTTCCAAGTCATAAAGAGACGTTTATTGTGGCGCCCCCTGCTGTTCAATCACAAGAACAATTATCTACGAACCATTGCCAATGACTCACTAATATTTTATACAAAACTGTATCCAAATCGGTTCAGTCGTTTTTGTAATAATTGAGAACATTCGTTTGCATTGTAAATGTTTTTTATGGCGCCCCCTGGTGATCGATGTTCGTAACAACTATCAAAGAACCATCGCCAATGAATACCAAACATTATACAGGAAACTGCATCTAAATCGGTCAAGCCGTTTTTGAAATAAATGGGAACATTCGTTTGCAATATAAATGTATTTTATGGCGCCCCCTGGTGATCGATGTTTGTAACAACTATCTAAGAACCATTGCCGCTGAACACCAAACATTATACAGAACACCGCATCTAAATCGGTCAAGCCGTTTTTGAAATAAATGGGAACATTGATGTGCACAAACAAACAAACAAACAAACAAACAAACAAACAAACAAACAAAAATATTTTTGCATTATTGGTTTTTGTGAACAATTTAACATACAAACAAACATAAAATCTTTTTAATAGAGTAATGTACAAACGGTCTCTCACCCTAAACTCATATACCCGTACTCCGTTCCGTCGTGGGTAAAAATAAGTATCAAAGAGGTACCTAAAGCAAGAATTGAAAGTTTTCACTGAAGCATTGATAAAAACATTAACGCAATAATACATATTACATCAATTAATTAAATAGGTTTAAAAAATTTATGATATTTAATAAAAATAATAATTACGAATGAAATCTTTACCAGCAATTTTATTGTTATTTTAAGGAATTAGATTGAAGGGAAAATAACAATATTATTCTTAATTTATATGTTACAGTGTAATTTTTTATAAATTAAGCATATAAAGTGTATCAAAATTATCGCTGCCAACTGGACTTGAACCCGTATCCCCAGCTACCGCGGCCGGGTACTCTGCCAATTGAGCTATGGGAGCAACTATCATAATATTATTCTTCTACAAAAATGGCAATGTAGGCTGCATGTTGCATAATTCCTCAAATAGTTTCTATGAAAAACCCCCTTGACATTTTTAACGAAATTACAGTGAAAGTATTATGGAAGCATTCGTGGAAGTATTTTCGACATGACGACTAACATACAGTCATGCTGAATATTTAAATGGAACGCAGAATTGCATTGGACTTGAGTATTTCTGTTGTCTCTAAACTTGAGCTAGGTATTTAGACATATTATTGTTGGTACTTGAATATTATTTGGTTATTTTGAAAATTTTAGATAAATGTAAACTTACAACGTAAATATCAGTTTAATGGTAATATTACTGATGAATTCAGTACTTAACAAAAATAAATTGATAGTAGATAGTTGGTTTTTAAATATTTTTTTTTAATTTATACGGGACATTTTACACATCGCAATCTAGCCCCAAAGTAAGCGATAACTTGTGAGGGTACTAGATAACTGATAAATATACGTACATACTAATATACATAAATATTATAAACATTCATGCTCATCACACTAATATTTACCAGTAGTGGGAATCGAACCCACGACCTCCGGCGCAGACAGCAGGTTCTCTACCACTACGCCATTCGGTTGTCAAATCGTCGAATCGTCGGTTTCGATCGCTATTGCAAAGTTTAAAAAATAAAATCCTTAGAAAACTCTAGTTTCCCACCATAACTAACCGCAAAACCTCGTCCTTGTAAAAATCAATCTTCATAATCCGTAAAAAAGCAAATCACCCGTCAAAGTCACGACATAGGAACAAAACAAGAAACAACCCTCGTAGCAAGTCAAGCGTGTTTTGCTTAACTCACTTACAACCATTTTGTATGAGAGGGCGCAGTCAATTTGTAGGAAGTATTTGATTGACTCAAGTTATTAATCTTCTCTTGTAGTTTTGTAGTAGTGTCTTGTGGTTTGTTTAGCCTTGTTCCTTTTTTTAAAATGAAAACTGATTAAAAGAGCAAGACGTTCACCTGATGTTATGTGAAGACCTTGCGAGATGCATTGCGTCAGTTGACATCTACCCTGGACAGGGCAGACGGCGTCAAAATATATCGCCAGTTTATCGGTGCCAATAATATCAACAGTATAATGCCACGCTGTAATTCCTCTGTAGCCACCTATAGTTTTTGAAAATGAGATGAATTTTGACTAGATGGCAAACAGTTTGCTTACGAAAAAGGTTTATGTAAATCGTTCAGATGTACCCTAAGTTTTCTTTTCAGAGATTGCGTCCCATAATTTTGATTTGCAGTATCATTCGACACATTGCTCTGCACTCATCATCCGTTGCTAGGTCTCATTTTGCCCAGTAAACACGTCAGCGTAGTGTCCTTCAAACCAAAACACAGTAACAAATTACTGCTTCACGGAAGAATTAAGGGACACTGCGGTGGTACATACCCGGACAAACTCTCCAAGAAGAGTCCTACAAACAACTTGCCACCCAATCAGCAACACTTAAAAAATGCTATTAATTTACTGCATTCCTTAGTAAATTATAATGTAAGAGTTACAATTTTTTGAATTAAGTAATTAGTACAACAACTAACAAAAGTTTTTAGTTGAAGATACATTAGTGAAATAAAGATTGCCCATATTCTTAGAAAATGGTCTGATGACGAATGAATCTTGGATTTGATGAACAAACGTGTCTTCATTTTCACGCTTGCATATTGACGCTTGCATATCTTTAACTGATGAGCCTTAAATCGAAGAAGAAGAAAACAGCACCTCATAATTGCTTACGCTTGCATATCATTAACTAATGCGCCTTAAATCGAAGAAGAAGAAACACCACCTCATAATTGCTCATGCTTGCATATCTTTAACTGATGAGCCTTAAATAGAAGAAGAAAAAACACCACCTCATAATAATTGCTTACGCTTGCATATTGACGCTTGCATATCTTTAACTGATGAGTCTTAAAACGAAGACGTAGAAACACCCCCTCATGAATTGCCGCACGCTCATATAACATACGACTATTCAATTTGGCCGGGTGTGTTTTTAAATCAATTTTTCGCTCGACTTGCCGCATTTGGCTCCCGAGTGTTCGTGCGTGTAGTTCGGTGACACCGCGACGCGTCCGTGAAGGCGGATACAGCAAAAATATTAATTTCACATCAGGAAAACGCGGGACGCGTGGAAACTCCGATAAAACGGAGCGAATCGAGCGAGAGCCGAGTGTGAAATTGATTTTACATCACATTTTATGTCCGTATACTTATTTTGCAAATTTGTTGTATGCGCATTGCCCTATATCATTACAGACTTGGCGGCAAAAAAATAATCGGCCAAGTGTGAGTCGGACTCGCGCAAGAATGGTTTCGTACCTTTATAACGTAGCGAGATGATGATGCGGAAGCCAGAAGGTCCAATTACCTACTACTACTACTACAGTAGAGTAATATTGGGTCTTCTGAGTCATCGACCAAAAACGAGCAAAAATCACGTTTGTTGTATGGGAGCCCCTTTAATCTTAAAGCGGCAACGGGAATAATCACCTGTGAAAATTTAAAGCGTATAATTATCACGGTTCAAGAGATACAGCTTGGTGACAGACGGACGGTCAAACGGACGGCGAAGTCTTAGTAATAAGGTCCCGATTTTTACTCTTTGGGTACGGTACCCTAAAAAGAAACCACGTTAACCATCACTGAGCCATCAAAAACCTTTACGATTTGCATCATAAAGTCCGACATCGATCATTGATACAGTAATTCATATCTGGACAGAGGTGAAAAGCGAACTTTTCAAGCTACTTTAGATAGCTCCTTTTGTAAGAGAATTAACCATAAAAAGAGGCAATCGAATAACATCTACGGTGCATGTAAAGACTAGCTAAGCATAAAATTGATTTTACATTTTTGGTTGAATCTTATTGAACGTATCCTTGCTAAAGGTGGTTTGTGTGATAAAGAAAAAGGGCTCGAAAAGCTTTTATGTAAATGGGTTAACAAGAAAACGATAGATCTTGTGCGAGTGGCACATCCGAGACCCGAGGCGCTGAGGGGCAGCCTACCGAACCTTAGCGCGGTGACGACAGCCTGTCTATCTATAATAATCTAGATATGAAAACGAATGTATATATTTGTATAAAAGATCTCTCTAGCGCGGTGGCGAGGGTTTGATTCTAGAGGGAGGACGCGGGTTCTCAATTGCGACTGCCATAGATTTGACTCCGCTCCGACTAGATCAACAGCACACAAGAGCACAACCTAACATCAACAATAGCTCTGTGAGTGCGGCAACTTTTCTTGTAGTGTGAGTGTGTCAATTTGAAATTTGTATGGTGCTCGGATGCTAGTGTGCGTGAAAAATTGTGTAGCGGCGGCTCGGGTATGCAAACTTTGACAGAGTATTTTATTGCCGCACTTTTGAAGTCGCGTGCGTGTTCTTGCTTGGACCTTTATGACCACCGCTTTAGAATTTTATAATTTCTAATTTGGTCAGGCTCAGGACTGGTTTGGTGGAAAGCTTCATCCGTGGCTAGTTACCACCTTTCTAGCTAAGACGCACCGCTAAGCGATTTAGCGAAGCTGTGAAGAAACCGTTAGCGTTTATTAACAAGCTAGTACGATGACATCTTGAGCTTGTCACGTACCACTAGGTGAGATCACTATCAATTACTAACGTGTAGTAGGTTTCTATATTATCGTTCTTCCGACAACAATGAAACTTCAGTAACTTGATGCTTTTTAGAAAAAATAATAGCGTATCCAAAAAACTGCAATAGTATTGTTTTCTTTTTTATAAACAATATTTGTGTGAGTTTTTATATCGTGTGTGAATTGGGTGTGAAATTTTTTTAAATATTTGTGTAAAAGATTACGAAGGCAACAATAAGGCCAAAAATGAATGTAGAAACTATAAAATCGCAATCAGACTGTTGCCAGAAACCGAACCTTTGAAACTAAAACAACAAACCTGTGCTAAGAATTGAAATTGGGACCTCCGGCTTAAAGTCCACACGGAGTCAACTATGCCAGGGCGGTTTTCAAACTGGTGGACAGCAAGTAAGCAAGTTCTCAACAGACCAGTGAGTACCTAGTTCGAACAGGAAAAAATGATTTGTGGTAAAGACGTATCTCCACCTTAATGCTATAAATCATGGTGCGGATCTTTCAGGGAATTTCCTGAAGGGACAAAGGGCTAGGGCGAACACAAAAGTTCACGCAACCTACCCTTTTACGTGTTACATTTCGACGCTATTTCAGACTTGCCGTAGTTGTAGCGGTATAAAACGGTCCATTGACCTTTAGTGAAGGTCCGTCTTGGGTTCAGTTCCCGACACGACAGCGAACTATGTTTTAAGAATTTGTAAAGTACCTACTGAAAAAAAATTAGTTGTCTGTAAAGTCGGTTTACGGACGATAGATTTACGTGATAACGTCATAATCGTAATCGTAATCATAATCGTAATAGTAATCATAATCATTATCGTAATCGTAATCATTATCATAATCATAATCATAGTCATAATCATAATCATTATTTTATGTAATTTTTATCGTGCCTCTCTATCGCTTGGTGGAACGTTCCGCGTAACGTCCTCGCAACTCAACACTATTTACGGCCCATAACTCAGCATTAATCCTGGTTAAAGTTCTCAAGCTCTCGGATTGCGGATTTTCAGGACTAACACACTTTTAGCAGGAAGAAAGAAAGATCTTTGAGTGGTGTTTTCCTTCTTTTCAACTGTTATGAACTTTCCACGACCTTACTACATCAAAAAGGTTAAAGGTACGAAGCTGAAACTTATACCCTGTTTACACTTCTATTGACAAAAATGTGAAAAATTTTCGATCTCAATTAATCAAAATTATTATAGTCATATCGAAATCCTGAATCCCTATTCTCGAAATAGCCCCTGTGCATTTTATTGATTGGTCACAAACTCGCCAGCTATCCGAATGGCATGCCAGCTATGCGACGGCCAACCAGCCGGACAAAGCGATGCCACGTATAAAAGCCTCCGAAATAGGCCAAAGGCTTCTGCTCTTAATATAAATCCAAAGGATTTTGATTCGATCATTAATTACGCACTGTCCTTTGTTTCACGTCACAAAATTGAATCACCTGCCTGTATCGAGAACAATAGATTATTGGAAAAATGTTATTTAATACATTAGTTCAAAAAGTAAACTGCTCCATGTGCGTTTAGCGTGTGAAAAGTTGTTCTTTTCTGCACTACTGCTTTTTGTTTTCCTTCTGCAAATTCCTTGTAATCCTTGTAATCAAAAAGTTTTCTTTTCATTATCTTTGTATGAAAATTTACAGCGTAAATACATGATACGTTTAATATTAATTTATTTTCCATGATTTTCTTTCGTAGCTTAATTTTTAATTTCATGGTTTAATTGTGATGGTTAATTCTTATTTGGTGGTGAGTGTGATAAAAAATGTGCGGAATTGTCATTTCCACTCTTCTCAATTGTTGACCTACGTCTTCAGCTCGGGTCATACTAGGACTCATGAAGAAATGTTATACTTTCTACACTTGTGTCGAAATGTACCTACTCGTAGTAGGTATTTTAAAAATGATTTTATAGAGCGGCTATCCATGACTGTCTAAGTATCATTAGTCCCTCTGGTTGAAGGACTGTCAACTCAACGCTTCTCTGTGCATTCAAAATGTAAAGCTACTACAAGGTAATAGAAGAGTTGGCAGTGAATATAAAAATAATACATAACGCTGACAAAAGCCAGTAGCAATTGTACGTAGCTTTGCCGACATAAATTGTTCGGAGCGACATGACCCTTGCGCCTTTAAATCCCTTCCACTTTTGCTATGAATCTTGACACGGCTGGAAGAGCCCGAGGCGGGAAGGGTTTTTGTTCTTCTTTGTTTTCTACTTTGTGAATTCATTGTATGGAACATTTTGTATAAAACTACTTGTGTTCATGTATCGACATCACCTTTCGAGGTTATACACCGTGTAACGAAAGGTTGAAATAATATTGAAGGATACATAAGTGTAATTGATAACTAATCACCATATACAAACATTAAATAGATTTAAGCATATTTATGTATGGCAAAATAACATAACCATATCCATTTTTCCATACATTATGGAAAAATAAATATGCTTTTTTCGATTTCATATTTTTATAGGGTGATACACTTATGTATCCTTCAATATTATTACAACTTTTAGAATATGCAATATAATAGAATAAACTTTAATTCTTACTTTTGCCACGCATTACTGAAAAAATTACAGACTAATTACAATAATAATTACTCATTATACCTTGTAATACAGACTTGTAATTATAATGCGTTAAATCCACGAAGACGCGCCCCCTTCTTTTTTACTGCTTCCGAATTGCATGAAATTTATGCAAGCGACTGCGATCTTCTCGAGTGATCCCTAGGGCTCTCACATCCCGGCGGTGCTTCTATTCCGCCCAACCCAACCGGTGACGCTGTTACGGTCGCTATGGCCATGCAGTATACACAATCCGAAAAAAAAAAGATTAGGGCCCATCTTCGTGAATTGAACGCAATATGCTAGAACAATACTCGAAGCTTTAACTACTAGGAGTACTAGGGCAAAATTTGTTAAAACAATAACACGTCATCACGCGCTATTGTTTTTACAAATAATAAAAAATAATATCTCGAACCGCAAATTGAATGGCAAACGTTTGTTATGCATGACTCTTGAGCGCGATTATAGAATAAAAGCGGCTCCAAGCAAGCCATCAATTTCAATAAAATGATGATTGAGGACAAAAAAAACCGTCATCCATCACCCGTGTCATTTTGACAGCGTTCCCCGGGGTGACCACACGATCCGTACCCCCGGAATATTTCCGGGGTGCTATTAAAAAATACCAAACGCTCGGGGCGCCAGGCATTCAAGTCGGGACAATATTGACTTTTATTGTTTGAATAATAATTGTGTTTTGGTAGAAACATTATTATACTTATATCTTATATTTTAGAAAGCACGAGTCTTCGTTCTTGTTTGCAATAAAGTTAAGTAGATATGGTGCAGTGGTAGTAGTCATGCCCTCTACGTCAGAGGTCGTGGGTTCAATTCCCGTAGCTGGAAAATGATTTTGTGAAGAGGATAAATGTTTTAAATGGGTTTTCTATATTTTACACTTTTTATCGAAGAAAAATTCATATCGGAATTGTGAAAAAATTGAAAAAATCTATTTAAATACATTGATGTAAGAAGTTTCCTTTATATCAGGTAGTTAAGTAGTTTGAAAATGGAGCAGGAACTTCAAGATCTCTGATAATCTTAAATTCAAGCGGGCGGAGCAAGAGGTAAAAGCTAGTGATATTATTAAATGTGTATTCTCCTATAGTAAGGCTAACTTTGATTATGAAGCATCACAAGGGCCGGCCTAATTGACAGTCCTGCGAGTAATGAAGTTAGGCGCCACTTTGCGAGATTAGAATCGCCGCAGTTCGGAAACACGGTATCACGAATTACGAAACAAGCCCCCAACTGTCTGGTACTGTGGTATTTATCTAGCACGACAGAAGTCCTGTTTTAAAAAATCGATAAATTGATTTAGAAATCGCTAACACGGGCGAAACTGCTCAGTTTAGACACCGACGCAGTGTTGCTTGTTAAGCGGTTTTTTACAGGATATATTTTGGAGAGTGTGCTCAAGAACACCTTGTGCCTCCTTCACCTTTCTACCATAGAACCGCGAGACGTCGAGAGAAGTGGCATCCTTAGGTGGTTGATGTCCAGCGCGCTCGAACGAAACGTTTTTCTTCTACGTTTCTGATACGAAACGCTAAGGTGAGGAACACCCTTCCAGCTTCCGTGTTCCCAGCCAAATATAATCTGGGTGCCTTCAAGAGAAGAGTGAATAGGCATTTTCTAGGCAAGCGCGCTCCATCCTAGACCTCATCATTTCTGTTCATCAGACTTGATTGTAGTCAAGCGCAAGCCTTTCAATTATAAAAAAAAATCATTCGTCTTTTAAGTCAGGGTTACTTTACAATAAAGGAATTTTGGCGCAGTGGCGCGCGCTCGGATTCGACCAGGAGGTCGCGGGTTCGATTACAGCCACGGGCCACTTCGAAATATAATTTCTTAATTGGCTCTGGTCTGGTCTGGTGGAAGACTTTGGTCATGCTAGTTACCGCCATCCTACCAGTAAAGATGCACCGCCAAGCGTTCCGGCACGATGCTGTGTAGAAACGGTTAGACGTGAGTTTACTTACCCCTTCCAATAGCACAATAACATCTTTGGCTGCATCATCACTTACATCAGGTGAGATCGCAGTCAAGTACTATACCTTTGCCCATTATTGTTGTTGCAGAAATTATAGTATTTATTAGTCATCGATAAATAATCGTTTCAAAAATTAACCACTGATTTATCGAGGTTCCATAAATCCTCAATGAAATTAATTGGTAAGTGAAATGATTTTCTGTTGTAGAAATTGAATAATAAAACATCTAAGAGAAACACCCACTCAATAATAAAACAACAAGAGAAAATATTCCAATTTCCAAGTCACGTGTAAGTGCTTCGATATTCGATATTGCCACGTGGGTGTTATTAATTTGTAATAACAATTTGTATCGCAAAGGTCGTTGGTTCTCGGAAACCTTACAGTTCTGTGCTAAAGGGGTGAAACCGTACCGATGCTTCGCGTTGCCTACACACAACTATGAATGGTGAAATTTTTCATACTTAATTGAAATATTATAAAAACGGTCAAGTGCGAGTCGGACTCGCGCACCGAGGGTTTCGTACTACTATAGAAAAAGTAAAATCATAGGAATAATTTATCTTGCCGAACCACAAACTTAACATTATAATTTGAAGGTTAATTTGTTAAAAAAAAATATGACAGATATAGAAATGATTTTATTTTTCCCGGAAAATATACATTAATCCCTGTAAATATTAGGTCCTTACATATGAAATTGGCGTTTTGTATGGGAGGAACATAAAGTCGATTTTTTTTAATATAATATATATTTAATCAAAGTATGTACCATTGCTGTCTATGCACTTTTGCCACCTTATAGGTAGTTCATTGATCCCTTTACTAAAAAAGCCATTCGGACGGGAATCAATAAAATCTTTGAAAGCGCTTTGGACTGCCTCATCGGAGTTAAATTTTTTCCCTTGTAAGAAGTTATCCAAATTTCGAAAAAAATGGTAATCTGTTGGAGCAAGGTCCGGGGAGTAAGGTGGATGTCTTAGGCAGTCCAATTGAAGCTCCTCTAATTTGGTAGCCGTCTGTTGTGCAGTGTGTGGTCTAGCGTTGTCCTGAAGCAGCAGTGGCCTAGAACGATTGACCAGCCTCGGTTGTTTAGCAGCTAGCTTTTCCATCATGGATTGCAGTTGCTGACAATAGATATCCGCCGTAATCGTCTGGCCAGATTTAAGAAAGCTGTAGTGAGCGACGCCGGCGCTAGTCCACCAAACGCTCACAAGTAATTTTTTTTGAGTCAACTTTCGTTTGGGGCAGGATTTAGATGGTTCGCCAGGGTTCAACCATTGCGATGAGCGTTTCCGATTATCATACAGGATCCATTTTTCATCACAGGTAATGATTCGATTTAAAACCCCTTCATTACTGTGCCGGTTGAGTAATGTAACATAGCAGTCTACGCGCGTTTGTCGGTTTGCTGCACTCAATTCATGAGGTACCCACCTTTCAAGCTTTTTCACCTTCCCAATTTGCTTCAAGTGAACTAAAACAGTTTTATCACTAACACCGCAGCCTGCAGCTAGCTCGGACGTGGTATGCGATGGATCCCCTTTCACAATAACCTTCAATTCTTCATTGTCAACTTTGGTCTTCGGCCGTCCACGGGGCTTGTTCTGCAGGTCGAAATTTCCAAAACGAAAACGTTGGAACTTAAAACGCACTGTGTTTTCTTTTGCGACACCCTCGCCGTACACATCATTAATCCTTCGAGCCGTTTCTACAGCACTGGTGCCACGATGGAACTCGTACTCGTAAATAACGCGATATTTCAAGTTTTCCATTTTGTAAACAGAGTGGCGCAAAAAAAAACCAAAAGAGAAAAAAACAAATGAATTATGATTTTCAAAACACAAAAGCATGAGTAAATAGCTGTATAAATTTTAAATTGGAATTCCAAACCAAAGAAGAGATATTTGAGATCAAAGTGGCCAGTACGACAAAACGCCAATTTCATATGTAAGGACCTAATAATATTTTTCGATTAATTAGTAAACTAAGGAGATAAGGAGGGGGAGGGGGCGTATTTTTTTCCGACATTTGGCCCAATAACAGACAGACCTTATAGAATATAGGTACAGAAATTATTCTGTATTTGACATATAACATTTTAATTTAATTATATTAATGCATCATTTCTGAGGACGGCCATAAGGGTTGCTCGTAAGACCGTTACGCCAAGGTTACAGTGAAGAAACGGTTAGTAATTAAATTAATCAATAAAAATATTACAGTATACATAGCTGTTATAATTAAAAAAAAATTGCTGTTACCTACTTTGACAGAATTCGGATAAAAGCATAGAGCTCCATTATTAGGAATATTTCATTTTATTCATTTTCAATTTCGTGTAACGTTTCATTGTGACAATAAACAACGTATTTTTCAGTAATGTAAGTAATATGTATCCATTATTTTTCAACATTCTCGTAAACGATTACCTCAAACTCAACTCAAAATATCTTTATTTCACATACCTAGGCCTAACGTACAGACTCTTGTAAAACGTCAATATGATATTTATCGTATATGTATGGTGATAACTACAAGTCGACGTAAAACTAAGTTTACGAGGGTTTAAATGCGCCCTGCACTGAGAAGAAGCCCACAACAAACTCAGACGGGTTTTTCCTACACAAAATTTCAGGTGCCAAATTTTGGATGAATCGGGCTATTTGGCATACAGATGACTCTATTGACGTACTCATCCGCTAAGAAAGGATCTTTAATAATTCTCCCATAAGGTGAAAAACCGGCCAAGTGCGAGTCAAACTCGCGCACTGAGGGTTCCGTACTACAAAAAAAAGTTACTTTAAAAGAATTACTTTCGTTCATTGAATGCAAGTACATTGTTCCATTTCTACGATTACTTTGGCACGCTTATGTAACGAAATTCAAAAAATTGTGTGAGAGTGACAGTTGTCTGCGGAAGTATTTTTGTTTAATTTCGCCCATCACCGTACCAAAAGCACTCTTAAAAATGTAATAGATAAGTGATATGTCTGTAGTTGCTTATTCGAAAAACTCTACACACATAACTGACTCACAAAAGTGCAGTCGGATTTGCGTAAAGTTAAATAAACGATCTGTTAGTTTGACAGCGAATCGCGTCGCGCTCCGAGCGACTGTGGCGAAGCTGTGACAATCAATATTTAAAAGTAAACCCGGAGGGAATGGACAAAGTTGAATAGATTGCTTTGCGGTAATATTATTTCCCTCCTTGTTATTTTTAAACTGCATTTCACCACAGCTGCGGTGTAACATCGTTTTTGTTTTTAATCTCCGTTAAGCACATGTTTATATGACTTAAAAAAAAAAGATTCTGACGAATTGAGAACCTCCTTCTTTTTTTTGAAGTCGTTTAAAAAAGGTGTTACATAATTATGTCTGAGATTCGAACCCCGATTTGAAGGCATGAACCACTTCTCCAACATATCAAAATTGTCAAAGTTATACTTTCTAGTTTATCTGCTTGACTGTGGGTAGATGTCTAGGTTGCAACGCACAATTGTCTGTGTTGCATAATCTAATCGCAGGGACTAGATAGGGAACACATTACCGGAGCAATGGTATGCGCTCGGATTCGAGGGAGGACTCAGGTCTGGTCTGGTCTGGTCTGGCATAACCATGGCGAGTTACCACCGTACCAACAAGGATTCATGGTTCCAGCGCGATACTGTGTAGAAACCGTTTAGGGTGATTTACTCCTTCTAAGTTATTACTGTACCTACATATTTGGCTCCATTGTCACTAACCAGCAGGTAAGATAGCAGTCGAGTACTTAGGTGCTTGTAGTGTGTAAAAAACAAAGGTTGAATGGGCATTCCATAACTTAATGGGAACGTATATCAGAAAATAGTTTAAAGCATGTTTGAGAAATAAATATTCACGTCATCAAAGCCCTTCTATAAAAAAATGGTTATTCTAATACAAGAACAGATTATGTTCCCCAAATCTGTTGGAGTACTTCCAAATAAAGCGGTACAAGGCTCACGTGCCTAAATCCTTTCCACTCTACGAGGAATCTTACACGGTCGCGCGAGGCGCCTCGGGCGAGGCAGTTTTCATTTAACTTTGTTGAGAAATCTCTCCCTCGCTAAGAAATCTTTTGGCTGAGGAACTGAACATCAAAAGAACTGAGTCGCAGTTTCGTAGTTCCTTGTAGTTTTATTTGTAGTACATTTGGCAAGTTTTTTTTTGTTACATCTGTTGTGGTGTTGCTTTTCAATTTCCAACTCAAGCCTACCCAAAGAACTAGCAATATCTGGAAGTGCTGGTATGGAATTTTCTTCTATAATTAAACTATATACTATTGTTTTTTTATTTTACTTATATTTATTTGTCAGGATGTTAACTTAAATTTTAGTTTTACCTATGGATATTTAAAACCAAAAAAATGTATTAAAAATGTCTGTAAGGCATTTAGCATTGTCGATAAATAACATTAAAAAAGTAAAAAAATGTATTTTCTTTCTATTACAGTAAATTCAAGAAAAATATTCGTCGTAACGTTGTTCCAATCTTTCAACCTACAATATACGGATAAATATCTTTGTCGCAAACCGTTGTCAGAGCAGTCTGCATTAGTTTCTCATAAAACAACAGGCGCGAACAGCAATCAACACGGATCCAAGATTAAGTTCCTCATTTCGATACTCAAAGACTTGACTCATTTCGGTTGCCTCGGGCTGTGACTAGATCGATCCTTATTGCCAGTGAATGGTGTTGTTGCTGATTGCAAAGGGGTTCATTAACTCTAGATATCTATCTTTATTTGTTCACTAGGTTTTCCATGCGACTTCTATGTTCTCAGGCATATAAGTTTCCTCACGATGTTTCCCTGGACTGATGAGCATAAATTTGTTTATACGAGGATAGGGGTCCATATCCTGCAATATGCTCGTAGATAATTGATGTTTCAAGATGACAATTGCAGTGCAATTCATCTTACGCCATAAAAATACAAAATGCTGTGATGTTCTGCATCTTACATGGTCACTTAACAAAAGTTCATCTTGCTATTCATTTGGAGAAAAAAATGGCTTAATTGTGTGATACACGCTACGGCTTGCAGATAAGAAGGAAAATTTTACAATTAGCTTTCTTACCCTATAATACGACAAGACTCTAATGGCATTTCTCAATATGGTATCTATCTATAGTTTGCCTTACCAGAGATGGCAATTTAACATAATTTGTAGGGAGCTTATGCTTATGCCACGGTCCACGAGGCAGGCGACTTCAAAAATGCGGCAATAAATACTCTGTCCAAGTTGACATACCCCAGCAGATACACACTGTTTTAACGCACACTAGCATCCACGCACCTTACAAAATTGCAAATTGACACACACACTACAATAAAAAGTTGCTGCACTCACGGAGCTATTGTTATTAGGTAGGACTCTATCTAGTCGGAACGCGAGCGACGACCTATTATAAATCTATGGGTAATTTATTGGAAACAGCTATAAGTATTATTATTATTTCATAATCAAAAATTTGAAGACAGCTAAAACCATTTGTGTAAAACACGAGAAATCATACGAGGACGTACATTAGTACAAACACGCAGTGAAAATACGTTCAATAATCCTGTAAAGTCAATAAACTCACGCCGGTTGGGGGAAAACTTTGCCCGTATTTCTTTTTAAACTCCAACAAACGTGGGAAACTTTCTCCTCTCTACTTATGATATTAGCGGGGGCTTAACGCAAATACTATTTGAATAAAGCCTTAAAAACGTACATCTGCGAACCGAGGAAAACCCTTTTGGTTTTTTCTCTCTGTTTTCGTAACATCCGTAGATATATAAAAATCAAAGACACGGTATGTACTATTGTGAATATTGATCTCGTTCAATAAGTTTTTTGATTTAAAAAATGTGGAGAATTCTTTGAAGTTCCTTTAATTTTTTCTGGGATTTTCTGAAATTTCACCCAAATGAGTTCAGTTATGGCGTGATTTTCAAAAGTATACCAGTAGGATTATGTTTTTTTATGCATATTGGGTCTCTGCCAATTATAATAAAGCCTTCATCAACGAATTTCTTAATTTAATACTAAGAAATTTTGCGGCATGCAGCCCCATTGCAAATATTGTGTATAAGTGAAGGTATTTTGTTATGTTTTATCTTTTTATTCAAATCTATGGCAAAAGGAAAGGAAATGTACCGAAATCTTTTGGCGAATATTTGATACAGTTTTTTAAGCCGCTTACGCTAACGTTAATCCAGATGTGGTTGAGGTTTTTTCGTCCAATGGTGTACCCACTGGCTGAAATATTGCTGTACTGGCCTCATTTTTGGTTACAGTAATAAGAGAACTAAATATATTCGCTTTGTGGAACTAAAATAGGCATACTTACAGTATTTTCTCTTAGGTTTGGCCTTATTACGAGTATTTAGCCAACCAACAAAATTAAACTATGGTGAAGAATCGTAGCTACCCCTCCCTTCCGGTCGTTTTATGGCGGTTCCCAATATTCTATTTATCCATGGTTTGCCCTACTAGAGATAGAAATTTGACATAACTTGTATGAAGCTAATGTCAAATTGTCACATCTCTAGTAAGGCAAATAGATAGATAGAATATTGGGAACCGGCATTAGAGTTGAAATGGCAACACTAGGGTTAGTAGGTATAGGTTTTTGTATAAATTTCGATTCGAGTCGGTTCGCATAATAGGGTCGGATTTCTCCATACATCTACAACCATACTGCAAAAACTCGACTAACCCTACAGGCTATTTATGGACCAAATCTTGAATACGATATTAGGTAATTTTGTTACTGAAAAAAAGATATGATAGACCCGGTGAGCTGGAGTGACAACATGCAGAAAGCAGCGAGGATCTAGGCATATGTACTGGTTTTAGATATTATGCTTTCGGTAGGTTTATTAATCCAACAGGGAAGATTTATATCGAGGTAGAACAACTACGAGATACATTATTAACAAGATTTGAAATGGACTTTGTGCCACGTCTTATAAGTCCATAAGTTTTAGAAAAAAGATTGGTAACAATTCGATTCATATAATACACAGTCACTAATACCTTTTGTAAAGAGGTTTGCTAGCCCCAGTGGATTGTATTTGTAGATCTTGCAGTATATAAGTAGTACTTCTAATAGTATTGCATACATACATACCTATTATACTATGTCGAATCAATCACTAACCTTTTTTTGAAGCCGGCTAAAATTGTCTTTGGGAAGAACTTTGGAAAGAACAGTCTGCTCTATAAAGCGACTACTAAACAAAAGGACTCCCAAAACTAGGTCCCTAAGCCAAACGTTCGCGAAATAACAATTAACAGGTTCAAACAGACTCGCGATAAGAACCCGGCACGCCTTTATTCCCTGGCCCGAAAGCGATAAAACTCATTGTTACGAGAAAACGTTAAGGCCCTCATCAATTGCTGCATACTGACACGATTAAGATGAGCATAGGTATAGGTGCACTGTTATATAGTAACATGCGTAGCGTTGAGCTATTACCGAACGATCAGGCTATGGGTTATGGCCCTAAAACGTAATAAGTTTAGGGTGTGGCCCCAAGAGCTGACCACTAATTGCAGAACTCTGTTACGAATTTGCTTTAAAACGTAAACATGATAGCATTATCCGCAATCCAAATGACAGCTTTAAATAAGTGTGGAGTTCATGCCATGCAGTAGAAGGTAAGCAAACCCATGCAGCTAATAGAAAATTAAATATGCTTTACACAATCTACGTGATTGTCAACGAGTACCTACCGTGCCTACGAGTACCAAGCATTAAGAGGTTACATTGGATTTATCGTATTTTCGTCTTTCTCACTCTTACGAATAAGTTGGTGTGTGTGACATGCAGCATTGCAAGAAAAGGAAGTTTTACCTAATTAGTAAAAAAACTAAGCCAGATATAAAAAATCTGTTCTGAGTGTTTTTTTGATATTATTATTAGCGACACATTAAAACTTTGTTTACGTTTACGATAACATTCATTGTAGTTTCCGATAAAAATTAGAAAATTTAAATTTTTTAGCAAATTTTGTAGCAAATTTTAGAAGAAGAACTGATTTGAATTTAGATTAAAGACTAAATTACACGAAGTTTAAATTAAAAGTAATTATCGTTATCGTTTTTAAACTGTAGGTCGTATAAAAATCGTTTAAATAGCCGTTTACGCTGTTAAAATTCAAACTCTTATACATACAACAAAATACTTGCGGTCTAAATCTCGTAGTAACTCACGACTCACGAGACATGGATCCATTGACAGCGTGCGCCGCAATGGAGCGCCGCCTTTATAGTCACTTCTATGTAACGGGTATTATACTCACTTATGTGCGCCAGCTTGCCGTCTGTTGAGCACCTGCAATGAATATGGTTTAATCTTTAATTGCGCCAATCGTGCGGGATTTTCTATTCTCTTACACAAAGGTCGGCGAGTTTGTGTAACCTTTATAGCTCACCTAAAGAACTAGATTCAGCTTTTCCTTTGTAAATGATACGGAAAAGTAGCTAAGCGTAGAGCGGCTTAATTGTAAAATTCGCTCGATTTTGTCATCGTATTTGGGGATTTCAAGTTCAATACCCAGACAGGCACCACTTTTTTTTTCACCACAGCAGCCAGGCTACCGACAATGATGGAACCTGCTGCTGAGGTGGCTAGGCGAGACCTGGCGGAAGCTTGGTGAAAATTATAGTGAATCCCGTACTCCCGCCAGCAGGTTCGTTGATGGAACAGACAGTTTTTATTAAGCGCAAGCTCCACATAACCCCTTCGTTTCCCCTGTCGGAGGGTAAACAAAGATACTTCAGTCCAAGAAGACGCGCCCCACTCTATCAAATGTATGTATATCGCGTATGGAGTTTTACAGAAAAGGGCGTGTCATCGTAGATTGAAATGTATGCGTTAGGCATTTTCTGTCTATAAAATTAAAATAAAAACACTTTCTTTTGCTTATTAATACTCTTTACTTTTGATCTTTTTACCCACGACGGAACGGAGTACGGGTATATGCGTTTAGGGTGAGAGACCGTTTGTACATTACTCTATTAAAAAGATTTTATGTTTGTTTGTATGTTAAATTGTTCACAAAAACCAATAATGCAAAAATATTTTTGTTTGTTTGTTTGTTTGTTTGTTTGTTTGTGTGTTTGTTTGTTTGTTTGTGTGTTCGTTTGTGCACATCGATGTTCCCATTTATTTCAAAAACGGCTTGACCGATTTAGATGCAGTTTTCTGTATAATGTTTGGTGTCTAGCGGCAATGGTTCTTAGATAGTTGTTACGAAAATCGATCACCAGGGGGCGCCATAAAATACATTTATATTGCAAACGAATGTTCCCATTTATTTCAAAAACGGCTTGACCGATTAAAATGCAATTTCCTGTATAATGTTTGGTATTTATTGACGATGGTTCTTTGATAGTTGTTACGAACATCGATCACCAGGGGGCGCCATAAAAAACATTTACAATGCAAACGAATGTTCTCAATTATTACAAAAACGACTGAACCGATTTGGATACAGTTTTGTATAAAATATTAGTGAGTCATTGGCAATGGTTCGTAGATAATTGTTCTTGTGATTGAACAGCAGGGGGCGCCACAATAAACGTTTCTTTATGACTTGGAAGGGATGATGCCTTCAAACGCTGCTAGAGGAGCTAATGGCTAGTTTGAAGATTAATTTTCATTTTTCAATAATAATATAATTTAAATTACATTAATATATTAATCGAAAAACTATAAAACAAGTGGAAAATTAAAAAATTTTAAAACACCCACGACTTTTGCAGACTTGTAATTGAAAAAGGATTAAATAATTTTTTTGAAACTCCCCGACTAAAGGAAAGTAAGAACTAAGAACCTATCAGTATAATTACAAATCCAAGAAAATCCGTCGGAGCTGCCATTGCTATTTTCGTTTCCAATATCAATTAATGTAATTAGTAAGTATTGATAAACTGCCGGTATATGAGAAGTATCAAGAAATTGAATTAGTCATCAACTGGTAGAGAGCACCATCAACACCGTCATAGGCAAAACACAGCAGCTCCGGCGGATTTTCTTGGATTTGTAATTATACTGATAGGTTCTTAGTTCTTACTTTCCTTTAGTCGGGGAGTTTCAAAAAAATTATTTAATCCTTTTTCAATTACAAGTCTGCAAAAGTCGTGGGTGTTTTAAAATTTTTTAATTTTCCACTTGTGATTATTAATACTCTTTACTTTTGATCTCGAAAATAATCGATATGTGAAAAGACAGATATACATGCAGAGGAGCCGCGGACGAAAACTGAGTCACAATTTGTGATATTATATTCGCAATAAACCGCTCACTTCAGTAGCGCCACGAAACCCTGATCGCGATTAGCGAAGTGATGACAGATGCTTCGCAAATCAAATGATGAGTGAACCGCGACACTGAGGCGGTCTCGCCCCTGTTAACGAGAAAAGTTCCTCTTTATTCAATGTTCCTATCGTTTTCGGGTGCGGGCTGAGAGTTGCGGACGTAATTATTGTGAAGAAAATAATTTATATCTACCTAACTCTAATAGTTAAAAGAATTAGGTAGTTAAGATACAATTAAGCAAAATTTAAGTGTGATTTCAAAATATAATATGACAAACAAAAGAAAACTGTAATTTGTAAGGTAAAATTATTTATTCTCAACTAGCTGTTAATCGTGACTTCGCCAGCAGCTTACAGGACCTGGCTTTTTGAAATATTTCATTACAAACAGTTTACCGTAAGCCAAATAGGTGCATATTCCCTTAAGTGATGCGCGTGCGAGCATTCCGTTATTAATTTTTATTTATCACTAAATAATTAATAACGTCTTTCTAAAAGTTTTGTCAACCAGTCTCCGAATCACAGACATCGGAAAATCCGCTACAAAACACATGTTAAACGTGCAGATTTGACAGAAAATTGACTCAAATAACACACTACAAATGCGGGAAATAAGGAGGGCAAGAAGTAGTCTGTAAGGCCTGCGTCCACCTGTACTAGGATGTTTAGCTCAGAGTTAATATTCATTCCGGACAAAAAAGCAACCGCCACTGGAACGTCCCAGAGAAAGAGCAGACGACGCCAAAGTAGCGGTCATACATTTGCTGTGGCCGTGTATACTGTATAGTTCATGAGTCCACCACGAACCCGAAGCTTGACAGTTGTCTTAGCCAGAAACAAACTCGTACTGGGCTGCGGTGGACAAACAGCCCAACGCTCAATAGAACTCATAGTCCATTGAAAAGTATTGCGTATTGGGGTTGCGTTTTTTAGAGGACGCTATTTTATTTTTTTGATGTATAGGGGGGTCAATGTAAAGCTAAAACCAATTTTGTGGGGTAGCCACCCTTGTCCCACGACCGCCATCATCACATTGAAAATAGGGGTTAAATGGTTTTTACGATATATCTCTTAAACTATTTATTTAATAAAAAAAATTGTGAACATTTTTTGTTGCAAATTAAATTCTCTATAACTTTGGTCCATTAACATTTTGTCGTAGAATATAATAAAAAAGTTATAAACTGTGACAATGTTCAGAAATTCGAGACATTACCCTTCCTTCTCCAGTTTTCCCACTGATATTTATTAGAAGCCGATCAGATGCTGAGCCGCAGCCTGGTCCATCGAAAAGACTGAGGATGGAGTAGTTCTAATTTAGAAAATCACCGTGGATTATGCCTATTGGGGTTACCACGTAAAAAAACTTGCCTCCAGACTGTACCACGTAGTAGGGGGCTACACACCATAAAAAATAAAATTGCGTCCTCTAAAAACGCAAGGTAAGGCTTAAAAAATGTATCATTTCAATGGACTATCATGATAGTGCAGAAATAAAACCGTTGACAACAACCCTGTCAATGCAATATGAACAATTTACAATATGCTAAGATGCGACGCGTGAACGCATCCGTAACACACGGCTGGAAGTGCGCCAACGCTGGTCATTCATCATTAAACGACCAATGGCGTTTAAGTGGAGCGGAATAACAGATAAGTTCAGGCGTCGCGTCGTTGGACGATGTGCGACAGTTCCGTGCTATTTTGCATTGCGCGTTTTATTATAAAGTAAGAGTTTTTTTAATTTATTTACAATAAAACTTATCACTAGCTTATTCTAATTACTATACAAGTCTTGCCCGCGTGGAATGGTGGCAAGAATACTGGCTGCATTTCCGCGCTGAACAGCTAGGCTGATTCGTTGCGCAAAAAATGAGCCAGCCCTTCTGTTACCAGTTGAGGTTATTAAACGCGGGATTTGTTTAGTGTTTACTTTGTAAAGAATTCGTAATTATTGATCCTGAGTTTAAACGAGCCTGACCTTTCGACGTTAATTTAATTTAAAGTTCCTAATTTAAAACGACCTAAAATATTATCTATATTAAAAAAAAACTGAAGCATTTTTGTGAAGTCTTAATTCAGAGTTGAAACATACTTGTTTGAACAAAGCACACTTGCTTTCCAAAATTGGCGGTAGAGTTTTAACTTTTCTAACCTGAAATAACTTCTATTAAAATAAGTCATACCACCTAGTGGTGATGGCGGTGGAATCTCAACATTATTTTATACGTATTTAATTATCATAAGAACTTTAGTACTGAGCCTTTTCGAAATCTAGTATCATTTTCTTTCATACAAAATAATAGGTCATCTCTATTGTGGCATTATCCTATGGAACTAAATACGTGCGAGCGCAGGATCAATGAACTTTCACCAATATACACTAGCTAAGCGTTATAGGATACTGAACAACGCGTACAACTATGACAAACTATAGTAGTCAAGTTGCAAAAAAAATCGTAAGAAGAGTATTTTTTTTTCATTTTATTATATTGTATTGAATGGAAGCAGGCGTTATTTTGCGGAAATCCATAATTAGCAGCAAAATTAATCTAATTTGTTTTGCTATTATAATTTTCCAAAACTTTCTTCGACGCACGTTTCGTCCCGACACCGGGACATCCTCAGGAGATGTCCCGGCGTCGAAGAAAGTATTGGAAAATTGTGTGTGGTGTTTCATGTGGGCAGTGTTCCTGCATATTGTACCATACAGAATCTTTTCAAGTAGCAGATTATAGCAAAACAAATTAATCTGTCCTGCTTATATTGTGTTTTATACAATGTAATACATACATGTATACAGGTCGAATTGGTGGGCTATTTTTTTTTTTCAGTCTAACCAAAATCCGCTCCGCCCATCAGTGTGCGCGGTCATAAATTGGTCTCAGCACAATGATTGCTGCGCGCTAGTGTCAGCGATTCGGCTCCCGTTAGAGCAATCGTGGACTCCAAATTAAAACCCCCTCGTCTCCCTCCCTCTCCCCGTGGCCACGACGAAATGATTTGTGACATTTGACGTCTAACGATTCTGTCGGATAAGCGGGAATTATTGAAATCCGGATTTGGCATCCGCAATTTGTTTGACCGCATTTGACATTTATTATTTGGTCCTAACTATTTCTATTACCGTATTTAACATTGTATATTGAACCAAATTCTACTGCCAGGATTTTTTTTTCCATACAATAAAATGTTCCTTGCATGACCCCGAGTCGATAAACTATAAACAAGTGTTTTAATCATTTTGTTTTTTATTTTTATGGACTACTCATGCTTGACCAAAATATTAAATATGCCAATTTTTTTTTTCACAAAACCGATTTCCCGATTTACCGAAAAAAAGGTTTGGAACTTTCTCATCCGGTTAAAGAACACTGTATAGAGTACTAGCTGTTTGTGTACTAGCTACCACCCGCATGAATTTCGGTTTTTCACAAATCGTGTGTAGAGAGTAAATCAGCACCGTCTTCGGCATAGGTTTAAAGGCATAAGTTTGAGTTTCAAAAAAGGGCCGTTTTTGTCTGGTATCATAATAGAGACGACCTAATACTTTTTGAATATTTTATTCAATATTATATTTTGATTTTATCCACTTTATTGAGTGTTAATACCACAAGCGCAGGTGTTAGCCTTGATATTATAAAAACTACTATTTTTACCACACTACGCCAACAAAGCGATAAATAGCCACTGATGCAACGATAAAGTTTTTTGAAATATAGACCCAACCCAAACATGGATTGAATTCCTTACAAATATTGATGACGTACTTTCTTCGACCAATTTTTAAGCATCATTACGCAAAATATGTTTATTGATGAAGTAGTTATTTTACTTTGGAAATGGCTTAAGTTTCATTTAGAAAGTATAAGCGAACAATTCTCTTTTCTTATTAAAAGTCAAATATCCGACTAACAAAAAGTTTTCTTTCATCTACCAAAGTTTTCTCACTAAGTATTTATTTATAAACTTTTTTATTATGCATTTTAATTTTAAGTTTTAAGTTGACCGAAACGATCCTACTTATGTTAAAGTTACCAACTTAGAAAAGTTATTCTACACAGTTTATTTAAAAAAGCTCATTAAGTTTACTAGTTTTTCCTACGGCTTTTTTTTCATGGATTTCAAAATAAAAGGGGTTTGTTCTCTTTAAAAAAAGATGAGTAACCATTTTTAATTTCTTTTGGACCGTTTTATAATATAATGTTTTATGATAAAATAATTGGTTTCTACATCATATTATTATAACCGTATAGTAATGTAGACACACTGAAAACATAAGTTGGCAGACTATAGGTACGATGGAGAAGTCGGTCGGAGTCCATTGTTTTAGTCTGTTAGCTTAGAAACTGCACATTGTGCTAGTTATTATTATGGCACGCCAGCGCGTTCGTTGCTCAATTTCGAACTAGTTTTTCGAAGCGTTTATAAATATATTTATATATACTAGATGACCCAGCAAACGTTGTTTTGCCATTAGGGATATATAAAAAAAATATAGATAACAACCTGCTCCCAGATCCAGTGAATATACACTGAAAATTTAATAACGATCGGTTCAGCCGTTTAGGAGGAGTTTGGTTACAAAGAAAATTGACAGAATTTTATATATTAGAAGACTAGCTGACCCGGAAAATATATATATAATATTAATATAGAATAAGCGGATACAAAACTAAGTGAATTTAGTTTTTCACTTATCACGGGCAGTGTTCGTTTTTCCGGGACAAAAATTAGCACATACAAAAACTCCGCACATATTACTCTTTACATATTTTATTATTTAAAAACAAATAAACGTGAAGGACATAGCGGTATATTTGTCGAATTAAATAGGTAATATTTTTTTAAAATTATTTTCATCATAAGCTATCAAAGAAATGACTGAAGACCACTAAATTTGGACACACGATGCAATTCCAGTTCGAAGTTTTACAGCTACCTGTAGGCAAACTATCTGACGCTAATGAAACAAGAGTCCTAAATATCCCAAATTAAATTGCAAGTCAGAAATAGCCGGTTGCCTCTTTTCGGACTGCTGCTGCAGACGGTAAGAGGATTAAAAACCCAATGAGGGAAGTATACATGTGCTGCAGAGCTAAGAGACTATGTGTCTGCATATTATATAATATGCCTATTGCATATGCTACGTGTCTGCATATGATATGTCCATCAAAGCTGGTTGCAATAATTTCATGAAGGATTAAATGCGAAGAAGTGCAGACTGCTTTGCTGCTTCCAAAATTATCATTATAGCTTATAAGATATTATATATAATATAAACTATTTTATGAATGAAGTACTCTAACAGTTGGATACAGATTTACCTCTTAACTTTAGAAGGCAAAGAATCCCCAACCCTTACCTCAAATCTATTGCAATCAGAAATCCGAATTACGCAAACTATGTACGTTACGTACGTTAGTACTATGTGTATAGTATAGTGACAATAAACGAAACCGACTGCTTAACATTTTCTTCGAGGCGGGAGCGGCAATTTAGTCAATCAAATGAGTATCTGAAAATTCTTCCTAGAGATTTCTTGATTCTTAGTTGGCCTTGCTACCTACTAGATTGCTACCGTCTTCTCGCGTGCCAAACTGAGGTTAATATATAAACTGAGGTTATTGTTTGGAATCTCTTAATTTAGGGCGTCTTAATAAAGTATTATCCATTTTACACCGGTACTTATGAAAAGCATAAGTGGCACATGTCTATTTCAAAGACATAATGTACTGTCATTTTTAACAGGGACAGTTGTGAAAAAGATAGTAATATTTTAGGCGCTCTTAATTTAGATACTCTAAAACACAATAAGGACTAATAATAAGCTTAAAAATCAAAGGATTACAGGCAAATCCTTCATTCACAATTCCATAACGCCACAGAGCTCTCAGTGTATTTGACTTTCAAAAACAACGCACCTCGGTTCTACTATTGCGGTAGGTACTTGCTCTCATAGTCTGTGTACTCACATAGACTACAAGTTTTTTCAGCGGGCAATGAATGTTGACTTGCACTCGCGAAGGGTTGCCCATTATTCTCGACCGCTATCTCTTTAAAAGCCTCCGTAACAATCTCTCTTTGCTTTGACGAGTGCTTGTTTCATTGCGAACAGTCGTAATTACAGCCCTGACGCAACTGCACTGTACGGAGGGGTTAGGACAGGTTTTTGTACGAATTTCAAGTCGACTCGCATCGCACAAACGAATCGAATTCCTCCATATATTAGGTCCTTACATATGAAATTGGCGTTTTGCATGGGAGGAACATAAAGTCGATTTTTTTTAAATATAATATATATATTTAATCAAAGTATGTACCATTGCTATCTATGCACTTTTGCCACCTTATAGGTAGTTCATTGATCCCTTTACTAAAAAAGCCATTCGGACGGGAATCAATAAAATCTTTGAAAGCGCTTTGGACTGCCTCATCGGAGTTAAATTTTTTCCCTTGTAAGAAGTTATCCAAATTTCGAAAAAAATGGTAATCTGTTGGAGGAAGGTCCGGGGAGTAAGGTGGATGGCATTCCAATTGAAGCTCCTCTAATTTGGTAGCCGTCTGTTGTGTAGTGTGTGGTCTAGCGTTGTCCTGAAGCAGCAGTGGCCTAGAACGATTGACCAGCCTCGGTTGTTTAGCAGCTAGCTTTTCCATTATGGATTGCAGTTGCTGACAATAGATATCCGCCGTAATCGTCTGGCCAGATTTAAGAAAGCTGTAGTGAACGACGCCGGCGCTAGTTCACCTAACGCTCACAAGTAATTTTTTTTGAGTCAATTTTCGTTTGGGGCAGGATTTGGCTGGTTCGCCAGGGTTCAACCATTGCGATGAGCGTTTCCGATTATCATACAGGATCCATTTTTCATCACAAGTAATGATTCGATTTAAAATTCCTTCATTACTGTGCCGGTTGAGTAATGTAACACAGCAGTCTACGCGCGTTTGTCGGTTTGCTGCACTCAATTCATGAGGTACCCACCTTTCAAGCTTTTTCACCATCCCAATTTGCTTCAAGTGAACTAAAACAGTTTTATCACTAACACCGGAGCCTGCAGCTAGCTCGGACGTGGTTTGCGATGGATCCGCTTCCACAATAACCTTCAATTCTTCATTGTCAACTTTGGTCTCCGGCCGTCCACGGGGCTTGTTCTGCAGGTCGAAATTTCCAGAACGAAAACGTTGGAACCAAAAACGCACTGTGTTTTCTTTTGCGACACCCTCGCCGTACACATCATTAATCCTTCGAGCCGTTTCTGCAGCACTGGTGCCACGATGGAACTCGTACTCGTAAATAACGTGATATTTCAAGTTTTCCATTTTGTAAACAGAGTGGCGCAAAAAAAAACCAAAAGAGAAAAAAACAAATGAATTACGATTTTCAAAACACAAAAGCATGAGTAAATAGCTGTATAAATTTGAAATTGGAATTTCTAACCAAAGAAGAGATATTTGAGATCAAAGTGGCCAGTACGACAAAACGCCAATTTCATATGTAAGGACCTAATATTTACAGCCAGCGCCATCTATGGACAGTCGCTGAATGCGGCTATCAATAGATGGCACTGGCTGTAAATGTATGGAGGAATTTGATTCCTTTGTGCAATCGAGTCGATTCGAAATTCGTACAATAATCTATACCAACCCCTCCGTACTAACCCCATACCATTGGTACTGTACAACTATTGGACGATTGAAAGTTTTATTTTTTTATCGCATGAGTTTTTGCTTTGTTATACTAATTTTTAGATAAATATTTTGCATGCGATTATTTTATTATTTTGGATTTTGTGTTCTTTCATTTCGCCTCTTTCTTTTAGCCATTGAGGCTTCTAGGTACGAGTACATTGAATTGCAGAAATCCAAGAGTTAATTTTTAAAAGACTGAGGATCTGATAAATATTATAACAAAGCAGGTTGCTAGTGCAGGCTGAATATATTCTATGTCCATTTCGCAGCTGTAATAGTAAAATAGCAAACATACAAATTTTCACATAATATTTGCTATCGTTAAGCAGTCGCTGCCCATGGTGCAATAAAAAGCGGCCTGTTTCGATCTCTGCCTCACTAACGACCTTTACGGCAGGCTTGCCGTTCTACAGGCGCTCTCCTGTTACCCAATTTTATTGCCCTGTTAGCAGCAGCTGTTTGTTCATTAATAAAACATGAACTTACTTTAAATTTAATTCGTGTGCACGTACAGCAGAGCTGCTATACCAAAGCAATCGTCAAATTCACATTAAAATTTAAATCCTTAAAAGTTCACTAATATTTATAACACAAGAGTCACGGACCCACTCACTGCAACTGATTCGAATAAAACACTAAAAATTTCGCTCAAAATTAAAACAAAATCAAAAAGACTACATAAATGTATAAAAACACACAACACAAAAAGGAAACGAAAATTTTAGTCACATTTCTTTGCTATTTATTTTACGACTGATTGAAATTATTGACGGATGTCAAAAATATGTTGAACAAGATAATCTGTCGTCTTTTGTAAATAAATAAATACAGTAGAACTCCAATTATCCGAACTCCGACTATCCGAATCGCCGATTATCCGAATCACAAAAAATTGTTGACTTGTCTTAACTTGCCGTTGTGCCTACACTGACTTCCCCCCGCGAGGTCGGTGTAGGCACGGCGGCAAGTTAAGACAAGTTCCGGCGCATTGCAGTCATTACCGTCAAGCGAATGCGTGACCTGGCTGCCCGAAAACGGTTGAAGACCGCAAAACAGCTTACATTAACGGAGATGTTTAAAAAACAATGATTTTTATTTCTAAACTTGTACATAAGTACATTTTATTTATATGTATTTAAAACATGTGAAAATTTCATGTTTCTTTCATTTAATTCAATAAAAAAATAGTGCAATATCAAAACGTAGCTTTTATTCTCTCCAATGGCAATTTTTTTAAAAAAAATCCGATTATCCGAATATTTGATTATCCGAATGGGTCCCGGTCCCCATTAATTCGGATAATTGGAGTTCTACTGTATTTCTTTTTTATATTTGTTTGAATAGAAACTTAAAGAAAAAATAATTGAGATTGATGGACAGGCGGACGGATGAAATCGCTCCATGGGTTCCATTTTTACCATACCTATGGGTGTTTTTTTTTATTCTATACAAGTTAGTACTTGACTGCGATCTCACCTGATAGTAAGTGACGATGCAGCCTAAGATATTATCGTACTAACTTGGAAGGGTAAGTAAATTTACCCCAACGGTTTCTACAAGCATCGCACCGGAACGCTAAATCGCTTGGCGGTGCGTCTTTGCTGGTAGGGTGGTAACTAGCCACGGCCGAAGCCTCCCACCAAACCAGACTTGAGTCAATTTAGAAATTATAAAATTTCAAAGTAGCCCGTGGCGGGAATCGAACCCGCGACCTCCCACTCGAATCCGAGCGCGCCGCCACTGCGCCAAGGGAGGTCGTCAAACATGTCAAGTATGGAACAAAAAATATCAATGACATTTTTAGTGATAAAATATATCTAACTTTATCTTTCTTGGTTTGCAATGCAGAAATACGTATTTAACATAATTGCAAAAATAAACAAAATGAATATATTTATCGAATCGTCGAAGCGTATGACAGAATTTACAAAACCCCTCATAAAAATGCAAAAACGCCTCCTTGGAAGTTTGTAATCGTATTTTATCAAAGTCAAATCTCCATTGTTGAGCTATATTTGACCTGATTGCATCATAAATTGTTCATGAATATATAATACAGGGAGAGAGCTTCTAAGGGGAAGATTATGTATAAGATTGATATCATAATATTTTGTATTAGATGTCACGTCAAGGTTGGTGTAAGTAATAGAAAGTAGTATTGAAGTGAAAACTGGGAAAGATGGAAAAAATATGTGATACAACGAGTAAGAACCATTGAACTAGCGACACTTTTTCCGACACGTCTGTATATAAACCTATTGGAAACTCTGCTTTCAGGCTGTGTCAATGCAAAGGCGAAGAAAAAAAATGTTTCAACATTTTTCATGTTTAGTCCTATGTTTTGTCAGTGAAAACTCCCCATAAGAAGCGAGGCATAAATCAAAAAACATTCGAAAATAAAGTTTAAATATCAGTTTACTTATTTGTAACAAGGTAGAGTAAAAATGGTATTTAGTTGTAGTGTTAAGGTAGTATTAAGGTATTCCATGTTAGTTTAAGAAAGTTTGGTAAACGGATGAACAGACAAAACAAATAAAATTGCATAACGGGTTTTATGTTATTCCGATACAAAATAATTCTAAAAAGGAGTATTAATATCCCCTTCCTTAATTTAGTATTCATCTAAATGACACCACGATTTTTATACACTTCCTGAAGAAATTGATACCTACAGAAAAAATATTAGCTTGCCATCGATATCGCGAAAACGTGACCGAAATCTAGAGCAGCGAAATGAGTTCCGTGTTCCGATTTGAGATTTGTTATCGGTCTTAAAGTAAATAAATATATTTATCTTGGGTTGGGGGTGATTTCGCAAACCGAAACTACTTTCGGTCGCTCGTTCCCTTATACGATAAAACTACTTTTGCGCTTTACGTTGGAAAACTGGACTCTTTATTCCGTACTCCTCCTTTTCTTGGTTCCGTACCCAAAGGGTTAAAACTGGAACCTATTACTGAGACTTTGCCGTCCTTCCGTCCGTCCGTCTGCCAACAGGCATGTGTCTCTTAAACCGTAATAGTTACACAGCTGCACATATTATTATGATGTATTTATGTTGCCGCTATAACAACAAATACTAAAAAAATAATAAAATAATATGTTTAAAGAGGGCCTCCCATACAACAAACGTGATGCTTTTGCTCGTTTTTGCTATATACTGATAACGGCAATAAGAAGACGCTTGAAATATTCACAGAATATTTGATTATATTATATTGGCTTTACAAATAAATAATAAAATTAAAATAAAACAAATATTTAAGTGGGGCTCCCATACAATAAACTTAATTTTATTTACGTTATTAAGTACCCAAGTTTGCACAGAATCTACGAATATTTTTTTATACTCTACAAGTTAGTACATGACTGCGATCTCATCTGATGGCTAGTGATGATGCAGCCGTTATCGTACTAATTTGGAAGGGGTAAATGATCTTATTCCCAACGATTCTACATATCACAACATCACGCTGAAAGGATACATCGCTTGGTACTACTACATTTATCTACTGGTAGGGTGGTAACTAGCCATGGCTGGAGCCTCCCACCAGACCAGGCCTGGAATAGAACCCGCGACATTACCACTCGAATCCGAGCGAGCACACGTTACTGCATCAAGAACTATATTATCCTTACTTACCACAACACAATGCTTAGAAATGTTAACCCTAAATAAATTGTTACGTGGCATTGTATAGTGAACCATAATCAATAATCATGTTTGCTTCTAAAAACTGAAAATACCAGACCAATTATTGTGCCGTTACGAAGCTAATGGCTGTGACGGAACAAAATACAACATTAAAGTTCCTATGATAATAGCATTCGATCCATCAGTAACCCATGACCCGTGTTTAGGCACACGAAAGCCATTATTACTTCACAAAAGAAACTGAGCTGAAAACTAATGTTTTTATGGCGTTTTCACGACTCAACAAACAAAATGGCCCAGTGTGTACATAATATTTTAGGTAGCTCTCATCTTAAACATTTTGAATTTATACTTTTACTCAAGTTAGTACCTTCTGACTTTAATTTCTGATAACCACCATGTAACCTTGGGTTAGATAGCTCTTCCTAAAACAACATGAGCCAATCTTTGTTACAAAAAAATTCTCATGTTACATTCTCATTCTCATAACAAATTCCAATGTGTGCTTCTCATGTTTGTTGTGTGTATGTTTGTAACAAACCACCTTCTGCTAAAAATAGAACGTTAACAATTTTTCTTAACATTAGAAGTGGCAGATATTTTTATGACAAAGCAATTTTTCCCGGATCCGCTAGTAAATTAGACTGGATTCCATCCTTATTTCCTAAATACCATAGCGCAAAAATGATCAATTTTTGAGTTAAATAAAAAAATGTGTATTTTCATCAACCCTTATCATAATAATGTGATCGATCGGTCAATAGTCAATACGTGTTTTGTATCCACTCTGTATCCAAGTAACTGGCCACGACCTCATTACCAATTGATTGTCTGATATCGATCCTTGACTCGACGGTAAACAACCGCTAGCCCATACGATTTAATATAATTGCAGGTAAGTGAACTAAAGTTGTCCGTTACAGTATTTCATGAGGTATCATTAAAGTTATGTAATTTACATATTTTCATTTTATGTAAGAAAAATTGTATTTCATGAACTTTTGAAATAAGAGCAAATGTCGATTTTCTTGCCAGTTCTTCTCGGTGTAAACCTGCTCTCCGAACTTGGCGGTAACCAGTAGAAATTGACTGTTCCTGTGGAGTTATTCGATACATTATTTCGATTCTAATCTGGATTCGGTTTCGTCCTCATTTGATACATCATTGGATTGTTATTAATTTATATTAATTGTGAAGTATTAGAAATAACTAAACAAATGACTTAGATAACTTAACAAATTGAACCCCTTAAATAACCTTTCCTTCTTCCCAAATAAAACCATAACCGAACTTCTTAAAATTTATTAACGTTGCAAAGTTAATGCTTACTGCCTTTTAAAACATTTTAAGGTGACTTGCTAAACTTTTTATTTCATTTTTAATTAAAAACCTCTTTTGTTTACGGTTATTCTGACGCAGACTTTAACGCATTTTTTTTCTTTATTACTTTTTAAATTAATTAGCCTAGTAACGCCTGTAATGTCACCTGGTTTTGTTTAATAATTACATTATTCAATGGAAAATCAAATTTAGGACGTTACATAAAGTGCCGCACTAGCTTACTGCTGCGTAATTCTGAAGACAGTCGAAAGCTAATTCAATTTCACTTACGTAACAATTATCAGTGATTTCATAATAATAGACGACAGCTGGATTCACTTATGAAAATGTATAGAGCTAGATACATACGCTAAATTACATACGCAACGCTCGTTCTGTAGAATTACTATAAACTCCTTTCCAAGCTTTCTCAAAAGGCAAAAGCATTTAGGTACTTCTTATAGTATCTGTATTACTTATATTTAATTAAACATGAATAGACGAAATCCGGTTATAAACTTTAAGCCAGACTTAAAGTGGTACCTAGTCTTAGTTGTTTCTAATTTTTTTATTCTAATCAAGACCTTCGTAGAAATAATTCTATTTTTAAATTTTGCAGATTGGAGTTAATTAGGAAGAATAAGGAGGAATCCGTTGATCGCTCCAACCCCATGGCTAATTTGAGACTTTAGCTAAAATTTTGGACACTTTATAGAAAGGTAATAGTGGTTATATAATGCATGGTAGGACTCTTCTATGCGGAGTTTGTCCGGTACCACCGCAGTGTCACTTATTCTACCGTGAAGCCATCATGTGTTACTGTGTTGAACCGACGTCATTATTGGCGAATGAGACCTAAAAACTGATCGTCATAGCGTCATAATATGATATTACATGGCAAATTTTTGGGAAGCACTTGATCTGACATGGAGCAGGCGTAACACTTAACATCAAATGAATGTCTTGCTTGTCTCATTATTCTTTGCATGAACATATCAGGAAAGCCAGGAACCAGCCAGAATCAGGAGGTTTCGCAAGTTGTGACAAAAATACAAAAAATACCTCTTTTCCTACACAAAAAAACACCTAAAACTATAATGACATTTTCATCTGACGAAACACGGTTCACGCGTAGCGTCTTACAAGTGTGACTATGTCATACTCGTAACACATGAATGAACATGAATCATTGTCTGGCAGCACGCCGAATTATCATAACACAGTTCCGAGACCAAATGATACCTGTAATAATATTATCTTCCTCATCTATAATTAACCAGAAAAAACCAAAATTCCTTTATTTTTTTGACGTGATAACAGCAACGCACATGAAAAATAGTAACGTTCCGCGTAACGTTCCACCTGAGCCTGTACATGCAAGCGAGAGCGCGCAACAAGCGATAGAGAGGCACGATAAAACAAACGATAGAGAGGCCAATTATGACGTTATCACGTAAATCTATCGTCCGTAAACCGACTTTACAGACAACCAATTTTTTAACTCACGAACCTTATCCATATGACTTTTCTATGATCATCACAGAAACCTATCGATCGCTCGTACCATAACAATATGGATAGAAATAAAAAATAAAAAAATATTTGAGAATGACAGCTGCTGTATTGTCACCCCAATACATTAAGTATTCGCGTACTTCACTAATTTCAGTTTCCTGCACTTCTTATCTTATTCTTTTATCTTAGGATGATACCTAGTTTAAATAATCCATTGGATGCTTTAAGCAGTACCATTCGAATTGACCTAATGAATGAACGTAATGTTAAAATGCTACGTACGAATTTAACTCATTGAATACGTATGTAGGTAGAAAGGGCAATGTCCTATCACAATCTATTTTAGTGCCTATATTAATTAAAGTTCAGATTTATTGTGTTGAGTGGCGACGCAATTTTGCGGTACGCAGACTTAATGAGATGTACTTCATAATATAATATTACATAATTATATATTATAATATTATTCATTCGGAGTCGAGACCCTTGGTCCGTGGGGTCCTAGCGCCACTAGCCTTTTTAAAGAAATCACAAAAAGGTTAGTCGACATCACGGGAGACCGAAGAGCTGGCAGCTACCTCGGGCATAGAATTAGCCTAGCCATTCAAAGAGGAAACGCTGCCAGCATCTTCGGAACCTTGCCATCAGGGACTCCCTTTAATAATATTTTTTAGTTCTTAATTCATTTATATATTTAGTTTTATACGTAGATTTTAATTTAGATATAACTTACGATACTGATAAGATATAAGTAGTTTTTTTGATATTTACAATAAAACCTCTAAAAACAAAGTTAGTTTTGCGATTCGATAAGAAAAAATATTACATAATTCCTTTCTCAATAATATATTTTAGGTAACTTATTCAATCCTCACTTCATTGTGAGTGTTACTGGAATTATTACTCTGGACTATGCTCAATGTCATGTTTTTGTTCTTCAATTATTCTTAGAGTTTTAGTGGGACATAGGAATAGTTCGAAAATTTAACGCTTTTTTCAATTATGTACCTATGCATGTTCGCTGTTTCAGTAGTTTATTTACGGATATTTTTAAAATTCAGAAAAAAATGACTTCCCGAACCCAGCTCCAAATAAACGCTTGGCTGTTTAAAATATATCACTAAAGTTTAGTTTGTTATAATTTATTTCCAAAGGTAAGCTTACATCAAAAAGCTTTTTGTCAGCCAAAATACTTCTTTTTAGTACCTCAACTTCTGATGCAGTTTCTTTAGATATATTTCTGACGTAGATAAAAATCCAAATGCGAAAATTAACCATGAAAATTTAACAAAATACATAATATGATATTTGATAGTTAAATATCATAGCAAGAAAAAATATATTTAAACGCGAAACGCTAACTAATGGTGGTTATAAAAACGTCTGATCCCTTTTAATTTGGCAGCCAAAAACAAATTATAACAGCTGAATAGTTGACTTTACGATGCCCATCTTGAAAAACTTCTGAAATATTATTGTTTTTTTTCTCTTTGAAGTTTTAAAGCCTAACCTATCTGTAACTTGTTTTTCTATGATACCAATAGACATAATATACCGTGGACAGGAGGGACAGCACGAAAAAAGGTCGCCAGTTCACCGGTGCCAAAAAGTAGCAGCAGTAAGGCCACGCTGTAGTTCGACTAGCAGCCACTTATAGAATTTTGACAGATGGCGCTACTGTTTGCTTGTGCGAAAAATAGGTTTACGTAAATTGTTCGGATGCCAATTTCCTCAGGTTTCTTATCGGCGATGAGACCAGTTTCTTCAAAGTTTAGAAAGACCAGATATTGTGTTTGCAAAGGATTAACTTTTAACACTGTGAACAATGCCATTTTACCCTAACCTAACATATTTCCCAATAACCATAATTCAGAACAGCATAAAACTTTGTTACCCCAATTATAACAAGCCAAAAGCGTTGTTCAAATCCACCCAAGAGATTTCACATTTCATTAATTTCTAGAATCTCGCAGTATAACATAAGGAAGGATATTCACGGTGCGAGAAATTTCGAAGATAAGTGATTTAAGTACTTGACTGCGATCTCACCTGATGGTAAGTGATGATGCAGTATGTTAGAGTACTAACTTGGGAGGGTAAGCTTTACCCCAACGGTTTCTACAAGCATCGCACCGGAACGCTCAATTGCTTGACGGTTTGTCTTTGCTGGTAGGGTGGTAACTAGCCACGGCCGAAGCCTCCCACTAGACCAGACCAGTAAACGACCCAGTCAACTTCGATATTTGCAAATGATACACACAACACACGAACTGATATCGATAGATACCATTGTTTATGTAGAGATATATTTTTATTGCTTGCATATCTGTGGATCTTGCACTACCATGGCTGAGCGCAAAATGATTGGAGCATGTCTAATCAAAATGCTCGTACCTCGTGGGAAGACACCTTTGCATACACATACACAGAAGTTCCTAAACCGGAAAGTTTGCAAGTCCTCAAGACAAATAACCGTTTCAAACTCTGTTTTATCCAATATGTAGCATCGGATAGACAAAGTTCACGGTAATTCAAATAAATTTCCATATGTGTTTGCAGAAGTTTTAGAAAACACCGTCTTGTAAACAAATTTGGAATCAATTTAAATGTTATGGATGCGTTATTAAATTAAAATCAATACTTAACTAAATATAAGTCTAAAAAGGTACAAGGTAATTTAGTAAGCTAGCAAAGTCGTTGTATACAAGTATGGATATAAACTTTTCCTAGTGATGGTCCTGGTATCACGACGTCCTGAGTGTTAAAAGTGAATAAAACTATCAAACCATCGTAATAGTAGATTGTGTACATAAACACAGAAAACAAAAGATACTAAAGTCATTCCTTGCTCTGTGTATATAAACACTCATTACGATATAGAAAGTACTGTAAGAGATACTTCGTAGCGAGTAGATTCCTTCGCATTTCATCTTTTTATACTGTGTTTTTATATATAAAATTCTCTCGATTTTCTTTGTAACCAAACTCCTCCGAGACGGCTGGACCGATCGTTGTGAAATTTTCAGGGTATATTCTCTGGGTGTGGGAGCGGGTTGTAATCTATATTTGATGTCCCTAAACAGCAAAACGAAGTTTGCCCGGTCAGCTAGTCTTTTTATATAATACTGTCAAAGGGGTTTAACAGATAGACGAACTAAAAGGAGAGTCTTGACATTCTTAAAACTGTGTTTTTAGAGGTTCGGAACCTCAACTATACACACACAACATAATGTTAAGGTCTGGTCAAACCGCGAGCCGAGCGTCAGCATGGCATCAGCAACAGCAGTTGTAACGCACCGCATTGGTCTGTGTGGCGTCTTTTACATAACTAGTATATTACCACTGCTCAAATCACGTCCAGCCCACGTCGCGCCCGCGCTTCGTCTTCTATTTAAACAGATCGTTTTATGGAAGAAGGCACACTGCCACGCACACACACACGGGGCATCTGCATGTTACATCCTGTTTTCGTTGTCTTCTAATATATAAACTGATAAATTAAAAATCTTCCCGTCGACGCCTTACGGACGCCCCGCTTGCAGTTTGATCAGATCGTTAAAGGATTCTAAGGCCCTTCGCATATGGCTCGTAAGCGTAAGCGTATCATAATTCGTAAGCGTAGCGTAAGCCTATCGTTATGACGCTACGCATATCAATATGATAATTACGCCACCTTAGATTCACTGCAACACCACTTCGTCTGCGGACATGTAGAATAGGTTCGTGCTCGTACTGCTCTCGTCGTATGCGCGAATTACGCTACGCTTACGCTTACGAGCTGTGTGCGAAGGGGTAACATAGTTATCCGAGCTCAAGTAGGCTTACGCTTACCGTCTACATTATTGTTTCACTAAATTTGTACGGAGCTACAATTTTCTATGCACCACGCCACCCGTGAAATTCGGTTAAGTATGTATTTTGGATCGCCTCCAAAACAATTAGTGCAGTGTTGTGTACGTACTCGACGATGGCGGTGAAATTGAGAGAAGCCCTTAACTCTATTAGCGAACGTTTATTATAATGACTCCTCTAATTCACCATAGGATCTGGGAAATGGATTTTGCACAGCCTGGAAATAGACAGCTGTTTTGCAGTTTCATTTAAAACGTAGAAAAGGGATAAGCAAGGATTTATTATTCCCTCGGTTTCACCCAAGCAAACCTAGTAAATAATAATCAGAAATTATTATGAATATTCGAATTCTGAATAAGTTTAATAATAGATAGATAGATTAACACTTTATTGCACATCACAGAACAAACCCACAAAAAAGAAATAATCAAAACACAAACAAACAATACTACAATTAAAAACTTAGGAGTATAATACTAAGGGAATTACTAAACATGTTGAATGAATTGATTCCTGGATATTTATCTCAAGATATTCTCATAGATCATGAAAACCCTGTGTTATTTCAGAGTCCAAAACAAGGCGAGTATAAATTTTATACAAGACAATGAAGTTAATACCGTAGGTATTATATCAAGATTTATTATCATCCTATAACAGTTAATCACTGCAGCGACGGACACAATAGACGCTAAATGCGTGTAGCCGTTGTGAACCAATTAGCTGGAGTAATAAATGTACAATGTACATGTGATAAGAACGTCGTTAAGAAACGAAAAAGTCTATTAGATTGAGTGCGAGATGCATCATATTGCATCCGTCATTGAAGTCAAGTAAGTATATCTTCTTTAAAAAAAAGAACATTTTACTGACCGGGAAAACGTTGTTTTGCCATTTAGGGTTATGAAAAATAGTTCATTACCTACTCAGACCTACCAAACGCAAACAAAAAATGTCATATAAGTCGAGCCGTTTCCGAGGAGTTTAGTTACAAAAACCGTTGCCAAAGAATTTTATATATTACAGATGTAAATTTTAAACCTTTGAATAATGATTAAAGAAACAGATAGACGGATTAGAGTGTGAAGCTAATGCCTACTAAGAAAAATAAAGTACCAAATTAAATGTGTAAAAGTTACGGAAAAGAGTCGTAAATTCTGATAAATAAATTGCGCCATGACATGAGATGAACGGTATGGGTTTAGCTTCTATTAGAAAAGATCTTTCTGCCTCTCTAAAATTACCAGTAGGTAGGTATTTCAAACTGAAACACAATATTGCTTCTGGCACTGCGTTAACAATCCTGCCATAGATACTTTACAAAAAGTGCCTGTGGTAAAACATCTTGACGTGATCGTATCAGAACTATCACGTTTATAATAGCTCCTCAAAATAGTTTACGATCGAAGTGTGCCAGTTGTTAACACGTTTTCAGGTATTTCAGTCATTTTATAATCGGGCAGCCAGTGACAGAGTACGAATTCTTGCATCGCGGCGCTTTTACGTTGCAAGCCGACGAAAATATCATCAATTTGGAGGTCACGCCGACACTTTCGCATTTTATTTTCTCCTGTGCAACATAGTTGCTTTTCTGATAAAATGTTTTCGATGAAATAACTTTGTTTGCTGTAGGTACTTAATAATAGATTATTTTTTTTCTAAAGAAACACCAAGGAAAAATAAAACTAAGGAAATCAAATGAAGAAAATTCCTCAAAAATTCAAATGAAGAAAATTCCTAACAAATTCATTTGTTCATATTTCACTTACTAATTAACCATCGTCCATCGGTCAGCTCAAACCAAGAAAAATACTATAAATCTAAATTATTATTAAAATATTGTAGTGATTCTCACCTCTCATTCTAAGTAGATAAGGGATAAGTAAGGATTTCTCGAAGTTCCCGTTGGATTGACCATTAAAGCAGGGGCTACTTACAGGGCTAGGAAGAAAGCACTATGGAATGAAGAAATACGCTTACTCTCCATATTCCTCTACGTTTTGTTGATGTAGAACCCCGAGAGAAATGAAACAGAAAAATCTCTTTAAATGAGAAAATATCTTAAGGCATATTTAGTTTATGACGTGAATACGTCCTTAAATTTAAATGACTTAAATTTGCTTCAATGTTGAGAGGCATTTCAAAGAAGTGAACAATGATGTTAAGATGGGATTTCATTTACTCGTAGTTAGTTTATACAGTTACATAATTTTAGTATCTCAAATCCAATATTTAGTAGCATACCTTTCTTTGTAAAAGTAAATATAAAATTTCCTTTCTTTCTTTGTAAACTTTCAACTTTTTTGTTACTTCCTATTATAATTACTTCCTATTATAAAACTTAAATCAGTATAATTTTATGTCTCTGTTTTGTTACCTTAGTTTTCGATTTTTATTGGCTGGCGTACGTAAAACATTTTAAATAAAAAATGAACTATTACGTTAGAGCATAGAGCAAAATATTCTTTTCTCCATTTTTCTTTGTGTCACCTCTAAAACTATTTTTCTGAGTGCATTTTTGTTGTTTGCATCCCGCTGTTATTTTAAATAAATGTTAGTTGAACCTTAAATTCTTTGCTGAAAGAGAATGTGACCTTTTTTTGTTCGTGTTTACTCCCACATTCATTTGCATTAATTGTTCAAGATAATTTGGGCATCAGGGGTTTTTGAGGATATTTCACAAGCTTTCATTTAACTTGCAATGTATGTTTGTTCGAGTGAAATATTGCAACTCACCTTTGAAGCAGACACTTCAACAGATTGTAAGCACGTTTAGTTTGAATGACAATACATGTTTAGCTGTGTAACATCATTATAAATCCAACATATGGGAATAGACAAGATGTCGGTCTAGTTACTATCAATGCTCTCCTGCAATATCGGTATCCTATGTAAGGGTTTGCTGAGAAGAAGACGTATAAATTGACGTATGAAAACATGTTTTTAAAAATATCTTGGAATGACGTATATATGCATGTGCAGCTTACTATGATAAATTTTGGTCTGCATTTTAGTCCTCTGGATGATTTTGTATTTAATAAATTAGGCTACATACCTAGATTTGAAACTGTAACCCTCAGTCTCTTCAATTTAATTTTATTTAATGCAATAGCCAAAAATTGTCTACGTGTAAATGAGGGTGTGTGTGAATTCATTTTTTACTGCTTTAGCCCGCAGCTCCGGCATGCGGGATTTTGGTTATTTGATTTGGTATTTTAAGTTTTAGGACGTTTTTCCCGGGATAGAAGATACCTAATAATGACCGGAATAAAATGATCCTTTTATGTGTAATTCAGAGTATACTATATGTCCCAATTCACATCCCCAATCAGACGACACAATTTAGTATTTGTGGCATAAGAAGTAACAAACACACATTCATGCATATTTTACTTAAACTTAATTTTTAGTCGTCAATCAGTTAATGAGTATTTCCTGACAACTCATAAGTGTATGTAAGTAAGGCCTATATGAAATAAATCATTATCATCTTATTTTATTTTTTAACACACAAACATTCGACTTAATAATAAGTGATATTTCGACCCACTTAAACAGGGTGCAAGTTGTTATAGAGAACAGGGTTGGATTAAAATAAGATTATCTAGTTACTTACTGGGTACTGGAAAAATATAATTGCATTATGCATAAGGTAAAGAGAGAGCCAGCGCGTGCCAGACCTTCGTTATTTTATAAAAGCTGAAAGTTTCTCTGCGTATTGTCCTCAACACTGGGAAGAATGTTTGTTTGGACGTTTGTTTGGATCATGGTGGCTGTGGGAGATAACAAGTAATAAACGTGTAAAATATCTTACGTCAAAGAATAAAGTCTATTTTGTTTTCTTGAGAATAGTATTAGAGATCACGCCATGCATTGCCAGACACTTAGCGTGGTGACAACCCCTTGCCAGACACCCTTAAACTTTTAAACTTTAAAGGCGTCTAGCAGAGGGTTGCCATGATACTAAGTGTCTGGCAATGCATGGTGTGATTTCTAATACTATTCTAAAGAAAATATAAAAAAAAATTGACTTTATTCTTTGACGTAAGATTTTTTACACGTTTATTACTTGATATTCCCCAAAGCCACCATGATCCAAACAAACGTCCAAACAAACATTCTTCCCAGTGTTGAGGACGATACGCAGAGAAACTTTCAGCTTTTATAAAATAACGAAGGTCTGGCACGCGCTGGCTCTTAGTCTAGAACATACCACAATAATCAATAAGCGGTAGGGCCATTGTATGGCTCGACGTACGATCAAGGAGAGATAGTGTGATGATACGAGCTCAGTATGCATTGACCGGGACCTTTCTGACGAGTCGCATGCTGATAACTTGCGGGTCAATTGGTTACGTAGTAATACCTATAGGTTACTCTAGTGTTTATTTATAAGCGAGGTTTGCTAAGAAGATCATAAAGAAGTTTGGATGTCAAAACTACTAAACCGATTTTACTGAAATTTGGAAAATTACTGGAATTAGAACTAACACTGTTTAACATAAAAATATATCTACTTAGGCAACTTTTATTCCAGAAAAAAAATCGCACGCGATTTTGAAAAAAAAAACAAAATGTTCTAAAACAATAGCATCTCTATCTGACTGACTATATAACTGTAGTTCATTTCTCTTAATGTTACATAAAAGTAGCGGAAACTGGTAAATAATGAGTTTATATACTTGTGGGATTTGTTAAAGCCAAAATCCACGTGTTGCGAAATCGCGGGCTGAACCTAAGATAATAATACATTTGAAAATATAGCTATTTTATTGTTGTCGTTAATCATACTTGTATCTACTTGTATCAAATCTCTACGATTTCGCATTATGAAGTCACATCTCCTGAAGATGTCCCGGTGTCGGGACGAAACGTTCGTTGAAGAAAGTGTCTGAAGAATTGTGTGCGATGTTTCATGTGGGCAGTGTTCCTGCATATTTTACCATACCATTTATTTTCAAGTTGCGGATTATAGCAAAAAAAAAATGAATTTCTCAAAATAACACCTCAATATTTACTTAATATATTTTATTTATATATTGATGTGGGCTTATTTCTGAAATTCAACAAAAGTCCATAAACTTTGCTTTCTGCTCTCCTTCTTCATACATACCCATAATGACAAATGTCGCCCTTGCACACAACTTGTTTTAAAAAGGGCACGGAAAACCATAATAGTAAGGAGGTACCTTCAAAGGAGTACAAAGTTTTTTCTTACGTATTATTAAATTGATAACATACTATCTCGTACTTACATTACTTACTTACATTTCTACCGTATTTGAGTGGCTTATTAATTATTATACAATACTAGCTGACACGGCAAGCATTGTTTTGCCATTTGGAATATAAAAAAAATTGCTCACGTCCTACTCTCGGGCCTTCCAAACATACACTGAAAATTTCATAACAACCGTATCGGAGGAACAAAAATTGGAACGAGAATTAGATTAATTACATAAACTTTAATTAAAAAGAAAATATACATTACCTATCAAATTTTGTTTTAGTTACATAGGTACATACGTAAAGATTTGCCAATTTCCTTTTATGATGTCTTAAGGAAAAAAATACTGAATACATAAAAGTATCTAAGTAATATATTATAATATTAGGTCCTTACATATGAAATTGGCGTTTTGTCGTACTGGCCACTTTGATCTCAAATATCTCTTCTTTGGTTAGAAATTCCAATTTCAAATTTATACAGCTATTTACTCATGCTTTTGTGTTTTGAAAATCGTAATTCATTTGTTTTTTTCTCTTTTGGTTTTTTTTTTGCGCCACTCTGTTTACAAAATGGAAAACTTGAAATATCGCGTTATTTACGAGTACGAGTTCCATCGTGGCACCAGTGCTGCAGAAACGGCTCGAAGGATTAATGATGTGTACGGCGAGGGTGTCGTAAAAGAAAACACAGTGCGTTTTTGGTTTCAACGTTTTCGTTCTGGAAATTTCGACCTGCAGAACAAGCCCCGTGGACGGCCGGAGACCAAAGTTGACAATGAAGAATTGAAGGTTATTGTGGAAGCGGATCCATCGCAAACCACGTCCGTGCTAGCTGCAGGCTGCGGTGTTAGTGATAAAACTGTTTTAGTTCACTTGAAGCAAATTGGGAAGGTGAAAAAGCTTGAAAGGTGGGTACCTCATGAATTGAGTGCAGCAAACCGACAAACGCGCGTAGACTGCTGTGTTACATTACTCAACCGGCACAGTAATGAAGGGATTTTAAATCAAATCATTACCTGTGATGAAAAATGGATCCTGTACGATAATCGGAAACGCTCATCGCAATGGTTGAACCCTGGCGAACCAGCCAAATCCTGGCCCAAACGAAAATTGACTCAAAAAAATTGCTTGTGAGCGTTTGGTGGACTAGCGCCGGCGTCGTTCACTACAGCTTTCTTAAATCTGGCCAGACGATTACGGCGGATATCTATTGTCAGCAACTGCAATCCATGATGGAAAAGCTAGCTGCTAAACAACCGAGGCTGGTCAATCGTTCTAGGCCACTGCTGCTTCAGGACAACGCTAGACCACACACTGCACAACAGACGGCTACCAAATTAGAGGAGCTTCAATTGGAATGCCTAAGACATCCACCTTACTCCCCGGACCTTGCTCCAACAGATTACCATTTTTTTCGAAATTTGGATAACTTCTTACAAGGGAAAAAATTTAACTCCGATGAGGCAGTCCAAAGCGCTTTCAAAGATTTTATTGATTCCCGTCCGAATGGCTTTTTTAGTAAAGGGATCAATTAACTACCAATAAGGTGGCAAAAGTGCATAGATAGCAATGGTACATACTTTGATTAAATATATATATTAGATTTAAAAAAAATCGACTTTATGTTCCTCCCATACAAAACGCCAATTTCATATGTAAGGACCTAATACATATGTACATATGCATGATTCTATGCAGTATCATAAGGTTCTATGCACGAAACGCCTAACACACAAAATTAAATGAAACTGTCGCGTGCGGGCCGAATTCCGCCCAACTTTTACCACGTGTTGAATGTGTTGTCAGTTGTCACATAGCACTTTGCCTTTACCGCAAATTTTCACGATACCGAAAAAACCTTCATTTTTCCCACATCAATAAAATGATTACATTAACATCTAAATCCTATTATAAATGTTAGCGTTTGACATCACTTGAAATGATTGTTGTAATTACTTTTTACGAAATTACTAGGAAACAAAGGCTTTAATTTACTTTTTAAGGCAAAGATTACTTTTTCTCGATGGTGTTTTAAATAACTGAAAGTCTTTTACAATGTACCTAAAGGGTCATGCAAAAATTTAAAAGCTCATATTTACCTTAATCGATGGGTAATTCTAATGTGCTGTGTTATTGGCTAATTTTGATGTCGAATATGGTCATTGCGTTTGAAAAGGACAAAAGTCCTTCTTAATCCCTCTATTAAACTTTAAAAACACTTGTATTTATTTAGTAATAGGTATTGGAAATAGACTTAATATTTTCAATTTACTTCATCGAACATTCAGAGTCTTGAAAACAAACTCCAATACACCGTTTTAAAGGAAACGAACAACTCTATTTTTATTCTATTCGTATAAAATAAACATTTATACGATAGAAAAGCTCATAAAGCAATGTAATAATTTATTAATATGACTTTGAAAAACACGTTAAATAATCTCGAATACTTACTGCCAAACTGGACCTTATTATTATAACACTTCCATAATATAAGAATAAATAATAATCAGGTCATAGGGGAACAAAACAATTAAGTAGCTAAATAATATGCAAATCAATGGCAACTTACTCTTTAAAACACAAAAACACCCCTCAGAATCACATAAATCCCACAAAACACAACACACAAGCACAACTCAAACTAAAACGACCGCGGGTCGAGATCCGACCGACATCTGTCGGTCAAGGAAATCGGGAAGTGTCGGTGAAAAACAACACTGCACCGGGCACCACTCTACACCGCAAGTAAATGACAACTGCCCGTTCGTTAGACACACATTGCCGTGGAACTAAACTATTTATTTTCATACACAACGCATCAAAGTGATCGATAGCTACTAGACAATCAGCTCGGAATGTATCAAACTTCTAAATCGTCTTATACGTTTACTAATAACCACTTTTCCCCTGTCCTCGGGGGACTATTTTTGAATCCGGTGTTCCGATTCCAATTGGACGGCTCCAGGTTATAAAATGACGTAATTTTGATGAAGCGCTTTCAGGTTTCCCGTTACAAAATTTCGTGAGAGTGGAATTTTCCCCATAATAGTTTAACTGGGATCTTCAGTCATTCATTAACTTATCATCGGCCAGCCCAAAGCCTTGACAGCTGAATAATTTTGCACAGATGACAGATCACAGACTACATGATGTATATGTATATGATGTATGATAAGAGATAAGAAAGAGATTCGTTTGGGGGTACATCAGCTGTTTAGGTCTGACAAAAAAAAAACTCTCAAAACTATTTTTAGTTTTGCAATGATAAATTCACGTTGGAACTTAAATGAATACCTATCAATGTATGATAACAATTTTGTTTGATTTTAATATAGATAGAGCAATGCAGAGCTTTGGTAGATTAAAGTTTAAAGAAAAATATGCGGGATTTATGATATTTTCATATAAAAAATTGAATTTGCATTTTATTTCCTATTCCATCTAGTTCCGATAGAATCAAATATCCGTTCTAAATATTGCAAAATTGTAGGTCGCACTCGGTATTTCATCTACACGATTATTGAATAGGTGACATAATTTTGTATTCTAGACTGGAAAATACCAACGATTTCTGCTTACTATTCATATTTACTTTATAGTCTATTTAATTAATTGATAAGGTTTCATGGTCTAAAAATTAATAGCAGATATTTTCGAAAGTGTGAAAACTTTTAATTTATATCTCACATACAGACTCGCACATATAATATGCAGCAAAATGTTATCGTCTTATCGTGGTTCCATAATATTGAGCAAAACCTGAAGGCTTATTTTTAATTTAATTGAAGTTTTATTATTTATGAGATACAGCCAGTTGATGGATAGGCGGACGGATTGCCAGTGGATTTTTTTTTAATAGATAATTTAAGATGCGGATCCCTAAAAACTAGTAAAGAAATTATGTTGGCATCATCGGTTATTTTGTTGGTGTCTGACAAGAACAGTTTATATTAATGGGGGCTGTCCATTTTTAGAGAACATTATATTATTTAAATAAAAAAAACTTACGAGATTTCCGTACAAAAATTCTCCGCGGTTCATGGACTAATCTATTTTAAAGTATTAATTACAGAAAAAGAAGCTGAGAAACTCTTGTGTTCTCAGCCCGAGACACCACCGTACGATGATTAAAAGGCCATTAAGTGAATAAACAAACATTGATAAGACTTAAAATTTTATCGTAATAATAGGCGATGGATAACCAATAACCATATCAGTAAGGAGCTAATCAGCCACTATTTCGCGCGGATTCTCAAAATCTTTTTTAGGGTTTCATACCAAAATGGTAAAATGGAACCTTTATGGTGAGACTATCTCCGTCCGTCTGATAGTCCGTCTATCTGTCTGTCTGTCCATCACACTCGATTTTTTTTGTTTCTAGTGCAAGAATGATAAGCTAGCGTCTCGTCTACGTCTCACACACATTGAATAGTCGATTGGGTAAATTTATATGTGAGCATCCTCTGAATAACATCAAAGTACCCATTTTTGCGCGATCGAATCAGAAATGAGGAGATCCGCAAAAGAACCAAAGTAACCGACATAGCTCAACGTGTCGCAAAGCTGAAGTGGCAATGGGCGGGGCACATAGCTCGCAGGACCGATGGACGTTGGGGACCCAAGGTGCTGGAATGGCGGCCACGCACCGGGAAGCGCAGTGTCGGTCGACCCCCCCCCAGGTGGACGGACGACATTAAGAGGGTCGCGGGGAGTCGCTGGCGCCAGGCGGCGCAAATCGTGGTGTTTGGCGGTCATTTCAGGAGGCCTATGTCCAGCAGTGGACGTCCATCGGCTGAAGCGACGACGGCGACGGCGACCCATTTTTGGGTCGGATTATTATCCACAATGAAAAAGATCAAAAAGAAATCAAGTGTGTCTTAAGCTTTACCGAGGGTAAAGGACAGTTGGAAGCAAATGACCAAATCAATACAGGGGTTTTAATAATTGATTCAACCGTCGACGTCTGCTGGCCGGCAGCGACTCGAATCCGTTGTAAACATTTGTATGCTTTACAAGCTACATCGATCGTGGATCGAACAGACCGTGGAAACGAATGTACCGTACCAATTACATGTTACAGGCAAATAGTTTTCTGAAACCTTTTTTAGTAGCTGAAGGTTATATTTAAGTTACTCACATATGGATCCAATGGGATATACAGAATCATATGAGGTACATAATGGAGAAATTTTTTTTGGGTTGGAGATCATCCAATTTTTGTTCCTATACCAAAATTCCATGCCAAAAGAAAGACAGCGACCATACAACGAGCTGCATAGTTATGAGGAGCGAATACAAAATAACGATTGAGCGAAATTGGAAGTTTCCGATGCTGGAGTAGATAAATAAATAAATCGTCGTCGTAGTCTCAGCCGATGGACGTCAACTGCTGGACATTGGCCTCCTGAAATGACCGCCAAGCACCACGATCTTGCGCCGCCTGGCGCCAGCGACTCCCCGCGACTTTCTTTATGTTTTAAATAAAGTTCTAGATTGGCTCAGGCATCTGGTCTTTCCTCTGAAGTACGAGTGCTTGGGATTAAATCTCCCCCATGTAGGCTTCTGCACATAGAGTTAGCTGAATGTATTTTATCTAGAATTTTTGAAGAAAGAAAAGAAGTGGCAGTGCCCACAACTAGTCTTAGCTTTTATTTGTTTAGTTATAGGAGTGTTGCTGTTTCGCTGAATGAAGGTGTGCGACATAATATAATGCCAGATACATTGAAATATGTATTAGAATTCTAATTTTGGAACGAAAAATTGTCTACATTATTTTATTTTACCAAAAATACGTACCGAAATCAAAATAATTAAAAATAATTACTATTAATCATATTAATGGCTCAATAAAGATATAGAGACTCCATTTAACTTTGTAGTTGTATGCGTGACAGTTCCTTCGAAAGTTTTTACATTCGTACAGAAAATATTAACAAATTTTATGAATATAATAACTACAGTAAAACAATATTATGTTGTTCCAAGTATGATATCAAATACGCTGCATTGAAGTTATAATCGATAGTTCTATTTCTAGAAACCGATGCAGTCTATAGGCTTCTAACAATGAATAAGTGGAACGTTGCAGTCAGTAAATAAGTACATGCCTGTAGATAGCAGCGCAATGGTGAAATGTAATGTTAGTGTAGTTAAGTGATCCATGGATCTTTGTGTGGGATATGTAACAAAAGCGGTAAGTTTAGTGAAGCACTGTTAAGTATTCTATTATTATAGATTTGTAGTTTTATTTCTGTGTAAGTAAATTACATTGATGTAAGTTTACAAGCGTATTTTACATTAATGCAAGTTAAATAGTGAATTGGTGAAGCGAAATTTTTCAATTAAGTTCCTGAATGCGAAATAACGTGATAATATTGAGAAAATTTTGCCATTATTTATTAATCACTTTACATGAAAGTACAGTTTATTAATTTTGACGATCGGTTAATAGTAGTTTATGTAACGGTTACATAATGGGGGGTATTAAAACACGAGTGTGAGTTTAAAAAACGAGCCGCAGGCGAGTTTTTTAATAGTATCACACGAGTGTTTTAATACCTAATTATGCAGAGTTTCATACACTACTTTATCTACGCTCATATTATTATCATAAATACAAATCATAAAATCTTGCTAACGTTTGTCGTAAATCATTGCAACTACTAAGATGTCAGGTGGAGTGAAATTTTCTTTAGTAGGTTTCACAGCTAGTCATTTTTCAGCGCAAAGTTTTGACTAAGTAACGAAAAAAATTGGTTGTCTGTAAAGTCGGTTTACGGACGATAGATTTACCAGATAACGTCATAATCGTAATCGTTATCGTAATCGTAATCGTAATCATAATCACAGGCCCAGGTGAAACGTTACTCGGAACGTTAGACATTGTGTTGTTGTCTATGGTCAATCATGGCCCATCCATAGGTAGGTACTCTCGGCAATGACTACCAACTATATGTTGTCTGTGGATTCACTTAAAAAATATTACTAAAATATTACCCCAGATACAAATACAGGAATCCAGAGCCGTGTATCGTTATGGATATTAAACAACTTTCTTTAAATATTTCCATAGTAGAGCGATGTTATTATGAATAACTTTTTAATAATTATAGAAGTCTGTGAATAAAGTAGGTAATTATTTGACACATTTCGATTTCATAATTCGAACTTTAAGCAATGAGCGTAGATAAAATTTATAATAACAAATAGTACAGTTACGTAACTAAGTTTAATAGAACAAGTTGATTATTGTGAGTGACACTAATCCCACTATTAATCCGCACTTTACTCTATTCCATCATTTGTCTATGGGTGACAGAGAGAATGTGGGGCTTATAGTTTATAGCTGTTTGAAAGTAATAGTTTTATCTACACCATTCAGATAATCCTCTGAAGGGCTCCAACAAGAGCCGCATTTTAAGAGATATGATCGTGGTTTACTTGACTTGGAAGAGCTAAGAACCGTCAAGTTGATATAATATGGATTTTACGAATGTTATTGCCAATTGGACACACCTGCAGTCTTAGATATGATCGTCCCAGAAATCTGTCGATTCCTTAACTATACGGAACTAAATTGAAAAAATGTTTAAGAATGTCAGTTGCCTTCGATAAGCCGTGTTAACCAAATTGTCGATGGGACATGTTATTCCCATACATTTTTGAATTTAGTTCCATTTAAATATGGAATGAGCGATCTAAAGTTTTCTACGAGGATTATAGACAAGTCACATTGCTAATTGCGCTGGTCATGGCCTTACAAGCCGGGAAAGATGCGATAGGTCAACATGCTCGAAGGGGGTTACCATTTAAAGCACCTAGAGCAGATGACGTCAGTACTCAGTAGTAGCACTAATTTGGTTAGTTAGCTTGATACTTTTTGGTAGGTGAATTAGGGTTGGGAGAAAAAATCACTGATTTTTTTTGTCCATAAGTTGGGTCTATGCGAATGAGTTAACATTTTCATTTTTAAATGTCATCATGACCATGGTAGACGTCGCCGTCTGTATGTCAGCGGGCTGTTTCTCACTAACCACAACGTATTATGTATACCATACTTTTGCAAATACTGACCTGAGTTGAGAATCCAACCAGGGACTTCCCACTTGAACCCAAAAGCTTCAACTGTGCCAAGTAGGTCAAACAAACACACAAACTAGACGTAATATTGAGCTAACAAAGTAAATAATATTAATATTCAAAATCTGTTACCACATACTCTTATTTTGTAGGAATGAATATAAAACTGTCGAAAGGAAATTTGTCCTGAAAGTTGAATGTGCTGGCGCGGTTCCAGATTACTGCACGGACAACTATATTGAGGGTATTATTCTAACGGATCACACACACGGGCTAGACTTTCAGCAATTTTTTATAAACATTTATTATTGTACTAGTGTCCGGTTAGGACAGATCTTGCTGCTATTGTTTTACACTTGTTTTACAAGTGCCTTGTAAGTTAGTGCAGGGCGCGTTGGAACCCTCGTAAACTTAGTTTTAAGTCGACTTGTAGTTATCACCGTACATAATAATAAGTAACAAATATTATTGACGTTTTACAAGTGCCTTGTAAGTTAGGCCTATGTGAAATAAATATATTTTGACTTTGACTTTGACTTTGTTAGGCCTATGTGAAATAAATATATTTTGAATTTTGAATTTTTTGAATTGCCTCTAAATTGGGTGCCAAGCCAGCAAGTTTTGCAAGGTTTGCAGAAAAACTAACGACCAAGGCATGAACATCTTAAATTTTAAAGGTAAATGTTTGAAGAAACCTTCATACCCTTACAGGTTTTTTTTCATGATCCGAAAGATATGTGAAACCTGCCAACCCAAACTTGTACACTATGGAGGAACATACCCTATTAAAACTAAAATTTTTAATGTACCTACTGCAGAGTTATTTTAGTGATAGGGTATAAAGTTTTTTTTATGGTTATTTTCACAATTGTTTGGGTCAGGAATAGTTACTTAACTCCAGAACGCTTTTATAACTATCTAAAACGCAATTCGTTTTTAAAATCGAGTTTTGTTAAACTCCAGATTTCATTAGATCCACTTACAATAATGTAATGAAAAATTGCGAGCAACTTTACTAGCTCGCCTACGAGCTACTTTTCGGTGTCTGTCGGAAAAATCATTGTCATCTTATGGAGTGTAAGGAATGCTTCCTATCTGTGATGTATGTAAACGCCTTGTCGAGTATTTATTATCAGAAAGAAAAATTGCTTTTCTTTTGGGATATTTTGGTTATTTCCACTTGTTTATTTTCTTTTCAATTGGCGTATGGTGTCCTTTATCGTTTTTGCACGAGTGAACACTGTATATTACAGGAAATATGAACTGAAAAGATAGTAACTTTTTATATGCAAAATAAAATTACGAATAGAATGATTCTATTTTTTTATTATTCTTTGGTATAACAAAACACACTTTGACATGAACAATCTTCAAAATATGATAAAATTATGAAAAAAGCCTGATTAATGATTATCCATATCTGAGTAGCTCCAAATGTCTATGAAAAACTGACCTTAATGTAGGTCAGTCAATATAAAGTCCTAAATTAACCTGTATGTACCGATTACTAACCTCAGCTTATGGGCATCCGAACGATTTACGTAAGCCATACAAGCAAACAGTAGTGCCATCTGTCAAAATTGTATAGGTGGCCGCGGAGCGAACTACAGCGTGGCCTTATACTCGTACTGTTGTTATTGGCACCGATAAACTGGCGACATTATTTCGCGCGGTCCGCCCTATCCTTGGTAGATGTCAATTCCTGTATGCTAAAATTAGCAATCTTGATGTAACACAATATACGAATGCACAAAGGAGTTTCTTGAAATACTAGGAATTTCGTGTAGTAAAGTTTCATAATCCATTGGACTAAGATCATTCAGAAGATGAAGCATCAACGTGACATAAAGTAGCGAAAACAACTACTATTGTAGATCATTGCCGCATACCGTTACATGCGGTCGCGGGAGGCTTGCCAGAAAATTTTGCGTTATTTGTTTTGATTCTAATGTGGAACGATATATAAATAAACCAATATATTCGCCACTTTTCTTTCAAAGCACCTTATTCTCTATGAATTTTTTTTGGAATGTACGTAGGTAAAAACTTTGTATCCCTTGTCATGCCGTGCCCAGTATGCGTTGGCCCCACAGATATCTATGGTTGGCTCTTATAAGAATCATTCCCGTTTCTGCTATGAGCCGCTTAGTTATGGAACAACACTCTTTCGGCGTCCGTGTTACCTATGGTCGAATGGAGTAGCGGTAGTGAACCTGCCGTTTGCGTTGGAGGTCGTGGTTTCGATTCCCACTGCTGGTAAATGTTTGTGTGATGAACATGAATGTTTTCCAATGTGGTGTTTTTCAATGTATTATATTTATGTTTAGTATGTATGTATATTTATAAGTTATCTTGTACCCATAACACAAGCTATAGCTTACTTTGGGGCTAGATTGCGATGTCCTGATATTATATAATTATTATACCTACCAGTGAAGAAACGAGTATATCTACATCTTCAAGAGAAGAGCAAATACTAGTAAAATGCTCTTTAGCCTAGTTCGTCGTTGCTGCCCATGTTTGTTAAAACATGGCAATTTTTTTCTTGGAGAAATTCATAGTTCCCGAGGGATTTTACACTGCACGCATTTTGACTTAAAGAACTTCTTTTTTTTCTTCAGAAGAGGCTTTTCAGTGTTCAGCTCTCCCGAGTTAGTTACTTAACATATTAAACTGTGCTGCACTGTTTAAATTAAGACGGCAATCAAGAAAGCTGCAAGGCGACAAATTACAGTGGCCAGCGTGAATTTATCTTGAATTAAATTTCCGAGTCTGAAAAACTTTTTTTCTATTTTCTTATTTCTCGTTTTTGCTTCTTAACTTTTTAATTCTTACTTACGTTCTTATTATTCACTATTACCTTTCTTATTGCCTGATTTTTTTTCATTATATTCAAAGCGCAGTACTCAATAAAATTTTTCAAACTAAAGCCTGGTATAGACGCTTTTGGTGCAATATTGAGCAAATTAATAATAGTAAAATGACCATTATAAAAGAGGTTTTAAACTTATCCGGCTTGAAATCCCCATGTGGCTACTCAGTCTATTTTACCCCGGGTACATAATCGGGACACATCCGGGATTCCGGGGGACAATACTCTTTATCCGGGATTAAATTTTGCAGAGGACTTTGCGACGTCTATATGTCCCCACAACCCATATTGGGATAGATGCGAGTTTGCAATGGATTATGTTTTTAAACGAAGTTTGTAGTAGCATCTGCACGGATTTGTTTTCCAAATTTTATGTAGATCTAAAAAAGTGATAGCAACATATATATTATTTTTTGAATTTCAGCGTTTCCTAAGTAGCTTTACTTTGGTATGCATGTTTTTTGAAACTTCCCTTGTGTGTGAAAAAAAAATTGGTTGTCTGTAAAGTCGGTTTAATGACGATAGTTGAACGTGACAACGTCTTCTTTGTCGCTCGTTCCGCGCTCGCGAGGACGCCGGTAACGCCGCATGAGCGAGGTAACGCCGGTAACGCCGGATGAGTCATGTTTTTTCGTGCGTGCAACCGGCTCTATCGAATTATAAGACGTTGTCACGTTAAAAAGATTTTTACAATATTTCAAAACACTACAAAATATATAGTTTTTTTATTAAAATTGTAGTTGCTATTTTTGACGTGAATACATAAATTGGTAATAGATTACTAATAGTTCTATAAAACACAATATTATTTGCCTCTACTTACTTAAATGGAAATTATTTCATGACGTGCATTTTAATTTGAGAGTTCATTAAGAAACATGCCTTCAATTCTATCTGAAGCTAAATGTGATAATTTAACTGACTGTGACTTAGAAACTATGTGCTTGTGCTCTTTTAATGGTATATCTTCCGAGGGAGAGGGCTGGCTATCCTTAACACAGATTCATAAAATCTAGCTGGGATAGTCAGTTCTTGATCTTACTTCATGATTTTAAGTTATACAATGAGCACCTACTTTAAAATGTAAAAGATCAAGCGTATATTATTGTAAAAATTTGATGGTGAAAAATAAACGATTTATTTATTATTTATTTAAAACCTTTGATGGTATTAAATATTTATATCTATATCGGTAATACTAAGTACAATTTAACAAAGCTACTCTTCTTATCGTCTAATAACGCAGCCCTTTCACGATTCACCGTTACTACGATACTAAGTCGATATAATCAGGCCCTTCCTTCGACATAAACAGATCAACATTGTTGACCCTTATTATTTTGTACTTACTTTACTTATCAAAATATACTGTATACTTCAACTCGTTTAATCATTAATCATTAGACCAATAAGATCTTCTATTGTTTTTTTAATTAAAATACGGTATTTATTTCTTTCATGTTGTTTTTCTTTTTTAAATAAAAAAGCGTTATTATTACAATGTAGGTAAATAACACGAAATCATTTTCTCCCCCCCCCCCTTAACCCCTAAATTTTAACCCCTTAATGTATACTTTTCATTAGTTACAATACCTTTCGGGATAGCCTTTGATATTAGTAACAACTGACAATTTCAAAGGTAGATGTGCGTACTGCAGAGTTTGACCATTACTTTGAGTACCTAGTTATAGTACGTTAGTAATATTTTATCTATCATATTTGATGGTTATAGTAAGTATTTAGTGATTTTACTTTAATTCATACATTTTCTTTACTTAAGAAGAGATTTACAAAATCTCAAGAAAAATCTCGTGTCACCTTATTTCTACTGAAATTTTTCTTAAAGCCGATTACAGATAAACTCGTGTTACAAAAACTGGTCTAGACAGATAATATGATAAGTACGGCAAATGAACCAGAAGATATGGTTCAGACAGGGATATCAGACGCTCTGTATTCTGGCCAGGTACTTTCGCAGGTAAATAAGTCGCGAGTGAGCCCACACAATAGCAGCTGGCTAATTTATTAGACTGTGCTTAGGTTTGTATGGCCAGAAAACAAGCGTGAAAATGTTTGATTTTTATGGGCACTAGACAATGTATTTCTTGTTACAGTTATAGTAGAATTTGTGAAGGCTTTAAAGATTGTTTCAAGTCTCCCATTAAAACACTTTCTTAACACGATTTCTTGCGTTCACAATATTTTAAGTTAAAATTGGTTGTCTGTAAAGTCGGTTTACTGACGATAGTTGAACGTGACAACTCTCGCTTGCACTTCAAGACTTACATGGAACGCCTCAGAGCGAGGTAACGCGAGCGAGGTACGCGAGGTAACGCCGGATGAGTCATGTTTTTTTGTGCGTGCAGCCGGCTCTATCGATTTTTGTCATGTCAAAAAGGTGTTGCTGATAGTATTTTTATGCTTCCTTTTTCTTCTTTTTTCATCCATAAAAATCTTCGTATGATCTATCTCACGAAACTATCTGAAACAAATGAAAAAATCGTATTAGAACGTTGCCTTGTTTTAATTTTGAAAGACATTCGTACCAATTCTGTTGTGCACAATCTCTTAAATGCGCCGTATGGAAAAGGATAGCATCATTTTTTTAAATTAGTTTAATTTAGAGATTTTGCACATCGGAATTGGTACCTTTATCTTGCATGTGTGCTCTACGCTAAAAATAAAGTTCAAAAGCCACGTGTAAAAGTTGATTGCTGTATCTCCAATTCCTATCTAGATTTTTGATCAAGAAATTGCGTTTGACAATTTTACACAAGTTTTAGTTACATTGTAGTAATAACATGTTGGCAGTAATTATATTAAATCTATTATATATAGAGAATTGACCTAAATAAATCTTTTATTAGTAATTTTTAATAATTTATTATTACTATTTATTTAGGCCGGAATTTAGTAAGCATTTCACCTACTACTCATTTTCATTTCAAATAATAGAGTTGAAGTCGCTAGTTTCGAAGCCCCACAATAAGGGGGCTGTTTGCTGAATTTACACCGCTAACCGGGCCCCCTTTTCCTTAACAAGCTTTCTAACAAACAGTTAAGAGAAAATTATTGGAATTCGTCGCCGCCCCGATTATTAAGTCTTTCCGTTTTGTGCGTGAACCTAAAGAAACGATTTACTTGACTTAATTAAATTAATAAAAGCATTCATATCTTACGTTTCGTTTTTAACTGAACTTTTGTTAGTTCATTTAATTGCATTTTGAAATTTTACTATAAATACAAATACATAATCCATTGGAAAGACGAGTTTTAACGGACTACGAAATTTTTAAAAATTTATCGTCTAATTGAAATTAATTCACCTCGCAAAATGTGCACAAACGAAATTAAGGATTATTTTGCACTGTTTTTAATTTGTGTGAAACCGTAAAATTTAATACGGGCCATTTAATTGAGAACATAAATTTAAAGTTGCTAATGAGATGTTTCCCGTACAATTAAACTTTCCGTACCTAAATCCGTATGCCCGCACCGTACGGCATCCTATAGAAATTAAACCGAACAAACTTCGATTTCCGAATCGCAATTTGATCCGGGCCATGTGGATAAGTCGTGTTTACATTCCGCTCCTTTTTGCTGCTGAAAATATTCAACTTCTACTGGTTTACACGTCCTATCGCGTGCGTTCGTAAAACTTAAGTAGGTAAGTACTGTAGGTATCACTTTTGTACGTAACGATGAATGAAAACATTGTAAGGAAACTTCCATGACTACCGATTCCCGTTCATGTTTTCTGGGACAGTGAGTGGGATTTACCTTACCATTCTGAGGCTGAGACAAAGCTCTGTTGTAAGCCGTCAAAATAAGTGAAGACACGGTAAGTCTTCTGGAGAAGGTATAGGAAGGCATATTTAGTTTTTAAATGTACTAAGTAAAAAGTTTTATATTACTACGCATTCATTCGCAGACCTGTAAAACCAAGTAAATCTAGCTAAATTACAGCATTTATTACTGTAGAGTATGGGATAATTGTGAAACGTTATTTTACTTACTTAGTCAAAAATAGTGACCAGATTATAATTATATTTGTATTTTGTAAGTATAAAAGTAAGTAAGAGGTTTATAATATTGCAATTTTGCTTGTTAAAATTTATTGAACAAAATTTTTAATATGCTTTTGGGAAATAAAGCTTTATTTATTTATATAAAGGCGAAAGATACAACAAATCAGTAGATAGGTATTATAACAAGTACCTAACAGCATTACCCAATCTCATGCTTACTGTCTTGCTCACTTCCTTGCTCACTATTAAGAAAGTGGGCATAATGTAAACGGGGCTGCGTGTTTGTGAAAACAAATTTCAACCTCATGTGATTTTAATGGCAACTCAAAGGGTGAACTTTTGAACGCGGGTGTAATTAAAAGTTGCGTCTTTTGCATGTAAATTACTAGAACGCTGATGGAAATGTGTTTTTGATACTTGCTAGTATGAACTACAACCTGCATCACTGAACTTATATTCATGATGGCTTACTTTTTATTCCAGGGTTTGCCCAGGGCAGCGATTTTTTCAAAATTTAGTGTTTTACCATTGCCGTAGGAATCATTTATTTTGGCGGGATAAAAAGTAGCCTCAAGTTTGAAATGCTTTGTAGATACTTGGGCAAAGTGAGTTCTAAAATCTTATTTTTCATGGTAATGAGGCCAGTTTCAAAGATCGTATGATACATAGTAGATACACTGTATCTAGCGTAGACAGGCGTATCACTTACAATCAGGTGAACGCGTTTCTCATATTATCATTCTTTCAAAAAAAATTACGATATTTCTCTGTGAATTATTATAGAAGTAACCAACTATTTCAAATTACCTAATAAAGAAAAAAGTAGGTATTAAAGTAGCTATAAAATATTATAATGTTGTCTGCGGTTCATAATATTTCCACAACACGGAAACAAATAAAGTGCATTCAGACGAGTAAATTTAAACCTATTTTCATAGAAAAAGCTAACTTAGCGTTTATTGTGGCGATAAATTCAACGAACATTATTTACACAAAGCCCGGCGGACGTTAAAGACCGTTTTCGAAAGACGTTGGAAACTGTGTAACAATGAATTTACGGCACGGAACCACGGCGAATTTTAGCCGGACAACTAACCCTATTTTTCATCGACAATTGCTCTTGAACTTTATTATTATTACATATAAAAACTTCTGACAATCGTTTAAAAAAAATCCAAATAGTACCAGCTTTTGCTCCCGGATATGCCCGTGACATTGGATTTTTCACAACTCCCTGCGGAACCATGGGACTTTCCGGAATAAAAGTATCATTTTTATTAATACAGGATATAATTAATTATCTCTAACGCAAAAAGCCAAATTGTTTCAGTAGTAGTATTCTAGCCTTCTTCCGCCTATTTCGCCTGCACAAATTTCGGTTTTTAACTAATACCAGCAGCTTGGGCGTGAAAGAATTAAAGATACCTACTTAAACATAATTTGAACTTTGACATTTAAAATTTTGATTGTTATAGATAAAATTTTGATATGTTATTTGATAACTCGACTGATTTTTTCGACTCGCTGCTGACAATTAACCCGCTGGAAAACCTGCCCCGTGATCACTTACTACCAGGTGAGGTTGGATAAAATAAGATTTGGAGCTTAAATACAAATAACATCCTTTACCTAGAGAAAGAGCAAACTTATAATTCTCCTCTTTTCGCGTTGTCGGTAGTATTAAATTAAGGTAAAGTAGTAGAAAAAAAAATAGCACGTTACACATTCAGAAGGTACAGTCATAGATAGTAAATGGGATTAAATGCAATAAGCTTGAAACGTGAGGTCTTATTGATATCTATTCGGCCAAAGGCGATTCGATTACTGTCTAGGTCAAATGAATGAACACGTGTTGCCAGCTAGCGATATTCGCGTTGATGTGAGCTTATGCTAAGCCCTGCTGATGCTAGGCTTATATGCTAAGACCCGGTGTATAATAAGCGTAGGTAACGGGTCTACGTAGGTTCTACGTTATGCTATTACATAGAATGAAATGGATATGGAAAAGAAGACTTGTACCTACTCGTGCAAGGTTTACAATCTTATGTTTTTTAGAGTTTCGTACCCAAAGCATTGAGAAATTAATAGTAGTATCAATCATATTTGCCTTTATTTAATGACAAAGAGCTGATTTGATGATGGAACCGAAAGGTAGCCGTAGGATTTCATATGCAATAGTCATAGTACTTTAATTCAAATGCACAATATACCAAGAATACTGAAATAGTAGGATGTTTAAACTCAGAACTAGAACAACCTTTACTCGCACAACTAGTAGGTATACTCAGTTATCATACTACGAGTATTGTATGATAGTATTGACTTCATAGGTATAATAATACGTTCTTGGACGGATAATGAATACGTAGGTACCTTCTATAAAGTTCGAGTAATACATCATTCATAGATATTGATTTTATTAACCATTGGAAATTAACAACAATCGATTTTTCTTTCTTTCTCCTTCGTTAACATGTTCATTTCAAATTACGTATCGAAAGAATTTTCTTTCTACTTTCGTTCCAAAACTTTAACATTAAATCATTTTCCTGCAACGGACAGTACAATAGCATTAGCTACATGTCGATAAATCAGCGCCAAGTAGATAGTGATTGATGAGAACCAATCCGCTAATGGCAGACCTCTGTCCCGAGCCGAGAGGTTAGGTGGCGTACTGCTCTGGCTCTCACATTCAGGAGATTAATGGAGTTTTGTAGCTATATTTCTCATCTAGATGTCATCACAACCATCAGCTTTTTCATAGACAGGAAACAAACATACTCCGTCGTCAGGAAAAACGTAGGGCTTGTAGTCACTAAAACCTGCCTGAGGGGTTAGTTTAGGTTTTTGTACGAATTTCGAGTTGACTCGCATCGCACAAACGAATCGAATTCCTCCATACATTTACAGCCAGCGCCATCTATTGACAGTCAAATGTCAGCGGCTGTCCAAAGATGGCGACCCCTACTGTAGTCACGATGGACTCGTTTGCGGAAGTACGGGATTCATTAGGTATATCTCAGCCTGAAGCTTACTATAACATTGAATGATTTTTAAATGACGAAGATTCTTGAAATGATGGATATGCTTCCATTTCCTCATGAGATATCTAATTTTTTAAAACTATATAGGCTAGCGCTTGACTGCGATCACACCTGATGGAAAGTGATGATACAGTCTAAGGTGGAACGCGATTGCCTAGGAGATGCCTATTCACTCTTGATTTGAAGGCACCCGGGTTGTAAGTGGCAGGAAAAACAGTGCCTTAGAGGGTACAGTAATTAATCACAAATCAAATTCAATATGGCATAGCGTTGTCGGTACAATTAATATGAAATTAACACAAATTCCTGTGATATTCAAACCTGCGATGCGGTTAGATAATTACGTAGGTGACAATTGACATCCTAAGGTGGTATATTATGGTATTCTATAATATGTCTACATATTATGTAAAGTTGGTTCATTAGTAAATGGATTGCTGAATAGTTGCGGATTAGGACTCTGTTAGACTAAAGGCGGTTCTCGATACACTATCTATCCATGGTTTGCCTTACCTGCTAGAGAAATTTGACGAAACTTATAGCTTGAAGGAGCTTATGTCATACTGATATCTCTATTAGGGCAAAACATGGATATAGATACATATAAGAGGACAAAGTAACTTTGATCGAAATGCGTTGCGTATCGTATGTAACTGAAGCGAAAAAAATCGGCTTAGAATTAAGACTTGCCACTGACGCATTTACAAGCATAACAGTGCGATGCTACTATTGAAAGGGCTATAATGGTACCCCTAACAAGTAAGTATCATCATGCCTGTGAGATAGCAGTTAAATAAGTCAACTTTTAATTGAACAAAAATACAGTGTGTGCTCAAGATTCATTATAACTTGATCACAATAATAATCGTTTCTTCGGTTAATGTTAAAAAAGTCAATGGTGGTAAGTTCACGGATTTTTGTCGCATTAAAGTTGAGCTGCCAGTAATATCGAGCCTTAAATATATTCCAATTAAATCTATCCTTAGTTGCAAATTTATGACGCAAGTGTGATCAAGTCCTTAATAGTAGTACGTACCTATTTTTGTCAAATACTTATAATGTTATAAAAAATGTATTTGAATAATGTAACGGCTTATTTTCACGAAAAATTACGTTTTAGAGACCGTTTTTCCAAAAAGATATCGCAATATAGCTGTGGTAGAATTCTAAATCCCTCGTCCCATGAGGTTGATTGTGCACTGACAAGTTTTTGTGATTTTAACAGTAGTGATAAAAATTAGTAAAAGAATCATGTGATTTTTTATTTTTATCTATCAAATATCTATGTATTTATTGAATTTTGACACCTGAAAAACTATTCAGCTGGCAGCATTTTAAAAAGACGACTAAACCGGATAATCAGCAGGTAGTAACAGAAAATTATGGCAGAATGGTATTTAAAGGCTCAACTATTCCACTTCTGATTAAGAGGGGGCTGAAAGCTAGCAAAACTTGTCATGCGCAAAACATCGTTCTGGTACAAAAGAGCATGGCGAATTACGCGAAATAAGGATGTAATTTATAGTTTACCGTAATAACTTTTAAAATACGTAACTTAGAAAGAAAACGATAATACACGTACTTCGTAATATTTATTGGAATAATAATCCTAAACCTTGGCTCTCTAGTACGTATAACATTGATAATAAATTGAAAATTGTAAAAAATAGGATGCAACTTCAGGATTTTTTCTATCGACAAAAAATTATCCTTTTATGTTTTCACTAATACAGTTTCTCGAAAATATGATGTAATATTTGTGTGTTTTATTTCAGGTAGTTTAGACTTGATTTACTAATGTAAAAATCAAATCTTGAATTGACTTCTTCAGTTTATCCGAATAAAAATATCCGTAAGTGCACAATCGCCCTATATCCCTCATCCCGTTATAACTCATCCGAGGAATGGGAAAAAAATTTAAAGGGTAATCCTCATACGAGGGTGAATGTTCGGCTAAGATAAGCGTCGACTGCTTTTTGTCTCATAATAAGAGGATCTTAATGTGAGGGTCTTTGTTAAATCGTTAGCGAAGGGCTTAGGAGATGATGTTGTGTTTTCTTGTGATAACTTGATCCTGGAGTTATACTGGTGTATTACTTACTAACTAATAAAGTTGTTGACACTTTAATACATTGTCTTTTTGTATCAAATATGTATGTATTTCAAGGAAAGATTTTTATTGAGTTGCTTAGCATGTTCTAAAAGATAGGGATATCAAATACGTCTTGATAGACAAAAATATATTGTAAAACAATATCTAGGTAATATAAAAAATTCTCGTGGCAATTTTTAGTAGCCAAACTCCACCGAAACAACTTGAAATGAAGCGGCTCGACCGATTGTTATAAAATTTTCTATGTATGTTTGATAGGTCTGAGAGTATATCGTCAGTTATTTTTTATATCCATAAGTGAGAAAAAAATATATGGCAAAACAACGTTGTAACGGCCAGCTAGTATTTTTATAACAATTATTTACATATCAATCTTCGTATTTTAAACTGATTTATTCAAACATTTCAGTAATCAACGTATTGTGGTCGATTCTGTAGTGCAAAATTTCTAAACTAAGCTAATTTAAAATAGTGCTATCCTTTTCAAACTGCTCCCGATGGAAAAAGATGGCACTTTTTTAAATTAATTTAGTTTAGAGATGATTTAATCGACCACATTGTATATTCATCCAAAAATACACATTCAACTGATTAAAAAAACTTTTACGAAATACTAAAATATCGCTGCATACTTTTCAGCCATGCATATCGTAACTATGCTGAGCTGCGAGGTCTCTGTTAGAACAGTTACTTTTTATGATCAGTTGTATAAATTTATTTATTTGTGTTTGTTTTTTATTCACAACTACATTATCGTGAACTCTCTGGAATGCAGGTTCCCTCTCGATATTTATTCCGATAGATACTCTGAAAAGTCAGAGGCGTATGCCCAATGTTCAAACCCCTGACCCCTGACGACAGGCAGTAGTCTGAACCAATGACCTATAGTGGTTTAATTTTTTGATGCTCTCTATGGATACGTAGATTTATGTTTGAACAATTACGAATCCTCAAGTTCTTTGGCCACATTACAAGAAGGGAGGATACCATTTTGGCCTTTTGGGAGGAGGTCTTTTGGTTTAACGGCGAGTGGAAGTCACCCGTTTAAGTGTTTGATCTGATGATATTAGCCCATCAGAATGGACTAATATCATCAGAGCCAGTTCCTCCTACACCGCAATCACGATTCAGATCATGTGTTGAAACTTGATACCACATTTGGTCATTCTTCTTTACAAAATCATAGTTTCTACTAATAAAATTCAAACTGTAGAGATATAATATCATAGAGATTTCAATAAGTAGATAGATGAATGCGATGTCATCCAACTATTTACTTGTGTTTGAATAGGAAGTTGTTGTATTCAACCAATGCCTGCAATTGTAGATTAATTACACTAAAAAGACCAATAGTGAACGTCCATTGCATGAGGCGTCTAGTTCTTAAATACCGCATCTAGGCCCACAATTTTTACCAAAGACTCATTAATACTACTTTAGTTAAGTTTGGTTAAAAAATTATTCTAGTGTGCGCAAATGCTTGTGAAGTGGCTCATGGTCTTTTCTTCGTATATTAATCCGGTGATGTAAGAGGTCAAAGACGGATCGCATGATTACGAAAAATTACACTTTATTAAAATTTTAATGCATTCGACAAAAATTATTTTGTATTTAAATTAAAGTAATCCTAAAATTGTGATTGTTCTTAGTTACAAATTATACAATAGTTAACAGTGAAAGGTGCTACGCTACGACATATTATATACCCTGACTTCGACTGCATTTTTCAAAATTCGAGGGGAAATTTAATCCGAGTTTAATTGGTTATTTTTCTTCGCCGTTTTACTCTTGACAGGGCGGTCGTGGTTATCCAGTTAGGAAACACTGTTTGAGGCAGTTGTTATTGTCCTCATGAGTAAACGCCATTTCTCCCTGCTCGTCGTGATTCTGGTGCACTCATGCTAGGGAACACAAACAGGAGTCTTGATTTGGTTGATCCATCGCACGGGTTACCTTCCAGATGGTCTTGTGCCCTCTACTTAGCCCTGCACGACAAGTTGTATTGACTAATGCCCTCACCGCGAGACGTAGCCGAAGAACTTGAGGACGCGACTTTGTACCAACTTCGATAAACGATGTTGAACACCTAGTTCTTAAATTTCAAAATTGGCTCAGAACTGCTTTGGTGAGAAAAATCGGCCATGGCTGCTTACTACCAGCAATGATGCACCCTCCAAGCAACTCAATGTCTCGGTGCGAAGCTGTGTGGCAACAGTTAAGAGTTTACCCCTTTTGAAATATTACTTTACAACACTAAAGTTAGTACTTAATTATCAGTTGATTTGATAAAAATTTTAAATTATTAAAATTTTAAAATGGACAAATCTACTATAGAGGTATTACAGAAAACAGAGGATAACAAATATTTTATTTCATGTAGGTCATCATAAGAGTCTCTGTATGCTAGATACAGATACTCTTATGATGAGTCTTTTCATTTTACATATAAACCTTTTTTCACGTCCCACTGTGGACATAGGTCAGAATGAGACTATTTTGGTCATAGTGGACGACGCAGGCTAAGTGCGAGTTGAAGCGCTTCACAAACTTTTAAGTACATTATGGTGAACTCTCAAGTATGTAGGTTACGTCACGAATTTTCTTTCACTGCTAAGCAACTGATACCGAGTAGTTTCCACAAACACACAACTACGAAAAATCAGAAATGAGTTACCGGGATTCGAACCTCCAACCTGTAGCAATGGGCTATTTAAAGAAATAAGTACCTTTATTTGAATAATTTTCTTGGAACACAAGAAGTATTTCAAGTCTGAGTCAATATTGCCGGTAATTTCCATCCACATCAACTCGACTGGCGTCTTTATAAATACATAATACCTGGAAAGCCCCCGTGTATTGATTTTGATCCCTCTTTTCGTAATTTGGCTTGTACTCGTAGAAATGGAGTGCTCTGAGACAGGAATAATTAAGTAAAAACGAAGCTCAGATCCTCGTTATTTAGTACCTACTGCCTTATATTTTCAAGATCTGCCTAAAACTGAAAAGGGTATAATTATAATATATTTTTTATCATTAATAGACTTTCGCTTGATTACAATCATGTCTGATGGACAGAAATTATGAGGTCTAGGATGGAGCGCGCTTGCCTTGAAAATGCCTATTCACTCTGTTCTTAAAGGCACCCAGATTATACTTGGCTGGGAACACAGAAGCTGGAAGTTTCCACATCTTAGCGGTATACGTATCAGAAACGTGGAAGAAAAACGTTTCGTTCGAGATCGTTGGACATCAACCACATAAGGATGCCACTTCTCTCGGCTTCTTGCGGTTCTGTGGTAGAAAGGTACTAGACTGTGGAGTTCTGAGCACACTCTCCAAAGTATATTCTGTAAAAAACCCGCTAAACAGGCAACTTTGCATCGGTGTTCTAAACTAAGCAATTTTCTAATATACCAATTTTTTGTCACTGTGCGATGTGTGGTCAATTGGACGTAATAGCTAAGATGCGGGTTTAAATATGTTACGTTTTTGGAGTCCTTTTTATTGAATTAAAAAAATTTTAATTACATATTATGTTTTAAACATTTCTGAAAACGAATTACCATCACGTTCAATTTTGACTTTTTTTTGGAGAAATTACATATATGTATTTCTTACACAGGGACTCAAAATAAATCTAAACTTACTATATGATTTAAAAAATAATAAATTATAATATTTACAAAATATATACACCATCCAAACTTATTTTGACTTATCTTAATAAGATTTTCATTTTTCTACTGCATTTGCGTAGATTATGACCAAGTTACCAGCACAATATGTAATTTTAGTACCTGGTTGTAAATTATAGTCCCAAGAGTACTTATTAGCACTAGAAGCAAGAACAGCGCTTTCGAGAGGACATTCAGGACCTTTAAGATTTTATTAAACTAAACTATAAGCTACTTTATAATAATCGTTATGTTAGTGAACTATCTTCACTATATCACTCGTATAAGAGGACGTAGTGGTTTAGAAGTCTAAACTCTGGGTAGATGAAAATGAAAATCTTTATTATTTGTCACACAGGCTTTATGAACAGTGAAGCTATGTGACGAGATTCAAAAGGCAGGTTTTCATCGAGAAGAATTGGCAAGAAACTCGGCATCGGTTATGTAGCGTAGGCACCGATTGGCTTGTGATGGTTGCTTTGCTATGTTTATCAGCGATGTGCGAGCGATGAACAATTTTTAATGAGAATCATCCGGCAGAGAGGTCACCATAAAGTGTAGTTTTTCTTGACAAACTTTTACATAGTATAGTGGGCATTTGAAAAATGGCCGGGGCACAGCATGAACGAAAAGCTACATCAGCATCCGCTTGGCAAATGGCCAGCGCGGGCCACGGATAACACTTCAGATAACACTGCGAACAAGTTTGGCTGTAACATTTGCCCGAGTTTTGGCTGGGTTTTAGATAGATTTGTAGTTTCACTTTTTTGTTTTTTTCTTCAGTTGTTTTGCTCGATTTTCCACAAACTGGCAACTGATAATTAATTTAGGTCTTTATGCACAGGCCACACCGTTAGTGGTTAGCTAAGCTATTTTCAAATAACTTCATGTACTTTGTGTGCATATATTTAATGAGCTACGTGAACTAAGCTCATTGCAGATAATTAGGTTATCTTTGCTCATTTGTTATAGCGGTCAATACTTAGGAACTTTCTCTACAATCAACTCAACAAGAATCATCAAGTTTTTCTCGCTCAAGAAGTGCACAGTTGACACTGGATTCAATTTTGACAAAAGAGACTTTCAGTTTATCTCTGACTATAAACACTGTAGATGAAAAAAAATCTTTTTTTTTAAATGGTAAAACACCAAGAGCTATGAAAGCTGAAAAACTTGCTTTTTTTGAGGCTCAAAGTCCGGCAAAACTATTCAAATATTCCCTCTTCTCGGTGCTCGCAAACTTATTTCTCGCTCATCGTCAGGGATGAGACAAGTACCTAATGATGTCCCATTATCTGCGATATAACTCTGAAAAAATATTATTTTTTAATTTTATTATCAAAATATTAAACTCGGCCGAATATAATAAATTGATGTAAACGAGAACTCATTACGAATCTCGTTTAATTACTCGGCAGACATCTTGCAATTAAATTGTCGGTGTAAGTTGTTCGCACACTACCGCAACAAGCGCAAGTTCGACATCCAAGATCCATGATTTCCTTATAACGCATTTTCAATAGGTACTTTGTCTGAAAAAGCAGTCAGTAGGTAATGATGACCTAAATAGAATAAAAAATATTTGGATGCCTAAGTCAACAGAATGCCCTGATCTGTGACGAAATAATTCAAATTACAAAACTTTATTTTTAGTCTTTAGGGCCAGTATGAAAATAAGACGATGAATTTGTAATAAATCCTAATAATAAAAAGATCTGCTCAAAACACTGTGATGTTTCAAAATCCTGCGGGTGATTATCGTAAATAAAATTGCATATTGCCCAAACATTGCCGGTAACCATAGCAACGTTACCATCACCAGCCAATCGGTGGTTTGGCTGTATGACCGATACAATCTTTAACGAATTCGCCGACGCAAATAATAGCTAACAGATGAGTTTCCAAGATGTAACTTCACCGTTATCTTACATTCAGGCAAGGGTTAGAGAGCTATTTTGATTTAACTCTTTGTATCGCGCTGTAATGCGGCTTTTGCCGCAATGTGCAATCAACATTAAATCCGATGGCGTCGTTTTACATCCAGAGCATTTTAATAAAATGGGGACTCAACTCACAAAACAGCAGGTACCCACGCCTCAATAAGGTATTAAGCGAAGAGTTTGAAATTACAGTAAAATACGCATTGAGTGGCGCGTAAACAGTGCGGGAGTGCCGCGTTCCAACATTTCGCGGAACTCTGTGTTCAGGAGAGGATAATCGTTTCTGGGAGAGCCGGGGGAGCTCTCGAAAGCGCGGTAGTGAATATTCAAAGTGGATTTTGTGAATTCTACTTAAAGTGCTACTCTACCTGTATAACGTATAGTCTACAATCTACATGCACCTTGGTAGCAAAATATTCACTGCCGCGCTAGCAGTTGCCCGTAACTTCATTGTGTTGATTTTGAGTTTTAAAGTGTCCAACAGGATCCCAAAATAAACGAGAATCAGTTCTATAATTACTAAATCTATAGTACTATACATCGACACCTGCAATTTAAAACATTGTAACTCACTTTTTTGCGAAAATGACCTTTTAACACAGACTACATAAGAAAAAAATGCTCTTTCTTTTGCGCTTACCAACGTATCTCAATTCACTCCCGTTACGATTTTAGCCAGCATAAAAACATTGTAACTAGTCGTCCACTAACGATGAAAAAAAGGTATCTTTAGTTACAAACACTTGCCCGTGGTGAGTAATACTAATTTTACAAAACAATAAGTGTAACATAAGATACAATTCATTTCTTGTAAGATTTCTTACATAAATGAAAATATATCGTCAACTTTCTTCGTAACTTGAATTACGATGTTTTCATTCTTAAAAATATAATTATCATTTCAAATAAAAAAATTGTAAGTTGAGTTACCATTATTTATTCCGCCGTATATTTACGTTCGTGTTCTAATAACTAAACTTACAATGCATGCAGTGTCAACCACGTCCCCCTCACTTCTTGTTTTGATCGAGTTCCAACGTGTTCATTGCCGGCGTTTTACGCATTGTTAATTAATTTGTACTGTTTTAATGTTAAAAATAGCAATAAATGTGACTAAATTCAGTGAAAATGAGTCGTCGCAGTAAAATACTGGCGTTAGCCCTAGGAAAAAGTAGAATTCTAGAGAATTGTGAAGGTTAGTACCTAAACACTTGCCTAACAACCACTAAGTTTTACTATTATTTTATTCTAATTGTCATATTTTTTTGACGAAATAGTACTTATTTAAAGATAAATGCTTTAAATCTGACCCTATATTTACATAATGCTATTGTATTGTGGTTCATATTACTCAGTACATTTTTATTGTATTGATTTTAGAAAATGAAAGTTGTTCAAACGAACAAACAAACGAAAACATTGAACACTTACTGTTGGATCCACTGCAACCGGGACCGAGTTTTTTAGAGACAGGTCTGTAATTAATTATGTATTATTTTATTATTTATTAATGTGAATCTATTTTGGTATAGGTAGGTAAGTACCTACACGAGTTATCTACTTAGGTATATAATTAAATGTTCGAATAAGTACCTACAATGGTCATGTCGTAATTACGGACCACTACAAAAGAGCCAACCGTGAATACCTACTTTTTACCATTCTGTGGATTAAAACGTTATGTTTTCGTTTCCAGGCCACGATTTGCTAACTTTTAAATACAATTTAAGAGAACGTACTCCGGTTAAACATCGAGACCAAGTGGCAGCCTCCGACACGTCAATTGAAGAACCTTTCTCACCAGTAGTTTCAGAATATATACCGCCTCAAGAAAACGGTTAGTATTGTTTATTTATTATTGTAATCCTACTAAATATTAACATCCTAGTATTATTTAAGCAAAAGTTTGAATGTCAGTTATAGTCTGTATGTAAAACCGCATGGCACTGCTAGTCATGTAATAAATTAAATATTTTAATATTTCAGCTCCAACAGTTGTAGATACTGATAGTACAGTTTCACTTAACGATGAAGTTAAGGAAAAATATGACAATATACTAATACAAGAGATGAACGGCTTGGTTGATGGAGGTAACTTGATATAAATACTTGTTTCCTATAACAAGAAGAAACGAATTTTTTGATGAATTATGGTGTTAATCATGTAATTTTGTATTATTTTTTAGATCAAAATCAAGAGTCACGCGATGCTGTAGTGCTTGACCAGCCAGTTGAAAATACAGCCGCAGAATCTAGCAATTTGATGGAAAATGAAAGACTACCTTATGCAGAACTGGTTTCAACTTCATTACAAAAGAAAGGGAAAAGGAATTATCCAAAAAAAAGCAGTCCAGGAAGAAAGAGAATTTCGAACAAAGAAAATTGGGTAGCAGAAATTCGTAAACGTAAGAAAAATTTAGGTGAAGAATTTACTAATAGAAAGGGACAGCTAATCCAAAAAAAAACAATTAAGCCTAGCTGTGGTGCTAAATGTCCACGTAAATGTAGAGAATTGATTACAGAAAATCAAAGAAACTCAGTATTTAATAATTTTTGGTCATTAGGTGATCATAATAAACAAGCTGATTATTTAAGCCGACTTGTCAAAAGAGTTCCTAGAAAACAAATTATCGCTAGTTCAGCTTCGTCTAGCCGTCGTAAGTGTTCTTATGAGTATTATTTGCATTTAGATGGTCAAGAGATAAGAACTTGTAAAACTATGTTCTTAAATACTTTTTCAATTACCGACATGTGGATACAAACTCTTTTCAAAAAAATGAGTAATTCTGGTACAGGTACCATTTCAAATGATATTAGAGGCAATCGCTCGCGCAAAAATATTATTCCCGAGCAAATTAAACAATCTATTCGAAATCACATATCAGAAATGCCATTGGTAGACTCGCACTACGTTAGAAGTAGATCATCTAAACAGTACCTGGATGCAGAACTGAGCTTACCTATTCTTTATAAGTTATTTACTGAATTTATGAAAGAAAAATATCCTGATCAGGAAGTGGCTACATTTCGGCAATATAGAGAAATATTTATCACGGAATTTAATATTGAGTTTAATAAGCCCAAGAAAGACCAGTGCCCCAAATGTGACATTTTTAAAAACGCTTCTGTCACTGATAAAAGTAAGTTAGAATATGATTTTGCTTTACATATTGCTAATAAAGAAGTAGTTAGAACATTAAAGAACATGGACAAAAGCCGAGCCAAAAACTCTGATTCTGTTGTAACAGCAGTCTATGATTTACAAAAAATTTTAAATACTCCACAGTCAGAAGTATCAATTTTTTATTATAAAAGAAAACTTGCTACTTATAATTTCACAATTTTTGATATGGGTAAACGTACAGGATATTGCTATGTGTGGGACGAAACTATCGGACGTAAGGGCTCGAATGAAATAAGTAGTTTTGTATTCGACTTTATAAAAATGAAAGTTCAGGAAGGTTATACTGAATTCAATTTCTACTCCGATAGCTGTGGTGGTCAAAATAAAAATAGGATAGTATTTGCAATGTACGCGTATGCTAGTAAGATGTTCAATATTACTATAAATCATCATTTTTTCGAAGTTGGACACTCTCAAAATGAGGGTGACGCAATGCACGCACTAATAGAGCGAAGAAAAAAATATAGAGTTATTTATGTCCCTCAGCAATGGGTTGCATTGATCAGATGCGCCAAGTCTACAGGTTCACCTTATGTAGTAAAAGAGGCCAATCAAAATGATATATTGGATTATAAACAGCTGTTATCATTTTACAAAAATTGGGACCGCGATATTAACAATGTGAAAGTAACCTGGAGTAAAATTATGCACATTAAATTTATCGGCAGCTTACCAAACATAATTACTTTTCAATATGATTCTTTAAGTGACACTGAGATGTCTATAAATATAGCTCTAGTTTCTGTTCGATCAGGTACTCGTCGTAGTGTAAAGGAACCTCAAAACAATGATCAAAATATTAACATTCCAAAGGCTTATAACGCGCTCTTACCTATATCTGCTGCAAAATATAAAGATTTAATAACTTTGTGCAATAACAAAGCTATTCCAGATATATATCATGATTATTTTATAAATTTGCCTCATTTGAGCTCAAACGTACCAAATGCAAGTGAGTCTGATTAATAGGTACCTAATTGTGTCTATTTTTTTATGCATAAATTATAAAGAATAAGTTTTTTGTTGCTGTAGGTACTTAATTCCCGTCAAACATATTTAAATGTGAGTGCCAGTGAACGGAGAAGAAAGCAACAGCTCTTACTCATTGTTCTTTCACAAAATACCTTATCTTTTGTAAAAGAAACAATGAGAGAGTTTATCCACTTCCTTCGCCTACCACCAGTAATTAGTTGAATAAAAATTAGAATGTGATTGGTTGATATCCCTAGTTCCCATGAAGATTCAAAAATGTCTGTGTTACATTCCTGTCAAACTTTATTGTAGTTGCATAAACTGGAAGGAGAAGCAAGCAATCGCTCTGACTCGATAGAGCGATCAAAATCTCCGCTTTCACTCAAATATTATAAACTTGCGAGGAAGCAGAGGGAAAATGATTGCTCTGTCTTTTTCTTAAAACGAGTCATAGTGATGACTTGCTTCTCCTGCCAGTTTACCCAACTACAATAAATTATGACAGGAATGTAACACAGACATTAATTTTTCTAAATTGTAAAAGGCTGATTCAATAACGGTTAATTTTCAATGAAGATTTCAAATGTCTATTATTCACAGTTTACAGGTTCTAACTTTAATGTAGCTGCGTGAAATTAGAGGGTAAAGCAAGCCATCACTCTGTCACAAAAGACAATTTTCCCCTACTTCCACGCAACAACAATAAAGCCTAAAGGCAACTGTTGTACGTCCTTAAAACGTTTATTAATTTTAATTGAAAATTCTATGATTATTGTCATTTTACTTTGTAAAACTTACAACCTATGTAAACCTAAATGTAAAGATTGATTAACTTTAGGTTTATTTTGATAATTTGGAATTATAATAATAAAAACAATGCAAATTAATTCATTTTTTATTTTTATGGTAACTCCAACTATGTAATAAAATGAATACTATGCATTGTAACTCAGACTTACAATTATTTTTCTAGGTAAATTAGTTATTGCCCTACTAAATTGCATTGTATGTCTGAGTTACAACTGTAATTTGGAAACCCGTTTTTAATGAAAAATCATTGTAAGTCATAAAAACATATAAAATACTTAAGTAAACAACATATTAGTCAAACAGAAATGTAGATAATTCCTTTTTACTTATATTTACAAAATTGAAGACGCTAGGACTTTATAGGAACAAAGTGAGAATATTTTGAATGTTTAAATCGCTCTCCTGAAAAGTAGTGAAAAATGAGTTACAATGTTTTAAATTGCAGGTGTCGACATATAGTATACAGCGTTCGTCGTGTATTTATCATTCAAAAGATACGAATTTTCCCAGTTATTTTTTTGTCTAATTTTCGCATTAAATTATATTTCCACATTAATAGAGTACTCTTGTATAGGTATTGCTCTTCGATCTCAGTATGATAGTAAGGTGCCCAGGATCTCATCACCGTCATCGAAGGTACCTTCATGTGGAGGGAAAGAGGTCAGAAAATATCCCAGACCTTATATAATTCCAGAGATATTTGTATTGCAAAAAGATGTTCCAAAGGTGTGTATAAAATTGAGGAAGATACTTTGTTATCTGTTTAATTTTTTTTATAAAAAAGTTACTCTAAAATACTTTGAAGTAGGTAGGTTTGAATAAGTACTTAGAATCTTCCATACAAGTTCACCTTGTAATAGCTGTTCTAAATGAACTACGTCAAGTGTGAAGTTCAGGTTTACACAGACCAAGTACCTAAGCATAATTAATACCTAACTAAATGAAATACAGGTTTTACAAAATAATATAATTGTTTTAAACACGGCCTGACGATGTATTTATTTAAGTTGGAGATCGCTCATGCTAAATCTTAATAAGACGAAATTCAAAAAATGTATAAGAATGACAGTATACTGTATATATATATATATATATATATTTTTTTTTTAATTATTATGTAATGTTATTGTATTTTTAATTTAATATATACCACAAAAGCTTAGTATACTGTTGTTTTCTTCAATTTGTCGTTTTTATGTCCATACTTACATTTTTTTAATTTCATTCCATTTGGAGTTTTAAACTGTGCTGGGCCATTAACAATTTTCTCTGCTTCTGTTAGAAATGTTGAAGAAAAAAATTGTGTGAAAGCCTGCATGTATTCGAGTTCTCCAAGTGATGCGTTCTGAGGAAGACACGTCAAATGTCCTTCCTGAGAAGTTCTGTTTAGGAAACAATATCGTAAGGTGAAACATACTTAGTACCTCTGGCACAGATTATATGGATAAGTAACTGAAGAAACCGCATGATTAGTAGTGGTTGAGAAAGAGTTGAGAAACAGTGAGAAAGAGAGAAAAAGAAAAGAATTGATAATTTTTTTACTCAATACTAGTTAGTACTTGATTACGATCTCACCTAATAGTTAAGTAAGTTATGTTGCAGCAGAAGATGCTATCGTACTAACTTGAAGGGGTAAGTAACGCACCCCTAACGGTTTCTAGACAAAAGGAAAGCTAAATCGCTTGGCAATGCGTCTGCGATGCGATGATAGGGAAGCAAATTAGCAACGGCCGTAGCCTCTCACCAGAAAAAATACTTATAGTAAAATGATAGGAGAGGGTTAGATGGCAACTGAAACTATCTTCCGGGGTAAGTTAATAGCAGGCTGATCACGTGCTCATTATATTGACCCAGGCTCTAATCGATTTACCGGTTAATCGGATAGATATCGATAACATCTCACGTTCGGCCGTATTGTCTTAAATCCCATTGTTCTGCAGTTGAAGATTGTTCTAGAATTAATAGAACTTCCACAGGCGGCTCGGCCGGCCCATATTGTACTCTGATTTATAGTTTGAAGAACAATAATAAATCAAATAGGAATTGCCGCGGGGATGTTTCTGGGGGGTTCGAGTTAGACCGGATACTATCTCTGAATATCTCAACATTATAATATGAAAACTAGCTCACCAGCAGAAGTTGTTTTTCTTTCAACGAGTCAAAAATGTTGATTCTGGGAAGCGACCCCGAGTGTGAGAATTCGATAAGGATTTAACGTCCTCCCTGGCGCAGTGGCGCGCGCCCGAATTCGAGTGGGAGGTCGCGGGTTCGATGCCCGCCAATGACCACTTTAAAATTTTATAATTTTTAAATTGGCTCAGGTCTGGTCTGGTGGGAAGCTTCGGCCGTGTCTAGTTACCACCCTACCAGCAAAGACGCACCGCCTAGCGATTTAGCGTTCCGGTCTGCGTAGAAACCGTTGGGGTAAATTTAAAATTACTTACCCTTCCAAGTTCGTACGATAACATAGGCTGCATCATCACTTACCATCAGGTGAGATAGCAGTCAAGTACTGTACAATGTACATGGTAAAAAAATATGGAAATTAGCGAACTGTGTTTGTTTTTAACTATGTCAATCAGAGAGCACCTTAAGCCTTTTTAAAGTTCTGATTCACTCACTCTTACATTACATTTCTATATTACCTGCAATAAAAATGTAAATATTACAACAAAATGATACAGAGAAAGTTTTGATTACGCATTTATTTACATTATCTTAATTGTTACAAAATGAAATTTAAATAATAATTTAAATATTAAAAGTATTATTATAAATATGTGATCTCATAAGAAGGTGAAAACCACGTAAAAACTGACGATAAAAACCCCTGGCATTTTTCGTCCCCTCTCTTTATTTCGCACACCAAACACGTCCCATACTTCTTTCTGAACGGAATTGGTTCCAGTGATCGAGGGGCCGATTGAATTTAAACCTTTTTTTCAGCGGTACACGTTACAATTTGGCAGAGGTTTTACGCCGCAGTGATTCAGATATGGGATGCTACACTCTCGCCGACACTGCAGCTAAGAAAAATCTTCTTTTTCATGTCGAAAAATGAGGCACTACTGTTTTTTATTTTACTTTGTAAAAGCGAAAGATTAAATATTTTGTTGAATTAATGCTGTTCTAGCTTTTGCTCGCTGCTCTGCTAATCGCACGGAATCCAAAGATTACATATCCTTGACAAAATATCAAACTTTAGCCTTAATACTAATAATTTGACTTCCAGGTTTTTTATTTTATTTTGCTAGAGCTCTTCCTTCAAACACTCCTCTGTGAAAAGAAAAGCGCTATTTAAAGACTTTAATTGAGAATTTCAGTTGTTTACAACAAAAAGCCACCAGAGCGCCTCAATTTTCAGACGAGAGTGTACAAACCGCGAATGTTTCTTTACAGTCTGAAAGTCTTTAACTTTGTATGGACGAGGCGATGCGACAGGAAGATGTCGAGGGGGTACATTGCAGCGTAAACTTTTACATCAATTTTCGTATTACCAATGGATTAAAACCGTGGGTCGGTCGTAGGAAAGTTTCGATTGGATTGGAAGACGAGTGTCGTGAATCAACGTTATAAAATTTGTATTCAGGTGGCTTAGCTACTTTACTTTCTCCCTGGACTGAATTCGATCGATTTAAAGGAATATTTGATGTTACTTCAACTCGCGTAGGGATTGTAAACACTGGGTGGTTTTCGAATTAAAATGGTAATACACGAAAAGTTTATGTGGCGTTTTTCCTTGAAATAATTCAATATTAAAAGCCTTTACTATATAAATCGGGCCTGAAAATGATTTTTTAAAGAAAAAAGCTTTTAATTAAATGGCTTTAGTTGCTAAATGTCTTAACTGATAACTTATTATTAATTTGATCTTAACTATTTATGATTTTTTTTAAAAGATGAAGAGTAAAATATTGAATAACATTAGACATTTTACATTATTTTTTATTATTATTAGTATTTTTCTTCAATAAATTATGCAAATAAATATTGTTCATATTTTTGAACACTGGAGCACGGAATGAATTTCATCCTAACAATTAATAAAATAATAGGTACAAATAAATTCCATATATCTCGTATTATAATTTAACAACTTACAATAGAAGTGCTTAACTATCCGTCGAAAATAGAAAATTTACTTAACTAAGGGCCGATTTTTCAATCGCCAGTTAGACTATCTGAGGAATAAATTTGAAGATATGCCATACAAAATCTGTCAAAACGTCATAGTTATTCCTTAGTTAACGTTTATCTGGAGATTGAAAAATCGGCCCTATGCTGAGTAATCTATAAAAACTTTACATGGGAATGGGTCAAAAGTAGGCCACCTTGATGTTTATCACTGCGAGATATCAAAACAAACAGAAGTGATCTAATTTCTGAAGTCAGCGATAAAATGCGTAGCATCTCGGTAATGTTGACACCAAATATTTGCACAGTTGATTAAAGGTTTATGAAGTGACACTACTAAAGTAGGTATTTTATAGTATGAATCATATTTAATTTATTACGATATTTACTTTAATGTTTTTTTTTAAGTGATTATTGATATTAAACTCAAACTCAAACTCAAACTCAAAATATATTTATTTCACATAGGCCTAACTTACAAGGCACTTGTAAAACGTCAATATGATATATTTTACAAATTATGTATGGTGATAACTACAAGACGACTTAAAACTAAGTTTATGAGGGTTCAAACGCGCCCTGCACTGAGAAGAAGCCCACAACAAACTCAGCCGGGTTTTGTTTTCGGTTATCACCACTTCACAATGCTCTTAAAAACTAGTTGAGCTAGTATAATTAAAATTAAAGCAGGTCACTCCCAAGGATTCGATTCATTTAAATAATCCTTAACACTATAGTAAGCTTTATTAACAAGCTTTCGTTTTACAACGACTTTGAACTTTTTGAGGGATAAATTTAATATTTCACTAGGAAGTTTGTTGTAAAAGCGTATCCCGTTGCCTTTAAATGATTTATTTATTTTCTCTAGTCTTGTTTTATTCACTACTAGTTTGTTTTTACTTCTAAGATTAATTGCATGGAGATCGCTTTTTTTAACAAAATTATTAATATTTTTATGCACATATATCAAATTATCAAATATATACTGTGCATGCACCGTCATTATATTAAATTCTTTGAATTTTTCTCTTAAAGATTCCCTTGGTCCCATTTTGTAAATGGCACGAACAGCCTTCTTCTGCAGCACGAAAATGGTATCAATGTTAGCAGCATTACCCCATAGCAAGAGACCATAGGACATAATGCTGTGAAAGTAACTAAAATATACCAGTCGAGCAGTCTGGACGTCTGTGAGCTGCCTAATTTTTTTAACCGCGTACGCAGCAGAACTATTAAATCAAAAAGAAATGATTTTTGAGAAGGAGTATAGAGAAGTCTATCTAATACTAATCAAAAACATAGTGATGAAACCTGCATGTCTTGCCCTCCATGTTTTCAGAGGTGTGGAAAGCTTGCCAATCCGTGAACATAGCCAGCGTGTATAGCCAAAGCCTTTTCAAATGTAGGAGGTGTGATGATGATAACTGCAACTACTGCTATATTAAATTATTATGAATGTAGTTGGCATTATGTATTACTCGTAGGTTTCAGTAATGTTTACCGACATGACTGTGTATCATATTCCAGTAAGTTGGATCATAAAATTTTGTCGCGATTTTTGTAGTTGCTAAGCTGGCTTTAATTATAATGATGTCATAATATAGTCATAATCCAGATTTCACGTCATCACCATTAATCTATTAATATCCTACTAGGTACTGGAGACTGGCATTATTATCTCACATAAAAGATTTATCCCTTGATAAAGAACTTTTGATGAACCACTAAATTACTTGCTATACTAATACGCAAAAAGCAGTGGTTTATTAATACTTCTGCCGTCTAGCAGCAAGTTCGATATTTGAATCCCTTTTGACTTCTCGGAACTTAATAATAAATACGTCATATACAAGAACATTACACACATCGCAATCTAGCCCCAAAGTAAGCGATAGCTTGTGTTATGAGTTCTAAAAAACTAATAAAAACACATGAACATTATATTTAACAGACATAAATATAGTATAAAAATAGACACTGGAAAACATTCATGCTCATCACACAAGCATTTTCTAGTTGTGGGAATCGAACCCGCGACCTCTGATGCAGAGGGCAGGACCACTACCACTGAGCTATTCGGTCGTCGTTATATCACTCGCTTACACAGTAAAGGAAAATATTGTAAGAAAAATTGATTTTTAACTGGTGTTATGAGTAGGTAGTAGGTACGTACTTTGCTAGTCTTAATATTAAGTACATAATTATTTTCGATCTCAGATCAATGCGTATGGTATAGACATTGGTACCATCTTAAATTTTAACAAATTATGTAGGTTGCAACTTTGTTTAGTCAAAAAATCCCATTAATGATGCGGTGTTGGGGCTAATTGTGTTTACATTAAAAAAGAAAAACTGTACTTCATTAGCACTATGATACCGGAATTTCCACTGTATGAACTTACAAATACGTTTGTGAAAAATCGAAATAGGTGTATTTAAGCCTGTAGTGTGTTTACAATAAAAAAGAAAAACTGTATTTCATTAACACTATGATACCGGGATTTCCATTCTATGAACTTACAAATACGTTTGTGAAAAACCAAATATTTAAGCCTGTAGAGTTTGCCTACTCCGTGTTTATTTTTTCAACAGTTTTAGCACAATAGATTACCGAGCGTTTACAGAATATTGGCCTCTAAGTCCAACCTTGTCTATCGGTTCCAAGCGATAGTCAGACCCTTTCTTGAGTCTTGATACAACAGTGCCGGTCAGTGAGCATCACAATAATTATAATTTTATCCACTGTTTTTATTTTACCTGCTCATTTCCATAACCGAATGCACGCACTGTACCGTGGCAAGTGCACTAGTGATGTGCTAAGGTGATCATCCTCCCACTTCCGGAGTTTTCTATCGATTAAAAAAGGTTTGAAGCTTTTTGTGACGTTGAATATTACTGCATTATTAACAATAGTAATTTAAAAGTAAGGTTAAAGTATTCTGCAATTCGAAAGTAATAATGCTAAGTGCAATAATGTTAAAGTTGCAAGCACTTGTAAATTATGCGAATGTATTGTATGACAAAATAATTATCTACATTTATGGTTACTTGAACTTTATTATTATTCCCAAATACTAAATATATATCATTATATTCCTAATAGATACGAAGTAGTTATTTTTATAAACAGTTGAAGATTTAAAAGATCTTTATTTAAGAGTGAATTCAAACTCAAACTAACAACGTTTTTAGGTAACACGTAGTTTAGTCGAAAATGGCTTTAGGTAATTGAACCTCAATACGTAAGTGTTACAAGCAATTAACATACAAATTGTTTTTATCAAAAAAGAAAAACAGGCACCGATAAGTCAAGTAATTAAAACATATTCAGGTAAATGGTTTGTCGTTTAAACATCGATGTCATGCGCATGACACATCCCTACGGTTAACACCATCTTCAGTCTTACGTGAAACGCGCATGCGCGCGACCGTGTTTGTGTATTTTCCGAGGCTTTACGCGCGAACGAAAATTAAACTTATATGGCAGTGGTGACCAGGCCGTTTGGTGTTGGACTTTTAGCGAGAGTCGACAGTAGGCAGGCGAGGACTCCTAAACATGGCAGGGTAATAATATGCACTTTTTATGTCCACGTTAATTGAAGCCTGCAAGGTCAAGTTAAGTAGTAGGTATCGTATTGTAGGAAATGAGATCTTTCAATACCATCTTAGAATCTTATTTAATCTTTAACAGTATTGTCTGAAATATCTGAGGAAAATCTTTTGTTTTTTAATTAACGCATTCCGTTGTCGCGTCGTCTCTTGATTGTTTGAGCTTTTTTGTATACGATTTTTTATTTATGTTGGAAGGAAAACAACAATATTGTTCTGTTATGTAACGTGTACTCACTTAACAATGGTTTGTGACCTTAGTTCATAATATTGTTATTAAATTAGCGATAAAAAATATTAAGTATAAGTAACTACTTAGGTTCCTACTTTTACATATAGTTCTGCGGATTTAAGCAACTGGACTTAATCACTTAAAAGGGCTATAAAGGAACCACAATAACTGCAGTTCAGTATTAGTCAGTTATGGTCGAAAAGAAGACTGACGCCAATTCTGAAACTATAAAATCCCAAAAAATTCTCGCTTGAAATCGAACCATGGACTTAATAAGTATCATATCACAGCGCACTGTGCCAGGAATGTCGTCAGAAATTGTCTTTCTATTTAAAATAAATACTTTTCATAGTATTTACTTGAAATTATCGCTATAAAACCACTTATATTTTTTCTAATATAGCTAGAGGTACGCTTGACTAGTTTCGGTAATGAACTGGACGAAGGATTGTGTAGCTCCGAATTCCAACGCAAAAAAAAGATACATTAACAACTAATTTCAAGAGTTCTAGTTCCAAAACAAACTATTAAAATAATTACTATGCAAAATGCTAACGTCTTAAGTACATATTAGCTCAATGCTTTCTGAGACTATTAATCATGGAACCTAATAATACAATTTAGTAATTAGTTTTCTCTGCTGTAGTATATAATTATGGTGAAAACAAAATTTAGGTTGGCAGTAAAGTCTTAACGGAATGGTACAAACGAGACACAAAAAAATGTTTTAGTTCCAAAACAAACCATTCAAATAATTATCACTCTTACATTATAAATCTAATAAAATATAGAGCCTAATATAATTTCGTAATCAGTTTTCTCTGCACATAATTACGGTAAAAAAAATCTACCTAAGTAGTAAAATTCTTAACGATATGGTACAAACGTCGTAAAACGTGAAGAACATTAAACTCTATTACAACTCTATTGAGACAGATATGACAAACATGCATTGTTGCTCATTAACTTATCTCTCAATAGCTTGAGCAAGAATATTGGTAACAGTGAAATATGTGAATAAGTGATAATAACGCTGCATTACACATCGAATTAATCATAGATTGAACAATCATAAAAGAAAACACACAGTAAGGAAATATAAGAATAGACTGGTTGCCAACATTGGAATCAGATTACAGGTACCTCGTGAAATAAAAATAACGACTATAGGGCATTTTTTGGATGAACTACAGAATAATTAATTAAAGAAAATAAGGCTGTAAGTATAGGTACTGTATAACGATCGAAAGGGAAATGAACGAGATAGGTATCTGGGTTAAGTTACTTACAAAGTTACAACTTCGTCGATACATGAATCATTATTATTTGTAAAAATTTATCAAATATACAATTGTAATCTCTTACTGAACATGATTATTACAAATTGTGTGCTATATTGTATAGGCCAAATACTTATCACTTTATATTTTACAGACATAAAATATTATGTTGCTCGAATCCGTAATACCGAATCGAACCCTAAACGTCTTAAAGCGCCCTAACTGCACCCAAAAGAAGATCTTCAAAATAATGAGGATAAGAAAAAAAAAGTTTAAGCATCATTATCAGAACATGTTGCATGTTCAACAGAAAAATGAATATGAACTAGATTACAGATTGATTGAAAGGAAAATGATGAATGCACGCGATGGTAATATCTTTTCAACTGCTCATTTTCGTACCTACTAAGTATTAGTTGAGATTAGATGCTATTACCAAGGTACAACAAATATCAGTGTTTTTAACAAATGACTTTGTCCATATACCAAGCAGTTTTTTTATCCAAACGTTTCCTTTTCAACTCACTTCCTACTACACTTACCAACTAGTTATTCTTTTTTCTTTCACTTTCTTCGTCATTAATATTATCTAAATTATTCTTTATATGACACCTATGAAACACCTACTCACTGCCTCACCTACGTTTTATTTACTAAAGAGGTCATGTTTAATTTCAGTGGTTTGTTTTCTTTATGACGTAACATATCTATAATGTACTAATGTAGAACTTTAACTCTCTTAACAGTTACGTTTCCGGAAAACGCGAGATTTTTCAAATCTTTTCAATCTAATGATAATAGGTTCTTCGTGTGTTGGTAAATCAATCAATATAAATTGGTCATTATCAGCGAGAATTAATGAGGATTGGATTATTTATTCAGCGACTGAGCTAATGGTTTTCCTATTTAATTTAATTGCTCGAATGTCATTGACTTTGGCTGTACCTATTGATTTCAGTAATTTTCTATTAGAATTTAGAAATGATCGTTTGTTTGTATATACTACTCTTAAAAATAACTATATCAAATAATAATACGAGTATATAAGTGAATAAGAATGTGTATGTAAAATCGTAAAATGTATGTAAGATGGGTTATAAATCACTGTTCTACATTAAAGGGATTCGTGTTCTAAATTGCGTGTTTATGAAAGAATTCTCCGTTTCACCCACGATGTTTCTGTTACGCTCCAATCCCTCCCATTATAGAGGTCTTCACGTGCTATGGCGAAAATAAAGTCGGTCTTTTAAGACTTTTATGTTTTGATGCATTAATATTTTTTTCTTTCAAATTTCGACATAATAAACGAAAAACTTCCTGTAGCAAGCAGTTTCATGATTGTTTCTAATAGTAAGTTTTATGTTTGCATAGTCTAAACTCAGCTTCTATAATCGAATAAATAACGGTTTTTAGGGTTTCGTACCTCAAAAGGAAAAAAAACGGAACCCTTATAATATCACTTTGTTGATCACGTCCGTCTGTCTGTCTGTCTGTCACGACCCTTTATTTTTCTATACGAGTAAACATTCGGCAGATCTTAAGTGTTGTTTTGCTGGCATCATCTTGAGATTCAATAACTAATTCATGGTAGAATAACTGACACTGCGTTGGTTCCTATCTAGACGAACTCTGCAAGAAGAGTTCTACCACCACCTAAAGAGTTTGAAAGAGTAGGTACGCATTAGAAACCATGCAGTAGGAAATAAGTAAGATGATAATTGATATTTGATGATAATAATACTAAAAGTCTGTTTAACAGTTTGCTTTTCAATTACGGTTGTGTAACAAATCGTAGGCATTGCTTACCGTGCAGTTGGTGACAAGTGACAATGTTTTGAAAACTTCAGGCTTGTTTGCACTGACATAGTCACATGGCAAACATCGCGCTGTTCACGCAATGGCGTCGGATGTAAGTTACATTTGCGTTCGCTTTGTTTGATTTTAAACAACTGTTTACTTGCTATATTTGATTACGTTCTTGAATGTTATTGTTTTCATATTTTTTATGGCGCCAGTAATTCCAGCATCGGAGATCCTTTGGAATGAAACAAATTGCTCTGATTTTACTATTTATTTGTTATTCTTTCTTGAACTTGAACCTAAATGCTGGCTCAGCTGCATTACTCTTTTCATGGTCAGACTGATCTGATACCTAAACGCCAGAAATTCGATCATCTGTGGAGTCATTAAAACGGAATGAGAGTCCTTTAATAAAACTGTGGCATCCTCAAATAATACTCCTTGTAAAGAGAATACGTTATCAGCGAGCTTCTTTTCATGCGAAAGTGTACAATTATGGTGAAATTATGGTTATAAATCTCATAAACCGTGTTATTCAGAGATTTTTCTCCAGCCACCGATCTTATTTGTGGTTTTCTATAGTTTTTAATGCGTAAATTGAGTATTTGCTAGTACAGCTTTTGTTACCAATTCCTAATCAAACATAGTCACCATTCACATATTATATAATATTTTTAAATAAACTGCGTCAGACGGTGCTAATCGATATGTATTTTACCCTGTACGTATAAGTTGCAAAGATAATACATATAGAGAAACCATCAAAGAAGCCTGGAAGCCAACAACCAGAAATCGCAAATAGAATTCCGAAAATTGGAAACACTTCCCTAATGAATAGTATCCCTTCATCGTATTTAATGTTATTATACCGAATTAGAACACAAAAGCAAATAAAATGCTCGAAATTGTGAAATCCTTCAATATCAATCTTAATTAAAAGGGGTTGTATAATGACAACTTTATAACGAAAATTATTGCTTCTAATGAGTAACTTGAAACTCACGACTCATAGTAGTATTTTACATTGTTACAGGTTTTTTTATAAGTAAGTTTAAATTTTTTACAACAAATATAAGTTTTTTTTTATTTTATTACAGGATAGTCTACGTTTAATCATAACAGGCAGAATGATCGTTTAAAACAAATTCTCAAAAAGTATCAAAAATAACATTATGTGCAATATTCATCCAGGAGATATTATTTTAATGAAAAACATAAATCTGCCGCACATCGCGATTATGATTATAATTAACTATTATCGTATATATACTGTAACTGCCTAAATGATCTAAAGATCAAATTTAATTTTTAGCAAGTACTTATTTTTTTATTACCACGACTGCTTTTACAGAATGGTTAAATTTTATTTTGTTTTAGCTTTAACTTAAGCTGAATTTTTTTAAAGATTCAAGTGTTTATATACTTATTGTTAATTGTTAATTACATAAAATTGTTAAGTGTAAAAACAAGTTTAAACGCCATTGTTTAGTTTTTCTTGTTATTTTTTCATTTCCTGCCACCAAAAGAGCAAAGACCTAATGATTTCATGGACAATGGAATGCTTTTTTGCAGCATTATCCTTCAGAATGAAAATAATGAAGTAATTATTTATTTTGACTCTACCTACTAGCAAAGCAACTGGAGTCGTCTAAATCTTGATTCCGATTCATATTAGTCGTTTTTAGTCATTTTGTGCTTACACATAAGATACCTATTCTCCACGCGGCGAACCATGATCCCTATGACAGTTCGTTTAGTGATGGGTCGTGTCTTTGGTCTGGTCGATAATTTTTTTTTTAGACAAAGGCGTGGCTTGCACTTAAGCCACGTTGGTAAACATGTTTTAAAAAATATTACCATGTGCATTTTTAATGTCTATTTTGTTGTTGTTGTATTAATTTAAGATTTTTGGCATAGATTAAGTAGGTAAGTAAAACCAAAAAAGTTTCCAACCTTGTTATTTTCTAATAATGCTTAACCCGGTAAACACGTTTTTGCTATATAAGTATATATTTTATCATGAAAATGAATGCTCCCCATTTATTTGTTTTGTCTGAAAAATTGTGGACTCGTTTCCATTACCGACATTTTATTATCGATACTTGCCGCCCTAGTCGATAAACGTCACACGACGTAAGTTTTGCAGGACGTAAACATAAATTCAGATTGACATAACTTCTTGTAAATGTTAAGAATTGTTAAAAATATCAACGGAATATCATTACTAATGGTATAAAGCTACGTAAAATTTATAAATGGCATTTTTAGACGCCCCCAATATGATCCCGATTTAATGGTGACGCCACTACAATGTTATATGGTGACATTAGCTGTCAGTGTCATAGGGATCACGGTTCGCTGCGTCGAGTATAAATGATTTGCACATTATTGTGTATTTCATAACATTTATTACTGCTTGTAATTTTATACTCACAGCTCATACCACTTATTTGTTATTTTATGGAGATCCGTATTATTTCAAAATATTTTTAAAACTAGTTTGCCTAGAAGATGCGTGTATGATTTTGCAGACCACGAGGACCGAGATTAAACCCGAAGATTTGATAAAAAGGTCCTTATTTTTGGTATTGGAGTTTTCTGGCAAAACTTACCAGCCTTAGGCTCGGTTGCTTGACTTGATTTTAATAATTTGCGGTCTGACCCGTATTTCGAAAAACATAAGACTCAGGCCACCATATTAACCCGGGCCCTAGAGCAAAAAAGTTTGAGGTGTTTTTACACCCGAGCTTAACCAACAGAAAACGTTTAAAACCACGGCCGGTCCTCATAAATTATCACTTACATGGTTAAAACCAACCCACGTTGAATAAAAGCAAAGTGTTTCACCCCATGCCTAGATAAAGTTTTTATTGTTTTTTGAAGTTAAAAAAAGTCAGAAAACTACATTTTTACAGCGCATAGACTGTTGAGTCTAATCTCTAAGGCACATACAATAATAGGCATAAAATGGTGATTTGAATTTATACATTTTGGAAGTACCTATTGTGAATTTATTTATACATATTTTTTACATATTCAAGAGTTGTCGTGATATCTCTCCATGCCTCGACTTTCACATCAAAATTGTTTTACGCAAAGTTGGTTTTTTATATAAACCGTTTAGATTGCGTTTGAGATTTTACACTTGAAATACTGATTAACTAACGCCTAGGCATAGTATAAGTGGGTACAATCGAAATTATGTAACTATGCTAATAGCCCGAATAAATCTTGAATGTAACGAATTAATAAAATAAGTACTTAAATTGTCTACATATAACTTTTAGTCCATCATTTTGGTCATCAATTTTTTATTCTTAAGGCATTTTTTTCACTAAATAAGAGGACAGGTACTCAAAATCCGCAAGTATGAATGACTTTAGCTTTCTATGGAAAAAGTCACAGATACATGCAAGTCACAATTAATAGTTAAATTTATTATATTAGGTTTAATAAAATTTATAGAGCGTCAGCAGTTAGAAAAATAACTTACAGATTGTCGGAGTTTTGACAAGCGATATACTCCATACTTCGCTAAAATAAGTATAGTTCGTAGTAAGTAGTAATTTTTATCCGTAAAAAGACAAAAATCTACACTAAAGCTACACTAAAAGTAAAGAGATTCGAAATAAGTAGGTATTCTTATTTGGTATGAAAATTAAAAAAATAGGTTTTATTAAAATTAAAATATATATTATTACGATTAAAATTTTAGATAGGTACTTTAAGAAGTGAAGTGACTTACAGTGTAATAATAAAACGGCGAAAAAAACGCAATTAATCTAGTTTGCACAAAACAAGATAATACGAAAAAATCCAATTAATGTTGTATTAAAATATTCATCCGTATTCAAATCTTCAATTGCGGAGTCTTTCAGCAAAACTGAGTATAATGATTATAAATTACACTAATTTGGAAGTCACTGGAGATGAAACAATGCTTAAGTAGTTATTTTTCTCGGAAATTATCTTACGTTTTAAATCAGTTATTTTTTCAATATAAGATGTATTTTTTCTTTCTATGCTATTTTAAGTGTTTTGCTGAAGTCATTCGGTGTTTGCACAATATCATATTAAAATACTGCAAATACTATTTATAAATAAACACGCTTACTAATTGATATCAGGGTCATTAATTAATGTTAGTAGGTATCAATATTGTAATTTGTAGCAAATGTACTGATTTTTTTAATTATATTTATGCGTTCTGACTTCATATGGAACATTGCTACAAAACATACTCAGGAAGTTATATCTAATATTGTTGCATACATCTGTAGACTTGCGGTCATATCTGGAACCATTCTTACATTATCACAATAAGTATAAGGCTGCTTTTCCACCAGAGACGTGCGTTGTGCGTTCTGTCTACGTTGCTATGGATGCGTTTGATATCCACCAATCATATTCATTGGTGCACATAACTTAGCACTGATGGAAACGGATTCAATTAAGATATGTTTTTTATAAGTAAGGATGCGTGCTATGGATGTGCTCTTAAAGTTAAGGGGAAAATTTAGTAGACGGTCGTCAGACCTGTCGTGTTGTATGGATCAGAGTGTTGGGCGGTAAAAGGGACAGATGAAAGAAGAGTGCATGCGACCGAAATGCAAATATTGAGATGGATGTGTGGTGTGACGAGAATGGATAGGATAAGGAACGAGTACTTAAGGGGAAGTTTGAAAGTTGCGCCAATAACAGAAAAGATGAGGAGTAAAAGGTTAGCGTGGTATGGGCATGTTATGCGGAGGGATGAAAGTCATGCCACTAAAAGAACGATGAGTATGCATGTGCAGGGACGAAACAGTCGAGGAAGACCGAAGAAGAGATGGATGGATTGCGTGAAAGAAGATATGCGTGTGAAAGGAGTGGATTGCGAGTGGACGGCTGATAGGAGCGAATGGAAGGAAAAGACATGTTGTGCCGACCCCACATAGAGTGGGAAAAGGCAAGAAAGAAAGAAATGCGTGCTATGGATGCGTGCTATGGGCCGTCGCGAGTGGTGTAGCTGTGTGGAGAGCAGAGTATACCTTCAGTAGCTATGTGCAGAGCAGAGTTCCTCGCACAGCTAAGTATTGGTGCAAACGGTCACATATTTTCATAGCGTAGATTCCACATGTTCGCTGCATAGCTCATCTCTGGTGGAAAAGTACCATAATGATGTTATAGAACATGAGTAGTCAATTGGTCATATGACTTGAGGTATATTGCCCGTTCGTTCAATGGCACGTACTAAGCGTTATTAAAATACTCGTGTAATTAGATAGTCGCCGGTATGCGATTACGTGTCTTCGAAATGAAATAATTGGTTTTACTGACTTCAGAAAAATAATGAGTCTATTTTACTTTTGTTATATTTTAGCGTTTGTTTTAAGTTCCTACTTCTGTAGACAAACATGTTCCAGACTCCCAAAAGCATACAACTCAAAAATTTAACCGCATGGTTAGGGCTTGAGCCCTGAAAAACCTTATGTAAGTGCCTTTTTCACTACCTTCTGATAAGTGTAGGATAGCCTAAACGTAAGTTATGTCAATTTCTTAGTTTATGCCAAGTGGCAAAGACATTGAATAAGCTATTCATAATTCAACGCAGTCTTATAAGAAAGTGGTGGAAAAGGCCTTTATTCTTTGATCACCATGACTGAAGAAGATAATATGTAACTATGAATTCTAAAATTCATAGTTGTATATTATTTTTCAATCATCCAGGGACATTTGCAGCTTATGTATAAAAACTTACTTTCAAATTTAAACGTCATCTACTACTACCAACGTATCCGTGAGAGTGAGAAAGACAAAAATAAATTCAATAAATTATTGTAATTAAATTATAATTAAATTATTTATAAAGAAAAGAAAAAGTTTACTTTTTTTAATTTATCCTTCTTTCCAGACAGTCAGACGGATATTCGACGTGTTCAAGACACAAATATGCACAATAGTCATATCCTTGACACTGTTCAACTCAGTCCGGCTGCCGAGAGAGGCGTTCAAGTATGGCGACATTCCGTACTTGGTCATCTATTCCTTCTGGTTGCTCGTGGTTGCGCTGCCAACGACGCTGTTGCAGCTGGCAATCGGGCACCTCAGCCACCAGGACCCAGTTGGAGTGTGGAGAGCCGTGCCTATATTACGAGGTTAGCTGTTTTACCAATAAATCTAGGTGTAGCGATTTGTGATGTTGTGTACTTTGTCCATCTATTCATTCTGGTTACTCGTGGTTGCGCTGCCAACGACGCTGTTGCAGCTGGCAATTGGGCACCTCAGCTACCAGGACCCAGTTCGAGTATTATCGTGGTTGCGCTGCCAACGATGTTGCTGCAACTAAACCCGTGTCTGCTCGAACACAACCAGTGCTAGTTTGACTTTTATCTAATGCAAATATTATAGATAGTCTCAGCCAGCCTTTTAAATGTAAGATTTAGTTGATACAGGCCTTGTCCTCTTAGGCAAAAAAATAGAGCAGACACGTCAAAACAAAAGCAAATCTAGTAACGATGTTCGTTCAGAGTTAAATGTTTTGTCCTCAGGAGTGGGTCACCTGAAAATTCTGACGTCATACCTATGCTGTATTTACAGTATGATCTATATCGCCCTGTCCGCCGCCTACATGATATGGATCGGAAAAGGCACCTTTCCACTTAAGGATTGTACAAAGCTGCACATGACCCCGGTGAGAATTTTTTTTTTTACAATAATCTGAAATTATGAAAAATCACATTTTTGACGGATCAATTCTGGGGATGATTTTCTTCTTGGAATAAGTAGGTTTGGACCATAGTTTACCATGCTGGTAAAGCAGACTTTTTAGAGCATTATTGGGAACTTCTCAGGAATAAAGATTTTCTTAAAATGTTTTCTTTCTCTACTAAGCAAGTGATTGCAAGTTTCACAAGTAGATGTGCGTGATCAATCGTTTTGACTAACTGAATAGTAATTATAGAATGCATCCTAAATAATTATAACTTTAACTAAAAGCACAATTTTTACTTTGAGTTACTTGATTCAAACGAGTCTTATGCATGTGTGTTAGTGCAGCTTACTAGAACATAGGTATGTGTTAGTAGTTCTGCTCAGTTTTTAATTAAAACAGATGCAGTGCTACAATTTGTGGAACAAACGAAAATAGCATTCCTAGGATTTATGTTATTTTACAATTTCCTTTGAGAGTAGATCCATAAAATTTGTAGGAAATTTTGTTTTCTTGAATACGCCAACTATGAAAGTTTACATCAATAATTACTTTAATTGCGTACAAAATAGAGCGGCCATTTTTAGGGTTCCGTAGCCGAATGGCAAAAAACGGAACCCTTATAAATTCGTCATGTCTGTCTGTCCGTCTGTCCGTCTGTCCGTCTGTCCGTCTGTCCGTCCGTATGTCACAGCCACTTTTTTCCGAAACTATAAGAGCTATACTGTTGAAACTTGGTAAGTAGATGTATTCTGTGAACCGCATTAAGGTTTTCACACAAAATTTTAAAAAAAGTACTTAATAAATTTTGGGGGTGCCCCATACTTAGAACTGAAACTCAAAAATTTTTTTTTCATCAAACCCATATGTGTGGGGTTATCTATGGATAGGTCTTCAAAAATGATACTAAGGTTTCTAATATCATTTTTTTCTAAAATGAATAGCTTGCGTGAGAGACACTTCCAAAGTGGTAAAATGTGTGTCGTCCCCCCTGTAACTTCTAAAATAAGAGTATGATAAAACTAAAAAAAATATATGATGTACATTACCATGCAAACTTCCACCGAAAATTAGTTTGAACGAGATCTAGTAAGTAGTTTTTTTATATTTACAATAAAACCTCTAAAAACAAAGTTAGTTTTGCGGTTCGATAAGAAAAGTGGTTTTTATGGTTTTATTCCTCCGGTTGTAGTACGGAACCCTCAGTGCGCGAGTCCGACTCGCACTTGACAGGTTTTTTTAATTGATTGTTTTGTTCGTAACATGACTTAGAGTTAGCTATGTTCTTCTTAGGTAAATTAACATAATGTTTAAGCTTACGAATTTGCTTTAACGTAAATTATAAAAGTTTGGCTAAGCTCTATAATAAACCTAAAGCTAATAATAAAAAAATACTTTAAAATAGGTACATGTTGATTGTTTTGTGAAATTGAAGCATTAACTACCACTCCAGCCTCCATGTAATGCAGTAATTGGTTTCAGAAAAGTTTACAGGTTTTCAATAACTATAAATGTCCTGCTAGCTGTCATGTTTTGACATTACATAAGAAAATATGAAAAACGAATTGCATCTTAATAAAATCATTTTGAATCCAAATCATCTGAATTGATTGATCAATTTATATTGTTGTTGAATTTATTTGTTTTCACAATATAACTATACTACAATTTATTTTGTGTTATTTTATCCACGTTGATTTTTATCCACGTTTGTACTGTTTTGGTTTAATAACAGTTTTATTATTTTGTTTTTATTTTTTCAGAATGGTTACGAAAACAAAATGAATGCATCTGAATGCTTTAAGTAAGTATTATCATAAAGTTTGTCATTTAATCATGAGAATGACTTGTACATAGTAAATACATTTTACACGAAAAGATTAATTTTAATAAAACTGATCTTCTTCTATTTTTGACGTGACAACGTCTTATAATTCGATAGAGCCGGTTGCACGCACGAAAAAAATTGGTTGTCTGTAAAGTCGGTTTACTGACGATAGTTGACCGTGACAACTCTCGCTTGCACTTCAAGCCTTACATGGAACGCCTCAGAGTTATCTCGCCTCGTTACCGGCGTTACCTCGCGAGCGCGGAACGAGCGACAAAGAAGACGTTGTCACGTTCAACTATCGTCAGTAAACCGACTTTACAGACAACCAATTTTTATCAAATAGTGGGTATTTTCTGTATTTTATTATGATATTTCGATTTTTCATTTCGGTAATTAGTAGGTATCGACTGCCCTAGAATTTTATACTGCAGGTACAGTAAACTACTACTGCAATGCACAAAAAGCATACATTTAAGTTTAAACTCAATAACTTGATATCCGCTTTTAGCTCCAAATATTTATGCAATATTAACTTTTGTGTAAATAGTAATTGAAGGGGATCAATAAATAAAAACTTCAGCGTGATCTTCTAGTGGACTGTATTCTTGTTCTAGTTCAGAATTCTTCTCCGGTCGGGAGATGGTTCCAGAATGCGTTGTTCTTGTTCCAAGGTCTTCTCCGGTCGGGAGATGGATCCGGAATGCGTCAAACTTAAAAACTACGGCTTATTTATCTAAATCCCCCGCTCGACACCCGCATGCGGTATTGTCAAGCGGGAGATGGACGATCGCGGGGGTTGAGGGGCTGGCGGGGAGAAGCGGCGCCGGCGGTCGACCAATCAGCGCCATTCACCGCTGACGCCACGCGACGCTCGTAGCTCCCGTCCGCAACATCTCTCCCCTCAGCGTAGCTCCGCGCAGCTTCCTCTTCCGTGGTCAGGACGGCGAGCTTCCTCGTAGGCCGATGAAATACGCCGCCACGGGTTCTCACAGTTGCGCTGCGTACTTCGCCATCAGGTCCAGGATGCACTTGCTCGACGACACCGCGAGGCCAGACGTTTCGCGGTAGAGCGGGATCTACGATCACCACTAGATCGCCTTCTTGAAGTTGTCGCTGGGTTGATGCTGGTTGACCACGGGCGACGAGTGTAGGAAGGTACTCGTGTACCCAGCGACGCCAAAAGCTGTCTGCCAGTGCTTGAGCAGCTCTCCATGTTCGTCGATCGGCTTGTTCACAGGGCCCTGTATGCGGCAGGCCCATCGATGACCCCAACAGGAAGTGGTTCGGTGTCAGCGCCTCGGGGTCAGCGGGATCCACTGACACGTGTGTCAGAGGGCGAGCATTTATGCTGTACTCAGCCTCTGCCAGCAATGTGTTGAGTACCTCTTCTTTCGGCACTTTTTCTCGAAGTGTAGTGCCGAGAGCCACTTTCACAGAGCGTACTAGACGCTCCCAAGCTTGGTTCGGTGCTCCTGGCGGTATGAAGCGCCACTGCGTACGATAAGTCAGCCCCAAGTCTCGTAGGGCAGGTTCCCATTCAGCGTACGCCTTTTTGAGCTCAGCATCAGCTCCTCGAAAGTTCGTTGCGTTGTCGCTGTATATTATTGACGGCCATCCTCTTCTTGCTGCCATGCGCCGAATTGCCATTATCGCTGAGTCGGTTGATAATGATGCCACAAGTTCAAGGTGCACGGCGCGCGTCGTCAAACAGGTGAAGAGGGCACCCCAACGTTTTTCTCTTCGTCGTCCTACTGCCACTAGCATAGGGCCGAAGAAGTCCACACCGCAGTTGGAGAATGGGCGGTGGAACGGATCCAGTCGCGCTGCAGGCAAGTTTCCAGTTGCCGGTATGTTCGGTGTTGATCGGCGGAGACGGCAAAGGAAACAATCACGTGCCACTTTCTTCACTGTAGGTCGTAAGTTGATCACCCAGTATTTCTGCCGTACGTCGTTTACGACTCGCTCGTTGTTCGCATGATTCGCTCTTCGGTGTTCACGCGTAAGCAGCAGTCTTGTGAATGGGTGGCGGCCATCTAAGATGAAAGGCCGCTTCGTCGAGTTAGACACACTTGCAGCGTCTATTCTACCGCGGACTCGCAGTAGTCCATCTTCCAGAATGGGATCAAGCTTGGCCAAACGACTTGATTTATGTATCGGTTGGCCGGCGTGCAGACGGTTCAGGTCACCTGCAAAGCTTTCTTCTTGTGCCGCGCGTAGCCACAAGTTTTCAGCTTGCTCGATGTGTCTCACTTCCAGACTTATGCTTCGCTTTCTGCACATATCAGCGAAGGCTAATAAACGGGCCGTTGTTCGTATTAACTTCTCGTATGATGAGAATCTGCTTATGTCGGGCAGGCTTGATACTACGCGGTTCTTGGTCGTAGAGATATGCGCGACGAGTTCTTCGTGACTGTCTTCATTGTTCGGATCTTCGTCTTCTTTTCGCATCTTCGTTTTGGTAGAGATGCCGATACCATTCAGTTTAAAGTGAGAGCGGACTAAAGCGTCGAGTCTATCGTCGCTGTTTGGTTCTGTCCGAGTTCCGGTTCTCACATGAAGCACGTGATCTTCATCGCAGCTGAGCGTAACTTGCGGGGCTGAACCGTGTATCACCCAGCCTAGTTCTGTTCTTGATGCTGCAGGTTCGCGTCGTCTTCCAGTTAGCAGCTGTTTTGAGACGATGAGCTCCCAGTTGTCGGAGCCGATGAGTACTCGTGGTTGCGCTTCTTGATAGCACACGCTGCTCGGTTCAAGGTTCTGGAGATGCGGGTACTGTAGTAGCTGAGTTGGTATCGTTTGACTCAACAGCTTGATGTCCCGTACGGTTCTGGCCCGAATGATATGAGAGGCCTTTGATCCTTTGCCCCTCAGCTTCAATCGGACGGTTCGACTGGTTCCTTCTCGTTGTGAAGAGTTGACTCCATGTATGTTAAGAGCCATGGTAGGCCCTTCCAAGTTCAGTTCATCGGCGAGATCTTCGTCGATGAGAGTGATAGTCGAGCCCTCATCCAGCAAGGCGTACGTTTGGATCTCGACGCCCTCACGGTTCGAGACGATGATTGGGCACACTTTCAACATCACGTTGCTTCCAGGGTTCAGGTTTGTAGCAGTTGTTGTGACTATCGCTTCTGTTTGCTCCGCATGTGAAGCATCGGTGTTCGTAGAGCTTGTTTGATGTAACAGTGGATGATGAGAATGAATGCAGCCGTCAATGTTGCACTGCTTCGCCTTGCATGCGGTGCGCCGGTGCTTCTCAGTAAGGCACTTGAAACAGATCTTGTTTGTTTTGGCCCACTCCCAGCGTGCGTTGACGGTCATCTCCTTGATCTTCTCGCATTGTGGTGGTTTGTGGTCGCCACCACAACACAAACACTGCTCCATCTCGCTGGCATTGTAGACGTTGGCGTTCTTCGTAGATTTTCTAGTAGCTCTTGTAGTCTTCAGATTCGGTTCATTCCGAGTTGACGTAGTTGAAGTAGCAGGCTTCGAATACATAAACTCCAAGCTCATTGTTGCCTCGTGGTTCAAAAATCGAGACAGGATCACGATATGCGGTTCCCCAGGACGACGGTTCTCTGTTGCGTACCGGGCGAAACTTCTGCGGAGATCCGGTGGTAGCTTCTCTACAATGTCTCTGGTGAGCATTCGGTTCTGGAGACATCCTTGGAGACCTTCGACGTTTGAAATCGTTGACACGATGTTTCTCACTTTTACGGCGAACACATTTAATTCTGTCGCCGATGGTCCCAAACGTGGTAGAAGCTTGATCTCGTCCAGTGCTTTGTCGATCAATGCTTCCGGACGACCAAAGCTTTGTTCTAAAGCTTCCATGATCTCTGCTGGGTCACTAGCAGTATAAAGAAGCGAGGCGACGGCGTCCCGGGCTGCTCCTTTCAGTGCGGTTCGCAGGCGTTGCATGTTTTCAATCGGCGAAAACTTGTGAAGCCGCGTTGAATCTCGCATCGATGCTTTGAACGCCATCCATTCGTTCTCAGAGCCACTAAAGCTAGGCAGCTCTGTTGATGATCGTGGCGGTGGCCGGTAGTGACTTAGCCGTTCCAAAGTCTCGGCTAGGGCTTCGATTCTGCGGTTCCGCGAGCGGCTTGGCGTCGGCGAACGGGTTCGGCGATCTTCATAGCCGCGATGCTCAGTTCGGCGCTCTTCGTAGCCAGTAGGCTCTGTTCGGCGATCTTCGTGACCACGACGCACAGTTCGGCGATCTTCGTAGTCCCTTAGCTCAGTTCGGCGATCTTCGTGGCTGCGATACACGATGCGGCGATCTTCGTATCCACGATCATGTTCGGTCATTGTCGGGTCTCTTCGGGCGACAGTGGTTCTCGGTGTTGTTGCATCGCGAGAGGTTCGGGTCTCTCGCGCAGGTAGTAAACCGGAGGAATGCTCCCCCCGTGTTGGATCCGTTATCTGCTGCAGCCAATCTTCGGTGCGTAGGCTCGTGTTCGGCTCTTCTTGCCCACGTGTGCTGCCTTGGTCGTCGTCTTGTATGAACGCAACTTCAGCTTCCAATTTCTTCTGCACCAAATCGGCTTCAATTTGCATCTGCTGTTGTTCAAGTTGCAGCTGACGCATTTTAATAGCAGCAAGTCGTTCCGCTGCTTCTAGTTCTGCTTGCTTGATGCGGGCAGTTGTGCTCGCTGTTGACCGTTGCGAACGGGTTGATCGCGTCGGTGAAGGAGGTCGAACGCTCTGTTCAACGTTGGAGGTTCGGAGTCCGGTGGCCGACTCTTGCCGAGTTTCACCGACACTTGCCGATGTAGATGGCTCGGTGAAGCGAATCTGAACAGGGCGAGCTGGGTTCGGCGTGCGCGGGATCGGTTCGTGCGACGCTGTATGCTCGTCGTGTTCATCTTCCGGGATCTGGCTTCGGGTTCGTACCATCTTGATCGTCAAGCTTCGGGTCTTAGGGCTTCGGTTCTTGGGCCTTCGGTTCTTGAGCCTTCGGTTCTTGAGCCTTCGGTTCTTGCGCCTTCGGTTCTTGCGCCTTCGGTTCTTGAGGCTTCGGTTCTTGAGGCTTCGGTTCTTGGGGCTTCGGTTCTTCAGGCTTCAGGGCTTCGGTTCTTCGGTTCTTCATCCGACTCGATGGACCAGAATGAAGGGGATCAATAAATAAAAACTTCAGCGTGATCTTCTAGTGGACTGTATTCTTGTTCTAGTTCAGAGTTCTCCGGTCGGGAGATGGTTCCGAAATACGTTCTTCTTGTTCAGAGTTCTTCTCCGGTCGGGAGATCAATCCAGAATGCGTCAAACTCACATCACACATCACATCCGGGTCGTCCACGCGGACCCTTGCGGGTCCCGGGGTAACTGCTCGGGGCGATGGCCCCCTTCAGTGGTCTCAGCGCCGCCTGCAACTACAGGCGGGGCACTGGGTGGGACCATTTCTAGTCCGGGGTATCCAAAATCCGAGGTGACTCCGCCACGCTGCGATTCGAGCCCGCGTGAATTCGCGAGCGATCAGCGAGCGCGGCGGAGTTGAGGGTCTATCCGGTGGTGCTTGCAACCCGCCGCTCAGCGAGGTCGTGCCCGCCAGTGATGTTCCGGAGGGCGCCCGTCAGCCAGCGGCGAGGAAGCGGTGTAGGTAGGTCTATGCCGACGTCAGGTCACGTGGCAAACCCCTAATATCCGGCGGCCGCCGATGGTATGGCGCGATGTCCCGCAGGTGCTGGGATCGCGCTCCGTCGGCGCGCGCGAACATCGAGGTGCTCAGGCGGCGAACGTGGTCGTCGAGGCTCTCCATACGCAGGTCCCTGGAGATGACCTGGTTCCGCACGAAGCGTGGCGCTCCGGAGATGGTGCGGAGCGCGAGCGACTGCTGCGCCCGCAGCGACTTGCGGCCCGGCTCGCTGACCAGCGCGAACCAGTATGGGGCCGCATAGGTGAGTCGCGTGCGGACGTATGCCTTGTACAGACACAGCTTCGCACGGAGAGGCAGGTGGGATGCCAGCACGGGGCGTAGGAGGCCTCGCATGGCGCGCGACTGCGCAACCACGTTCTTCACGTGGGGTCGCATCGAGAGCTTCCTGTCGATGGTCACGCCGAGGTATTTAGCCGTCGGGGTCCATTCGACAGGTTCTCCCAAGAGCGACACCCGGGGCGGCAGGGTGACGGTCCGCCCGATGGAGATCGCCTGAGTCTTCGCCACGTTGACCTTCAGTCTCCAGTCCTTCAGCCATGTGGGAAGTGCGTCCAGTGCACGCTGCATTTTGATGGCTGCGTGTGGGGCATTCAGCGAGGTGGTGATAAATGCAGCGTCGTCGGCGTACAGCGCCAGCATGGCGCCGCCGACCACTGGGATGTCGTCCGTGTATCTGCTGTAGCAGACGGGCGACAGGCAGCTTCCCTGGGGCACGCCGGCACGGATGGGTCGCTCCGCGGACAGCACGTTTTCAACCGCCACTTGAAAACGTCTGTCTTGCAGAAAGGTGGCCACAGTCTTGACTACTCGACGTGGAGTAGTAGACGTGGACAGCTTGTAGACGAGGCCGGCATGCCAGACGCGATCAAACGCCTTCTCCATGTCCAGGAATACCGCAACAGAATGCTCCCGCTTATTATAAGCGGCAGCGAGGTGGTGCAGTACTCTCGTGACTTGGAGCGTGGTGGAGTGTTCGGCACGGAAGCCGAACTGCTCGTCGCGTGGCTGAAGGTGGGGCGTGATGTGCAGCAGCAGCAACTTCTCGAAGACTTTCGATATCGTCGACAGCAGCGTGATGGGACGGTAGCTCCCAGGCAGCAGAATGTTCTTCCCCTGTTTCGGTATCATGATGACTCGGCCGAGCTTCCACGAACTCGGGAAGTGCCCGGTGCGGAGGATGCCGTTGAATAACCACGCCATCGCCGCGATTGATCGCTGTGGTAGATGGCGCAGGGCTTCATTGGTGATGCGGTCGGGACCGGGCGCTTTCCGTAGTTTAGTCCGCCGAGTCATCCGGTGGACCTGCCCAGGGGAAAACACGACTGGGTCTTCCGTCGGCGCTATCGGCGGCTCGAAGTAAGCCTCCAAGTGTCGCTCGATGGTGTCAACGTGCTGCACATCAGTGGTCGGGTTCGGTGTAAACTGCGTCTCCAGGAAGTCGGCGAAAATCTCCGCTCGGTCTTCGGCACGGTAACGTGGGGTTCCGTCGCCGGCCAGAAGAGGCCTAATCGGAGTAGGCTTCCCGGAGAGGTGGCGGCAGAGGCGGTGGAGGCCGGACCAATCGTCGCCGGCTCGCTCGATGGTGCGGTGCCAAGACTCTACGGAGACTGTTTCCAGCGCTTCCGAGATCTTGGCGGCCAGAGCGTTGAGCCGCGTCTTCATGATCGGGCACCGCCGGGCTTGCCATTGCCGTCGCAGCTTCCTCTTCTCCTCGATCATCGCCTGGATGAAGGCCGGGAGCTGGGGGGGCCTGCGAGTGGATGCCGCGTCGAGCTTGGACTCTCGAAGCGCGCTGGACATGGTCGCGCTGAGGTCCGTTGCGAGTCGGTCGACATCCGCGGGACTCTCCACTCGGAAGGACGGCGTGTGCTCCGCCATGTAGTCGGCGAAAGCTCGCCAGTCCTGGCGATGTCTCGGAGTAGGTAGCGTGGTCATCATCGGCACGCTCTTCAGCGTCAAGAGGACAGGTTGGTGGTCGGAGATGAGGTGGTCATCCAAGACGTCTATCGACGGCGTCGCGGCGAGGCCGCGTGTAACAGCGATGTCGATGACGTCTGGTGTGAGCGCTGCGCAGTACGGGTAGTGCGTCGGGACCTCTGGCCCTAGCACCTCGTAGCCATGGCGGTCTGCATCGTCCAGGAGGCGTCTGCCATCCGGGGTCACGATGTTGGAGTTCCACGCCGTGTGTTTCGCGTTGAAGTCCCCAGCGATAATCGTGGGCAGCGGCGAGTCCAGCAGGATGCGGACATCGGCCACTGCGAGTCGATTCGTCGGGGGTTTGTAGAAGGCGAACACACGGGTGGGCTGGCGGTCGACGCAGACCTCCACGCCGAGGGCGTACGACGTCTGTAGTTGCGGTGCAGGCAGCAGCTGGTGGATGACGTTCCGACGGACCAAAACTGCTAATCCCCGGTAAGCAGTCCCGATCGGCGAGGTGTGGTCCTCCCGGTAGACATAGTATCCGGAAACCTTCAACTTGTCTACTGGTCTGAGGTGAGTCTCGTTGATCAGGCCGATGTCCACTCGACGCTGAGAGAGCAGGTTCTTGAGAAGACGGGCTTTCTGCGAAGAAAGCCCGTCGGCGTTCCAGAAGGCGATCCGGAGCTCTTCACCCATTCAGGAGCTCCGTGATGCACGCCACGAGCAACGGGATGGGATCTCGCTGCTCTTGGATCGCCATCAGAACCTGGTGCAAGGTGCCGATGATGCGGGTCATCCTGTGGTCCAAGGAGCCGCGCGCCGGCTGGGATGCCGGCAGCGGCTGTGCCACGCGCTTCGCCTTCGTCCCCCGGGGCTCGGGGGCAGCGACCACGGTGGTCTTGGACTGTGCGGGCGGCGCCGGAGGGGCCGTCGTCGGGCGCTTCAGGATGGGCCGCGGCGCTGGAGGCTGCGGCTTCGGGCGCGGCACCGTCGAGGGTGGCGCTAGTGTTGGTAGCACGGCTGAGGGCGGCGCGGTTGCGGGCGGCGCGCCTTGGCGCGAGCCCGCGCGCTTGCCACGGCGGCGTCGGCGGCGCTTGCGGCCCTGCTGCTGCTGTGGCTGGTTAGCGGCAGCCATGAGCGAGCCGGGCGCGTCAGCCTCAGAAGTAGTAGTGCGTGCCGTTGTGGAGGTACGCGCGACGGTGCCCGCCCGGCGGTTCCGCGACTCCCTGCGGAACACGGGGCAGGCCGCGTGGTTGGCCGTGTGCGCGCCTCCGCAGTTGGCACACGTCGGCGGCTCTTCTCTCGGGCGCGGACAGTCCCGGGCAGGGTGACGCTCCCCACAGCAAACGCAGGCCACCGGACGGTGGCAGTTGTGTGAGGAGTGCCGGAACTGTTGGCACCGGTGGCACTGCGCGGGGCCCTTGCGGCCGCGCCACGCTTCGATGGTGATCCCGGGCATGCAGAGGAGCTCGCGCACCTCATAAATGCCCGGGACGACGTCCGGTGTCCGCTGCAGCTGCGCGAACATAAGACATCCCGGTCTGCCCGGGCGTGCGGGGATCGTGCGCACGTGCTCCGGGACGTACCCGAGCTCGCGCAGCTCTTGTTCGACGTCCGCCGGCACGGTGTTGGCCGGCAGGCCGCGGATCGCCACCTTGACGCTGCGCTCGGCGGGCAGCGAGTAGCAGAACCAGGAGAGTCCAGCGGCGCTTTCCAGCTGTGTAAGATAGCGCTGGATGGCGCGGAACTCCTGGTCCGACTTCGGAATGAAGCGGACACCCCTGCCATAGGGGCGCCCGTTCGGAGCATGTCCGAGGATCTTTTTCAGCTCCCGGAAGTGCGTCGGCCAGTCTGGCAGCACCTCGACGACCAGCGGAGGGTAGCGCGCGGAGGGCTTCGGCACGGTGGCAGTGGCCGCAGCTGAGGAAGAGGCGGCGGCTGAGGTAATGGCCGCAGCGGAGGCGGCGGCGGCAGTAGCGGCGGGGCCGGAGGCGGTACTGGCCGGCGGAGTGCGCGGCCGGCATGGCCTCTTTGCCGCGCTTGCGGCTGTGGCCGCGTACGTCGGACTCGTCGACGTCTCCATCGGAGAGTCCGGCGAAAGACGCGGCATACTTGGTGGAGCTGTTGTCGGTGGCGGTGTCACCTGTGGGACTCCAACTCGACCCTTAGGCGGGGAGGGGAAACGTCCCACAGGGATGGCAGGCAGCGGCGGGTACGGCGCGGGGTAGCGCGGCGAGCGCGGTCGAGGTACCGGCGCGGCGGGCAGCAGCGCAGCCGGTACCGGCGCAGCAAGCGGCGGCGCGGTGGGTCTCGGTGCGGCGGACGCGGCGGGCGGCACGGAGGCCGCTGCCAGCGACGGCATCGAGGGCGCAGGCGACAGCGCCGGGGAGAGGACGAGGGGGCTCGCTTCAAAGCGCTCCTCCCCGGCCCCTTGTGATGGTCCTGGTGTTGGTGTAACGGCCGCGTTGGCGCGGTCGGCCGCGAGCGACCGAACAGCGTCCAGCAGGCCGGGACTTGCGTTCGACCGCACAAAGACCTTGCGTCGCAGCGGGCGCGGGCGAGTCGCGCGTCGCTGTGTCTCCGCAGAGGCCTGTGCGGACGGTCGTGGGCGTGGCATGGTGTGGTGGGTGGCACGAGGCGCGCACGGGCGCGGTTCGCGTTACGCGCACGGGCGCGAGATCGCGTACACACGCTCGGGCGCGGCTTCGTACTCACGCTCGGGCGCGGCTTCGTACGCACGCACGGTGCGTGGCTTCGGGTCGCGAACAGGCACGGGGCGGAACTGCCTCAGGCGTGGCCCGAGCGGCGGTGTGGGCACGCCAACACCTCGCCGGGCCCGGCCACCGGTGATGCCGCTGGTGGCAAGTCGGTAGCCGGACGTCGACGGAGGTGACGTGTTGTTCCCAACACCAACCGTGGAGGCAAGTGAGTTTCAGTTGAAGCAGTCGCCGAACCGAAACTTACGGGCCCGAACGCCGGCGCAAAACGTATGCGCACGACGGCAGTCGAGCACGTCCCGTCGAATCTGCGTCAAACTTAAAAACTACGGCTTATTTATCTAAATCCCCCGCTCGACACCCGCATGCGGTATTGTCAAGCGGGAGATGGACGATCGCGGGGGTTGAGGGGCTGGCGGGGAGAAGCGGCGCCGGCGGTCGACCAATCAGCGCCATTCACCGCTGACGCCACGCGACGCTCGTAGCTCCCGTCCGCAACAGTAATAATTTAAAAATAAATAAGCCATAATTGGTAAAATCCTCGCCATATAATTTGCGGGGCGTTTTATTTAAGATTAACTAAAGTTCATATTATTTTATCTGTATTTGATATATTTTTAGGACGAATTTCTTATCCAGCGGTTAATTAACATACGTGTTAGAACTATAACTTACCTCGGTGTTAATTTAAAATAACTCGAGCCAATACTTAGTTTACAAACCAAAGCAGAGCAGACTATTAGTGCTGCTTACGATATATCTGGCGTCTACTGCTGGACGTAGCCTCCTGATTGGATTTCAGTACTTTTTAAAACCGCGACTAGCGCTCGTTTAATGAAAGACGACCGCGGGTCGCGGTTATTATATGCCACTTGTGCGGGGAAGTCCGCAAAGTTTCTGCGAACGGGTACCTATAGTAGTGTTATTATCTCCCTGCAGACTCGGTCATAAATCATTCGAGTGTTTCGCTTTTGTTGTTCTTTGTTGAGTTGTGCATTACTGCAGAACAACAAAAGCGAAACACTCGAATGATTTGTGACCGAGTCTGCAGCGAGATAATAACACTACTATAGTAGATTGCCGCTACCAAACCGCGATTAGTGTGGCAGACACTTTATTAAATATCACATTAACAATTTCAGCTCGACGTTTTTGGCGCCATTCACCGAACAGCCACAGTATCTCGGCGTAATGGCGATTTTAATATTCGTTTTATGGTTCTTTGTGCCCATTATGTAAGTATTAATTTCACTATAACACCATTTTCATAAACAGCGGCTTCCAGTGCATTTTGTTTTCATATTACAAATTAGTGTCAGGGAAACTGTTTCATGGCTTCAGTGTTTAAGTGGTTAAATTAGCTTATCACTACAGTGCATGGACAACGTTTTGTTGGATTAATGTAGGCGGGTTAAAAACAAAGAAGTATCTATCTACGAACAATTAATTACTGCGGTATGAAAAGTATAATTTTATACAACTTGCATTTGCAATTTTCTTTATTTCATCATTCTAGATATGATAAAATAAGACCTAAACAATGCTTTTCTAGATGACATATACCGCTCATAAAGTTTTTTCTAAGGTGGATGGGTAATTTTCACTATTTTCTACTATATAAAAATAAGTCGGGTTTTCCTTCCTGACGCTGTAACTCCAGAACGCACGAACCGATTTCCACGGTTTTGCATTCGTTGGAAAGGTCTCGGGCTCCGTGAGGTTTATAGCAAAGAAAATTCAGGAAAAATTTCAACAGAAAAGCGGGAAAATCTTTTTAGCGGGAAAGCCATCTGGTGGCGAAACGGATTTCGCCGGGTTTGCTATAATATCATATAGTTTTACATAGAACAGAGAGAGAGAGAGAAATTATAGAGACCGTATAAAATGAAATGACTTGTCATAAGGGCCTCTGTATGCTAGGACTATATGAAATAAAGAATTTTCTATTTCTATTTCTTACAGGCACTTAAGATGGTTGGGCCAAATTAGCACGCGAAAGTTCAAATTTAATTTATACCTATGTTCGAAAATAGTACTTAGGCTAATTAGGCGTAAAAGGCGTAACGTGACAATTAAGCTACGTTCGTGATAGATATTGTGTTTCAGCCCTGTAGCATAAATGCACTCTGTTCTCTCAGACAAATTGCTCGGTATACAATACATTGCATACTTGCATACACCAACGCGTCCATATAGGAGTATATTGTACCGAACAAACGACGTCGATTCAAGTCTATCAGTTCTCGTAAAGGGAGACCCAGAACCAATTTATTAGGCATCAAGTGACGGCTCTTGACGTGAACTGTTAAAGCTATAAAAGGGTTACGCTTGTTACATTGTACCTACAGTTCTACATGCTGCGGCAAACTTTTGGCATATCTGGCATTCATAATTAATTTATTGACTTCACAGAATTTTGGGAGTAGGTAACATAAATTATAAAATAATGTGGTGTCATTATAATAATATATTATTTTGATCGAAAATGTTACCATAAAACTTCATCTTATTACTGTACAATTTAACTTACTTACTAGCTGACCTGGCAAACGTTGTTTTGCCAATTAAGATTATGAGAAATAGAAAACAACGTAGGTTGTTTTCAGTGTATGTTCGGTAGGTCTGAGAGTAGTCTCAGACCTACCGAACATACACTGAAATCGGTCGTGCCGTTTCGGAGGAGTTTGGTAACAAAGAATTTTTTATATTAGAAAATGTTAATGTAATAAGGGTAAAACGATAACCAATAGGGTGGAGACCATAGTACGAAATTCATCCTTGAATTTACTTACAAATCAACTAATAAAGATGTGTCATCATCGAGACTATCATCAAAACCAACCCCGATAGACGAAACGAATAATTTTCTAATACCCGATAGACGATAATTCAAACCAGTGTTTGAAACCAAACTCATGCGTGTCGGCTTGACCGATTTTTATGATTTTTTAATCTACATTTGGTAGGTCGTAAGCTATTTTTCATCTGCAGAATCACATCCTCCAATTTTGTTATTTTTCTTAAATCTGTGCTCTTTTTCCTATCCTTCCTTCTAAAACCCAACATGCTGCGTTCCATAGCTCTTTGACAAGTCCTGAGTTTTTGCAAGGTTCTTTGAGCTAGTGACCACGTTTGGCAGCCATATATAAGGCAAGGAAGTATACATAGGTTGTATAGCTTTCTTTTTGAAGACATAGGAAATTGGGGATTTTTCATGATCTCCTTGAATGTCCAATACTTGCGCAAGACGAAGAAACGCAAGTGGCGATGGACGGGACATATGCTAAGGGTAAACACTAAAAAGTGGACAAGGTTAATCACAGAATGGGTAGTAAGGGACGGCTCAAAACGCAATAAAGGGAGACAAAGAATGCGCTGGGCAGATGACATCAGGAGGACTGCTGGACCATTATGGTGGAGGATCGCGCAGGATAGGCAACTATGGAAGTACCTGGAGGAGGCCTATGCGTCCGAAGACGCGCTGACCACTACGGCATCCAAAGTGCAAGATTCTTTTAATTTTATGTAAACTGTTTGTATCTTAGTTTAAGTTTGGTATGTCAGCAATAAAGGCTATTTTATTTTATTTTATTTTATTTTAAGCTATTTTTCATACCCCTAAATGGCGAAACAACGTTTGCCCGGTCAGTTAGTATATTCAAAAGAAAGGACATCGACAATAATACGTTAACTCTTTATGGTATGTACTCTGTAATCACCGATTTTTTAACAGAAAACAGGGATAGACGGATATACTCATGTTCTTCAGTTTCTGGGACATTTCTGAGTTAGCACGATTGATGCTGAATACACTCGAAGAGCTTATAGCTTTACTCTACTCTCTACCATACCAATGACAAGGCAAGCGTGCATGCAATTTAAATAGTGATTTCTACGACAAAGCAATATATTTTAGCATAAATTTCTAATTTTAGATCCTTGTATTAATTTCGCGGTAAATTACATTACAATCTCCGAAAAGGCTTCTTGATATATTTACTATTTATGTCAAAATCGTTTTCTTGAAAATCATCTCTTCAATAAATTAGTGTTTCTAAGCTTTGAGAATTTCTTTACCTTAAAACCATTGTACTTTATTTACATCCATCGTACAATTGTATGATTTTAGTACCAGTATTTCACATTTTGCGTGATAAATTGCTTAGTGAGCATGCTACTGTGTAGACACCGATACGTCACTTCAGCGTCGGTCTACCGATGACAGACGGACGGATGAACCGCCCGATGACAGCTCCAGTTCATATTATGTGCAGGCATGCACACATTTATCAGGAGAACATATAGGGCATACGTATAGATACACTGAACCTAGCCAAGGATATAATTCCCTGCTCTTTTTTCCGAGTGATACAAGCTTTTCTTTTTAGCGCTCTATAGTCCAAATGGCTTGATGGATTTTGGCTCTTACTTTACTTGTAATGACGTGTCATTAGAGTGTTATAAATGTAGTAATGCCATTGAATTCTTAGTTACGAGTAGGTTGGTTATATTCAGTAATCCATAACTGCTACTTTAACCACTAATGCAACTAAATGTAATGTCAGGTGTATTTTAAGACTTTTAAAAATTTCTTTATGTGTCTATAGTTCTTTTTATTAATTTTGAATGTATAAATAAAATAATGTAACAATAATATTACTTGTGAATTAAAATAGGAAATATTTTTTGTATACCACAAAACATGGAAAATAAATGAAATATTTTACTTAACTAATATAGTACATACAAAGAAGGCTGCATTATATTATAGGATAATATTATAATCGTCAAAATGGAAAGCTGCTCACAAACATTTTTGTTGAATTGCAAAATTTGCAACAACAAAATTCTTTTAGCTACTACGTACTACAACTTACAAATTATCTTTTAAAAACATATTTTTAGCATACACTTTACACGATTAATGTTAATTAATTCCTATGTTAATTAAATTGATAAGCTCCAAAAATACTGTACTCTACATTTAAATACTGACAAAAATAAGTTCACTAAAGCTGGTTAAAGCCAATAATCGCATTAAAACTACTTATATTTTAAAACAACGTCGAATATACTATCCACTGATATAATGTGACTAAAGGATTACAATTTCCGCACCACATTTCGTTTGCGCTCAATTTCCTCTATAACAAAGGTCGATCCATTATTTTATAATCCCATTAAAATGAATACGCTAACAGTTTTAGTTCAATTGACCGCAAATTTTGTCGCTAATCGGGTGTCCCTTTAAATAGCTTCATTAACTATTTCGGACAAAGACTTAAAATGTCTTAATGGCACACCCATTTTGATTTCCACATCCCGATTATCGTCGACTATTGACCTTACGGTTAAATAAAATTATCATTAACCTTTATGCAACCAGTTAGAATCGTAATCATAATGGACGTCTTTTTTAAATCATTATTTAAAAGAAGTCTTCTTAAAATTCCGTTATAAAGAATACTTTTAGTTATGCTAATTATCTCCATCTATCAGTTTGTTCAACATTCAGGGTTTTAGTTGTGGGATATTTTGAAGAAATATCCAGATTATTAAAAATGAAAATAAAATGACAGCCGCTGTAATGAAGTAACAATCCTAGAAAAAAGGCGTTAATATTTTTTTGAGAACATACCTCGACCAGTGTCGCTTTTCTTTATGTTTCTTTTCATACGATCATTTCATGAGATTCATTTTCATATGATGTATCATTTCATTAATATTTAAAATCATTAATATTAAAAAATCATTTTCTGCATTCATTATTCAAATGTTCTAATCATTGATTCATTCAATTTTCAATCAATTTCTAATCATTGTTCTGTCCTTTTCAGGTTGTACCGCCTTCACAAAAGCCTCAGGATCTCCCTGGTCATATTAGCCCCGATTATCATCATAGTTGCCATATTGCTAACCGTATTTTTATCACAAATCGACGTTTTGTCCACCATGCTCGAATCCTGCGAGCGTTGGTCACCATTATCACAACCGTATATCTGGCACAGTGCACTTGTACAAGCGTTGTTGTCGACGCAAATAGTTAGTGGATATTTAATAAGTGCTGGAGGGTCTTTGTACAGACAATCTGATGTCAGATGGTAAGTTATTAAGATTTTAAGTTTCTTTGAATACAATGTATTAATTTAATGGAATTGTGTAATGTCTAACTAGGAGAAATAAGACAATTCATTATCAACTTAACAACCTACCAAAGGACCAATTGAGTATCTCTTCTCTCTGAAGTCTCTCAGAAACTTGACTTAGCTACTACGGAAAAGCAGTCTTCACCTTTGAAAAATATTGTAGAGAATCGTTTGCTCTATAAGGATTTCTAATTTTCTATGGAAGCCTAGGATTCAAACATAAGGCATCTTAGCTTTGATGATGATGTGTCTGATATATTAATATTTTTGTTTTCCAGGACATCAACATTTGTAACAATTACAAATCTACTATCAGGATGGCTGTCGGTGTTCCTATGGCAATCAATTGGAGGAGAAGGGGACAAAGATACTAGTTTTATAGCAATATTAGTTTTAATATATCAGTCTTCCGTATCAGAGAGGAGATCAAAGGAATGGCCGCTGTTGGCCTTTGGTTTAGTGTTGGTGTCAGGCATTGTTACTGTGGTAAGTATATCATTTTTTTTAGATAAGAATTATGAAACAAACAAGATGTTTACCTGATGTTTTAAGTGATACTCTATGGCCACAACACAATTCATTATGCTCGTCATTTTGAGCCTTAGTTTTAAGTCTTATTACTCCTTAGTAATTTTTCCGGCTAAGGTGCCTTTAAAGTTAAACCGAAATACAGTAATGTAATTACTGCTCCACGGTAGAATATCGAATACTGCGGTGGCAGGCGGGCTTAGCAAAAAACTTAAAATTTCTAGCACCAGTCAAATCAATCAATTAGTCTTTGGAACTTACTTTATTTTCATTCCATTAGTGACTGCGAATTGCGATGGCAGACATTTCTCTTTTCTTTCCGATAGGTAGTTCATTAAATAAGTTACAAATTTTATTTTTGTCACTCTATGGGTTGAAACGCCGTTTAACAACTAGTACATAATCAATTCACTACAGTACCTTCAAAACGGCTGGTATTCAGGAATGACAAATAAAGGAACGAACAGTAAAACAAATTTTACTGTTGAAATGCTGGGCTTATGTATGCACAAATCTTATTTATAAATGTTACGTTTTGTAGAACGTCTTAAAAATTTTTTTTATGTTGTGTTTACACGAAACATTCGAATTTTTCACCGCAAAAAACATCTTTAAGTAAATAATTCCGAATAAATAGTATTCATGAGATTATTTTGTGCCAGCTGCAACCATGCTCGGTTGGCTTATAAAATTTGCATATAATCTGAACCTCCTGCCAACTCAATTACTAGCCAATTTTATACGATTGAAATTATCAACTTCTGAAATGAAGTAAAAAGGGGAATTACAGCATCACGTGTAATTATTGTACTCCATTCAACATTTTCTTACCTCATCATGTTTGACTTCATCATCGTTTTATAAGTCTATACTGACGTCCATTGCTGAATATATACCTTCCCCAGCGAACGTCACCACACCCTAGCGTCAGCCTTTTTCATCCAGCCGTTTCTCGTAACCCACTTTAAATCTATTCAACGCAATCCTATCCTTATGCGTAGGCAGTCTACACTCTATATCTTTTTGGTCCCGTGTTAATTACATACATAAAGGGCGCGTTCGAACCCTCGTAATTTATAGTTATCACCATACATATGCGACAAATATCATATTAACATTTTACAAGAGCCTGTGCGTTAGGCCTGTGTGAAGTAAAGATTTTTTAAATTTTGAATTTGAATTTTTTTACAATTTTCTACGTGCGTTCACGTTTAATTGTCCTAATTAAAGCATAGTCACAGGCAATTTAGAAAACTGGAAAAAATCAAAAATAGTGTTTGGTCTTGCATCTACAACTGATAGAGAGAGAGCCAGCGCGTGCCAGACCTTCGTTATTTTATAAAAGCTGAAAGTTTCACTGCGTATTGTCCTCAACACTGGGAAGAATGTTTGTTTGGACGTTTGTTTGGATCATGGTGGCTTTGGGAGATAACAAGTAATAAACGTGTAAAAAATCTTGTGTCAAAAACAAACGTCCAAACAAACATTCTTCCCAGTGTTGAGGACAATATGCAGAGAAACTTTCAGCTTTTATAAAATAACGAAGGTCTGGCACGCGCTGGCTCTTAGTCTATGAATATGATACCTACGTATCAAAATTCTCTCTAAATGGCAGAGTACCCAGTCGTAATAGCTGGGACACAGGTTCAAATTCTGTCGGGTGCGATAATATCGATTATTATAGAACATAAGTTTATGATGGAAAAAGCTAATTGTATTACATGATGACCTCCAGTTACATTAGTGATGTTAAAGATTCTGTACTCCAATGGCGATTCATTGGTGGCCTTATAAAATTAGCCCCCATTTCCAATAATCACACTGGTATAACTAATGAGAAATTGCCAAGACTCAGTAATAAAACCCTGGATCTTGATAGCGCACACGAATATCTTAAAACCAAAAGCTATCGAGGCATTTAGCAAAAATTCAGTGTAGTAACAAGTCACTAATGTTATTATTCACCTCAGTATGAATTGTTAATGTCATGATTATTATATTTGCTCTAGGGAGCTGCGTTAATTGGACAGCTATTTAACTAATTTATTGCTATTCCCACTTTTGCGCATGAATGTTTGAGAAGCTCGTATAGAAAATAGATGGGACTAAATAGATAAAACCCCTTATTTACTATTTAATGGGAAGTTTCTACCTATTGTGTACACTGTCCCTTATAGCTACTCATTTGGAACCATGAAAATTAGTAACTGTGTGAGAAAGGCTAAGAATAGGGTGTGGTGGTGCTTACAATATTTTGGTTTTGTGCAAATTTTTAACCAATAACACATTTTAGGTTTGAAGCAGTAAATTGTGAGATCGGACGGATCATCTTCAAATCTCTATATAGTAAGATAAAAAATTCTGGTGTCAGTGTTTGTAACAAAACTCCTCGGAAACGGCTTGACCAATTTTTATGAAGTTTTTTCTATATTATGTGTGTAGGTCTGTGAATAGGACGTAAATTACTTTTTATACCCCTAAGTGACAAATAATTTATTGGGCAAGAAAACGTTTGGCGGGTCATCTAGTAAAGATGAGGAAATCTTTTCAGTATTTATTTAAATAAATCTGAGGATTGACTATTACTATTATTGTGCCTTACTCGCATTAAAAATACTACACAACATAATCACCGAGAAAGCTCCCTGGCGCAGTGGCTGATTCGAGTGGGATTTCGCGGGTTCGATTCCCGTCACGTGCCACTTGAGAATTTTATAAAAATTTTAGCTATGGTCTGGTGAGAGGCTTAGGCCGTGGCTAGTTACCACTCTATCAGCGAATACGCACCACCAAGCAATTAAGTGTTCTAGCGTGATGCTGTTTAGAAACTGTTTGGGGTTGCTTCCAAGTTAATAGGATAACATCTTCGGCTGCATATCTACCATACCATGATGGGATTTGCAGCCAAGTACTATAATAATATAATAATAACATTTATTTATTTGTTCCAAAAACGTGATATTGTGTTAATTTCCTTAACTACTAACAGATTATGATACAGGAAAACTATAGATATATTACTAGCTGACCCGGCCACGCGTTGCTGTGGCTAAAGTTTTTGTTATATTAATAAATTAAAATTGCGACTATAATTTGAGATTTAAACTATCCTATCTCTCAAGTTGGACCAAATGGCAGATATTCACGAAGTTTGAACTAAATCGGTTCAGTAGTTTAGGAGTCCATCGCGGACAAACATCGTGACACGAGATTTATATATATTAAGATTATAAGATGTTATATTTTTAACAGAAATGCAGCATCTACCTTATACTCGTATGTTGCGAATTAGATACAAAACTATAATAATATATTAGCTTCTTATTTATCACCATTTATTCTTCCTTTCAGCTGTCACTCCTATTCCCCATATATGACAAACTGCATCGCGTAGCCGGGGACTACTGGCGGATCTTCGCCTGTGCATCATCAGCTCTCGGGACCGCGCTGACCGTGTCTGTGCTCGCCCAGGGTCTAGACCTGGTGACCAAGCTGGATGAGCTGGTCATTCCTGTACTGGCTGTGTTCACCACAGTGGTGGAAGTTGTGGGATTTGTTTTTATATATGGTTAGTTTTTTTTTATATATAATTGATAGGCTTGCGCTTGACTACAATCGTGTCTGATGGACAGAAACGCTGAGGTCTGAAATGCCTATTCACTCTTTTCTTGAAGGCACCCAGATTGTACTTTGCTGGGAACGCGGACGCTGGAAGTGTGTACTTATAATTGGACTGTTTTAATACCTTTCTTAAGCTTTTATTAATTGATTCTTCAACCATCTGAGCTGAAATTTTGTTTCGTTTTTATTTTTACTTTATACAAGTTAGTACTTGACTGCGATCTCACCTGATGATAAGTGATGATGCAGCCTAAGCTAAGATGTTATCGTACTAACTTGGAAGGGTGAGTAAAATTACCACAAGTTGGATTCCAAAGTTTGGATGACAATACTGTTTTGGCGAAACACCCAAAATGGTGGACTAGTTATTTTTAATGCACTCTTAATCACGATATGAGTATCAAATGGAAGGGTTTACTGAGAAGAAAATGTACTTATCTAATGGTCCTCTTTTGGGCACGGATCTCTTGTTAGAATAACAAGTGTTAACATACCCAACCACGCAAACTAGGTTCAATTAAGTTGGCATACTTCGCACATCTTTCAGAACAATGCATTAATTAGATAAAAACTCTCAGACATGCAGTTGCAGGATTCCTTACTTAGTTTTTTTCCACCAATTTTTTTCCTGTAACAGGAGCTATTTCGTTCCCATCATAAACGGACATGATTCCGAAGCAACGGGAGTGCATGCATTGCATTTTAATCTCCGATCTCCAAATATAAGGCAGACGGTTTAATATATTTTTAAGGTAACGCACATTTATCCGAGCAAAACTCGTCGAATGAAACGAATTTTAGACTTCTGTATATGATATCTCCGAAACGTCCGAAACGAAAGTGTGCGAGGTTTCATAAAATTCGTTTCGTTCGACTCGTTCGATGCGTTTGGTTTGGACAAGTGTGAGTTCACCTTTAGAATCATTAACTTAGCTTTTCCCTTTCATACTCAACAAAAAGCTCTGCAATTTTACCTATAAAATGGGCAGCACGACAAACATTCTTTATGCAAAACTATTTCAGCAGTTCATTAGAAGAGTCGTCTCGACCCCAATGTCGCAGTTAAAACGCCGAGGCAAATAATAAATTGATTACAATTGTTAATTCACGCTGACCCCAATGGTCAACTACGACAGGCTTTAATTCAATTAACCGAACTTATTGAGTTACTTTGAAAACAGCGACGATGCGAACTGTGAAGTTTCCTTTTAATTTATCATTTTGTAAAGCAATATTTAAGAAATTTTTCCATAAAACATATTATTTTTCTGCACACTTTTAGCAGCGAACATTCATTAAAGTATTATGATTTTTTGTTTGTTTTGCTCTCGCAGACTTAATAAAAGTATACCTACAAATTATGTTGAGCATGAAAGTCATGTTGATAATTCAAAATAGTCCGGATTTTAATATCTGTATCGATTTTCTATTTTGAGTGATCTTAAAAATTAATTAGTTATATTACTAAGTACTACGTTACTACAGAATCTTACTTTGTAAAGACAAGTAATTGTTTCCCGCCAAATTAACCTCGTTCAAGTGTTTGGTAATTCCGTTTGTCTTGGCCTAGTAATTGACTAACCTTTGATTAGCTAGAGTTGATTAGAGAGGTATAAGAGAGTAGATGGACCTAAATACTTATATTTATTTGCCTTTTTCTATTGTTTTAAATTGTTCTGAGCTGTAGGTATGATGGAATTCTATTCAATTCAAAATTCTTTATTCTTTATTCTATGTCAGCATCACCCCTTTTATTTTGTATATATAGATCTCATACAGGAAATTTTTTCTGATCTATTATCATATTTATTTCAGGTTGGTACTACCTCACGGTAGACATTCATTTCATAACCGGATCAAGATTGCCATGGTTCTGGCTAGTGACATGGTGGTCTACTCCAGTACTGCTGATGGGAGTCACGGGGTGGTGGCTGCGGTCTGTTCTGAGGACCGCATGGGGTCAAGGGCAGACTCTATGGCCTCTGGGAGGAGTTTTTATTGGGATACTGGTAGTCATGGTGGTGATGGCAGCAGTGGCAGTGGCAAAGGAGGAGCAGTTTAATTTATTAACTGTGAGTATGATAGCAGCAATGTTCACATAGCATGAAAATCTGCATCGTTTTAATTTTAATATATCATAATCGTATAATTTAATCTAGAAGATTCAATTATAGTATAATTTAATCTAGAAGATTAAATTATACGTAACAGATTTCATTATGCGTGATTGTAAACGAATACATTACAATTTTAAGAATAAAACTGAAACAAACAATTAACTTATAAAATAACAATGTGGCTCCAATAAACAATAAAAAAATATACACGTACTTACATCGTTCAATAAATTATTTATATACTGCTCAAGAAAAAGAAAAAACTACTACTGATCGTCATTTTATTTCTGTTATTCATTTGCTTCAATGACTTACAAATTATTTTTAGGTTATTTTTTTCATCCAGATTATAATGGATTGGCATCTCAGAATACAGAATAAACTGTATTCTGAGATTGGCATATAATATTTATACATAATTTAAATGGTAATTATTGACAATTTTTTTCAGAAAATAGCATCAGCCTTCCGGCCGTCCCGACTGTGGGGGCCAGAGGAACCAATGGCAAGATACATCTGGATGTCTCAAAGATTCATCAACGAAAACAATTCCGAACAAGAGTTCAACACAGACAGCAAAACCTTCAATCATATTATTAATAAATATCACGATAAATGCAACGAAATTTACAGCGAAGATTTTTTACACAGTACTGATATATACCAAAGTTCACCCAAAGCGCAAACTAAAAGTGATCTTATAAAAAATGAGAACCCTTTATACAATGACGTTGGAGCTATATATTCTATACCGACAGTATCTACTAGTAAGAAGAAAAAGAAAATAGATGAACAATTTAGATCACCGAACATATGTATCGCTAAAGGCGAATTAGGAGGTCCAATAAATTGTAACTGCAATAGACATTTTCAACTCAATGTGCCGGATTTAAGGAACAACGAGGTCTCGACTAGTCTCTAGATGTTAATAATCAGTAAATTCAAATCTGTACAACGATTTTTTAAAATCTAGTCCAAATAGCAATATTTCTTACCACAAAACGCAGTTGTTTTAAATACGTAATTTATTCTAGTATTATCAAACATTCCAAATGTAATTTATAATTTTTATGCAATTTTTGTTGTATAAGTAGAAATAGTTAATTATAATGTAGATGAGCATGAAGTGTTTTTGATAAATTATAAGAACATCTTTTGAAACTGAACTATGTGACTTTGTGACAATATTAATATTAGTGATGTGATGTGAGAAATGAGGGTGAAAGAAAGCTAATTATATTGAATAAAATTTCTATATAATTTCATTTTTTGGGCTAATCAGAAAACTATGCAGAAAATGAAACAACAAAATCTATAACATATTATACAAATTTTAATGGATGTATTCTTTGTTTTGATTTCCCTTTAACCTATTTCAAAGTAAAGAAAGTAGATATCTCTTCTAAGTATCCATTTTTATTTTTAGACTATTGTCTAGATTTTGTTTTTTCAATAATTCTGAGGTTTACTAACCAACTATAGCCAGAAATCTATTTCTGTATCATTTTGTATGTCCAATTGAGCAAAAGATAAGAGTTTCCGCAATTGTCTGTTTTCCTGTTATTATTATTTATTTATACAGTTACATAAAATATTACATATCTTACTCAACTATTTATTGAGACAAGCAATCATAGTAAATCAGTATGGTCACGCTTCGCTTGCTTAATCCATCACTTTCTCTCTACTTTACACTTCCACATTTTTATTAGTCTTATCTAATGTAAGTTGCAATTTTCTATTTATATAAAAGCGAAAAGCCTTTATAACATAATATAAACTAGACTGAATTTTTTAAGGAATATATTTACTTGCTAAATTAAAAAAAAAACAAATCATATTAAGGTATTATACTTTCATAAAATTTTACAAGTCAGTGCGACTATTATTATAATTATAATTACTAGCTGACCGGGCAAACCTTAGTTTGGCATGTAGGGTATTAAAATTTCATAATAATCGATCAGCCGTTTCAGAGCAGTTTAGTAACAAACACGAGAAACTAGAATTTTAAATATTACATAATTAATAACCGAATTTTAATTTTTAAATTTCATAAATAAGTGTAAAAATTATTTCGAAAAAGGCAGGGCGCAACGTTGAGGAAACTAAGTTTCCAAAATAAAAAGGGAAAATGATAATCGTTCACGCAATGAGCAAGCCACTGGGATAAAATGAAAAATGATCAAAGTTTTTAACATAAATCTCGAGAAAAATGTCCAGAGAATGTTTTCCTGTGGACCGTCGCTAGTGTTGCCCTAATAAATCTATTATTCTCGTTGTTACGTAGGCTATTTTGAACGACATAAAAATTTGGATAAAACTTGATTTATTTGACTTTACATGAAACTTATATTTTATTGTATTTTTCAGCCAATAATTCAGTATTTAGTAAAATCATACACAATCCTGATCTATTTATGGATATGGTGTCCAAGATGCGAAGCTTATCCATGGACCTAATTAGCTCCGGGTTCGTCTGATACATGGACCAATTTTTATTGTTCAATGACCCATGACCATGGCCTAGGACCCAGCGTCTCAAACAAAAGTGCCAAGTGGGACGCTGCCAACTTGACTTGCAGTGCTTTATAATATCAACGCAGTTTGCATCCCACAGTATTTATTTACAAATTGCACATTCAAATGCCCTTGATTTGTCTTGCCTTGTCTTTATCACAGAACCCACGAAAACACAATACCTAGGTAGATGTCATCACCGTTGAAAATCTTGAAAGTTCACCTTTGTGTCCAAAGCAACGAAAATTGGTAATACTAATACCTATGAAGATCTAAGTTCCTCTTACAATAATTTTGCAACATCCTCGCTTCTTGATCGAATTCAAAGAAATTTAGAATAAAACTATATATTATGCGTAACTTATAGAAGAGCATCCGAGAAAATTAGGTCAGTCCTGATTGCCAGTAGGCACTTCTATCGAAGGTTCTATCTGGCAAATGGCTATCCAATAAAAGTTGTCCGTCGAGACTAATCTCCCGGCCGAGTTACAGATGCTGATCAACGGTACCCTGGTGAGACAAATTATGTACCTAATTTGTTCTACGTCGCACTTGAGAAAAATTACCACTATGTCTGTAATAAAATTGAAGATAACTATTTACGATAATGCGTATTGTCAGAATTCTGCATTTTACCGCTCTATCTTCACTCTAGTGATCTTGTGGGAGTTTCGAGGAATCCTGTCTAATCCCTTGTCTTCATTTTATAGGGATTATCTATGCAAGATTCCAGCTTTATAAAGATCCAAAGATTTGAGCTGGGCAATGATGAGTCAATGAAATTGAATGCATTAATCTTGATATCAATTCGATAACAAAATCAAAGTGTTATTCACAAATCATAGTATTATAAATATATCTCACATAATAAATACGTCATTTAGTGTGCCACACTGTATCGTAAATTGATATTAAAACCGAACGAGCGTCTTTGCTATTAATTATTTTGAACAACTAAGTAATTAATTTCAGAACCTCATATTATTTTATTAAAACTCGAGAATGTTTTCCACAATAGCAAAATACAAATAAATTCATAAACAATTTAAAAGAATTCCTGCAAAAAAATGCGTTTTATCATATTAACGAATTTTTGAACCAAAAATGGAACTAGCTAACTAATATATTCGCCACAATAGGTCCGCCTCTCTGGTTACAGCGCCCTTACAGGGTTCCGTTGTTTGTATTTATAAATTATTGACATGTAACTTATAACTATGTTGACATCTTACAAATAATGGACATTGTAACCGAATAAATGAATAAATGAATAAATGAATAGCAGTATACATAAAACTGAGGACATTTTTCTCACGAGACAATTCAGTTACCTGGTCGCAGCGTGGTAAGTTACGGCCACATTTGTCCCTGCTTCCTACACCGCCTGATTTTGTACAGGGAGGCTAAACTGGTGCTTTTACAGCTACCCCTTTATAAGAGTTATATTTCAATCAATACAAAATAGCCAATCTTTAGGCTAGTACATCTATCCCGTCCAAGATTGGCTATTTTAAGTGTGTGTGCAAACTATTTCCTCACTTTCATTCGTCTTATGTATGAGCAATACAATTTTAAGCAGGTATGACTGATTTAGTTCTAGGTTTTATCACCCGAAATTGAATATGAAAATTTTTACCGTCTCGAAATAAGAAAACAGATTTTCAGTTACCTAGTCGCAACATAATAACGCGGGTATTATCCACAGTGCGAAGACCCTGGGGGCCGCGTTTTAAGTTACAGTCACATTTGTCCCGGCTTCCTGCGCCGCCCGGTTTTGTACAGGGAGCTTCGTGCTTTTAGAGCTTTCCCTATATTTCCCTCAATTCTTTTTGTGTCCTACAGGTACTGTCCCATCTCACAACTCGAGGTGTTTGGCCACAGCTCACTACGATGGCTAAGTTTGGCTTTGCACACATTTGAGAACATTGTTTGTCCATTTTTATCAGGCATGCAGGTTTCCTCACGAAACTTACCGGTAAGCAAGTGCTATGTTTCCATATACCATGCGCACTTTTAGGTGCGTGTCAAAGGCTGAAGTTGAGACTGAATGTCAATTTTTTTCTGAAAGTGTGTATGTAGGTATGTTTGTTACTCCTTTCGCCATCTGCAACTACTGAACCGTCACGTGGCTGAAATATTTACACAAAGGAAAAAATATTTGATTTAGTGGAATTGTAAAGCTGCAGGCAAAAGCTAGATATTAAATAAACCATAGCTTAATGTAGAATGAGTAGCGCCATTTTAGTTCTCCCGCTTGTACATACGTTATGGTGCTATTATTACTTGTTTTTAATTTAGAGAAAATACCTACATAATTATTTTGCTCAGATGAGTGTTTTCGCTTCCGCTTGTGTACCAACAAACAAACTGAAATTGTAATTATTACTTTCTTTTTACTTTATTAACAGAAAATAGTAGCCGCTACTCAGGTTCATTATAAAACATTACAAAACATAGGATTGCAGTAAAGATAAATCATTTATTTCCTATATGGTGGTAAGGTCTCCTCATAACTAACAAAATGAGCCCAATCTCGACACAGTCTAGGAGATCCAGTAGTAGTCTTCGCAGTATACCTTCAGGTCACTCCACCAAGTAAAGTGGTAAGGTCTTCTCAGAACTAACAAAAGGACTCCAAACTCGGTAGGTAGCTCTATTATTATCATGTGTGACTTCGAGACGTGACTATTTTTTATTCCCTCAATCACTGTTTTAGTTATTGAGGATGCTCTAGCTTGAATATGAAAGTACCAACCGTAGATGTTTCTAATGCTTATATTGAAACTTGAAAGTGTCACCAAAATTTTGTTGGTCGCACTACAATACCATTAAAATTTGCTTAATTGCGATACCCATGTGTGAGTGCGCCGTGCGTGTGCTTGCTACAAAATACCTAAAACTGTCGACGAGCAAAAAGTTTGAGCCCCCTTAAGATGTGACCTATTTTTCAAAGCCCTAACTTAGAACAATTTATTTGGCAAAAAACGTTTTGTTCAGCGAATAGCGAAATAAATCTCTAGTACAGCTGTTATAAATTGCAATAAAAGTTAGCCTTAATCCTTGCAGAATTTACCATTCTAGTAGTAGTCCTGAAAGCATGAAGTAAATTACTAGTAAGTAGTACAGGAAACTAATGAGTCTATTCACACAAAATACACCGGTCGAAACGTCCCTAATAAACATCTAAACCTCGAACTATCAGACCGAAACTGTTGGATGTGGCTTGGTGAATTTCTAAGCAATATGTACATACTCGTTACGAACTTAGGTGCTTTTGATAGTTCGCTTTTGACAGGCGCTACAGTATATTATTAGGCGGTTGGCAGCACTGCTATCGCCTAGACATGACAGTACTCCGTATTTCTTATGTATAAAAATATTCTAAGTAAACATTTCAAAGAACTAAGTTGTGATAATTATAGCTTTTTGTACAATAGTTAGCTGACAATGTTTGTGTAAAGAAGTGTGCAGTGAATAGTGAAAAAATCATAATATTACAAGCTTGGCTAAGACGCTAAAATACTCAAATAATATCCACCAAAAACAAAAATAACAAGCATTGTGTGTATCTGTGATTATAAAACTCTTTTTTAAGAAGGAAAAACAACAAAAAACTAACGAGTGAAATCAACTTTTAAGCAAAAACTTGTAACATGCAGCCGTTAGTGAAGTTTAAAGTCAACATGAATCAGCTGTGATGTGCCATACGCGGTGTGTCAACTGTCAAAAGACTGGCTGATATAACAGTTTGTCAAGTTTCCTGTACGAGGAGAAATAGCTGAACTTTATATTCGTCGCACTAGTATACTACACGATAGCGCAGTCGGAATACAGCACTGCAAGAAAACGAAGCCGGCGGTTCAAGCCTAGGCATACAAGACCACTTTTTTTTCTTTTTTTTTTTCTTTCTTTTTTATTATTTTCCAATTTCATATTACTTATTTGGCATTTAATAACTGATAAAAATGTCAAGTAATGCGAAAAAGAGTTTAACAGCTACACAGAAAAGGAAGCTATTAACTTGTCATAAATGTAAAAAATTTGTTAAATTCGATGAGAATCTTCAATGCAAGCGGTGTAAAAATAAATTTGATCTAATATGTGCTAATGTAGCAGTCAAAAAATTTAATGAAATGACAAATTTTTTGAAGGCGAAATGGACATGCTCAGTTTGCGCAAATAAAATTCAACTCAGCAAAAGCACCACTAGTACTCCAATAACTCAATCACGTTTTTCTACATCGCAAGAAAATGTGGAAGTATCCTTGATAGATGAAAATAAACAGATTTCACCCAATGAATCGATAATACATGACACGAATAGTTCAATGGTGTCAATCAGATCTGAGTCAATAAGAAGTCTTCCAGATTTATCAACCCGATTTAATAAAGATGACATGCTCGGACTTAAGAAAAGAACTGAGATCTTAGAACAAAAACTGGAAAGCGCACATCTGGAAATAGATAATCTCGTTTTGGAAAACAATAAAGTACAACGAATAATTTCCGAGCAAGAAGCTAAGATCAATAATCTTCTGCGCATATGCTCAACCAGCACACCAAAAAGTCATAAAAAGGGAACTCTAAATGATAGCAAGAAGGAAAGGAAGGTTGAATCAGAGGAAAGTATCCAACACAAGACACCGAAGAACACAATTGTCAGCGGAAGTGAGACATTACCTCATAGCATAAATTATACCGTTCAGAAGGAAAACTTAACATTAAAGGAAACCGAGGTCAAATACACCCTAGAAAACAATTTAAATAAAAATAAAAGCATAGATGAACTCCGCCAAAAAGTTTTAAAGGAACAGAAAACATCAAACAATAACCAGAAGAACAAACACGTTATAAAAAACAAAATTGTTATCCTCGGCGATCAGCAATGCGCTGGCACTGCAGCACGAATGAAAGATTTAAGAAAATCTTATAAAAACCCAAGGAACTATACTATCCTAGGATTAGCTTATCCAAATGCGCCTTCAAATGAGATTATCTCAAGATTTATGTTAAGAAACGACGATTTTGATGAACATGACTGGATAATATTGAGAATAGGAGCAAATGACAATAATCCGATCAAACTTGGGACTGAACTGTCAGCATTTTTAAAACGCTTTACCAGACCCAAAATTATTGTACCCAGCATTATGTATAACCCTTATTTAAATGTAAAAAAATTGAATAATTACTTATTAAGAATAGTTAATTGTTTTGACAATTGTGAATTTGTAGACGACAGCAGTAATATGCACGGAAATTTGACGAATTTGAAAAATAAAACCAGTTGTAGCATAATAAACCACACTATTGACAAATTAGACTATGACAAATACTATATACGTAGGAAATTCAATGAAACTATAAATCAAAAAAATGTAAATCGAGAGTCAGATTTGAAACCAGGCACGATACCATACTACTTCAATAAAATCACCAAAAAAACGGGTAAACTTACCGCAATCAACCCTCACGGTACAGAAGAAAAGATAAATACAGATAAAAATAAAATTACCTACTATTTTCCTGTAAAAAAAACCTCCAATAAAAATAATCAAATCAAGGAATATTCTAGTACAAGCTCAAACGCTAAAGAAACGTTTTTTCGTTCCTAAGTCAAATAGTACCATAACCTTACTGCATCAAAATATAGCCGGAGTTCTAAACAAAAAAGAATTACTTGAAACTGTAATAGCCGAGCTAGAGGATAGAAATAAAGAAAATATCGATATAATTTGTCTATCTGAAACATTCATCAAACAAGGCTGCGAGTCCAATCTTATTCTTAAAAACTACAAGCTCGTAAGCAGCTTCTCAAGAGATAGTCAAAGAAGGGGAGGTACTTGTATCCTACTAAAAAAACATCTAGAATTCGCCGATCTAAAACTGACAGTAAAACCAGTACAATTTTCTTTTGAATACTGTGCCATAAATATAATTACTCTCAAACTGATTGTAGTATGTATATATAGAACTCCTAACTCTAGTAAAGATATATTTTTTGAAAATCTCACAAAACTTCTGAAGACCATCACAAAAAGCCACAAAAGTAAAGTAATAATCTGCGGTGACTGGAACATAGATCTATTACTTAATAATACTGCAACTAAAGAATTGAATTCTATACTCTATAACTTTAACCTTACGAGCCATATAAATAAACCAACCCGCAAAATGGCTTGCCTCGATGTAATATGTAGTAACATAGAGTCAGTAATGGTAGATATATTCTATGCTAGCCTTTCCGACCATGAGACATGCCAAATGATTAGGTTTAGATCTTCTGTTGATGTCACTGCTAAAACAAAGGCAAAGTTCTGGTTCGAAACAAAGAGAGACTTAAGTAAGGACAATATAAATAAATTTTGCAACGCCATCGCTTCTCTCACCTTTAGTGAGGTAATCACGGAACCTGATACAAATTTAGCCTTCAAATCATTCCATGAAACTTTAATTTTGTTTTATGATTTATGTTTTCCAGTAATAACAGTAAAAAAAACGAGAAAACCTCTAAAAAATAATTGGTTGACAAAAGGAATAAAGAAATGTTGCATAATGAAACGTAAATTATATTTAAAGTACAGATTACACGCCTCAAATAAAAAAAGTAATAAAAGGAAATATAATCAATATTCGAAGATTCTAAAAAGGTGTCTACTTCAAGCGCAACAGCTAAGCAATACAAATTATATAAAACAAGCAAAGAACATGAGTAAAGCATCTTGGGAAATCATAAAAAGCCAGACAAATAACTCAAAGGATAATACGGAAATTGATACCATAGAGACAGAGGAAGCAGTACATACAAAACCAGAAGATATTGTAGAGGCATTTAACAATCACTATATAAATATCGGTAATAATATTGCTAATAATGAAAATACCTATACTAATAAAGAGACTGACAATAATATAGATAACATTAAGCACTCAATTTTTCTGACACCTGTTAATTATTATGACGTATATAAAACTATAATTAATTTGAAAAAAACCAGGTGTACAGGTTATGACAACATTTCTACTGACATTTTAAAATGTTGTGCTAAATCTTTGGCTGTTCCTCTGGCTCATATTATAAACCTATCGTTTACGCAAGGCATATTCCCAACGTCTTTAAAACTCTCGATTGTGAAGCCATTATATAAAAAGGGGAACAAAAAAGACCTAAATAATTACAGACCCATCACGTTGATCCCGGTTCTATCTAAAATCTTTGAGCGCATTATGTTCGACAAATTATATAACTTTCTAACAATTTTTAATGTATTGAAACAGCAACAATATGGATTTAAGAAAAATAGCTCAACTACATTAGCTTGTTTCAACTTAATAAAAATAATTATGGAAAATTTAGACAATAAAATTCCAATGGCTGCTATATTTTTAGACTTAACTAAAGCGTTTGACTACGTATGCCATAATACGCTGCTAAATAAACTTTATAGGTATGGCATTCGCGGTACGGCATACAATTGGATAAAATCCTATTTAAGCTCCCGGCAACAATGCGTACAAATAGAAAAACTCGTAGGACGCTCTAGGAAAATAGTTCAATCCTCATATAAAACGAATAATAAAGGGGTTCCTCAAGGATCTATACTAGGTCCATTATTATTTTTAATCTATATAAATAATCTGCCAGATATAACTAGTCACAAATGTATTTTGTTTGCGGACGATATTACCCTCATAGTGGAAGGAAATAATAATATGAGTAATGACCAAGAATTTGAGCAAGAGATAAACGATACTCTAGATCTAACAATAAGCTGGCTTAAGAGAAATAACTTACATATTAATATATCTAAGACAAAACTAATGCAATTTGCAACAAATAAAAGCAAGACCAAAAAAATTGTAGTGAAACATGACCTTGAAATGATAGAAGAAGTAGACTCAGTAAAATTTTTAGGTGTAATTTTTGACAAACACTGTAACTGGAAGGAACACATAGATTATCTGTGCATAAAACTAGAAAAATTTGTATATGTACTAGGGAAGCTACCAAAAATAGCCTCGTTTAAAGCCGCAATCTCAGCTTATCATGGATATATCTCTTCCAACTTAAGATATGGCATTATAATTTGGGGAAATGCATCGGATTCAATTAGAGCTTTCCGAGCACAAAAAAAGTGTATAAGGTCACTTTATAATGTTGACTACCTACAGACGTGTAAACCATTATTTAAAAAGGCTAACATCCTACCACTGCCCTGCTTATATATCTATGAAATAAGCTGCTTTGTATATAAACATTTTAAATTATTAAAATCTATTCCAAGTTTTCCTTGCAGAAGCAAGCGGTATAATAATAACATAAGCTACCCAATGCGGAAACTGAAGTTAATCAGTGCCAATTGTTACTGTATGGCAATTAAAATATATAACAATTTACCTAGTGGCATTAAAGAATTAAATTTCATCTTATTTAAGAAAAAACTTTATACCTGGCTAATAAATAAGTGCTATTACTCGCTGAATGAATATTTTAATGATACAACAAATTGACATGCTGCATACTAACTTATTGATATAGGTACTACTAACTTATTGATATATTATAATATAATTAGTTTATTGTAATTTGATAGTAATTTGAAATAATACCTTTCGCAGTTTATATAAATATTTTGAAATGTAACTTAAACTTTAATTTTATAATGACATATTAAAATAACGATAATAATGTAGCAACTTTGACTGAGTATTTGCACACTGTCATTGACAGTAGATTGTGTTGGCGTATTTATTTTACTTTCTCACCTTGTTATTTACCCACAATTTGGCAAATAAAGGATATTTATTTATTTATTTTATTTATTTATGTAGCTATTTTACTGTTTCTCCGATTGCTAATGGAACGAAATTCAAACAATGTATGGAAATTATATATCCGATCGACAAATTAATCACGTAACTTTCCGGTGATCGCTGTCATTCTGATACATTTGTTGAATTTAGTTCCATAAGCAGTCGTAAGTATAGAATAAATAAAGTAACATGGCTACGATGTACATGTACAAAATAATATAATCACGATTAATAATTAAGGAAAAAATTCGAGTGTATGAGATTATTAAAAAAAGGCTCAAATAAAAACGTCCTAGGGTGCTTAGCGTTGTGCACTGCCGCTTATGATATTGCAACACAAAGCAGTAGGACGCACTGCATCCGGGCATATGGGCTTAACAGAACGTATGGAACATATATTATTATGAACGTCTTATACGTCTTGATCATAAAAAAAAACAGAATTATGGACTTACATTAAGCAATCGTAAGGGAGAAACAATTTTGTCAATTTCAGAAAGGAAAAATTTCAGCTTACCGCCGTTCTTCAGATTTTATTATCAGTTTAGATTTTGTCTAAATACTCTTTAGGGTCTTTTTTTATACAGAAAATGCCTTACGCTTATCCCTTCGTCAGGGAAACGGAAGGGTTATGTGGGGCTTGCATCCACTAAGAACTCTCTGTTTCCACGGCGGACCTGCTGGCGGGAGTCTGGGATTCACGGACTCCTATACGGTCTGGGGCTACGAGTATTTTAGCATCCTAAGCTTTATATTTGCACGTGCTAGATATAGTGCCAGCAATATAATATTTAATATTCAAGAACACAACGAGTTGAATAACAAAGGAATTTAAAAATTACACACTAACGCTGCTGTAGCGAAAAACAAAAGCCTTTTTCGTTTGAGGAGCAAGGCTTTCATCTGAAAGATTTAAAAGGGTGAAAGGCCCAGGGGCGTTTTTAACCCTCGTCAAATAATTTACATGAAAGCTACTTAGTAAGTGGCAAGATGAATTAGGCTTTACCTACGCCATGCGTAAAAAAACTGTGGGTACATGATCACCTTTTGCAAATGGGGCTAAAACATTCTTTTAGTATTTTATCTAATAAACAATTAAAAAGAATCAACGATTCTTTAATGTGTAGTTTTTCTGATTTTGTAATATATTTTTATTTCTAAAAGTTTAATGGTTTTTGCGACATCTTCCGCGCGGGAAATAAACCAGAAGTTTTTGATTTTACCAAATTATAAATATGTAGACTTTCACATTTTTTATATAATTATGGAATCTGAAAATAATATTAACGTAATAAAAAAATTCATACCGCAAAACGCTTGAAATCATTTCAGCACTATCTTCCATATAAAACTTTAGTCTAATACGAGAAAAAGTATAGAATATCTCCGCACATTGTTCCAAGTAAACGATAATTAAAAACCAACTACGTTAAACTCCAAATGAGTTAGATACAGAGACGGGGAAACGAAATCCGCAAAGTTCAATTACAAACATTGCTAATGAGAAACTTAACACGGAGCGAAAGTACTTTGGTTTAACTTAACGCCAACTAGTTTCTAAAAGGCTGATTATATCTTTAGTAAAAATTAAAAATATTTTTATTCGATTACTATCCATAAATAAACCAAGAGATACCCATAGACAAAGTTACTTACGTAGTGATTAACGTTTGTGTGAGAGGTGCGTTTATAGGGGACCTAATAAATTATCCATATAATATTATTATTTTAGATATATTCGATAATCGATTCGATTCGATACATTCGATTCGGTAGGTTACTAAAGCCAATTTGTGTATCAGTTAGGTAAAAACAAAAGAAATAGGCGTACCTACCATAAATTTGAACAATGATTATTGATTATTATTGTTTCAAACACCGCCGGCAGAAAACTTATTAAAGTTTACAAAATCCATGCAAAAACACTTAATTAGAATTCAAGTACCAAATTAAATAATTGCATTAATTCTCAAATAGCAATGAATGAGTAAGTGCAAATTACAAATTTAAAGAATAAATTCAAAACTTTTCTTGCTGAATAAATAATACGAACAAAATTTTTATCATCGACTCAACGTTGTTCATAATGTAGTGTAGGATCCAGCAATGAATAATGAGTTCAAAGTTAAGTACAACTTTGTATTTGCACTAGGCGAATTGGTGCAAGTTGCAATGTTGAATAGATTTGTCATTTCTAGAAATACGAAAATAACGTGTATAGTTTGGGCTTTAGCTCAGGCAGGTTAGGCGTACTTCAATTAATCGTAAGGTGTAATTAAAGCTTGTTTACTCGTAGTCTAAAAAAAGGTCGTAACGCTAGGTGTTGATGGATTAATCCAAGTTAAGTAGGAATTGTGTAGAAGAGATAAAGTTACCCGATAGAAGGAAAGATATTATGGTCTGGGTTAAAAAAACTTTAGATAGACCAGAATTGCACGTTATTGTATCATAGCTAAAGTCACTATTAACTTAATTAATTTAGCGAAATAAATATTTAGCACCATACCTCTAATTTAATATTTTTGTTTCTGTGGCTATTGTTCTGTCTATAAATCCCAATCAGGTACTACTCATAACGTTGTACCATACCAGAGCAACCTTTTTCTAATGGAGGAATGTTATAAATTGAGCCCCACTCCTAACTTGTGCCATAAAAGTGGATTTAGTGCGTTTTGCGCGATTGTTGCTATACGCCATTTCGGTTTATTCGCGCGCACTCGTTCGTGGTTCGTTAACTTTGTTGTACGAGTGTTCCGTACTTAGTTCATGACTCTACGGAAACCCACTGGCAAAAATTGTTTCACTCTCTAATTCAACCGACCCACAACATTCAGCTTTAAAACGAAAGCTGCTAGGTTGAATTTCACATTTCAAAAAATAATGTGTTAAACTATTTTTTTCAGCACCATAATTTATGAGATTGAAGAGTGTTTTAACTCTGTAAATTAATGAATGCTGCACTGTTGCTCTTGTGATAATATTAATTCGTTTGATAGAAGCGCAAAATAATTTAACAATTATACCGCCAATTAGGTAGGTATGTAGCAGTTTAACCTATGGCAGGACTTTTTGGAGAGTCCACCTGAATGGCATCGAAGTGTCAGATATTATCTGTGTTTCAGTTTGAGGGCCACTGGACAGATTACGGAACGATATTATGAGACTTGAAAACTGATGTCTTTGTGCGTCGTATGGCATTGCAGCCATAAAATCCTAGGACGCACTAAATCTGATATGAGCAAAAGTATCACATCAGCAGCCAAAACCCATGGTCCATGTGATAAATTAGCGATCGTCGCAGAAATCAGTCATTCGCTCAAATGGAACGAAATTTAAAATGTGCATAAGAATAACATATATTCGAACCCTAAATTGATACCGCGATCTCTGCGCAGACTACTAACATACATTTTTTTGTTCAATTTTTGCGATTGAATGACGATTGAGCTTTGAGTGACGATCGCAAAAGTGTCATCTGGCTACAGCTGTAGGTCAACTTGTTTCTGGCCTCGTTATTCTAAAAATAGAAAAATCTTTAAGACGGCTTACATGTAACAGATTCATTACTGCATAATTAACAGCCAACAGATGTATGTGCACTGCTGGACAAATGCCTCTTGTAAAATCCCCTTCCTGCCCGGTTTTGAGACACTTGCATCCAACGAATCCAGCAAAGTCACCAGTCCACCTGCTTGAGAATCTGCCAACGCTGCACTTTCAACAATAAGACATTATTTGTGTTGGACGGAGATTTATCCTACAGATTTAACTTTCGCCATATATTACCCGTTGATGCGTGGAACATTTCTGTCTTGATTTAGTTGGCCCCCATTTATCAGGTGACTGTCACACGCACACCCCTCCTTGAAATAGTGGAGCGCAGCTATATTTTGACGGAGTTACAATAATATAAGTCAGTAACTTACAACCCAAACTATTTTATTATGTATCCAAAAATGAAGGTGTCCTTACGGCGAAATCGCAATTACGGTCAATCTCTTTAAATACTAGCCATACACAAGAGATATTAATACAGCGTGCTACTTGCAATTAAACCACTATTGTAGTCCGTTGGGATCGCAAAACATCGACACGATCTAAGGAAATCTGTTGAAAAACTACTGTTTTATGTGGTCTTCAAGGCACGGGACTGTTGTCGTAAGCTATCAGGATTTTAGCATCGTAAAGTTATTTTTATTTCAGCCTTCTTAAGCTCTGTTAGTGCCTCTTTTCCTTGAGAAATAATGTGCAGCACTAGCCATGTGTCCCTATCTATGCATTTTTAAGATTGCTACTGCATCGAACGAAGTTCAAAAAAAATATGTCTAAGAATGCGCAATGGCCACTTTTAGCGATCATTTAGCAAATATTTTCATACATTTTTGAATTTCGTCCCATTTCTATCTTATTAGCGTATTGCAAAATACCATACAGCTAGACGTGCTGACACTATCGAGCAGTGGTAAATACTAAATCAATACATCGATGACGACGATAGCCGGCATTTTGTTAATCCCTTGAAGTTCTAAGATGACGCCAGTAGTGACGTAGGTAGACTTTCTTAATGCACTAGACTGCAAACCTAAGCCCCTCATTGGCACTAATCTTGTGAAAGCTCTCGGATAATTAACGGCTTCAAGCAGCTTCGTCTGTCCCATCTTTTTTTGCGTCTCTTTTTTGACAGAGAGAGCTTTTCTCGACCAAAAAGTCAGGTTGGGTTGCTAAAGCTAAGTTTATACCAGACAAGTTGTTGCCCCTGACTTTGTTTTAGTATTGTGGGGAACTTACTTTACTTTATATAACCATAAAGGTACTAAGTATGTTTTAAATATATCAATAATATGTAATGATAACATTTTCCATCCATAAACTACAGCATCAATGTTTCTAATCTCCTCTTATCCAACATTGGAAATAAGGTAGGTACTGGGGCGTTATATCCGGTGAACACAGGTTGTTTCCGTTTTTATCTACCTCATATCCGGCTACAAATATAATAAAATACGTCAAGAGTTTCTTCTTATTTTGAACGACTTTGTTCATGTACTTGTATTTCGTTTTAGCACAAGAGCACAGAGTACTTTTAAATTTTGTCGCATTGTTACTGTCATCCCATCGTGTCGTCTTACTGTCATCCCCAAAAATACACCCGACAGACAATCAGAGAACAACCGATTACTCACCCACATCAACCTCAGAAGTAGGAAAATACATACACAAACGCAGCACTACATAATCTTCGCCAATGAAGTAGCGGTCCCTATATTAATTGTCACCTGGGTCTATATCCCATTTACGGTCACGGTGGATTACGGACTAGCCACGGTCTTAGTTTCACCGATCCTCAACGCAACCAAGGTCAACAAGTGCCAAGGTGTAAGTCTCACAGGAGAGGCAGTTGAATCAGAACGACCCGTAAACATGTGTCCAACTACGGTAACCTCAGCTGCGTTCTGATTCTCACAGAAGACTCACTTAGACCCCCAAGTCCAAAGGGCCCTCAATTATTCTTCCAATAAGCCGAAGGGTGAGTCTCAGATAATTCTTTTCCCGCAGGAGTAGATGCTGGTGTACCTTGTGACAATTGGACTTATAGGGGATATTTAGACAGCGGTGAGCACAATAGATCGGCAACGATCAATGTGCTATTGGCGAACGAGCCTTGAACTGCCACGTCTCCAAAAAACAGTCTCAGAAGTCCAGACGAGGATGTGGTAGGTCTTCAATAGCTGACGTTACCAGCCCAATAGCAGACGCTGATGAAGCTTTCGACGAGTGTTCTATAAATAGAAGTTTTGACGTCATACGCTCGGATCACAAGCGGTCCCCATGCATTAGACAACACTTGCCTGGAGGGAAATTTCCATATTGCCTCCAGAACCGGCAAAAAGTTATGCCTGATCGATCTTATAGGTCTACTTAGCCTGGCATGGCCGCCAAATGACCATGTCATGCCCAAATCTTTTAATCAACGTGGACGGTTTTGTAAGTAAAAGTGTACAGACATAATAAAAATCAACTAGAAGTTAAATTTGATAATAAATAATTGGTGTCAATTCAAAGTTTTGTAATAAATTAAATATTCCTTTGAGCATTACTTCGCATCTAAATAAAATTCGACTAGGCCGTTTGACTAGCACAAATTGCGTTAACGTAGCGAGATCACAAGACTGATTCGGATTTCATTTAGATAATTGAATGAGCATCTATTCTCCCTGAGAAATGGCTCGCGGAACGGAATGCGGCCAATAAAACAGCGTTTTCAATTTCAGGTCAAAGGTTTCTAGCTGGTTAAGTTAGTGCCTACTTTATTGCGATTTCACTTAATGGTGAGTGACGGTACAAAGATAACGTTATTATACCAACTTAGCAGGGGTATAAACCATATCGGTTTCTACACAGCATCACTTTGGAACCCTAAATCGATTGGTAGTTGGTATAGATATTTCAATCCACGATGACGCGCCTGTCACTCTGTCAAAGTCCATACGAATCGAATGAAACAGAAGCGATTTTGACAGAGTGGGCGCATCTTCGTGGATTGAAATATGTATAAGTGGGAGTACCTTCTTCGGTAGTGTTGAAATCAGCTGTGTCAGAGGCTTTGAACTATATTATAATTTCTGTAGGTATTACCTACATAAAAAGGAAAAGGCGTCCTTCTGAAGTTACAGTCCTAAAGTCGTATTGGTCCTAAGGTTAGGTAAACCGAAATAAGATTTACCCATTTGGTCGAAATGAGATTGTAATTTTTTTAAATTTAAGCTTTCTGCACTTCATACAATACGTATACCAATCACTTGAGAGTATGAAATTTTTAAATTTTTTTTTGACACGCGAATTTTGTAATCTGCTGGTCTGGCCTTTCGATAGCCCATAATTTCCTTAGTAATAGGGACTACCCTCCACCACCCATGGCCCAATCAACCTCGCGGTTATGGGGGCCGAAACGCGGGAGGGCGCCCGTTCGGTACTTGGCGTGTTCTCGGGGCGCCTTCCTAATTTCCTACAAGTTGTTTCCTCTCGCTCCTTGTCCCTATGAACTCACTCTCCCCATTCTGGGGCAGGACGATACAAAATATTTCCTTAGTAATAGTTAGATCGCCAAAAAAAGCAGTACAACTCCACTACTGTTTGCCCTCACGTTTCTTAGCCCCACGAAACAAAACGCTGACTATCAGCCGATCCCTTCCGGCAAGGTGTGATTAATTCCGAACGTTTACCGCATCTAGTTCCGGACTTAACCTTCGCTTCACATTTGTTAACCACAGCCCTTTTTGTCTACGCGGTATTCTTTATTGTGATTGAGTACGCGGATTTTGGTATTTTATGTCCGAGTTGTGGGATTGATTGGACTTTTAAGGCGGTTTGCTTGTCAGACGGTAAAGAGGTTAGGTTAAAAGCATTCCTATGCTTACATTTTTACCAACCTTGAGACACCCATATGTTAAGCCCAATCCAATGTTTTCACCAAAAGATACACAGCCTCGACGCTGTTACATACCAAGGTCGTTTATTCAGTGCGTAGGTGTTATCATAAGCAATCCCATTCAGTCAGTTGGACTAATTTTTATTGCAAAAGTAGCTTTCGCCTGTGGCTCCGCCCGCGGCTCCAGCCGTGTGCATTTTGGTTTCTCACCAATCCCAAGGGAACCATGAATGTTTCCGAGATAAAAAGTAGCTTATGTTTTAATTCAGAATAAGAAAGACCAAAGACGGTATCAAGTTTTCTTATGAAACAAAACCAAAATATTTTAGAAAAATAAAGAACCATTGGCACCAATTTGTTTTTCATAATATAATCTTATTGAGTGATCTCTTGATGATACATAGTGCTTTATAAAACTACACTAACTATAATATTATGGATATCCATAACACCTCTTGAAGTGCATACAGTAGAAGTAAGATTTTCATTTTATAGTATTAACTTACTTTTCTCCCCTTGCTATGAATAATGTACCTACTATTACATCGAGCACCAAAACCTGCTAAATATTATGTACTCCTTCCTGCCATGAATCACACATAACTGAGCAAGCTTGTTATGGCAAAATTAATTGGCGAATAATTGCCCGCACCAGACTGTTCGTCTAAAGGCGTCCTGTTATTGACTGCAGTTTAATTAGGGCGGCAGTGGGAACAGCGTCGAACTAACCGAGGTTAAAAATAGTTTCTGTGCTCTAGTGAGAAGATTGGACTTTAATACTAACGATTGCTGTTTTTCTTTTTGGTTATTTCTGGGTCTGAGACAGTTTTACGGGACATCCTGCATTGTACGAACCTACATCGTCTTGGGCTCTTCGTTTCTAGGCTTTTATACTGCAAATGTCGCAGCCTGCATAGAAGGATTGTTTTTCAGGGTTCCGTACCCAAAAGATGAAAACGGAACCCTATTACCGAGACTTTGCCATCCAGCTTTATCTCTTTAACCGTGATAGTCACCACACTTGTAATTTTCGCAAATCATCATCATCTCGCTACGTTATATTAATAATGATACGGAACCCTTCGGGTGCCAGTCCGTCTCACACTTGGCTGATTATTACAATAATTACCATCGGACCTGTGTAAAATGCAAGGAAGACTCTAGAAGAAATCTAATAAGTGCATGAGGTGTCCCCGTATAAAGGGATTCTCATATAACTCTGTAGTTCAAACCCGTTAAACAAGCTGAAATAAGGAAAATCAGCAAAAAATCGCTGTGCTTACAGCCATTAACCACCTTTCGTACAGAGCGATATTGCAAAATTAATTGGCGAGTAATTGCCTGCGCCCGGCTGGCTCACGTCTGAAGGCGCCCTGCTATTGACTGCTGGTTAATTAGACCCGTTGTTAGAACATAGCAGGGATAACTGTGCATTGGAGGAAATAATAGCCGCTACTTATGTTTAACAAAATTGTCATCATTTGAATCTTATCTAAAAACTGGTTATAGTTAGCTTAAAAATATCCTTTTTATTTGACACGCAAAGCAATCCTCCTTTTTTGACGACCTCCCTGGCGCAGTGGTGGCGCGCTCGGATTCGAGTGGGAGGTCGCGGGTTCGATTCCCGCCACGGGCCTCTTTGGAATTTTATAATTTCTAAATTGGCTCAGGTCTGGTCTGGTGGGAGGCTTTGGCCGTGGCTAGTTACCACCCTACCAGCAAAGACGCACCGCTAAGCGATTTAGCGTTCCGGTGCGATGCTTGTAGAAACCGTTGGGGTAAATTTACTTACCCTTCCAGGTTAGTACGATAACATCTTAGGCTGCATCATCACTTACCATCAAGTGAGATCGCAGTCAAGTACTAACTTGTATAGAGTAAAAAAAAATCCATGGTAGATCTTAGGGATTTTCTTTAGGAATTGTGTGACATTGTGAGGGTTCTTACAGATTCACCCATTATTTCGGACTCCCTACAGAAATAGTACAGTATTGTCGCAGCCAGCAAACGAGGCATTGATGGAAGTACATGTAAACGAGGGCCGACGCAAAGCCGAGACACACATACGTAAGTCCATCAATGAAGAGTTATACTACCATGTTTCGCTTTAACAGATCTTTAATTTTTAAATAATACGATGTATTAAATGAGTTTACAATGTAATTTATTTGCCCGCTAAACCACGACAGATATTGATTTTCATACAATTTTTCCGGCCCTTGCTTGACCAGTACAGCAATTTCGATTTATTTTGGAGGAGGTTGTCCAAATAGGTAATGTTCGAATCAAGCCTGTTTGACAAAAAGAATTTTGTGACTTTAGTTGTATTGAATTTCATACATAATCTATTAATCGGTTGTAGGAATACTACGCCATGATAATTTCCTTAGTCTAAACCACTTAAGTAATTCAATTAGATTCGCGTGAACTGTTACGGTTAATATAATCAGAATTATTTAGTTTTCGATACACCAAAGTTTTGAGTACGTATAGATACGAGTATTTCAAGTAGATAAAGTTGTGAAAAATTACTGAGAGTGGAAAAACTTATGCGTTCCTCGTATGGTTGAATTATTAGGAGTTTAGAATTCATTAGTGTTTCGCTTGCAAATTATTGTGGAGCACTCATCTGTAGTGTTTTGTAAAGTTGAATATTAATTAATGGTTTGGAGTTGGAGTTAATTAAATTGGTTTGTTGGTAAATTACAAATAGTAATATGATATAGATAGGTATTGTTAAGAGTGAGCGCTTAGTTACAATTACATAATATTCTAACTTCGAAATTACCTAGTAACTTTGCAGCACATTCTCACACAGTAGGATACCAACTCTGTGGTATTCACTTACCAACCAATATTTTATATATACTATTATATACTAAACTAGTAGGCCGCGTGGGGGCGCGGGCCACATGTGGCCCGCGTGCTGTCTTCCCGCCCATAAAAAGCCCTTAAAAATTCCCCATACATTTTCTATGAAAAAAATGAAGTCCGCCATTTTGAATTTTTTTTCTATCCATCGTATAGACCTTTGGATTTCGATCAACTCTTGTCAAGAAACCGTTCTTCCATCTTTTATACTTTCCGAGATATCGACGAAATTCGAATGGCGGCCATTTTGAATCCGCCATTTTGAATTTTTTTCAGCTCACTGAGAATCGGATGACGTTTCAAATGACATTTGGTCGAGCACCCCCCACCTATCTTGAATACCCTCCCCGTGCTCTTCACCCGTCTCCGAAATCCTCAATCATCAGCTCTCTCCATATTTTTGTTCTTAATGATTTTTTCCCTTCTATACGAAATGGTCATTGAAAAAAAAAATTTTCATACAAAATTGTTCAGGAGAGGTGATCAATGAGTCAGTGAGTGAATCAGCACAAAGAGCTATATATATATTAACTAGTAGTGCGCGTGAGGGCGCGGGCCACATGTGGCCCGCGGGCTGTCTTCGCCCTATTTGCCATCCAACTTTAAGCCTCTTCAACATTCGCCATTTTCTATGAAAAAATAAATTCCGCCATTTTGAATTTTTTTTGCCATCCATCGAATAGACCTTCGGGCCCTGATCACTTCTTGTCAAGAAACCGTTCTTCCATCTTTTATGCTTTCTGAGATATCGGCGAAATTCAAATGGCGGCCATTTTGAATCCGCCATTTTGAAAATTTTTTCAGCTCACTGCCAATTGGATGACGTTTCAAATGACATTTGGTCGAGCACCCCCCACCTATCTGTAATACCCTGGCTGTGCTCTTCACCAGTCTTCGAAATCCTCAATCATCAGCTCTCTCCATATTTTTGTTCTTAATGATTTTTTCCTTTCTATACGACAGGAGTAGTAAAAAAAATTTTTTTCATACAAAATTGTTCAGGAGAGGTGATCAATGAGTCAGTCAGTCAGCACAAGCAGCTATATATATATTAATAGGCAGCTCTGGTCTGTGATCACACCTGATGGAAAGTAATGATACAGTCTAAGGTGGAACGCGCTTGCCTAGGAGATGCCTATTCACACTTAATTTGAAGACAGCCAGGTTGTGAGTGGCGGGAAAGACAGTACCTGGGAAGGCATCCCAGGCCTTTGCAATGAGTACCTATATATTTTTTTTATTGAAGATAGGTTTGCGCTTGACGACAATCATGCCTGATGGAAAGCAATGATGAGGTTGGAGCGCGCTTGCCTATAAAATGCCTATTCACTCTTCTCTTGAAGGCACCCAGATTGTATTTGGCTGGAAACACGGAGGCTTGAAGTGCGTTCCACACCTTAGCGTTCGTATCAGAAACGTGGAAGAAAAACGTTTCGTGCGAGTTAGATTTAGGTTTAGCTTGTAAGACACGGGTGTTGTTTGGTGGCGGTTGGTCTCCAAATAGATTACAGCGCGCGATACTTTGTAGGAGTGCGAAAAAAAGACAGGCATACATTTTATTCCCGTTTTACATTTTTAGGGCCCCAAAACAAAACTCTGAAATTATGCTTATAATTTCGTTACATCCATCTTTCCATATTAATATATAATAATATATTTTATTCAGATTTCAGCGGCATTTAAAATCATGGAGACGAAACTAAACCCAAAAAAATCGAACGAAACGACGGTTTTATTACGGTTCTTAGATAGTTGAGTCAAACCAACACAATACACTTTGAAAGTTACAAGTTTAAAATAAAGCACAAAGACAAACTGTAAAGTAGATTCTTACCCCAAACATCAGATGTCCCTCACATCAAAGTTAGCGCAAGTCATTGTTAAGACACTTGCGACAGGTGATAAATTTTATATAAGCCAGCACTCAGACGATGTGTACGTACCACGTACCCTTGCTCCTACTCTTCCACCTTCTCCTGAGGAGTTAGTATAGGTTTTTGTACGAATTTCGAGTCGACTCGCATCGCACAAACGAATCGAATCTCTATACATTTACAGCCAGCGCCATCTATTGTCACCCGCATGTCAGCAACTGTTCATAGATGGCGCTAGCTGTAAATGTGTATGTTAGCTATTGTCCATAGTCGACAGAGTCGACATACGATGCAAGTCGACTCGAAATTCGTACTAAACTCTCTGTACGCCACTGAGTGCCAAAGCTTTGCGAAAGTTTTAAGTGTGCTGAGAATTTCATGTGTCTGCCCAATTTCGCTTTTACTTGGTTCATATTACCTGTTATAAGATAGGATTATAAGGGATTTATAATAAAGTAACACGTGGACGTGCTTGATATTATATTGGACAAGCTCGTTTATCTACACGGTAACTTTTCGTGGTATTATGGTCTGAACGTTCTATAGATTTTATATGCTACAAGATAGTAGCTACTTGACTGCAATCTCACCTGAGGGTAAGTGATGTAGTAGCTAAAACTATCATACTACTTCAGAAGGGGAGAAATCCTAGTAATAACTCATTTGATGTCGACCGTTCATATGATGGGAGGTATGTACGTGTACCTTTTTTTACAGGGGGAAATCTCCATTGAGACATCCAATCTGTAAGTAGGTTGGATAATGAGGGATTTTTTCCACTAAAACCCACTCCGTGGACATCCTTAGCTCTCATGTTGGAAGCCTCCGGCATCTTATAAGAACGCACCGAACGCGGAGGCTCTCTTGCGCAACGCTCATTGGGTTCGCCTCTGGCTGACCCTTAACATCAGCCACTTCCAGGGAAGGTCAGGTACAGTCCCAAGAGCCAGGCTATTAAGACCTGGGACTGTTATTTGGCTGGGACTGTTATCTACATGTACCTACCTAATTGAATAAAAAAACTTGGATACTTTCACGTAGTGCTATTTTAAAAAGCATGTCTAATGTCTATCTATACGGAACTCCGGTACATTTGATTTTGTTTTCATTACCCCGCGTAACGTAATAAAGCGGTCTCCTCACTCACAAAGAGTCTGTCTTTTCATTATAAACAATCATATTATTGTTTGCAGCGAAAAGCTCGAGCTTGTCTTTTATTTACGTGCTCTTTTAAAACTCTGGGAAGATAATTTGATTTTTTTTATAGAAACCTGCCATTGTTCAAAATGACCTTTACCTTGTTGGCTATATTTCCCCTTTAATATATATATTTAGGCTATCCGGAAATTTTTTTAGAGAATTAATGATCATCAAAATAGTCAGGTGGGAAATTAACCAAAAAATGTTTTCATTATCCATGATGCCTTGGCACTACTAAGCACCCACTGCCATTTGCCTTGTTTTCTGCGTCTAATTGGGACCAAAAAATTCTCTAGTAAAACGGGACTGTGACAGGTTGCAGAAGCACTTGCATAGTAGTTTATAAAAGAAAACTTCACACATTGGATTCTATGTTCTCACATCATAGATTCGATGTAGGTAAGTTATTTACATCGTTTGTGTGTACGTTTTCTATAATTTAAAAGAAAAACATACGCGCCGAATGCATTATACATAGGTAAACATAGGTAATAAAAAATCAGAAGAAAATTATTGATTTTAAAGTGAAAATATTTCCCACCCATATAAACTATTTCAAAATAAGTAATAACTTCTATAAAATGTTGTCTAGCATTTTATAAATCGGATATTAGTATTGTGAGGCACGTATCAGTTATCGCTGAAAGTGCTTCCTTCAAAACAAACGTGGTCTGAAGTTAGCGCTCCGTTTTAAATTTATTTCCAAACTCGCCGCTTGTTCTACAAAGTGCTATCAATTCATAATATTTCGCTATGCAATACATAAAGCGAAGTTGCTCAAGTTATAGTTTTTTCCTTCAACATTTATAGTTAAGAAATATTCCTTCTAGAACCAAAACTTATGACAACTATCGATTCAAGTTAGGTTTTTTTTTATTTTAATAATTGTACTTAATAGGTAATATACCTCTCAAGTTCCTTATCCCATTCTTAATAAATAATGTCCTCCAGACCAGACCAATCAGTGCTAAGATTTTCCATCTGCACGGGTGATATAAATATTAATATTATAATCTCTCTTGCCGATTTCGGCTACGATAACTGAGTTCCTGAAGCAATGTTTAAAAATTCATTCGTGCGCCGTAATATGGCTTAGTACCGTACCCTATCTTTACACTGAAAATACGAGCGCACTGCGGATAAGTAAGCGTATCGCCAATAGTTGTAAGTGATGATACTAGAGGGTGGTCTACTCTTAAACTGGTCACGTTTACTGTCTAACTAATTCCTCCTTCTTTCCTCTTTGTGGGATCTCTGTTGCACTAAGCGTCTCCACTCATTACGCGTTTTCGCCAGGCTCGTATATTGGTGCACAAGTGCGAGCACAAACACACACTCTCTATTATTCTCTCTGTCATAAAATCTGATGGAAAGACGGATACAACACGACTGGAAAGAAATCAAGTGCAGAACAACGGCTTAACGCTCTTTCCGCACGATGGTAGAACACCAACAGTAGCCAAACTCCGGGCTAATAAAAAAAAATCTGACAGGAAAATCCATATTTATTGACCCGACCCGTGACCTCGTGATGAGCAGTCAACATAAGTACCACTAGATTAATAAAAAATAAAATTCTAAATAGGTTAAGTTTAAGCCAAGCGCAAACCAGTCATTTGTTAAACAAATACACGTCTAAAACACACGCGCTCGATATTTCCTACACGCCATATTAAACTAACCACATCGACAGGTTCCGCTGAGACGATAAAGTGTAAATAAAGGGAAACTTAATGCAAAAACTTCCTCTGCGTCTCCTAGATAGCTGAACCCCTTTCTTCCGGTCCATAAAACTTTTATAAAAGGTGACGTCTCCAATGCATTAGTTTGTAGGCGTGGATGATAAACTTTTAAACTTTACGACTGGCTGGCCAGCTAAACGAGTTCACCATTGTAGTAAATCATTGGATGAGACAAGTTTTCCTCGTTTGAAAAATTCTTTGTAAAGTATGCTGATACAACGCTGAACATATGCAAGGAGAAATTTGAAAAAACGTATTAAAATTCAAATTATGAAAAATATGCGGAAGAACTGGTATCTATTTTGCTGGTGGGTCTCTTTACTGGTAGCGTTTTAACTTTTAGGGGCCTCAAAAATGAGTTGAAGCGTTATAGTATACTTACATAGTTCTTTGGCACCTCCTTTTTTCTGAAATACGACCTTAAAATAATGTCTGATTTTAAATTAATGACTTTAAGTAGACAACAGAGAAATGAACTAAACCAACTATCAGTCTTTTGTTATGCAAGTAAAGATTGTTTTAAAAACGTAAGTAGAGTTTGTACCTTCTTACAAACTTTCATCATCATCTTGTGCCAACTTTAAGGCGAAGTTTGATCTTTGAAAAAGTTTTGCTAGCATCTATTAACAATACCTATCGCTTTTCAACCGACTTAAAAATGGAGGAGGTTCTCAATTCGACTGTATGTTTTTTCTGTTTGTTACCTCATAATTTTTCACTGGTGAATCGATTATAATGATTCTTTCTTAATTAGAAACCTGACGCTTCCAGTGTGGTCCCATTTCGATTTAACCCAATTTTGATAATGGTCTACGAGAAAACCATGTAGGTAAGTCTTAAATTTTAATTTCAAAAGGATGTATTCAACAGTAGTTTTATGAAGTAAGAGTCGGTTTTTGGTTAATTAATTAACGTATGTTATTAACGCAACCCCGTACACATAATATTATTAATAAGAATAATGTCCTTTAAGATTTATTTATAGTTAAAGGTTGAATAAAAGCTTTTATTTGAAATATATATAAGTGCACCAGTAACTGACTCATTTCTCAGAGTTCAAAACTTATGAAGTTGCAGAAAAGACTTAACTTTTCCCAGCATTTCGGGGAGTAAAAAAACATTATGAAAGGTAATAAATAAACGAAGCAAAAACAAGCACTCCAATGCTTATTATTCACAGAAAGCGTCTTACACAACTTTTCCATCTCCTTAAAAGATTTTCTACGACTTACAGGTGCTTTCGATTTCTTTATTTATTCATTTAAAGTGTATTTATCAATCTAGAATTAAGTAATTACCTTCATGGTGCTTTCATGTTAAACCGCATCTTCTAATATTTAAAATTCTCTCGATTTTGTTTGTAACTCCTCCGAGACGGCTGGACCGATCGTTATGAAATTTTCAGTGTATGATCTCTGGGTCCGGGACCGGGTTATTATCTATATTCGATGTCCCTAAACGGCAAAACGAAGTTTGCCCGGTCAGCTAGTTATGATATAAAAAAGGTTCTACAATACATAAATGATGTCAGGAATAAAATATACATAAACAAGACATATGTCTTACAAAAATGGTTTTAATCTCATATAAAGTTATTCCTTACTCTGTGGTCACAAACGACTCTTTGTGACAAGAGAAAGCTTTATTCGTTTAGCATTATAATGAAAATCATAACAGCCCAAGCAACAGGCGTCACTTAAAAGAGGTGCTTTTAACAAAGAAGAGCTATGTCGCAGAAAATCTTGAGGTTAAAGTAACACTCTAATAATATTATACAGTATCCACAAAGAGAATTGAGCTTTGAATCTCATCTAGGTACATCATGAAATAAGAATTATTTTTCTCTCATTTTTTTGTTGATTACTAATTCATTGTTGTAATGATTATTAAGTATCCATTACCAAGGAGTCGTTCTTTATGCCAGATATTCAAACTTTTTCTAAAAAGGGTGTGTAAGGGTGTGTAAGGGTGTGATAAGAATAAAATTTAAGACCCAGAGTCTACCTTAAAGGGAGTCTCACATGTGGCATCTTTAACAATGAAGAGAAGTCTATCTTGATCCAGTAGCCAAAGTATCCTCAGGCAAAAGGGGGGGGATAAGGATCCCTCAATAGTGAAGACAAGGGATAAGCAAGGATTTCGCAAAATTACCACAAATCACCCAGAAGCAGGGCCAGCTAGCTAGTTTATTATATTACGAGTCTTTTCCCACCAACTAGAAAAAGATGAATTTAGTAAAAACTTGAGAGGTGTCAAGGGACACCCGGATGGAACGAAGTATATCTGGCTTGCTTTCTATAAGAGATAGAGACAGACAGAGAAACATACGCACGCCGCACTACTTACAATAGCTACTATAGCAACAAGTGTCGTTACAAATTTCGTCTTAATTTTTTTCCGTCTAGCCCCCTTTCGCAACGCGCGGTAAGGAACTTCGTTCCAAAAATTTCTGGTCATGTCAATTTTCTCCGCATGGTTATAATAATGCAGGTCAACCTCAATAGCCAGCCAAAATCAACAGCCAGCCAAAAGAACACTTCACTACGCAGGTGTAAATCACCCGTCTATGCATATTACAATAAATTCTCGATCAATTACCTAAAACACTCGAGGGCCATATTTTATTCAGTCTGTCACCAGCAGATCGAGGGGTATCCTCGAATGATGGCCGGGTCGCGGTGTGGACCATTTGTTCGAGAGGGCTGCGTTTGCTTTTGACGTTATAAACGCGTATTGTATTGAATGATGTCGTTTTTCTTTTTTTCATGAAGCCATTTTTTTCCCGGTTTGACACGGCACGTCACGGCATAATGTTATATTAAAGTTGTACATAGGCCTATTTTTAAACCACATAAAGGAGTGTAATGTTTTTTCGGGTTCATGTATGTATGTCTGTGAGTTTTCTTATTCCACCGTAACTTCTAAACGACTGAAGAAATCTGACATAATTATGTGGTATCTTTAGAATCCTTATATCATACCGAGTAACATAGGCTATATTTTTTGAAAAAAAAAATAGTTTTGCCACTTTTAGTTGCGTTTTTTTTTCGTTTCTTTTTATTTGTTAACGATTCTACTTAGGTTATTCTTATTTTCCAAATTATTTCCAAATTATACATAGTAATTCTGGTTTAAAAATGTCAGTATTAGAGCTATTTGACGCAAGTGGACTTTAGCAAGTATTTTCACAATTTTCCTATAGCAGTATGACGAGGGAGGCAGGTCTCAAATTTGATTGGCTCAGGTCCTGACTTATGTAAGGCTTTGGTCGCCGCTGGTTGTCAGCCTATCGACAAAGGTCTATCTTGTCTAGCTATCTCCTCTTAAAGGCAGTTTGACAGGGGATAAAAGTTTGAAAAACTATTCTCAAAATATGTCAGAAGGTGGCAAGACAAAAACTGGTTTAGACCAGTTTTTGTCTTGCCACTTTAGAGTGATCTACATATTTTTTAAACTAAAATCTTTGTATAGATAAAGCCGATGGCAACCGCATAGTCCAATATAAGGAAAAACTATAGTCGTTTCTGATTGGAAGGAAGACGTGTGATATCCCAATCTAGTCACGAATCCCGCGAATGATTTATCTGGAAGGGAGGCTGAGTGGCGAGATAAGACAAGACAAATCAGGGTCGGGATCGACACTGTTGATAGTAGTTTGTTGTTGTTATTTATGATAACTATATTTCTGCTTGTAATAATATTACTCAATATCGTTATAATATTGTTGTAAAAGTGTAAATATTTTTCTGAATAAAATAATTAAAAAATATTATAACCATTAGTAATTAAATAGTTCATATTTTTCTTTTACATACTTTTTTAACCTAGATATCCATGCGCACACAATATTTTGTACTCAACCAAATAAGTGTGTAAAACAAAATACATAATTATAATAAGTAAATGCCAATTTACGGCTGCTATAATAAATAACCTATCGCATGTGACGATTAATAATTTTTTTGTCTGCATGTTATATTTTGACTAAAATAATTTTTGAAATTAAAAACAATAATCACAGTTCTTCCCAAAAAAGTACGATGATAATCGGCTACATTGTACAAACATGAGGCGAGTTTATAGCCAAATGCCAATATAAAGTGAAAAAATATCTCCATAACCCATCAGAGTCAAATGCCGTTAGATTCCTACATAACATAAAAGAAATTAAGTACATTCATTGAAGGCATACTTGAGTGCGGAGAAAGTACGAAATAATCCCGTTACTTATCTAGTAAGTACCGAACTAATAGGTATAAGGTGTGCCATGCCTATAAAAAGAATTTGGTATAACTATACGTCCATAGATTTATAATAGGTCGTCGCTCGTTGGACCTTTAAGTACCTATACGTCTTTCAGTGTCAGATTTTACAGAGTTCTTGTTTCATTTACGATTTAGTATATATAGGTATCGCTAGTTTCACCGAAATTCGTTTCATTATGAAAATAAAGAGATATGTCAAATACAACTATGTAAGGCAAAACAGAAGAAACCCATTGAATCATTCAGGGGAAACTGGGGCGTTATAGGGGCTTGCACCCACTTAAAACTGTCTGCTTTCACAAAGAACCTGGTGGCAGGAGTACGGGATTCACCAGCCAGGTCTTGACGAGCCACCACAGTAGTGGGTTTCGTCACTGTCTAAAAGGTAAGGAAAAAAGGTTCCTATCATGGCTAAGGAACTCTAAAACAACTAGGTACGAGCATTGTGTAGGGATTCAAAGAGTCCATCCGTTGGAATTGCAAGCGATCCTTTTGTTGTTTTGATTAAATTTTAAAAGCGCATTGGAGGTTTTTTCTGCACTACTTACACCGGACAAGACGCAAACAGATGGAAAAATAGTTTGTTGCACAGAAAATTGAATGTTTACTGAAGTTTTTATTCGCCGAGAAAATTAGTCTATGAATTTTATTATTTTAAAAGTACGAGTAGGTAAAATAGATTTTTGTTCTAAAATCCAATAAAACCTACAAACCTTTTGGGTTTGCTCTACTTATAGCAAATTTCAAAATCAGCAAACCTTATTAAAACGAATTATAACAGTTAATTTTGCGATCTAGAGATCGATTGCTTTGAAATTTATAAATTTCCAAATTGGCTCAGGTCTGGTCTGGTGGAAGGCTTCGGCCGTGGCTAGTTACCACTTAAAAGCAAAGATGCACCGCTGAACGATTTAGCATGTCGGTGCAATTCTGTTAAAAACCGTTAGGGGTAAGTTTGCTACCCCTTCTAAGTTAGTACGAAAACAACTTCGGCTGCATAATTATTTAATATTCATCTCTTACAATCAGGTGAGATCGTAGTCAAGTACTAACTTGTAGACTCTACAATTTAGAGTGTAAATACAAAAGGAGTAAAAGCACAGAATACTAACATACCTACTTACCTTTATTTCGTGGTAGAATAAGTTGTAATGCAAAAAATACTAAAATCCAATATTGAGGAACAATTTTTACATCTAAAATACAAAAATAGTCTTTGAGCGGGGTATAATAAGTGGTTACGCTACGCTATAGCTTATTTATCCCCTATTTGACTAAGATTTGTTTAATAATCTTGGAATTCTGCGTTCTAACAAATAAACTCCTATTATTACACCCACACACAATTTTTTACGATTTCCCTAGCGCAGCCGTATTCAATTTATTTGACCATGATTGAATGGGCCACCAACAATTATTTAAAGAATACTTTTGCAACATCCAATATTATATTAACACAATATTAGGTTCAGATAATTAAATCACACAAGCAGAGTTGATTAGAATCGGAACACAATTGAGAGTACGGAATCGAAACTCCAGCGGTCACTACTTGTCCCTGACTGAGCGTTGCGCTGAAATTACTAAACGCTTTCCTCATCTGAACTAATCGACTATAAAAGAGCTGAGAATAAACTAATCAGCACAGACTTTACTACAATCAACATGAAGTTGATTGTAGCGGTAGGCTTGCTCTGTCTCGTGGCGGTGTACGCCCGAGAGCTCGCGGAAGATGAGAAAGATCTAGTAGCAGCAGCCACCAAAGGTCACCACCACGAAGAAGGCGGTGGCAAGGAACACCATCACCACCACCATCACGACCATGGAGAAAAGGGACACAAAGGACACAAAGGTCACCATCATCACCACAAAGGTGATCATGGTGAACACGGGAAACACCACCACGGCGAGCACCACCACGAACATGGCGGCCATCACAAAAAACACTGGGACGAACACGACGACCACGGCCATCATCACGAAGCCGCTCACCACCACAAAGGTGGCAAGCACGGCCACCACAAACATCACGACAAAGGTGAGAAAACCGATGGCTACCACAAGAAATACCACAAGGACCACTTCCACAAGGACCACCACTTCTACGATGATCATCACGATGAAGGCAAACACCACAAGCATGGCCACCATGAAGGACATCACGAGAAGCACGGCGGACATCACAAAAAGGGTGGCCATCACGAAGACGGCCATCATGAACATCATCACGGCAAGAAAGACCATCACGATAAGCATCATCACGATGAGCACCATCATGGTCACAAGGGACACGAAGGCCACGAAGAACACCACCACGGCCATCATGATCATGGCAAAAAGGGTGACCATAAGGACCATAAGGAATGGGGCTTCCATCATGGCAAGCATTGATCTCTATTCAAACTGTGATATTATTAGTAGAATTTTTAGTTGTGTTTAACATAGCAAATAATTGCTCATTCTCTATTTATATCTTCTTCAATACTTCTCTTTGTAGTTAAGTTTCTAGAGTTTTTAATCTTGCCTACTGAATTTGTTTTCTCCTGAATGTTATTTGCTGTGTTAAGTTCCAGTAAGTGAAAGACTTGTGTTGCCCATGTTATTGTTACGGGTTTTGTTACATTTTGTATTTAAGAAAATATTTAAATAAATAATGAATGAAAAAGTTTATACATGCATTTAATATTATATTTTAAACAACATATCCGATAAGCTTAAATCTAAATGCACAAGGAGTGCATTGAAACTGCACAGATTTTACGCTCGATCGGTTTGGGTTAGTACAAGTTATTAGATAAACGACTCCAATCTATATGAGGGAAGTAACAAAACGTTTAAAGATATCGAACTCTTAACATTATTCGGTTTTGCACTATTCTTGTTGAAAAAAATTCGCACAAGATATAAGAAAGAACAAAGATTGAAGATAATATATAGGAACGATATCATATTTTGCACCTAATCTAAAAACCTATAACTTGCTATAAATAGTATGATATACTGTGTGGGTCAAATTGGTGGACCCACGAGCCTTTGACTTAAAAATTTGAGTCGCCCTTCCCATGTCAATCCAAATGCCAATCTTAATTCACCTTTTAACCCCTTTTTAACCGACTTCGAAAAACAAAAGAAGGAGGAGGTTATCAATTCGGCCTGTATGTTTTTTTTTTTTTTTTTTTTTTTTTGTATGTATGTTCACGAATTTCTCCGTCAATACGCAACTGATTTTCATGGTTCTACATTAGATCAATAGGAACTAGTATCGAATTGGTCCCATGTAAATTTTATCGAAATTGGTTGACTACTTTTTAAATTATCTTTAAAAATAGGGGAATTTTGTTGGAACTTTGCCAAATCTTATGTCAAATTCGAATAATAAATTATTAACTAATAAACAAATCATTGCTTAGCAACAACTAACGGGCCTGCAGGGCTAGACAAAGTCGCAAGCGTTTGGCGTTAACGCTAGTCGACAAAATGTATGGACAAACCACGTGACCATCACGTGACTGTAGAAAAACCAAGTGACAGAATAGAGGAAATCACGCTGTTTTTGAAATTCGACTACGACTATTTAGCGATCGCTCATACCCTGTAGATAACTTTTAGCGTACTTCGTCATTGTACGCTACAAAATGGCGGAATTGTTGGGATTTTTAGTACTCTTTAGTCTTTGGTACAACAATTGAGATCACAACAAGACTCCATTTTGTTTTGCTTTTGTAGTGTGTGGTGTTTTAGACGAAGTTCACAACTTCGTTTAAAACATCGTGGCGTGTTTTTTTGGATTTTCGAGTGTTTATTTTGCTGATAGTTAATTAAACTAGTGTTAGTTATTTCAGTGTGGTCGCGGTTGCTAGAGTTAGAAGTCATAAGAACTTAAAGTTCTATCGTTAGAGAGTAGTATATTCCTTGCAGTGCTATAGTTAATTAATAGTTAATTAATTAATAATTTAGTTAATAGTTAATTATTGACATCGGCGCTCAGCAAATGACAGATACGTCACATGACAATTCCAATTGACAGCCGACAACAACGCTAACCATAGACTAGGTAGATTCGGTCACGTGGTTTTTCTACTAGCGACTACGCTTAACGCTTAGGTGACATTGTCTAGCCCTGCTGGACCCTTATATTCTGTATCTCAGTGATAATGACTCTGTGACCTTCAACGAGCTAATTTGACATTATATGTTTTTGTATCTATTGAAGGTTCACCGCAAAATATTACTTTAGTTTCACTTAATAAAGCAGCAATGTATAACGCACCATAGACAACAGTGAACATCACGCTATAACTGTCAGAGATACGGAATAGCCCCCTGGTGTTGGTAAACAATGCATTATGCATCAAATTACAAGTGCGACAAGGCTATCTTGGTGCGTGGTCAAAATCGGAACTAGCGCCGCTATTTTGTGATACTGTTTGATAGTTCGCTCCGTCGGTATATATGTCAGTATGTTGCAAGTATTTTGTGTTGTTTTGGTTTATTATTAACAACTAAAATTGAGAAAATTCTATTACTTAGCTGGCTGCCATAGTTCCATCATAGTCTTCATTTCATAATAGTCTACAACATCTACATTTGTTCTCCGACTGCGCCCTCCTGGCAATGTCATTCAAGTGCCAAGAGATCCTTGTCAGACTATTGATTTCTATTTTAAACGATTTCTTACAAATAAGTGGCTTCTGTTCAGAAAACCCGAAACTCTGTCTGTCTGTGACTTGACAATTTTTCTCAGGAACGGCCGATTCATGAAATACAACCCAAAGTAAGAGCTATAGGTATAGGCTATAGCTTTAGGTAGAAATTGACAAGAAATACAATTTTATAATATAAATAAATAGACTAGCTGGCGCTCCTATTGCCTTTTGTATCCCTAATAGCAAACGTTGTTTTGCCATTAGGGATACAAAAAATTGCTAAAGACCTATTCACAGACCTATCGAATACACCCTGAAAAATCCATAGGTCGAGCCGTTTTGGATGAGTTTGTTGTGTTACAAACACGGTGACACGAGACTTTTAAACAATTCAGATAAGTTCTATACTTTCTTGGAAGTATTAAATTTCAGTTTCTACTCAATCCAAGCTAGGAAAACAGCTTCCACTAAAAAGTAAAAAATAAAAATTCTTTTCAAAAAACCGACTTCAAATGCCACTACAAAGAGTAAAATAATTTTGATGTAGGTAGGTACACCAATTCGAAGTCGGACGATGTATGGTACAATCATAGTCCTTCACAATACCTACTCGATGTGCTACGACGATATTATAGACAATCGTCCGACTTCGAATTGGTGTACCTACATCAAAATTATTTTACTCTTTGTAGTGGCATTTGAAGTCGGTTTTTTGAAAGGAATTTTTATTTTTTACTTTTTTTCAACCAGATAATGGACAGTACTGGATACTGAAGCCCCATTTCAAATTAAAGGATAAGGTCAGTTAGGGTAAGAGGAACACAGGGGAAAGAGGAACGTAGTAAAGCTATAGTTAATAAGTTATATGTTAGTGTTCCTCTTTCCCCTGTGTTCCTCTTACCCTAACTGACCATACTTAGGTTTCTAGGGGATTCAAAATAAATATCACACACAATCACATATATTACAGTAGTTGCTTGATTTCTCTTCCCTTTTTACCAATTAAAATATTTTATCAATGAAAAAAAATTACGTGAGAGAAAAGTTAAAAACCTCCTTAAGACAGTGAAAAAGGAAAGTGCAGTCACCTCTGAAATTCATTAAGAGCTTCAGAAGCTTATATCACTCCTTTTGTGGGCGGGGAGGCAAACATCCTGCGAGTTGCGAAGTCCAACGAACCAGTCCTTAACTCGCTTTAAAGTAACTTCTTCACTACAAACTTGGTCAAGCGTTAAAAAGTTAGAACTATCTTCATTAAAACGAGTGAGTTAACCATTTTAAATGATCGAATTGAGCAATTACATTCATTTTATTGAATAACGTTTCAGTTCATTCGTTTCTAATATTATCGGTCAATGTTTAGCATTGGTTTCTATTATACTCTAGGTGTACTAGATAGACTTTCACCATGCATCCATTCGATGAACCACTTTCATGTTAATCTTGTCAATCTCTACCACTAGAGAGCCCACAAAACACTGCATTTAATTTCATGATTACAGCGAAAATGTTACGTACAGTAAACAGATTACTAGTAATTACTTAGAAGCCCAAAGTGTTTAAGATGATCGTATATTAGGAATTTCAACTTGTATTTAAAAAAAATTAGTGAATAAAATCTTCAAATAAACAAATTTTTATTTTGATTCAAGTTTAGCTTTTAAAGTATTAAAGATACTTGGGGCTGCTAACCTTATCATTTTTTCGACTACAAAACAAACATCCTACAAAACGCTATATTGAAACCAGTTTTTTCCTTAATAAATCTAGAAAAGAGAATAATTGTCTTCTTTACATTTATTTGTGGCACCTCCCGCGGTCTTGTAACAATGCACTTTCTACATTAAAACCCCACAATAACATTGCGATCGGACAATAGCAAATAAAGGTAGACAAAATAGATATAATACTAATTTATTCAGGTCAGTAGAGAAGCTTTAACTGCAGTAAAACTGCGCCAGAGACAACAAGGATGCATACAGTATAGTTTTATAACTAAACCAATTTGTATCCGGAATCCCTGAGCTACGGTAGCGGGGGATATGAAGCGATAACCGTACTTGCATGAACGTTATCATATTAGATACTAATAAGTTAAAAAAAATTAAGTACTAAATCAGGTTTAAGTGATTAAACTATTTAGGTACCTATCTCTAAAGATATTCATAAAGTGCATAATATTTGAATTTAGATGAAACTACGCTCAATAGTTTAAAGAAACGAACTAAACCAAAGATTATAATTATAATACTTTTATCCACATATTTTGTAGCTTTTCGTATAGCTCAATAATAAAGGTCGCGTAATAAGCTAATACGTGAGATAATTTTGACGTAACTTTTCTTAGATGAGCCTATGATATGGTTGATTTTTTAACAAAATTGTGCTCCGATACCGGAATATTGTCAGAAGATGTTTACATAAAACGGTTTGCTTGTGATAAATTCATCCAATACAATACATTCATTTATTATTTATCATCCAAAGTCCAATACTTGGATTTCTTTGAAAATCGGGTGTTTAGCATGAGTATATGTGATCATCATTTAACTGGGCTCCTAATATAAGTGTACCAGAATATGTACCTAAAGTATAATCTATTACAAATCAAGAAAATTGGTTTGAATCCAATGTATGTAATTGGAATAACTAATCTCGGGGCTAATACGAAAGCACGAACACCGATACGAACAAATATCTGGGAAACAGTTAGCGATAATGCAGTTCCGGCCACTTACCTTTATTGCTTCGCAACTTGCCATTGAGACAGTGACTACAATTTTTGTAAAACAACCGACTTAATCGTAGTCTAGATAAATGCTCATTTGCAAATGGAACAATTTATTTTTATTTTCGCAAGCTATGTATTTAAAATTTGATTTACAATTGTAGGTACATGAGGTTAGGTGAAGAATATTTTTTCAAATTTTGTTTCGTACATTAATCCCCAGTATCCAATTTAGAATAGTTTCATTTCTAAAATTGCTTCAGTGTTTAAAGAATGATGACGAGACGACATCTGATGTAAAGTGATACGCATACCCATGTCTGATGCAGTGCGTCCCTTAATTTTGTATTGTAATATCATACGACACACTGAACTGCGCTTATCATCCTGACACATAAGCTACTTAGAACTACTATCACTAAGAACTTATTAGATTACTAAGATCTTATGCTACTAACTGCTGATTTTCATATGGAAAAACATACAATCCTGCATCACGGAATTAGAGTAACACTGACTGTGGTGGAAGACTACATACTCAGATGAACTCAGCAAGAAGATTCCTACCACCAATAAATTTAATCAAGAGTGTGGAATCAGCTGTTTCTTACATGCACATCCACATTGGACTCTATCTCTAACGAGAGCTCTAATCTGATGAGGTTATACAAGCAACTACTTTTACTAATGTAACATTGAACTGAAAACAGCCACAACTACCAGACTTCGTCCTTGTCTACAGGCGCCTACGGCCTACTAACTTCGATAACTCAGCGAGTCCAAGGTGAAACTTCCACTTTTGACACAATAGGTCTAGGTGTTATAAAATCCTAACATTGTTAACCTTGTGACTTGAATTCGTTTCTCAACAAAAAGTGTTTAAAAAAGGGTAAATAATAGAACACGACTTTCGTTATTAGTATCGAAAAGTGGAGGCGTAATGAAAACGGTGTTCAAATGAAGCAAAGTGTCATTGTCAAACGTTACGCCCCGGTGAGCTCTGACGTCACTTGGAGCATTGCTCGTCGAATGAGAACTGTGATTAAAGCCTCCCCCACACAGGCGCGTTATTATCGCGCGATAATATCGCAAGCGTTATTGCGATATCTGTTTTCAGTACATTTTGTATTAGGATGGTCATGGAAGTAGGACGCTGCGTCCGTCGTCCCACACGTTTTTATCGCGCGTTATTATCGCAGCAGTGTGTAACTACTTGATCATCCTAATACAAAATGTACTGAAAACAGATATCGCAATAACGCTTGCGATATGTAATATCGACCGATATACTTCCATTGCGGCGTTATTATCGCAGCAGTGTGTAACTACATGACCATCCTAATACAAAATGTACTGAAAACAGATATCGCAATAACGCTTGCGATATTATCGCGCGATAATAACGCGCCTGTGTGGGGGAGGCTTTATGCTGGCTTAAGGCATGGGCGACAGGCGAGCCAATCTCCACGATTAATTATCACACTAATATTATAATGGCGAAAGTTTGCATAAAAATTGTGCAAGTGTCTATGTGTGTATGTTTGTTACTTCTTCAGGGTTCTTCAGGCTTCAAGCTTCTGAATGGATATGGCCTAAATTTGTCATAGAGATAGGTTTTCGTCTGGATTAACACGTAGGCTACGTTTTATTTCTATAGTTCTCATAGGATAAATCAAAACCAATAATCAATTTGTGGAACAAAACTTTGTGTCAGTGCGTGTTAGTGGCTGAGTGTTCATACTGGAGAAATGTGTAGAAAACTAAACTCATTAAAAAAATATTGTTAAAGTACTAACAGGTGTTATAATAGAATGGACTTCATGGATAGCCGCTGAATCGAATACTTTGTAAACTAGAAAAATTTGAAAGTTGTGTACATTTACTTTGTTTGTTCCTTAATTATGCATCAACAGAGATGAGGCAAAAAAATATAATTATTTGTATATTAATTACATGGTATAAAACTGACCCGCTACCGTTTGTGATTTAAGCCTTTATATTATTAGTGTTCAAAGTGACTTCAAACATCTGTAACCCTTTAGCATTGGAAGTAAGTGAATATTCTTGTACGAGGATAGAAGTACGTACATAGTTAATTTGTTCGCCGACGCCTATTTTATTGAAAAGCTGCCTAATGAAATATGTATGAGTCGTTGAGCATGGAAGCTTAATTGACGCTTTTATTATGACTACCAGACACCGACGACATTATTCATGTAACGTGCTGTTCAAATTTTTTTTCTTTTACTACTTAATATAATAATATTGTTCTCTATTGGCTGTTACGTCCCGATTGATAGGTTTTTTTAATAAGTGGAAATGTATAACGCATATTCCTTGGTCCGCGGACACGGACGGTTATGTGGGGCTTGCCTTCACTAAAACTTGTCGCTTGCACGGCAGACCACATTGGCGGGAGTACGGGATTATATATGGCAGAGGTAATGCAATATGCAAAGGACGCCAAAGCACTCTTCAGCTCTTGCCCTTAAATCTATCCACGATGTTTCTGTTGTTATTTACCTGTTACAAGAAACTTTAATTTTCGAGTGGTATAAGTTGCATACCTTTTTTAATTTCTTCACAACTACACATTCTTTGAAGAATCATTGGCCACTTTTACATCACAAACTCATAAATATGCAGAAATAAACTTCACCTAGCTACAAGTAGTTAGTTAGGTCTAGCTATGATGATGAAAATGTAGTTTACTCTATTTACCCTGCAAACATCACCATACCTGAGCTCACCAAACGTTCCCCTACGGTTTTTATTTTCCAAGCAATGCATGTATTTTACCAGTTATCGCTGGATTGAAGCCAAACCAACCAGTGGCGTTACATGCCCAATACCCGCTACCAAGACACATTGCCTCGGCTCTGTGCAATAACTTACTTTTCTACACCTTTATTACGGTGGGGGGTGCTATAGTTTTACTGTGAGCTTTGCAATATCGTCAGCAACATTTGTAAAAATGCCCTGAAAAGTTTTACTGTTCAATGCAAGTGTCAGTTTACCAAAATCAAATATAATATATTTGTTTTTTCCTCCTTTGCGTGTACTCAGGAACTCCACAATCTAGTCACTTCTTCATCTTTCTACAGCAGAACCGCAACACGCCGAGAGAATCCTTATGTGGATGATGTCCAGCGAATTCGAACGAAGCGTGTTTCCTCCACGGTTCTGATACGTACCACTAAGATCACGGACAGCCCTCTGTGCAGAGCCTGCATGGAGGAGAATGAAACACCGGCACACGTGCTACTAAGATGCACTGGAGTGTCGGACGAACGTGAGACCTACTTGGGATCCTCAGCAACACTCCAAGATATCCTGTGCGACCTGGGAGGCCTCTTCGGATTTTGGAGTGAGCTCGGCTGGCTGGAGTGATCCGGCGAGGACCCGCATCAACGACTTCACGCGCAACGGGCGAAATATCGGGCATTAAGGTAAATAACATCCTTCCAGCTTCTGTGTTCCCAGCCAAGTATAATCTGGATACCTTCATGAGAAGAGTAAATAGGCATTTTCCAGGCAAGCACGTTCCATCCCAGACCTCATAATTACTGCCCATCACATATAATTTTAGTCGAGCGCAAGCCTATCAATAATAAAAAAGAAATATAAGCTAATCACACTGCAGGTAAATAGTGGGAGTGACAGGAAACTCGATACTCGGACCAATTCCTCAAAGAGGACACTTTTTGTTAAAGATCTAAGCGTGTGCAGAATGATATGTCTTATCAACTTAAGCGGAAAATTAGTAAATTAGCCGATGTCTCAATATCGCTATCCCTATAGCTTATAGCTATATAGCCACTTGACGATACGTAAAGCTATAGATAGATACGACGTGGCGTAAAGTTCAATAGCACATATAGGTAAACCGCTATAAAATTGACATTCCTGATGGTCTGCGGGACGCGGGGCGGGTAATGCGATTGGCTATAATCATACGGCAGCGCTGTCAGCGGACAGTTACAGATTATCTCATTGGTTGAGTGACTCCCGCCCCGCGCCCCGCAAATCACCAGGAGGGTCATGTTTACCTATAGCGGTTTACCTTTAGTAGAACATTAATGCAGCTTAACCTAAAGAGTATTAGTAAGCGCATGCGTTATCCCAGTTTCCAAATGAAAATCCTTGACCAATTAAAACAAGTAAACAAAAGGTAAATTCCCACTTGCCGCGCTATTTACGTTTTGTTTGCGCTCATCCCCCGATATACGCAGGTGTCACGTATCGCCGACGGATTTACGTGATTGATTCAACACTGTCACCCAGATAAGCAATTAAATGTGTGATCGAAAGCTTAGTCCGGTTATTTTTTATCAATATGCGGGTAGATGAAAAAAGTTATGCGCAGGCTTTAAAAGATAAACTGCATCGAAACATAGTATTTTTCATGCAAAAATGTTGAAGCTGATGTAATATTATACATTTTGATACATTTATTGGGTACTTTTGTCTGAAAAAGAACGTGGTACTTATGAAACGTGAAGTATGTACTCTACCATTACAGCGAAAGGAATTCTACTAAATAGAAATTGCAAGCTCAGAATACAGACTGAGATTGCAAGATACTCAGAAGTTTCTTTTTAAAACTTTATGTTTCCATCATAATATGGTCGTGTGGGCAAATGAAAAGAGAACCATTAATTTCGAAGATTAATTGTGAAAATGAGAATGAAAACGAAACAAAATTAATAAATGTTCGCGTGAAATTATTTTGTCATAGTGGAAGTTTTTTGTAAACCTTAATAAAATTTCATAAACTTATTTCTATTCTCGTAAGTTTCAATTAAAATATGCACAAAAGATAGATCTTAATTTTATGGTCCGCTCTATCACTGTTATTTTTTCACGAGAGTCCAATGTAAAAGTAATGAAATCCAATTAGTTTTTTCTATAATATCCTTTTGTGCCTTAAATGCAAATTGCACTGCAGCAAGGCAGCTGTGAAAACTGAAATTAATTAACTTACTGCAGTAAGGGCCATCGCAGACGATCGTAGGGCTAGTCTGCGAATGTCGCCCGAGGAGCAAGTGAACTCAAAAATATATTGCAATGCATTTTATAATAGGAAGATAGGTTTTACACAATATCTAGCTGAGCCTTCTAAAACATATTTAAAATTAATATTATAAATATATGAATGCGAATGTAAGTTTGTTTGTTACACCTACACATGCATAAACCACTGAACCAACTTTGATAAATTTTGGCACAGAGATAGTGTGGAACTTGGGATAGGGTACTTTTTTCCCGTGGGATATTTAAACCCAAATTTTCTACAGTAATCTATAGCGACATCGATATCAAACTTCCTTGAAAGTAGATATAAAAGTCGGAATAGGGATCGGGAACGGGAATGGGAAAGTCACATACCCATCGGGATTTGCGAAAAACCGAAATTCACGCGTGCAGGGCTACGGACAAAAGCTTGTAATAAAATAAGGTTTAATCCTTATCTGCTATTTACGGAGAACTGACGCAAAAGAAAGTAGGTATGCGCGGCATAGATATATAATACTAAGGATGACGGATCAGCGCTAAAAAGTGTCCGAACCGAAAGAGTGATAATACGCGAAAAGGCAGACAATCGCACTATAGCTAGTTGCAAGTAAAATTAGGCTGTATAATAATTAATTTGTTTGTAAAAATACACATACGCTCGTTTATATATAGGTTTTCTCAGGACACTTTTTTCGAGAATTTTGTATTACACCCGGGGTCCTCAGATAGTAAGTCAATGATGCGCAGCATTAAAGCAAGAAGAAAAATGCAAAATGTGTTGAACCGTCCTCTGAAGATAATTCTGAGGTCAATAAACTTTTGCGCAAGCTAGTTTTTTTATTAAAATTCTAGACGGGCAGTTTTTGCTCTACCTTTCTTGTAACTGCATTAGTACGGTTGAAGTTCTGTATTAACTATTTTATCAAATTTCAACTAAAGTGAGCTAATTTCAGTCCTCGCAGTTTTGTTTTTCAACCACTTTTTTTATTCATCCATACTGGATATCGGAGCAAGAATCTCTTCATAAATAGTAAAAATAGTAGGTATCTCAGTGCACCAAATGCGCTAAGTTACCACTTTTTGGCCACAAAAGTACCTAAATAAAAAAAAACTTCGTGACCCAAAAGCATCGCATCTTTATTTAATCTTATAGCATATCTGCTTTATTTCCTTTTCTGAATTATATACACAAATGAGCCGTCACAGTGAATAATACTTCCATATTTATATGACGTGTGGTCCAATTAAGAAGCGTAAGCGTCTTTCCTCTTAGTGCTCGTGTAACATAGATAGAAGTTTATGGAATGCCCCTTAGCCACTTGAAAAATGTACAAAAATATCAACCACAAACACTTGAGACAGCTCCGAGTTTGAGCATTTTTCCCAACTTACAGTAATGTATGTAATTATAGTTTGGTAAACCAGTCATGGAACTTGTCCTATGTAAAACAACTTAATAATCGGTTTAGTATATCACTGTAATTGACCTTGTGTGCAAATTGAATCCATAAACTCTTAGGGATAATGACCATGGATGTATGGAATCCCGTACCAAGCTGATTCAAATCCAAACTTAATTTTTTATAGACGATCTTCACATAAACTCCTACAATTTTTTTTAATGTTTTTTTTTAATTAATTTTGAAGGTTCAACAATACTTGAGGCTTTTTTAATTTATAATTATTTTATTTAACATTACCAATCTATTCTATGAAATATAAAATCAAACATAAAAAGTATAAAAAGAAAATTGTGCTAATATGCATCAAAGAATTCCTCCGCACCGTCGTCATCGGGCAAAGTGCCCAGAAGGCTGGCAGCATTGCCACGCTGGATGGCAATGCTTAACCTCTGACCAAGGAATAGGCCAGCCCTCTGGTCACGTGTAGCGTCGACTAGCTTTTTAGAAATTTCTCTGAATAGAATATGTGCATTCGGACCCCATGGCCCCAGCGTTTCGACCCCAAACGGCACAAACTCATAGTTACCTATAAGGTTGGTATATTTGCGCCGCTTGAGGGTCTCCGCTGCTGCAGCAGCTGCGCCGGCACAGCCTGCCGTGGCTGGAAGGTGGGATGGCGCAAGGGTATCGACGCAGGTTGCATCCCATACCAAAGGCCTACCCAACTTCCAGGGCAGCAACGACATACCGTCCGGTCTCTTCCCATCGTCACGCACCAGACCATTGGGCTCCAATACGGCTGGTACGCCGGCAGTAGAAAGAGCACGGCGGATGATGTCATTGATAGTGGCGTGCCTGGCTATGCGGCCCGCGCTTTTACAGCACGATAGGCCATGGTGTCCGAAACTGTCGACAGCCACTCCGCAATGACAACGGTGCGAAGCAACACAAGACGCACCGAGGCGTAAACTAGCAATGAGCCGGAACGTGACATCGTCCAGCATAGTGCCTATACCGGGCGATGGCAGCGCCTGGAGCCAAAGGCCCGACTCCCATTCCCCCACAGCCAGCAGGCGGGCACGCTCCGCAGGATTGAGTGACGTATCTAATAAATTCTTCCGTATCAATCTGCAAAGCGGCTCGTCCCACTGTCTCTGGGAGGCCGGGTTGACGGGCAATTCCGTGTTTGGACAGGCCATTTTCCAAGCGTCCATCGCATCTGTCAAACGCGGCACCTCGAAATCAACCAGGGAACCCGATAAGATATCCATAGTTAATTTCTTAGTGCTGTGGACTGAGGATAAAAAAGCTGGTAAACTAATACTTGAAATTTTGCGGACGCCAAGACCCCCAAACCGAATAGGAAGGGTAGCTTGAGTCCAAGCTCGGTCGTCCAATGTCACATTTAAAATAGCGTTGAGTGTATTACGCATTATGGTATCAATTTTGTCTAACAGATGCGGAACCTCCCATAAATGGGAAGAACGGAGTATGTAAGTAAATTTTGGGCCAAAACAACAGTATCTAATTAAGGTAAAGGCCGCATGCACATTAATTTTAAACAATCTATCTGAAATATTGTTAAAATTTTGAATTTTTAAATCGATGAATTCTTGGAAGGATTCAACGAATATTGGGGACCCAAGAAGGTGAAGAGAACTTTTATCGACAATTTTAATGCCAGGAGCTAGTGCATCAAATTTTGAAATAAAAGCTTGTCTATTGGGGATGTCCTGTACGAAAAGTTCGCATTTTGAGATATTGAGCTCCAATCCAATAGATTGTAATTTCTCTCTTAAGAAAATAAAGTCATTTAGGACTATTTCGAGATCGCCTCCGAGGGTACCGTCATCTAGGTACCATACATTAAATTTCGAATTTAGTTGCCGAATTATTGGATTTATCGCAAGGCTGAAAATGGCTGGTCCAAGAGGGTCACCTTGTTGACATCCGACGGCTGAAACCAAAAGATTGTCCTTGTAGATTAAATTTGATGGTTGTCTGTAACATTGCCAAAGAAAACAAAAAATTTCTGGTAATTCTTTTTGAACTTCTGCCAGCAAGGTATCCCTGTTCACGGAATTGAAGGCATTTTTAATGTCAACCTTCAGAATGACCTCTCCTTCCTTGCTGTGGGCAAAAGTTGATAAAGCATGGACGGCAGCCTCACAACCCCCCTTAGAGCCAAATCCCACTTGTATGGGCTGTAGCTTATTGGTCAAGATTTCACGGTAGTGGGCACAACAAATCTTGGCTGCCGTCCGTCTATAAGTGCACCCTACGGCAATTGGACGAATACCCCCATCTTTCTTGCGCAGAGCGCAGAGATTGGCCCCGTACAAAATGTCGGTGATGCCTTCGTACACATTGCCGGAGAGCATTAAATTGATCAGGGCCGTGAGCTCCCTCAAAAGCAATTCACCAGCTTCACCAGCGCCTTGACATGTCAAATCTTTGAGATGTTGAGGTGTCAAGCCGTCGAGCCCACCGGCGGAGCCGCATTTGAAGGTGCTCAAGGCAACGATCACTTCACGCGAGGTTATTGCTAGACTGTGACAATTGGTATCCGGTGAATCCGGGAAAGAGAGGCCATCCGATGGGGCCGGGTGTTTACTCTCCAGAGCTGCAAGAGTCTCTGGAGAGTAAGGCGCGACCACATCGCTGCTAAACAGAATTCTGGCTGCTCCACTAATGTCACCATCGCCTATTTTCGACTCTACATGTTGGAAGGATTCTTTGTGTTTATGGTATTTAGGGTTTAAAAGTTTGGGATCGAAAGTGCTCAAAATTGTACAGTTTTCTTTAATTTGAGCTGTAAGACTTTTTTTGACGGCCAAATTCTTTTCCACGTGTAGAACTTTGTAAGAGAAAGTTAACAACTGTTCCCAAGCACTCTTTGTGTTCTTTCTGGCAGCACAACGGACATATTTTGCTAGACATTGAGCAACCGTTGGTCTCGCGCCACGGGGGACTCTCTTTAAAATGGGAGTGGTGCTCTTTAATTTAGAGAGGTATTGCCAAAATGGTTTATTATTAGGTATGCTACCTGGTGTTAGTGGGGTAAACTGGGTTGTAATAGGTAAAGACACATTGTGAATTTTATGGACTTTCCCACAATGTACTCTTAAACCCCTTTCACTATTGAAAACACGGGAACAGTGGGAGCAAGTTATCTGCGCAGCTGAAGGTTGAGTGGCGCTGGTTCCGGCACCACTGCTGATGCCACCAGTTGGCAACATTAAAAAATTTAAAAGCTACTATTTACAAAAAGAAAAATAGAAAGATTAACTATTAAAGTAGAATAATAATCATACTATATACACAAAATAATAAAAGTAAATAAAAAAAGTGTCATTGTCATCCTCATCAGACATCTTGACTTGACGACGAAAAGATGCCGTAATTATTTTTTTAATTAACATCCGGATTCCAAAGTTATAGGCAAATGAACAAGTTGTACTTATCAATAAAATCTGTACAACAAGAAAATTTTTGTATGCGTAAATAATTACCGGATATGAAAAACAAATTCCTAGTACCAAAGGTTCTTAAAAAATGCTATTTTATTTTCCTAGAATATTTTGGTTTTGGTTCATGAGAAAACTTAATACCAGCTTTGGTCATTCTTTTTAAATCTTAGAAGGTTGAGTCGTTCAGTTTCTCACACCATAAATTAAACCGTCAATCTCCAATACTTACGTCACAGACCACACCCCACTTACCTCTCAACAAGCAAGCTGCCTCGTAAAATGGCGTCGATCATAAAAATATTTGATTAGGCCCGCTTTCCACCGTGCCAATTCGTCGTCTTGAAACTTTTATTAGCTTGACGCGCGCTCGGAATTATTTAGTGTAATGTGGGTGTAATTTGCGAAGAGTGACGTTGTACTAACCCCAGCACTTAATATTTATATCAGTCAAAAGTTCTATACGATGATTGCCTCAAGATGAAGAAGTGGTGCAACTCGATAATATTTTGGTTTCGGTGACCTAGTTTATTTTTCTGGCAACTGACGGAAGATATCAAGAGATTTTCGCAATTGGAAAAGCTGCAAGGGAAGAATACTACTTTTGCGGAGATGAGGGCACTTCCAGACACGCTATCTTTGAATGTTTCGCTTGTACATTGAGAACAGCGGCATAGAAGGCAGCAGATACCGACGTGGAAGCCCTTAACTTGATAGCTCGCATGCATGGGGGAAGAACCTGGGGCCTGGGCAATGACACAGCTAAATGTTGAGATGGATAATGAGGAAAATAGAAAAAGGAAGTAAAGGACATGAACGAGGACTAGGGGTCAGGGGGGTCAACATGAAGTAATGCTTAGTGCTTCCTTGCTGACTCAGGACTTCAGGAGTCCTGGTGGCTCAGGAGTGCTGTAGCAGGAGGAGGATGTTTTAGTCCGTGCGAATCGAACATACGGAAGGCAGAAGAAGAAGGCAGAAGGAAAAAAACTCTAAGTTCTGAAGCAAGAAGCTCTGATCTCCAGAGGTCTCCAGAAACTCTTGCTTGGCTGACAAAGTGGTGATGCCTATGTGATATCACTACTAGGGTGGCGAACAGTGGCGGGGCAAGACCTAAATTTGATGTGGGCAAGATACATTTTGCGAGGCCCTCTGAGATGGATGTGGCAAGAAAACGAATTTAATAATAGAAATTTTTGATACCTTGCTTTGGCAGGTACCTTAGCGAAGAACAATTGCTCTTTCCGGTCTTATAGTCCAGTCAAATTAGACCAAAAAATAAGAGTAAGGTTACATAAATTCCCACCAAGCTGAAAATCGGTAAGATTGTTTAAAATACTATTAAAAACAAAATTTGAAAGTTCCCCATCTTTCCCCTCCCCTGTAAGGAAAAAAAATTATTCAAGGTCAAAGGTAAAGAAAATGAGTTTTTCGCGATTTTCAGCAAAACGGTAAGTTTTATCATAAAAATACCTCAGACAAAAATTGTAGATCATAAATATATCTAAGTACAAATAATTTATTAATACTTTTTTTTCTACGAGCCACCGTTTTTGAGATATAATGATTCAAAAAGTTGTTTAAGTTGTAATCGTCATAATATGCACACGTTTCCTCACCACCGCCGGAAAAACCATGTTTCGCGCCGGAAAAACTGCTGAACTCGATTTTTTGCAACTGCAAAAAGGGATGCAGTGCTAAATGTGGTTGCAAAAAAGTCGGACTGTTCCGTTCTCCGGCATGTACCTACACATTGTCAAGGCCGGTTGTGCTCTAATATTGAATCACCAACAGTAGAGGATCCCTTTGATTCCAACCAGGCAACATGCGATACATCGCTATTAACGCAGTTTACATGCACTCAGGATGAAGAAGAACAAGAAGAACAAGAACAAGACGAACAAGAACAAGAAGATCAAGAAGAAGAATTTGAAACTTGAACGACTCGGACGATTAAATTTCACTACTTTTTTTTAACTTCAATTGCTTTTATCTTTTCAATCTCTGGTAATATCCATTATTATTCAATAGTTTCAAATTAAACAGGATCTAAACTGACCCGTGGAATAGGAATACTGGGGAAACCACGTTAAAAAAACGCGCGAAGTACACTACCTCATACGTGCCGAGGAAACGTGTGCAATGTGCATATTATGACGATTACAACTTTTACAACATTTTGAATCGTATATATTATCAAAAACGGTGGCTCGTAGATAAAAAAATTTTAATAATTTTTCGTAGGTAATTTTATGATCTACAATTTTTGTCTGAGGTATTTTTACGATAAAACTTACCGTTTTGCTGAAAATCGCGAAAAACTACTCATTTTTTTGACCTTTGACCTTAAATAATTTTTTTTCCTTACAGGGGAAAGATGGGGAACTTTCAAATTTTATTTTTAATGATATTTTAAACAATTTTACCGATTTTTAGCTTGGTGGGAATTTATGTAACTTCGAATGTCTAAATTGACTGGACTATTAATTATCAACGACGCGAGGCCCCGTGGACCGCGAGGCCGTGTGCGGTGGCCCACGTCGCCCACGCCTAACGCCGCCTCTGGTGGCGAACACCAACTGCAAATCACGCAACAACCGCTACCGCAGCAACCACAACCGCAAAGCAAACCCAACCACAACAACCGCTGAATCCGCAACTCCTGTGCAAGCATTACGCACATTATCGTCAGATAAAAAATGAAATAGATGAAAAAAATATTTTTATACATATTTTGCTTCAATTCAACGAGATATTCATGTTACCTGTACCTCCTACTCTAAGCTCGGCTTAAAATTTGATATTGTCACCTCGAAGTTCCCGGGATCGTAACTTTGCTGACGACGTCATAACTCCTCTTCCAGCTTCACAAGACGTCTGTCTTTATGACAGTACATTAATAAGAGTAAGTACTCTACTTTATATTGCATGGAAGTACCGAGTACGTTTCAACTTTGACTTTGATGTGTCTTAAGATTTTCGGAATCATAATGGCAGGTAGATTTCGTGCAAACTTGGTTTCAAGTTGCAAATATTATGACTAGGTACTACAGTTATATTCATCATCATCATCTATATAGAATAATTATTTATTGATAGATAGATTTGCGCTGTGGCGCTTGGCTATACTTACTTCTGTAACTTATGAATGTATAAAGATTTTTTTCTTAATGTTCATAGAATATTTTTACTTAAAAATATTTCTTACTGTTGCTCAGCGAACTACCTGCGAGTAAATCACAGAACAAGACATTTGAAATGATCTACGAGGAACATTAATATTTTTGCTCGCTAAAGTTTTATGACAAAAATTATGTAACAACGTAGGTACATAATAAATAATAACATATTTTATTATTAAAGAAAACTAACTCTGAATTTCAAAATATTGACTTAAAAATCAAATTAAAAAGATTTTTCTTGTTGTAGTTATAGTTAACCGATTTTGAAGACAGCATATGTTCAAAATTTTCTGCTAAAAACACAAGTTCCATAAACTTCTTAATGAAACTACATTGAAGTTGGGCCTGTAACTTTACCAGTATGTTTAAAAACAGTACACATACGCTCCCCCATGATTCGTCACTGCCAAATCTTGTACTAAAAAAGAGTCTCTCACAAATGTTTGTTCGCAATATCATCCGTCACACAACCAACAATGTTGAAAGATGCTGTATAGGCAAATAATAAATCAGTTTATGTTATCAGTTCATCATACTTTTCACCATACAGTTCAGGTTTTTTTATTCATTTAAAATTAGTAATATCGTTCTGTCTAATTTTAAATCTGTTTTAATCTCGTCTCGTTCAACATATTATTATCTCTCAGTGCCTGAAGACTAAGGTTTTCGAACAGGGCATGTTGCCAGTAATGAATTTATGGATCCGAGACATGTTCACTGACTATGGACATTATAAAAAAGTTTTGAATAAATACATGTAGATTGCTAAACTTGGAGTATAAGAGTGCAGTTCCGAAGACGAACCAACTGGAATAGCCCAACGTGCCGTAAAGCTAAAGCTGGCAATGGGCAGGGCGCATCGAACGCAGAACACAACGTTGGGGGAACTAAGGTACTAAAGTGACCTCGCACTAGAAAGCGCTGTGTCGGCAAACCAGGTGGATTGACAGTTGACACTATTAAAAGAGATGCAGCAAACCACTGGATCCAAGCGGCGTGAAATCATGGATTGGTCTTCTCTTCAGGAGGCCTATGTCAAATTGCAGTGGACGTCCATTGCTTGACTACAATAACAAGTCATAGTTAGTCGAACATGGCACGTAGGAAAAGGATTTACGTGGATTTATCTTGATATAAAACAACTTGGCGGTAGACTTTTACATTTTCGTTTTCATTTATACACAAAATACATTCATTTCATTTATACACAGAAAGCTAAATCGCTTAGTGGTATGACTATTATTCGTGGTCCAAACTTGCTTGACAAATCTGAGACTACCTATATTTCTTTATATCTAAAATCCTAAAATGAGTATTGTGTCGGTTAGGTCTAATCTAGGACGTCGCTCTTCCAGTTCATTTCCTATGTCCAAATGTGTCAGAAAATTAACGATAGGCATTTAGAAATGTTATAAATTCTTAGCGGATTTTTAGAAATTTTTCTGTCTCACGACCATAATTTTTTGTTCGATAAATCCCCAATATCGTAGAAGCTTACTACAAACAAACCTCGCACACCCCTTTATCCCCTCTTTTCTTAAACAAATTATGGTGAGCCTACGGTATTGGAATGTTGACAGACTCAAATATGCACTGGGTATGTTATGAAAAACTTTATCGGTTCTTGGAAAAAAGAGTGATACCTAGTTTGAGTGTTTTTTGTTATTTATTTTTACCCGCAATTTTTGAAAAACTAAACTTACTAAATTTCGAGCAATGACTTATTAAAATTAATTAATTAATTGCCAACTAATTAGTTATTCATAATATGAACTTTTATGTATAATCTTTCAGAGCATGCGTGCACAAGAAAAAAAATAACAAATAATACAAATAAGGTATTAGTATTTGACACTGAAGTTACTTACAGGTAACAAAGTAGGAATATATCTTAAAAAATAAATTTCTATAAAACGAGTAAAATAACAGTAATAAAGATGTTTTCATACATCAGTCCCCTTTATCCAAGATATAAGACGTAATTTTATTTATTAATGTTGACCTTCGAATGTATATAATATTTTGAAATGGCACAAAAATGAAGAAAGAGATGAGAACACTCCTCGAGCTGGAGGCAGAACCTTGCGAGCAAGATGCGTCTCGAACAGGGTTTTCAGAGTATCTTACGGCAGACATAAACAACCCATCCTATCCAGATTTTTCAAGCCAAAAATAGGACTTAATTCATATGGAGCTCGAGTTTTTCTGTAACTGATAGATCGAGTCTGGATAGGATAGATTATATTAATTTCCGCTGTCTGTCTACAGAAGAGTTGCCTTATCAGAAGCCGAATACTAATTTATTAAAAAGATACACTTACCGCCTCGGCATGTGCATATTATCATGTTTTAGTGCACATAACGAATATGCGCTTAAAAAAAAATTCAGTACGTTTTTACATCATCAAACTCGTAATAGACCCACAATGGAAAAAAGCTTAAGTAGTATTAGTAAGTAAATCAATTAAATTATTAAGAGATTAAGAAATAGGCTGAAATCTTAACCAAACATCATTAGCTACCACTCTCAAAAAGTTATGATCCGTAAGCTTTAGTTTTTCTGGCGTAGAGTCACAGATTCCGATGTGATATTTCTTCAGAACATTTGCAGTCACAGATCGAATTATACGCAATGCTAGCTGTTCACCTGAAAATAAAGCATTTGCACTTAATATCTCGACTAAATAGAAAATTAAAAATTCATCACTATTAAGAATCTAATTTTCTAGTAAATTTACTATTGTACAACAGTTAATCGATCAATGAAGGCTAGAAGAAATTTTTTTTTAAGACTGATTTCATACAGTAATAAATATTTAAATGTACCTAATAAGTTCAAGTTATCAAAAGCAAGATTAACTTTCAAAATCAAACATTTACATAATTAATTGCCTGAATTATTTTCTTGTTAACGTAAAAAATAATATGATCTTACAAGTTATAAGCTCGAAATTATAACTCGCTAACAGACTTTTCTTATTATAAAGCAAATAAAGTTTTCTATAAAAAATGTAAAGAAACTAATTAGTTTCATTAGTTTTTCTGTCTGTGCATTATTTATCTATGCATATCTTCTTGAAAAAATTTGTTTTTAACTTACCAATACATTTTCTTGGTCCAGCACCAAAAGGTAAATAAGTTAGTTTACTTTCACCATCGTTGTTCGCAAAACGATCGGGATTAAATTCTTCTGCTCTGACATAATATTTCTCATCCCTATGAATTGCTTCTACAGGAACGTTTACTGTAACTCTTTTATCGAGAAGTAATTTGTTCCCTGTGAACGTATAGGTTTTAACACATTTCCTTGTAATAACAGAATATGCGGGATATAACCTTAAAGCTTCTGCTACTGTGATGTCTAAGTAATTATTTTCTTCAGAATTCTGTATAGAGCTCCGTACCTTTTGTTGAACTTCAGGATTTCTTGCCAGTTCATACAACAACCCGGTAAGAACGTAATGACATGGAATATAACCTTCTCCAATGAAAAGGGCCAAGTAACAATAGGCCGTCTCCAAATCAGATCCCTTTTTGTATGGTTTATCATTGTATGTATCCTCTTGGGATATTGATTCCGTCTTTACAATATATTTCATCAACTTGGAGTCTTTGATCATTTCGACGTATTTGTTAAAATATTGTTCGGGCAAAACATTTAATCTCAGCATTACGTACACTGAAGGGAAAATGTTTTTCAGATAAGTCTTCATTTTGTCGACCAGCGTTCTCCGTTGCATCGTTTCTCTTAAATTCTTTATAACAGAAAGACCCTCTGAATTATTATTATCGATAAGCAAATCTTTGAACACAACGTCCAATATACCAGACAGTAATTGTTGAACGTTCGTATCTCCATTGGTTCCTGACAAACAGTCATGCAAACTGTCTTCAATTTTGCCATTCACGGTATTCAATAATAGCTCGAACTTCCTCCTCAGTAGAGTCCACTTTTCACCTTCAGCGTAAAACAAATTGTTTCGTAGACAAACATCCCGAGATCTGTCCAAACCGTACCCACGGCAATGGAAATTCGAGAAATCTGTAGACAGAACCTTTTGTACCGAATCAGGGTCCTTGATAATCAAATCTGGTATTCTACTCTTGATGCATCCCACGTAATTTTCCTTCAGATTATCTCTATACAGTTGATTAACTTCGTCTGTTGTATTCCTCAGCCCCAGGATTCTATGGTAATCCGTACCGAAGAAGGGAATGGGGGTTTTGTAAGGGATCTCTCTGATGTACCAGTAGCTGAAGAATTTCGTGACATAGTCGAAAGTAAGTGCAGCTATTAAAATGATTATTACCACTAGATTTAAAAGAAAACTTTCGAAAAACATCGCGTTCGCGCGTGTAGATCTTGCGGTCAACACTGACGTCTGGCGGTAAGATTGGATGCTGCGAGTGGGTCATAGTAACGGTGAAACATGCGGTACGGTGCTGTCAGGGATGGCGCAGAGCATCTTATTTTTATTTTTTCTTATTTTCTTTATTTACTGCAATCAACAGCGTTACAGACAATTATTAACAATTAACTTAGACTATAAATAAGGCCAAATAAGATTACGTTTTGATAAAATAATAAAAGTATAACCATTAATAGCAAGAACAGAGAAGTTACAACTTACAAGTACAGTACTAGTTACAATGACGTGAAGATTGAACGCAACAATTAATTATATTATATTAAAATAATCTTTACCAGATTTACGAAAGGAAAGCTAATATCCTCCGCATGTATAAGGAAGAGTTAGGGAATTACAACTTACAAATTGGGGCGATTCTATATTCGACTGTTTATCAGTCTTATATGTATTTAATTTGCTTAAGCTGCGTATTAGAGCATAACTATAATACCTACTAGGTACTATTAAGGCGTCTTTATAAGCTCTTTTATTAAGTGGCTAGTAACTTGCATGGTTTTTAGTCCTATTGCCCTTGGATAGGTACTAGGGATGTTATGGATATATAAATTCGGATCCGGATATGGATATGGATATTGGTAAAAATAATATCGGTTTCGGTTACGGTTATGGATATTAAATTATTTCGGATTATCCGATAGTTTCGGTTACGGATATGGATATCCATAACAACACTAACAGGTAGGTACTTATATTGCTAGGCCGTGGGAGTCTAACGCCGCCGAGAGCGTTACATTATCTATTGCTATTGATGCCAGTCAAATATCTTTATTAACTACATGATAGTACGTGACTGCATTCTCATCTGATAGTGAAAATACAGTGGAAGATGCGTTCGTTCAAGCTGGTAGTCATTCCTATAGGCTACACAGCATCGCACTGGAAAAATAAATCGCTTGATTAGGTACACTCATTTTTTACCAAACCGATCTGGCTAAATTCGGAATTAAGGTAAGTAGGTTATATTTATTGGATTATGACAAAGGTCAGTTTTTATCCCGGCATAATCCATGGATCCCATGGAATTTGTAAAAACCCGAAATTTTTACTTTTTTTAAGTCTTACCAGGCGATTTTGTAAATCTAAAGAATAGAAGGAATGTCTGAATATAGGTAAGTACCTATGGGCTACGATCTCTGTGAAAACTCAGGATATGGGCATCCGAACGATTTACTTACATAAACCTTTTTTGTACAAGCAAACAGTAGCGCCGTCTGTCAGAATTCTATAGGTGGCTGCTGAGCGAACTACAGCGTGGCCTTACTGTTGGTATTATTCACGCCGTCCGCCCTGTCCATTGTAGATGCCAATTGCTGCGATACATGCAGGTAAGCACTAGGTAGATGAGTACAAAAGTCGAGTGAAGTTTGAATCCTAGCTGACTTGTGAATTATGACTTGAAAATTATGACAAACAAGCGTCAACCCTATTATGAAAATGCATCGTGTGAGACCGCATAACCTAACATAAAGAGCCAGCAAAGTAGATAGTAAATGAACACAGTTACTGAGTGAAAGCAGTGTTTAGTCAGCAGAATATAAACAACGTGAGTTTGTAACGAATTAAGTAGATAGGTAAAGATTTTCCCCTGCATAGGTAGGTTTTCGCAGGTTAGTTTAGACGAAGTGAATAATAGGATCTTTACACTGTGATAATTAATATCTATAGTAATGACGCAGAAGATAATTTTGAAAACAGTAGAAAATTAGGAAGATATCCTGCCAAATGCGTGTCGCACACGAAGAATTCCGTACCATAAAAAAATAAACGTTTATTATTTAAATGGACAGTCGTAGGTGAAAACTCCTTATTTTTATTTTTATTTTAATTCTGTGAAAACATCGAGTGATTAACTTACAACAAAACAAAATTTCATTTCAGCGCCACCTACAGAAATATACAAAGACTATTTACAGACTATTTGCTATGCAAGAAGAAACCTCGCAAGTCACTTTCGGTTGAACTCGCTTTACTTACATGCGACTTCGTAGTTTTTGTAAAGCACAATAGGTGGTCTGTCATGAAAATAATTGGATTATGATATTGCAGTAATTTAGTATGTATAACTATGTGATAGAATAAAAGCCATTGCAGTATTTTCACAATTTATTTAAAAACTACATATAAGGTCAACTTGGGAAAGACCGTCTAGGAGGCAAGTCCGTACATACGGCTTTTTGCAGGCTACGTTAGCTATACGCGTTTTACTATTCGGTCGGTAAAACAGTAATCAATTTTTAATTTCTGTGAGCTTAGATAGATGGCATTGCGATGCGTTTGCTGGCAATAAACTGACTTAAAAGTTTAGTGAAGTTTTGAAAGTCCACAACGACTTACACGTGCTCTGCAAAAATAATAATTTTGGGGTGATTTTATGTGTACTTTTCACAAAGATTATGATGAGTCTATCATTATATTATGTTCACCAAACCGATTTACTGTATTGATTCTCCAAAAACTACATTAGTTGTTGATTAAATATGGTTTCAGTGTTTTCTAACCTAAAAACGAACAGTGGGGAAGTCCGTCTAGACCAATCGAGGCAACAACATATGCCGGTCTTTCCTCAAAGCAGATGTTAAAAACCTTGGCTGTTTTATAAATTACCTAAGTACTTGTGGTTCTGCTCTGATTTAACCACTTGAACCCTCATAAAATATTTTTTTCTAAGGTGACGTCGATTTTCATTGTTGAAAATGGTTAGAAATGTATAAATAGTTTTTAGGGATCATTAGATATACACAAAAAAACGCTGTACGTGCCTACGCTACGGATTGTGGTGGGGCTTTTACTGTTTTTGAACGCTGGCATGACTGAAATCATACAAACGGTTATGTACCAATTTTCCCAACAGTGTTCGTACAGCTATTTGGAATTTAGACGAAACCAGTTCCTCTAAGGACCAATCCAAAACTAAAGTTGTTGGCGCCAAAAGTCACGCTGCGCCCAGAGTCAATTTTGAAATATTATGATCATATTGAAATATGTACATATATGAGCATTTCAAATTACAAAGTAATAAAAAATAAAAATTACTTAATAATAAACAGGTTTTTTTAAATAAAAAACTAAAATCCTTTTTACCAAATGCAGTGAAAAAATGTGTGATACCTCTGAAACCAGTAGTATGCCGATCTTGCCCCATTTTTTTGTTTTCTTAAATAAACACGTAAATCAGACCATAAGTTGAAGCTGCTTGGTTTCTTTTTCATTGCTACTTCCGTCTGCATATTACCAAATGGATTAGAGTCCGTTTTGCGTACGTAATGTTTAAATATAAGTACTAGACGGACTTGCCTCAATGATTGGCGAAGTAAGGTAAGTGAGGTATAATTCGGTATGTTTGGTAATTTCGGTAGTTTTTGCTTCTGGCGTAAAAATAAGCAATAAAGACATCAGATAAATAAATTAAACGTAAATTCTAAATCTTCTTCATATTACCCGTCAAAAAATTGAGTATGAGAATTTTGGTGATAAAGCTCAGACCAATACGAATTTTTAAAACCTAGGTGGGCCGCAAACCGCTGTATGACACCCGCGCGCTTGTATTTACCGTAAGCTTTAACATCAAACTTCATAAGCTTATAGAAAGACAACGGTAAGTCTATTTGAATAAAATTTTTTATAGTGTTAATGTGTGTTTCTTGAAAATTAATATAATATAGGACCGAGATAAATCCAATTACTAATTTCACTTAAAATTGCAATTAATCGACTCACGAAATAGCCCACATCTTACTTTTCTTAGTGGCGTATTTCGTGACACTACCGAATTAAGAATTTTCGAGTTCCTTTTTTAAAGCTTGTGTATTAATTTATTAATTAAGATATTTTAAATATGAAATCAAAATCATAATATGAAAGTAATGAAGTTTCTTATGAGCTAAATTCGGTATATGATTTTTTCAATAAAATTCCTTAAATACGAGTTAGAACTAGACCTAAATTTATATTTTTAAGGTGAACTCGCGTAAGTACTTGCAGCATGGTTTTATTTATAGATCGTTTCTCGTCATTTATTTTCATATATTATCTTTATATTTAGAGTATTTAATAGTTACTTTAAATGGTTTTAAATGATTTACAAAATAAAGTGCAGGGCTTTTCCAAAATAAGTGTTACGAAATAATAAACTTTTATTTTAACCCTCAATTTTAATTTCGTGATAAGTAAACCCTCTAAGGAACTTAAACTAAGTATTAATACATGCATGAAAGTCTATCATTTCATAAGTTTTATCGATGAAATAAGTCTTTCGAGATCTCGGTTAATAAATATGAAGCTCAAAATTTCAAGTTTCAGTACAAACCTCACTAACTCAACTCAAAATTCTCCGTAACATAAAGAAAGTAACTATTCCCATCAGATAGCTGCAGGCGTTACTTTGTGATGGTTCAAACCTTCACAAAGTAACGCCTGCAGCTATTTTTATATTTTATAAGATTAGTAGGAAAAAATTAAAGTTATTAATCTCTTAATATCTTAAGTAATCTGAATTAATTCGCTCACAAGGCTTCAAACTTGCTTAAATTACCTACTATTAAAGTTGGTTAAGTTTTTCAAAATTTGTAGTTGTTTTAAAATAGTAAAAGAAGTTATTTTTAAACTAAAGCTATAACACAAAAATATATATAATCAGAAATCCCGACTTTTCAAGTTGAAATAATAGCAACAAAATCCTCTGTATTGCAAAATCCATGTCAAATTAAACTCGTTAACTACATTTTGTCTTAAAGAAATTGGTACTCGAGTTATGGAGATGCCAATGTATGCCGTAAGAGATATTTGAGTAATCTCTACAATATAATATGGTTAGGTATTAGCAATGAAGAGTTGTGTTACTAGTAATTACCACTACCTTTTAGGTAATTTTTTATTAATTTTTATCTTGAAATCTAACGAACCGATTTTGAATTTTTTTTACTAATGTAAAGCTACACTATTTTGGATGGATATAGGCTACTTTTCATCTCGGAAAAATCTACTGTTCCTAATGTATGCAAGCGATACCGCGGGAAAATGTTATGATTAGAGGACAGTTTGTAATTAAAACTTAATTTGAGCTTAATGTTACATGTTTTACCTTTAAATATTGAATATTTTTATTGCTATATTAATGTATTAAACTCCTCTTATATTTTTATTTAAAATGTTTTAGTATAATATCATAAATTATTATACAAAACTTTATCCCGAAATAAGAACCCTGAATTCACGAATTAAAAAGTTGAGCCAAATTTTATCACGAAATAAGAAACAAAAAGGAGGTCTACAAATAAATTAATAAAAAAGCAAGTTCTAACTGAAACCACTTAATTCAGCCATGAAAAAACTTTCAAACAGGAATCAGGTTTAGATTTTTTTATATTAAATTTTTAAGTCGTCATAGCCTTAGACTACCGAATTACACCTCACTTACCTTACGTCTAGAGGATTGGTTTTTAAAACATCGTCTCTATTTGCCACGAATTAATACGTGCAGACATTTTAACCTTCTTGATCTGGTAACTAAAGACTACCTACTTGTCACCTAGTCTAAGCACCGCCTTTCTAGAAAAAATAGGATAGAGATAGTGGCAACTCAAACTTAATATATAATAAAGTAGCCGGTCTTCCCCAAGTTTATCTTATTCATATTAGCATCATAGGTAATTATTTTTGTTTTTTCAGTCAATAAACTTCAAAGACAAGGAGTGAACGGCATTTTTTTAACAATAAGTATGCCCAATAATACAAAAACTATAGGTATCTAGGCATTGAAAAAATTAAAATTCGGTAGGCGATTCATGTAACGCGTCGCCTACACTTCGTGAAGTGAAAAGTTTAAAATGGTCATTGGCATTTATGTATACATGCAGACAATATTGAAATAATAACATTTTTTGCGAAGACTGAAAAGTTAATTTTACCACTATTGACATCTAAATATATAAAAGAAGACACTGACTGACTGACTGACTGACATATCAACGCACAGCCCAAACCGCTGGGTCTAGAGACTTCAAATTTGGCACACAGGTTCCTTATGAGATCTAGGGGTGCACTAAGAAAGGATTTTTCAAAATTCCCCCCCTAAAGGGGTGAAACGGGGCTCTAAAGTTCGTATTTTACCAAGCTTCAATACTTCTTCACGCCGCAGCTACTGAACCGATTTGGCTCAAATTTGGAATGGCGATAAACTGCATCTTGGGTTAACACATAGGCTACTTTTCATCCCGGAAAATTTCATGGTTTCCATGATAATAGTGATAGATAGTATGCCTTCATGCCGTAATTACTGAACTGATTTGGAATAGAGATAGATTATATCCTGGATTAATACTAAGGCTACTTTTTATCCCGGAAAAATCCATGGTTCCTTCGGGAACAGTGAAAAACAGATATCCACGCGGGAAAAATATTTCTTCACGCCGTAATTGCTGAATTGATTTGGCTGAAAATTAGAAAAGAGAAGGCTATTTTTTATCCCGGGAAAATCAATGGTTATTTCTGCCGCGTGAATATTTGTTTTTCACTGTTCCAGCGGGAGAAATACTCATTCACGCTGCAACTATTGAAAATTTTTGGATAAAATTTAAAATGGAGATAGATTTCGCTCTAAATTAACACAAAGGTTACTTTTTATTCCGGAAAAATCGATGGTTCCCGTGAGAATAGGGAAAACTAAAATTTACGCGGGCGAAGCCGCGGGTATCTGCTAGTACAACATAAAATCGAATGTAGTTCAAGACGCACCATGATGGAAATCTCACTTAAGATGCCAGACTCAGTCTAGACATTATAATTATTATTTTGTGTGTTTCTTACGTTTCAGCATGTGATTGACTAACTGTCTCTTTCGCACTTTTATATTCACAGTTGTCGCAAAAAGAAACTATTCTCTGGTGTGAGTGGATATGTGACATTTTAGATCACCAGCGGCTGAACATTTATAGTCACAATGCTCACTACGAAAAGGTTTCTCTCTAGTGTGTAATCTCATGTGCTTGTTTAAACTACTTCGTTGCGAACATTTATGGTCACAATATTTACAGTGAAAAGGTTTCTCTCCAGTATGAGTCCTCGCGTGGATTTTAAGACGGTAAGATATTGAACTTTTATAATCACAATATTTGCAGTGAAAATGTTTCTCCCTCATGTGGATTTTTAAATTACCTGGTGCCGAACATTTATAGTCACAATGTTTGCAGTGAAACGGTTTCTCTTCAGTATGTAATCTCATGTGTTCGTTTATAGTACTTTGTTGGGAACATTTATAGTTACAATGTTTGCAGTGAAAAAGTTTCTCTCCAGTATGTAATCTCATGTGTCTTTTTAAACTAAATGATCGTGAACATTTAAAGTCACAAAATTTACAGTGAAAAGGTTTCTCTCCAGTATGAATCCTAATGTGTTTTTTTAGATTATCTCTTTTCGAACCTTTATAGTCACAATGATAGCAGTGAAATGGTTTCTCTCCAGTATGAGTCCTCATGTGGAGTTTAAGATGGCTGGCTCTTGAACATACATAGTCACAAATTTTACAAGATAAAGGCTTACTTTGAATGTGTATCTGCATGTGCCGCTTTAAATCATTTTCATACACACACTGATAGTTGCAAAGATTGCAGGAAAGCTGTTTTGTGTTGTGTTCTGTTTGTAAATGAAGCACGGGAATGTCATCGCCGCTTGTCCACACAGTGCTGCTGTCGACGGCTGGTTGGCTGATGTCTGTGTTCAATACATCCTCTAACAAAATGGCTTCAGCTTCGGAGGCCTCCGTCTGAAAACAAAGGTATGTACATAATAGTTTGGCAAGCAATGAAGGTGTCATGGTCTTTATAAAGCTGATTTAAAACAAAAATTTACTTGAGTTATAATATCTTTACGGCAGCCACAGTTTCTTCTCTAACCTGTGGAAATGACAATGACACTCGAATAATTTTATAAGTCCATCCATTCCAACATCTATGGAAGCGTATTTAAATAATATGTAAAGATCTCTTAAAAAATTATGACACTTTTTTTTTAGTCGGTGCTTTGCCAAGTTCACGCTGCCAGCAACTGTATAAGGATACAAAGATCTCTCAATCACATAATTCTATCCCTTTCCACATGAGGCATTAAGGTCAATTCGTATACGATATTTTCAATATTGGCAATGTGGGATGAACGCACCACACACCTACTGCCATGTGCATTGTGCAGTGTCAGGAACACAACACTGTCTCAGCATCAGTACAAGTGCAGACTACAGGTCGCCTGGAGCAGAGCAGTTACCAGAGAATGGTGAGGCATCGAAAAGGCTTGCAACCCAACATAGTTGATGTACCAATGACACATACAAAGAGGTAAGATTCCTCTTTCCTGATACACACTGCAAAGGTCTGGAATATCTTTCCCACCATATACAATCTGGACGACTTCAAATCAAAAGTGAATGGGCATTTCCTAGGCAAGTGCGCTCCACCTTAGAATATCACCGCTTTCCATCTGGTGTACATAGTTTATTATTACATAGTGTACATTTTGAACCTACCGTGCTAGGTGGGAGCAACGGCAGCCAAGCACAGCTGTTTTTACTCACGAAGAAACTGGTGAAGCAGTTACGGTGCAGCATTAAGTACAAAGCTGGTGGAACTCACTTTGACTCGCGCCGTGTCGAAGTCTGCGGCGCCGACCTCGTGCTCCACCACGTCGAACAGCGCGTCGTACACATTCGCGCAGGGCGCCGCCTCGGCCACGGGCTCCTGTTTGACCAGCGACTGCGCTCCGCAGCCGAGGAGCTCCTGCACGACGTCTAATTCTGTGAGTGTGCGGTTCTCCCGTTGGTGCTCCATGTTGGTCTTGTCTGCTTCCCAGTCCTTTACGCTTCAATAGATTAATTTAAAGCTAGCTGTGTGGTCTGTGGATTAGAGACTTCAATTTTGAAAATACAATTTTTGAAGATATTTCATATTTTCGGAATGGAATTGTCATTTGTCAATGGACCAAGCATACATAAACAATGATATTACAAATTACTCTATGGCCAAGTCCATAGACAACCACAGCAGAGAGACAAGTCTTTAAGTACTCAGGGAATCAAAGATATTGTACACTAACAAGATTAAGTACTAACCATTCTTGCTAAGCTAAATTGACACTTATTGCTACGTAATTAGAGGAGCTATTATCTAACAAGCAGTAGCTAGCTAAAAGCGGTCCTGAGCGAGACGGATAGATTTGGTCGTCGTGTCCTTGTCTGACATCTTGCCATCTCAACTAAATATTAGGTTTGGTAGAAATGGTAGATTTTTTTATTTTTGTTTTTTTATAATATACCAAAACGAAACATCTATAAACTCTGAAACTTATTTTAATAAGTTTCTACAGTTATTATAATAATTATTTTAAATGATAATTATTTCGTTGTATTAAAAAAAGTTATTATTATTGAGTAAAAGTAGTATTTATGTCCTTGGGACTGGTATTACTAAAAGTAAGATGGCGGTTTGTTCACTGCTATTCTGTAGGGTAACCATGAATTACGTAGATCAAAGATTTTTTCTTGTAGTAGGACTATAATATATACACAATCGTTTTTAAAAATAATTTGTCCTGTGATTTTTTTTTCATCATGGTCACCTTAAATTAAAAAAAACCTGTCAAGTGCGAGTCGGACTCGCGCACTGAGGGTTCCGTACTACAACCGGAGGAATAAACCCATAAAAACCACTTTTCTTATCGAACCGCAAAACTAACTTTGTTTTTAGAGGTTTATTGTAAATATCAAAAAAACTACTTATTAGATCTCGTTCAAACCAATTTTCGGTGGAAGTTTGCATAGTAATGTACATCATATATTTTTTTTAGTTTTATCATACTCTTATTTTAGAAGTTACAGGGGGGGGGACACACATTTTACTACTTTGGAAGTGTCTCTCGCGCAAGCTATTCATTTTAGAAAAAAATGATATTAGAAACCTTAGTATCATTTTTGAAGACCTATCCATAGATACCCCACACATATGGGTTTGATGAAAAAAAAATTTTTGAGTTTCAGTTCTAAGTATGGGGCACCCCCAAAATTTATTACCTTTTTTTAAATTTTGTGTGAAAACCTTAATGCGGTTCACGGAATACATCTACTTACCAAGTTTCAACAGTATAGCTCTTATAGTTTCGGAAAAAAGTGGCTGTGACATACGGACGGACAGACGGACAGACGGACAGACGGACAGACGGACAGACGGACAGACGGACAGACGGACAGACGGACAGACGGACAGACGGACAGACGGACAGACGGACAGACGGACAGACAGACATGACGAATTTATAAGGGTTCCGTTTTTTGCCATTCGGCTACGGAACCCTAAAAAGGGACACCCTACCTGAGGTGCCCTCTCACGCGGACCGTTTTTTTTCATCATAGTGCTCAGTCTTGTAATAGTACAATGTCTTTGCAGGGAATGGACGGAAACATAGATGATAGACAGATGGCTAATCACAGAACATTATATTATATTATAGAAAATTAAGACATTGTAGGTAGGTAGGTACTCTAGTTTTGTGGTCTGTGCTGTGTACCACAGATGACCACAGAACATTATTACCCTAGCCGGGCAGATGATAGACCACAAAAAATTGACGGAAATGAAATGAAAGTAGGTACAAGTTGAGCGCAATGTCAATATACTCTATGGCGCAATGCAACGAATGCAATCAACCGTGGGATGACTAGTGACTACCTATCTCGTTTCTGTGAAAAAAATACAACAAAACAAAATTTCATTTCAGCGCCACCCAATGAAATATACAAAGACTATTTACCTAACTATGCAGAAGAAACCTCGCAAGTCACTTTCGGTTGAACTCGCTTTACTTTCATGCGACTTCGTAGTTTTTGTAAAGCCCAATAGGTGGCCTGTCATGAAAAGTTCTGCTGTGCTTATATAGATGGCGTTAGTTTTTTTTATGAGCATATAAAGTTATTCCTTGCTCTGTGATTATGCGCATTGAGCATTGTCTAATTAGAAAAAACCGGCCAAGTGCGAGTCAAACTCGCGCACCGAGGGTTCCGTACTATAAAAGAAGTATAACTTTATAAGAATTACTATTGTTCATTGAACTACGATGAAAATGTACAAGTACTTTTACAGTGTAACGAACCGCAAACCTGAACTTTGCTTTTAGAGGTTTACCTATTGTTAATACCAAAAAAGTATTCTTGTTAGAGGGTTCATTTAATTTTTTCCATAAACTATACGTTAGGCCCTATTGCCCTTTTTTTTTGATAGTTTGCCTAATAAATCAAAAACTATCAATCATAAAAATAAATAAAAATCTGTTTTAGAATAAACTAGTAACGTGCACAGATTACTACAGATCCAGCGCACAGTACTTCGGGAGTGAGGCACGCAATAGGGATACAAAACAAAAAGCCGTATCCCATTTGAGTTCGTACATGGTTAGTACGTAGCGAACCGCTGACCGAGTCACTGCTGCGTAATTTGTATGTGACGTTCAGAACTGGCAATTGATTTAAATTCGAAACACCAAACCTCAGCGAGAGTCCATCAGTGTGACCAGTCTACATTGAAATTATTTTCCCTAGATGTAAGGTATAAATTGTATGTTAGTAACAGGGCATTTGAGATTAAAAAAAAACCTTAATGGCCTCTTGTTGAAACAACGTTTCTTTTCGGACGATATCGCGTACGGGGCTTAGCGGAAAAAGTATAACAAATTATGAGACCCAAGATTGTACGGTCAAACATCTTACTGCCCGCGATGAAATAAAATGAGAAACGGCGTCGCCTGTAAATTTGCTCTGCATATTGAATACGGTAATTTTCTTTGATGGTGAGTGACGGTCTTTCACTTAATTTGATATAGCATTAAAATTGAAAAATGTGGCCGCCATTTTGAACTTTTTTGTTATTGGACCGAATTCTTTCAAAATCGAAATCTGACCGTGGCAGTAAGCATTGAGTAAGAATCTGGTGTCAAAATTGAAAAAATTGGCCGCCATTTTGAACTTTTTTGTTATTGGACCGAATTCTTTCAAAATCGAAATCTGACTGGGGCAGTAAGCATTGAGTAAGAATCTGGTGTCAAAATTGAAAAAAGTGGCTGCCACGGTCAGATTTCGATTTTGAAAGAATTCGGTCCAATAACAAAAAAGTTCAAAATGGCAGCCACGTTTTTAATTTTGACACCAGATTCTTACTCAATACTTGCTGCCACGGTCAGATTCCGATTTTGAAAGATTTCGGTCCAATAACAAAAAAGTTAAAAATGGCGGCCACTTTTTTCAATTTTGACACCAGATTCTTACTCAATGCTTGCTGCCACGGTCAGATTTCGATTTTGAAAGAATTCGGTCCAATAACAAAAAAGTTCAAAATGGCGGCCTTTTTTTTAAATTTTGACCACGGTTCTTTCTCCAACACAGACCGTCACTTACCAGTTAGAGTACAATCAAAAGAAATGACTGTCTTCAATATGTATGATGCAGATAATATTATAAATTCAAATGGAACCGAAGACCGTCACTCACCATAAAAACAAATACCGTCTTCAATCTGCAGAACAACAGGCGACGCCGTTTCCCCGTTTTATTTCATCGCGGGCAGCGAGACGGCGTCGGAGGTTAAAATATACTTAGGTACTAATCACTCTTCAGGAAATTGTACCTATAATACTATATTATTGTAGTGGGAGTTTTTTCCTTAAGCCACTTAAGCTAGCAACATTATCAGGCTTGCGTTAGACAGTGTTCGGACCGATAGCTGTGTGTGTGCACGCACACATACGTAAATACCGTGCGTCACTTGATGCTTCCGAAGTGTTAATCTGTAGTAATCTGTGGTAACGTGCTTTCACGTCGGGCTATTACTGCCTATGGCCTAAAACTATTACAAATTTCTTTTCTTTCAAAATGTTGGTATCTTTAAGAATCTTTGAAAGGGTCGTAGCAGACAGATAGAGAGACAGACAGATAGGAACACGTACAACAAAGTGATCTTATAGGGGTTCCGTTTTCTTTCTTATGAGGGACGGTACCCTAAAAAATAAGAAAAATACGCAAATCCTAAACCCATGTGCACTCATGATTCAAACCCGACATGATGTGTAGCACCGGGCATATCGATAAAGCCGCAAGGTCAGCCATTACTCATGCTTAACATCTCCGGTAATGCTCTGTGACATCGTTAATTATTGTCCAATATTAATTATCTTTCTTTATCTACCCGCTCGGCCGTAATAAATTATGATGAATTGTTGGTATGGCAGCCATCGTAGATCAGACTAGAGTTTGTCTTTTAAAACATCTACAGATGTGCCAACACGTCTGGTTGGTTGTATGGGACCGAACCGTCAAACCTATAGGTACGGATGATCTAATGTTGGGTTGATGCAGCATTTTAGGATGTATGAAATGCTCAAAGTTCAGCAGCTCAAATTATTGTATATTTACCATGACAGTGTTATTATCATTACTACCGTACTAATGTGATTAAAATAAATAAATAAGTTTGTCAGGTTGGAAATATCTAATTACGTATAATATTTTTCCAATAGTGGGATAAGAGGCGTTTTTCCAAATGTGGGATTATAGGCTGATGGTCATTAGTGGTGATCACAGAGATTACATGACTAATTTTTAATTTGATCTTAGAGTGTGAACCAGCTGTGAACATCTTACCAAGTAAGTATAAGCACAGAGCAAGCATCTTTATATTGACTGGTATAAGTGCCTTCTATAAAATTGAAAGTTGGCAAGTCTGTAAATAGTTACTATTCATGCAATATCCTTATTGACGTGATTACGTCCTTCAAAGTTAGAGCAAGAATAATAGGATATTGATATTATTATGCACAAGGTGTTATCAAGTAAAGTACTTATATAAAAGGTAAAGGTGACTGTTTGACTGACTGACTGACTAATCAATCAATGCACAACTAAAACTATAACATGGAGGCTGTTAATCGGCGTAAGACGTAGACATCGGCTAAAAGAAGCTTTTTGATAATCGACCCATAACGTGGCCACGGATGCCATATATACATATATGTATATATATATTTTTTATTCTATACACGTTAGTACTTGACTGCGATCTCACCTGATGGTAAGTGATGATGCAGCCTAAGATGTTATCGTACTAAATTTACCCCAACGGTTTCTACAAGCATCGCACCGGAACGCTAAATCGCTTGGCATTGCGTCTTTGGGTGTAGGGTGGTAACTAGCCACGGCCAAAGCCGGACCAGACCTGAGCCAATGTAGAAATTTTAAAATTCCAAAGTGGCCCGTGGCGGGAATCGAACCCGCGACCTCCCACTCGAATCCGAGCGCGCCGCCACTGCGCCAGGGAGGTCGTCGTCACATGACACATCAGAGCAGTTCTATATCAATATTCAATAACAAACTCATTACATGGCTTAGATGACTCCGTAATGCATCTTCGCCGAAAAGAGCTCGATTCAAACTCAGCCGGGCAATATCTAAGTACCATGCAGCGTTTAATATAGCGTTCAGTACAATCCTTCCTATGCCAGCAGAGTTGAATTTTCAGCTCTTTCAGCATGAATATGGTAATTTTTTGAGATGCAAAGACTAAAATGATGAAGATGGCCAAAATTTTACTCTGTCACAGCATTCTATGTATAACTTTTAAAGATGACCAGCAAAATTATAGAAGGTCAAATGAATAAACAATTTCAAAGAATGAATCCAACACAAGTCAGTGCAGAATGACGACAAAGGAATGATACATAGCACAAAAATATCATGCAATCTATTGAAAAAAAATTCCAATCACACACTGAAAGAAGCTTTTGTCACAATAAAAAAGAATCATTAAACACTATGACCCGTTCGTGGACGTAATCAACTGATCGATTTCGTGTAACAAAAAGATCTATAGATCACTGATCGGTCTTTCACTGCGAACGGGAAAGTGATCTTCTTTGAACGCATTATTGATTTTAAATCGGCGTGGAGGTTCCATTATAAAAGGGTAAGAATAAGCAGTGAACACTGAACACGTGGTGGAATAAAAAATAATTTCGGGAATGTTAATGTTTGTGTTGATTAACTCAGCAAAATATGTTCGTAAAGCCTTATTATTATTTATTTAACTACCGTTTGTTTGTCTCTTGTCACCGTAAAACTTATACTACTGTTTTAGAAATGAAGAACTTGATTCTCTTCTTGAACTTCAATTCTCTTGTAAATTTACAAGAGAATTGAAGAGAATCGCTTGTAATACAAGGCTTGTAACTTTTGATAAATAGGGCCCAGACCGCCTGTTGCAATCTCTGTTGCACTTACGGGCAACAAGTGCCGTCTGGTTGCCCATTTTGTTACCCCGCGGGCAGCAACAGGCACTGTTGGTTAGAATTTCATCATGTTTTTTTTTTTTTTATTTGAAAATTCGGTGTCCCCTTTCATAGAGATCTTTCCTATCCTATCACATTAATTTATCAATAAAAATTCAATAATAAAAAACAATATACAATATATACATAATTATTTTCCTTGATTAGTGTTCACACACTTTAGGATTATAATTCCTATAAATTTTTTTACGAATCAAAATTTCAACTCGCAGCGGGGCTCGAACCCGCGTCTCCTGGATTTCGCGCTTAGGTGCCTTAAAATACGGCAATGTGTCATCTCTTGTTCGAAGCTTGCTCCATTTGCAATAATGGGCCTTCGGAAAGTTGATTGAAGTTGCAATACTTCACACTAGATGGCGCTGGTCTGCCTAAAAAGACCTCAATATTACGAATCTAAATTTCATCGCGGTGGGACAAGACTCGTATGGCCATGCGGTAAGGCACCTGGGCGCGAAATCCAGGAGACGCGGGTTCGAGCCCCGCTGCGAGTTGAAATTTTGATTCGTAAAAAAATTTATAGGATATATTTACATACAATTAAATACTAAATAATTAAACTGTCAAACATGTCTTATATAACAATATACATACAATTAAATACTAAATAATTAAACTGTCGAACATGACGCAATGCCTGGAGTACACAGACAAATTTCATTATGTTCAAATCATGGCGATTATGCGAATAGGTACATGGCAAAAAACATTATATTGAGTGTAGAAACATAAACTCGATTGATTGTAATCTCCTCAAAACAAGGGATCCTAATGTAGAGATCAGAAATTTCAATTTTGTGATTTATGAAATTGAAAAATCTTTATTTATCACATAGGTCTAAACAACAGGCTCTTATGATAAGTCAAAACTCTACCGCCAGATCCGTAACGCAGGTTTGCACCGAGAAGAACTGGCAATAAACTCGGCACTTGCTCTATTCAAAAATGTGTGCATTATACGTGTTTACAATTTTTATATTTCTGTACCTATGTTTTGTATAATAATAAATAAGACTTTTTTGTTTTGACTGAGTGCATGATATTCCTGTTTTGACTGTCTAATCCCTCTTTCTCCACTGTTTATCTGTTATTGTGTGTTTTAAAATGAATAAAAATTATATTATTTCAACTAAGTATGTTTCATCCACCCGATTTTGCGGAGACTGGTATCCATCGTATTTCTCCCCAGAACCACGTCAATAATTTCTACATGGCGACACAAAGACGGTCCCGAGGCGATCCTGGGCATTACCCTAATGACCACGCCATTATGGTATCTGACCATATACTCTCGTTTATTAGGGATAATAACACTAACGAGTTTTTTATTTCATCCATCACAATTTTCGGAACAGAAAAACTGCGATGTCAAATTATACGATCCATCTAGGATTTTTATGGTTACGTACGCTTTATGGGTACGGAACCGGTTGTTTTCTGATTATGTCGATCATTTTTTGTAAGAATGTCACCTTTATTAGCATTCTGATTATGATTCGATTTTGTCAATTTACCTTTATCCGTCTCTGGTCCTTCGCTATATGTTTCATATGCTTTCATGTGTCAAAGAGAAAATAAACGAATGGAAAGAGTATAAGGAAACGGTAAATTAATTGAAATAAGTATGAGGAATCTCTGTCTTTTCATCATGTCCGGATCTTAAGTGTTTTCTCCTGTAAAGAATTCCTTATTGATGCAGCAGACCTAAAAGCATTGAGAGCAGTACCTAAAAATTATTTCGCAGACAATATTATCAATTAAGGTTTGACCATAGTCAAAGGACTTAACGCAAATTACTATATAGCATCTCTGTTATTTTATGGGCTCTATTGAATTTATGTTTCAATTATAACCATTGTTTGAAGATTGAACTTATTTTTCATACTTAGGAAAAGGAATATATATATAGGAAAGTATGGCTTTTATCGATATAATTATCGATAAAGGCCACACTTTTATCACCTAATATTTTTGTCAAAACTAAGACAGAAATCTTAACATCAATCTTGTTTTGTGAATAAGTAGCTGGCAATTGGCATCAATCTAATTTGCAAGCTTGCCGGTTTTTTTACTGGTACAGAATAAGTATAGGCTCCAAACTAAACTATATAATTTTTAATTGTAAATTTTTAACTATTAGCTTGCTAGATGGAAAGATTTTTTTATTCTAAGGCTTCTAGTAGTAATTTCATAGACACGTAAAGCCGCAAAAGCTAACACACTCTATACAAAACTAAAACATTTTCTCTATCAGACGTGCGCTTGGCTTCACCAATTATGAAATTAAATGTAACGTCAATCAATTCATATCTGGATTGACACATCTCTTGGACATTCGGCGATCCCATGTTAATTTAGTGGTATATTGTAACTGGTTATGGCTCCGATCACTTGGAGGTGATTAGTATAAATTGATCTATACTGCGGTTTGAGGTTTTCTTGTATGGGTATGTAATAAAAATAAAAAATCTTTTCTTTTTTTATTAATACTAGGTATAGTGAGTTTGTGTTCTACAGTTACCTATAAGACATAAGCAATATTGAATTAATAAATTTTGGTTATGTTAATAGTTGCCTGGTTCACAAGATCCTTTACTAACTAGCTACGGTTTCGGTCTCGAATCTCCATTATAATCTTTTAAAGGTTATTTTAAAAAACCTTTCTTAGTGGTTTTCTTAGCGCCATGATACCTAGCTATTTCTTCATTATATCAAATTTCTAATTGTGTTTTGTTTCTTGTTGTGTTTCACACTTTAGTTTGAGCTATGTTGATAAATCAGTTAGTCATTGAGTCACCTTTCTTTTCCTATATAATACACAGATACAAACACTGCGAGTTAGGAAGAACTCCAAGAGCTGAGCTTTTTCATTATATCCTTTTCTTCAGGCTGGTAAACTTATCTTTCCCAAGAATATCTTAATTGGTAAAGGTTTTTTTAATTGTTATATAAAAAAGCCTTAATTTCATTTCGTCATTGATTCTCTTCCATCTTTAGGAGCTCCTTTTAATTACTCTTTGGATTCAACCATGTACTTATCGTGAGCTACTTTTGACTGAATCTCTTTCAAAGATCTTATCTCACGAAGAGCTCAATGAGATTGTGAAACCAGTTTTAAAAATCGTATCATCTAATCATGAGATTATGCCTGTTATACCGTCGGATAGTACAGTTTAGCGATCAGAAGTAGCTTACTTTGTCTGTATATCATTTGCATAGCCGTTAATCAGTCTCGAGACAAGACCTAATGTTCACGGATCACCATTAGCTGTCATGTCCTACAATATCAGTCATTCTCGTCATTACTTACTTTGTGTTTTGGATTGTCTTGTTATTATTGTAACAGGTTGTGGAGCATTGAAAGTTGATTTACGATCAAAAGATTTTGAGTACCAGCACCACAATAGTACCTTACTTACCGCACCAGATTTTATATATATTTATCTACTAATTAAAAACTGTGAGTAATTAAATTTGAATATTTAACAGTGTTAATTCGTATGTAAAAGAGTGAATAAAACTCGTTTTAAAGCCTTTGTTCATTTAGTAAGAAAAGAATTTAACAATATCTGTTCTGTTCAACATTAAATCTCCTGATTCTAATTCAGTGAATTTTCTTGAGATAAAAACATCTAGCATGAAAGTTTATATTTTATAGGAATCGCCAAAACTAATCTAACTAATTAACTATTGCAACTGTCAAAACTTTATGTATAAACTTGCATACAACTTTGTATAGTAGGAGGAAAAAATTGATCAGTTTGATACGAAAAATAGCACCGTCCAAATGGGCCTTTATTTTCGCATCACGAGTCAGAAAGCTCAGACCGTGAAACAGTTACTCATTGAACAAAAACCTGTCACGTGAGGTCTAAACGAAACAATAAAGATATAGTAGACAGTCGAAGTTCTGAACTTCCAATAAAGTCCAGCGAATCGGCAAGGCATTTCTAAAAACTCTCGCGAAAGGGCCGTTTGAAATGAAAGTAAAAATAAAAAACTCTATTAGTCCTGCTCCTGACCTTGCGGTTTGGAGACCGTTAGGAGAACTTTTTTTTTTAAAACAAAACGTTAGGCCGCTGCTATGCCTCTCATCTTAAAACCGCAAAAGGAGTCGAGTGATATCTGTTTTACGGACCATACACATGATGAAACTGCGCATGATTACAAATTTACAAAAGCATGCTGAATCTGATATTAGAACAGTAACTACTTGTTTTTTTTCGTTTTAATAAAAAAACTCATAAGAAAGTTTCTCTAGCAGGTCAACGCTGATATCTAAAATATTTTCTAGTGATTTTTATGTTATCAACAACAATATCTTATAGGTACTAGATCTCACAAATACAAAGTCAAATCCAAGCGGTGTGAAGGAGTAGCAAACATAAACACATCCACAATCATTTACACTCTTTCATACAAACTTTCGACGTTATAGTAATAAGTGTAATTCAGGAATACTTTAAAAAACTTTCATCAAGTATTTTTATTCTACATTTATAATGTTAGGGACTCCTTTGAAGGTTAGTGAAGGTTAGGTTTGAAGTAATTAAGAGAGTCAGGAACTCAGGACACTTGTTATTATTAAAGATTACTTTATACACATAGATATTATATAAACGCCGCCGCTCGTGACATCTCTTTTCGTTTTCGTCTTTGCAATAATGCTGTTAGTATGCTGACCACAGAAAACAAAAGACTTGCTCTGTGATGCTGACCGCCACTCTTTGCCTTGAAGATTAACAAAATCATGACGATCCAACTCAACTGTTATTCCTCTTTGTCCCAGCCCCGCTGCAATGTAAAGGCTCCCGAACCCTGCGAGCCGGGACGCTATGGCGACGACAGTTTGACTATAAATAAGTGTTGTATTGTATTCAATGTATGCCGCTACTGTGCGCTCGGCGGCAAAACACAAAAGAATTTGGAATCCTTATCGTGCCTCTACTCATCTGCTCTGGCTTTGTTCACTTTTATGGATAACATTTAGGTTCTCTTGAGTTTGATAAACTAGTTGAAGAAAGGTACTATATTATCTACTTTTATTATCATCACACCACCCAACCAATAGGAACTTGTACAAGTCCCATCAGCTGAACTAGGTGTGAAAGTCATTACTCAACCTTCCCATTTGTCACCATTCAGACTAGCTTTTCAACTCAAATTCTTTGCTAATACTTGTATCAAAAAGAATGAGGTGGGCATGATCTGATGTAAGGTCATACGCTTGTCCGTGTCAACAATAAATTGCCACTGCATTTCCACCACCCAATAAATTCCTTCAGCTGGTGTGACTTTGTAACTTCGAGATAGATTACATACCCAGTTATTTTAGGCCCAATGTCACAAATCCTTCTTACTCTTTTCGGGATTGTATAACAAAAAAAAATACTGGTATCTAATAATAAATTGTTCCAGTTTTCTCGCAGTGATTTTCGCAAAAACAAACATTTCCATCCCATTATATGTAAAGGATAATCTGTGTGGGATTGGGAATGGCTTTGGTGGCTTTCTTGCGATGTTTTTTGCAGGCTTAGATGCCGCTACAGTTAGCGACGTCAGAACTTTTTTGTTTACCTTTGTTTATATTGTTTCCAATGTGCTAATAATGTTTAGGACTTTTTACTAACTTTACTGTTTCACTGCGCAGTTTGGGTTGTGTTATAAATTAAATTGAATGTGTTTACTTTGATAAATGATTTAATAAAGTAGTAAAAAGTTTTGTCAGGCAAATACTTTGCAGAAGTATTGGTTGATGATGAATAAAGCAGTATTGGTTGGCAGTAAAACCTGGATGAGGTTAATGGTATTTATTGGTCAGAATGTATCCAAAGCAAATCTATATAAAAAACTGAAAAAAAAACAAAACCTGTAAGCCCGGAAACAATTAATGGTTATGACGTTGAGTCATTGCAATTCGATACAATAAGTTATTATCGAAATATAGATTCGAATTACTTATAAGTCGATTAAAATGAAATAAATCTCTAAAGTTCTAAACCAAAATAATTATTAAGTTCAATGGCGGAAGTCATATCTGATAGTGATGTTAATTATGTATTAACTATAGTAACTTGTTAGCAGATAAGAGTGTAATAACATTTCATGAAAATAACGTTTAAAGTTTAATTGTTATAACAAAAGCTATACGGGAGCACCGCGAGATTCAATTACGATATGTGTTCGCCCAAGGTCGTAGAGACCGGGAGCTTTTATTATCTGTGAACGATCCGTTATTGCATTATTTATGTAACGATCGATTGAATTGCTATTTAATAATGTCATCTTTTTTTGAAATCATCGGCGGATTCAAAAAGCAGGGCTAAAAACTTATGATTCTGATGTTGCATAGATATGTGTTATTTTCACTCTCAACAAATTGACTCAACAAACGGTGAACCAAATATTGTCTTAGTGGAAATGAGTAGAATAGTAGCTTTCTTTGGCAAGAAGAAGACCGCTTCCCCTACTTAAAACTTGTACTAGAAGGGAAAATTATTGGGAAGAGATCCCTACGGCGTTTAAGTGCAAATTGTTGAACGATATAAAGGGGTGGACCGGATTTATCTATCCAAATTTAAAAGGAGGTTTTTCAAATGTTGACCACCAAACTTCAGTTTAAAGTAAATGGCACACGATAATGATGATAGATATGAACTAGCAAACAAGACAAATGTAGGTACTTTGTATTTCCCAGCTCACAGACGCAGATGCGAATTTCCAAGCTTGCCGATCCAAATCAACCGTTGAAATAACACTATTTTCCAAACTTCGGGCTATTTGAAAGCAATAATTATTTAGTGACATAATAATATTTTAGTCTACCCCGAAATATATGAACTCAGGACGCTAATGACCAAAGCTTAACCTTTTAGCCACTAGATCAAACATATATTTAGTTTATGATACACTCTGCATTACCCATGGTTAAGGTTTAAACGAGAGCACCGTCGCTGCCTTGCTTTATGGTTTTCGATCGAAATCTAAAATTGGCTTTTACGTGCCACGTGATTGCTTCGTTGATCATGAAAGAATATGAAGGTTACGTTATTGTGAATATGATAATATGTTTACAGTTTATTACGCTTTACGATATATTGCTTTGTTTTCTATCTTTGTTGTTTTTGGGTATATATGAATGTATTGAATTTTATCTGCAGTTTCGCCTATCTTCGATCTCAATTCTTCTGTTTTATGATTTTTGCATATTTTATTACAATTGCTTGTTATTATTTTTAGCTGAGATGTAGGAAGGTACCTACATTTAACAATGAAATTAAAAGTAACATGTATCCCAATCCCATATCTAGGCAAAAACAAGATATAGGTACCTATCCCTAAAAACGATTCAATTTTGAAGTCTCTTTACTTACCACGACTAAATTAGTACTATCCCTTTCACTGCCGATGCGGTTGAAAAGGATAGCATTATTTATAACACCCACTACTTTAAAAGGCTAGTGTTACCCTTTCCGGAAGTACATTTTTATGAAAGGGATATTAGATTTTAAACGCGCTAAACTTCTCTCCGCCACTATTATCTTAATAATATAAAAAACTCATGTAGGTAACTTTCGGTATTCAACGTATTCATTCATTCGCAATAAGTACCTAACAAAGTCATCTTATAGAGAAACATTGTATGTACTACGTGAAGAAACATTGTGTCCATGGTCTTCATACCACATATCGACGCGTACGCACGAAACCTCCACTAACATCAATTAAACGCTCGATCAATCAATCGACTGGTCTCATTAAGGAACCCGCTTTTTATTTAAAATCTCTCCATTCCATACCACCTACACGTGTGTACTTGCCTTATAGCGACTACATTATACATAAAGGGATATGAGTTCTAACTCAGTTCAGTTAGAGTAAAATTTCGCGTGGCAAGTTGTCCTAGTTTAATGGCGTAGGTACACAGTGTAATTACCTTTCTAGTTGGTAACTATAATAAGAATAAAGCATATTCATAACAAAAACTCATCCGGTACTCGATCGGGAGCTAAATCGATGTCTGTAATGAAATCGATACTGCTATATCGATGATGTAGAGAAAATAACCAGCTAAGGATCAGAAATTACTATAATCGAGTAATTCTCTCGGCCTTTGGCTACCGGCTAACGAAAAATTGTGTAGCCAAATTAAGTAAAAAAAAAATATATAATTATTATATATTATATGCTTGTGATATCGATGGCTTAGATATATCCACTCGATTAGTTTTTATCGACGACAGGCAATGATAGGTTATTTGCGCTTGATTGCAGTCTGCAATCTGTTGTACTTAATCCTAATGTACTCGTATGATTTTCAATACATCATCGTCTTTTTAGCGTCTGGCCCTTTAAGAGTAGAGGTTGTCCGTTCTCTACTCTCTGTCACGATGCAAGTTTCCGGGCTAAGCTATACCTAAATCATATCAACGATTAAACCTACGTAGGTACGTATAACATCGTTCCTGGTAAGTATCGCTAAGTTCTGGTATCTTTTTGACCCTTTTGACTTTGAGGCCGGCTTAGTTTGTTGTGGGCTTCCTCTCAGTGCAGGGCGCGTTTGAACCCTCGTGAACTTAGTTGTAAGACGAGTTGTAGTTATCACTATACATATGCGACAAATATTATATTGACGTTTTACAAGAGCCTGTATGTTAGGCCTAAGTGAAATAAAGATATTTTGAATTCGAATTTGAGAAATTTGAATGATATTGTGGAATACTACATCACCTATAAATTCCTTCCAAACCTCTTTTTATATACATATATAATATCACTGTTCCAAACGTATTCAATACCTTTACCTTCGATTTAAGAGTAAGCAGACATTGTCTAGGGGCGGCTCTACTTAGGTCAGTATCAACACTTTCCGTCAGGTGTAATAACAGTCAAGTGTTGGCTTTCACATAAAAAAAAAGTTGAAAATAATTATTAATTAAATGAGAAGCTAATTCTCATCGACGTTAAGTCCGTAGGTAAATTAGTCTGAATTCTCATCTAGGTCACGGGTTTGATTCTCAAACGTTGGTTTACTACTAATAGTCTTCGTAGAGCAGATAGAGAAAGCCAGATTGATTTAAAAAGAAAAGCCGAATTCACCGATGAGAGTGCTAGGCGAATCTGAGGATTACCTAAACGTGCTCTCTGGGTTTTCGAGAAAAGCCTATCTAAGGCGAAAGAAACTGAAAAAATGAATCAATAGTCGCAACTATGCCACATCTTCCTCACAACTTGCACGTATTTATGATTACGCACCACGCAGATACCAATCACATTTTTAATTACACACCCTCTCAATAGCGATCGAAAGCCGTCCGTATACATTTGAATGGAGAAAAAAAGCGCTCGGGCCGGCCTCGAAGTGAGCTGTAAATTAGACAGTAACACAGGAAATGGCTTCTTAGCCCGTCAGGTCGTGATTAGCGATCAATGTGATCAGTGCTATCACTGATCGGTGCTTCACTGACGGTTGAGTGCCGGCCGGTAAGAAGTGGCATAGATTAAACTGTGACTTCAATTTTACAGAACCATATCATAACTAAAGCGAGATCTCTGATCACCTTTGTGAACCTGTTCATGCTCTCCACTGTCTGACTATGCTATAACTTCTAAATTACTGAAGACAAATTACTCAACCAATTGTGTAAGTAGTTTTGTAAGGAGATCTTGGAGGTCCGATTTTGTCACCCCTTTAAGAGGAATGCAAAGTCGTGAGACACACTGCATCTGAAATAGGCAGGAATAGAACATCTCGTTTATCACATTATTTGGCTAAGACTAAAAATGAAGTAACTAATCAAAATCGCCGAGGAAAAACGAAAATTCAGTTGTGAAACACGTCCTGCAGAAGATCATCAACAAACTGATAGAGGAAAACATAAGTATAGGTAATATTTTTGTTCGACTTGAAGAAGAGATGCTTCGTTTGCCTGATATCCATTTATGGGGTGGATGCACATGCATGGATAAAAGAAAATCAGGATTTACTGTGCTTGTGCTAATGTAGGAGTTACAGAGATATTAAACTGGGTTGAAAATTGGGTCGCAATTTGTGGTTCTTCCAAAGTAGATATTTTTGGACCACTGTTGACCCGAGTTCGGTTAAAAGTACCACTAGCTTTGCGAGGAAGTCCAAGTGGAAAGGCGTATCTGTTAAATTGAATACATCTTCATCTATGGTAAACCAGTAATCGTAGTTGCCGTGTGTTTAAGTAAGGCACGATAATTGAAGATATGCTCGTATCATACGAGTACGAGCACATACCAGTTCGCTCTGAGTGACGCGTGATTACTCGGCTCGCTCCGATCAAATTAAGATGAAACCAACGGCTTGAAAAATGTGCCGAGCGAATTAACTTTGTAAATGGAATTATTCAATAAATTAAATCTTGATACTATGAGTCTGTGTGTATGCTAGTGTTGCCCAAAATCAGTCTTGGTCTTGCAGTCTTGGTCTTGTTCTTGCGTTTTTGCAAGAACAAGACCAAGACCAAGACTGCCTAATTTTAGCAAGACCAAGAACAAGACTGGCAGTGCAAGATTTGAGCAAGAACAAGACTAAGCCTGCGAGACTCTTGCGTCTTGCAGTTAACGTGAAATCGCACCCTCTGCCCGCGAAATTCAAATTTTATTTTGTTTTTCGCAATTATTTAACTAATCCAACGAAGTAGGCTTATGGAATTCAGTTTGCGAAAATAAGAGGATCTGGTCACAATAGTATGGAATTCATTTTGCGAAAATAAGAGTGTCTGGTCTGGTCTGGTGGGAGGCTTCGGCCGTGGCTAGTTACCACCCTACCAGCAAAGACGCACCGCCAAGCGATTTAGCGTTCCGGCGCGATGCTGTGTAGAATCCGTTAGGGTTTGCTTACCCCGTCCAAGTTAGTACGATAACACATCTTCGGCTGCATCGTCACTTACCTTCAGGTGAGATCGCAGTCAAGTACCTACTAACTTGTAGTGAGTAAAAAAAAACTATGTTAATTCAAACTCAAAATGTAGGTATACTTACTCAAAATGTTACATTGTTCTTACATCTAAATGACCGTAATTGCGAGACTTGCGAGACTCTTGCTGCAAGACCAAGACCAAGACCAAGACTGGGGGTGCAAGAACAAGACCAAGACCAAGACCAGATGTACTGGCGCAAGACCAAGACCAAGACTGGCTGAGTCTCGTCTTGTTCTTGCATTTGGGCAACACTAGTGTATGCGAATAAACCAGATGCTAGAATGGTGTTGACTTCTCAACACCATTAAGCATTTTGGTTGAACAACCTAACTCTGGAAAAAAGCATCGTAAAAGTCATAGAAGCCGCAAGAACCGAAAGATCACACACACCAATACATACCAGTATCATCGAAAGACAAAACTATTAAAGCATAAATGTTCTTCAACCTAAAGACAAAATTCCTCAAATCTGCGTTTTAAGTTCATAAGGTATTGAGAAAAGGTTTCATCCACAAGCTTTGTATAATGATGCAACACACTATCGAGCGGAATTGGTATGTTGGGTGTTACAATGCATGACTTTTAATTACTAGGCTATATATACCACCAGTATGCACAAAGCAGTTTGCTTCTTCATTTTAAGTAGGCATGGCTAAGGTTTGGAATGCTCTCCCGAAGTCTGTTTTTCCCGCATATACGACCTGGGTACCTTTAAAAAAAGAGTGAGTAGGCATCTTCTAGATAAGCGCGCTCCATCTTCGACCACATCGTCACTTTCCATCAGGCGAGATTGTGGTCAAGCGTAAACCTGAATTGAATAAAAAAAAAGCAATTTTTGGTATGTTTATTCAACCCTGTATACAAAGGTTAATCAAGGTTCCGATAAATAAACTCAGCAATGGTCATTCCAATGCAACAAATGTCCATGTAAGAAGTGCGGTGATGTCACCATTACTCAAGTTTTTACACACTCCAGTGCGAACAAATAAACAAATCAAACGCGTCGAAATAAACAATATTGCCCCGGTATGACTTGTAGGGTAATCAAGGGAGCTGAAACACTTTTTTTATTTTGGCTCCTGATGCGTAATATACGGATAGAATGTCCATAATTTTATAATGAAAATATTAATTAATATTATTCTATACCTATTATCTTCTTTCAGATATGCAAAATTCTCGAGTCAATTGCTTCTTAACTTACAATAGAGTAGGTACCTACTCAAAAAATAAGGTATTAGTTTTGATAGATACCGGCCCATTTTACCTAAGTATAAACATGAAATTTAAGAAGTCTACAAGCTTTTAATAAAGGTATTCCACATTTTCTAAAACAAACCAGGGATTTCTTTGACGACCAAGAGTCTGCTCTAGGAACACCTATCTTAATTGCTGAGATATCAGTTAACTGATATCTCAGCACTGACTGTTTACCTACACTTGTTTTTGTTTTACATGGCAATTCAAAAGAAGGGTAAACAAAAAAGATTCCGAAGAATTGAGAACCTCCTCCTTTTTTTGAAGTCGGTTAATAAAGGGAAAAAAGTTTTTAGTAGCATGAGTAATATAACAGGTATACACACTTTCCTCGTTTAGATAAGATTTATCGCCGTTTCGTTAAGATATCTGTATCTATATCTATGAGAAAGTAAACAAAATTAATTTAATTAAAAATTAAACAGAATTATTATTAAGTATACCACTCGAATAAATAAGTAGGCCAAACAAATGGTTTTCCGCGACGGTCCTTATCACAAATCACCGCTGTAAAGTAATACTAAGGTGTGTAATTTCAAAATAACGTACAATCCAGCCTAAAACCCATGGTTACCCTACTAGTAATAACCGAGAGCCGGTATCGAACCTACGTTAATGACGCGCCCTGGGCAGCCTCTGTATCAGAAGCCATCTTCAGAACCAAACAATCTGAAACCGATCTTATCTCCTAATAATTAAGTAGACATTCCCTTTGAACAACAGACTTTGAGGTATGCATACGATAATCACCCTAACCCACAATGATTTGTTGCCCATAATCGCTTGAAGTATGTAGACACGTGTTATGTATGACGCGTAATCATAGTACTGTCAACTTCAAGAATAGGTCTCAATAATTGCGATGAGCGTTTTTAGTTTCATTTATTCAATGGGGCAAGATTACACGTGCAGGAGGGCGTGGTTTTGTGCGTGAAGAATCAAAAATGCATGTCGTATTGAATAGGTATCCGGCTACTGGGTGTAAGCAACGATTAAGAATACAGAGTTTAAAAAGTTTAAACATCATCGAAGCGCACTGTAATGAATTACAGAGAATATTACAGAGAACTACAAGGTGTGGATTTCGTATAGTTTTAAAAGGCAGCTAACCTTTTTACTTGATCCTAGAAAAACATTAATGGAGATAAAAAGACCCAATTATTTTGTTTTCTATTCAATACAAAACTTGATATTTATTTCAGAAAAAATATTTTTGGCAACCCTAACTGTGACGTCAACAAAGCTTAATAGGTACACTTTTCATTATTCCAATTTCATTCTTATTGAATGAGCTGTTTTAGGGACGTCTTTTAATATTTATGGTAAATTTTTGAACTCCCTATCCCTATCAGCATATGAGCTAGACTTTTTATGATAGTTTTTCATGCATCTATACATTGCGGATAATAATGGCAAGTAACCTGCACGTTCTAAGTATCAGTTTTTGTCATATTCGAAAAACGAAAATTGGTTCAGGGGTTACCGAGCTCTCGTGTATGGTCCGCGTTGGATTCATGTTTTATTTTTTCAAAAATAATGCTCAAATTTCCAAGCATGATTGTGAAAAAATTTTTTTTTATATAAATCTATATATATAAAAGAATGAGGCATTTTGGTTGTTCCACGGATTCCGCCAAAACTATAGGTCGTAGAGATCTGAAATTTGGTACCTAGGTAGATATTAGCTCATGAATTCGTACTAAGACGGGGATTCCAGAAATTCCATGTTGAAGGGGTAAAAACCGTTGGTTTTCGGGATTTCTCCATACAAAAGTGTAATTTTTTTCGTTGTTCCAGGGATTCCCGAAAAACTACAAATCGTAGAGATCTGAAATTTGGTACCTGGGTTAATATTAGGTCATGAATTCGTACTAAGACGGGGATTCCAGAAATTCCATGTTTTAGGGGTAAAAACCGTTGGTTTTCGGGATTTCTCCATACAAAAGTGTAATTTTTTTCGTTGTTCCAGGGATTCCCGAAAAACTACAAATCGTAGAGATCTGAAATTTGGTACCTGGGTTGATATTAGGTCATGAATTCGTACTAAGACGGGGATTCCAGAAATTCCATGTTTAAGGGGTAAAAACCGTTGGTTTTCGGGATTTCTCCATACAAAAGTGTAATTTTTTTCGTTGTTCCAGAGATTCCCGAAAAACTAAAAATCGTAGAGATCTGAAATTTGGTACCTGAGTTGATATTAGGTCATGAATTCGTACTAAGACGGGGATTCCAGAAATTCCATGTTTAAGGGGTAAAAACCGTTGGTTTTCGGGATTTCTCCATACAAAAGTGTAATTTTTTTCGTTGTTCCAGGGATTCCCGAAAAATTTCAAATCGTAGAGATCTGAAATTTGGTACCTAGGTTGATATTAGGTCATGAATTCGTACTAAGACGGGGATTCCAGAAATTCCATGTTTAAGGGGTAAAAACCGTTGGTTTTCGGGATTTCTCCATACAAAAGTGTAATTTTTTTCGTTGTTCCAGGGATTCCCGAAAAACTACAAATCGTAGAGATCTGAAATTTGGTACCTAGGTTGATATTAGGTCATGAATTCGTACTAAGACGGGGATTCCAGAAATTCAAATTTTAAGGGGTGAAAACCGTTGGTTTTAGGGATTTTCCAATACAAAAGTGTCATTTTTCGATTCCGACAAAACTTTGATTCGTACTAATCAGGGTACCTAGGTTGTTGAATTTGTACTGCGACGGGGATATTCGAATTTCAAATTTGAGGATGGGAACATTTGCGAACTTCTTTGATTTTGGTATAAATTTTTTTTTTAATTCTTTTTCTCATATCAACAGCAAGCGTAGAAAAGGAATCTGTGGTCAAAATTTAAAAAAAATTGGACGCCATTTTGAACTTTTTCGTTATTGGACCGAATTCTTTCAAAATGGATATCTGACCATTGCAGCAATCATACAAAAAGAATATGAAGTTAAAAATTAAAAAATTGGCCGCCATTTTGAACTTTTTCGTTACTAGGCCGAATGATTTGAAAATCAATATGTGACTATAGAAGCAGACATAGAGAAGAAATTTGTGGTAAAAATTTAAAAAAGTGGCCGCCATTTTGAACTTTTTTGTTACTAGGCCGAATGATTTGAAAATCAATATGGGACTATAGAAGCAAGCATAGAGATGGAATTTGTGGTCAAAATTTAAAAAAGTGGCCGCCATTTTGAACTTTTTTGTTACTGGGCCGAATGATTTGAAAATCAATATGTGACTAAAGAAGCAAGCATAGAAAAGGAATTTGTGGTCAAAATTGAAAAAAAATGGCCTCCATTTTGAACTTATTTGTTATTGGATCGAATTCTTTCAAAATGGATATCTGACCATTGCAGCAAGCATAGAAAAAGAATATGTAGTCAAAAATTAAAAAATTGGTCGCCATTTTGAACTTTTTTTTACTGGGCCGAATGATTTGAAAATCAATATGGGACTATAGAAGCAACCATAGAGATGGAATTTGTGGTCAAAAGTAAAAAAAAAATGGCCGCCATTTTGAACTTTTTTGTTACTGGGCCGAATGATTTGAAAATCAATGTGACTATAGAAACAGGCATAGAGAAGGAATTTGTGGTCAAAATTGAAAACAATGGCCACCATTTTGAACTTTTTTGTTACTGGGCCGAATGATTTGAAAATCAATATATGACTATAGAAGCAAGCATAGAGAAGGATTTTGTGGTCAAAATTGAAAAAAATTGCCGCCATTTTGAACTTATTTGTTACTGGGCCGAATGATTTGAAAATCAATATGGGACTATAGAAGCAAGCATAGAGATGGAATTTGTGGTCAAAATTTAAAAAAGTGGAAGCCATTTTGAACTTTTTTGTTACTGGGCCGAATGATTTGAAAATCAATATGTGACTATAGAAGCAGGCATAGAGAAGGAATTTGTGGTCAAAATTGAAAAAACTGGCCGCCATTTTGAACTTTTTTGTTACTGGGCCGAATGATTTGAAAATCAATATGTGACTATAGAAGCAAGCATAGAAAAGGAATTTGTGGTCAAAGTTGAAAAAAATGGCCGCCATTTTGAACTTATTTGTTATTGGACCGAATTCTTTCAAAATGGATATCTGACCATTGCATCAAGCATAGACTAAGAATCTGAGGTCAGAATTTAAAAAATTGGCCGCCATTTTGAATTTTTTTGTTATTGGATCGAATTCTTTCAAAATGGATATCTGACTATTGCAGCAAGCATAGAAAAAGAATATGTAGTCAAAAATGAAAAAATTGGCCGCCATTTTGAACTTTTTTGTTACTGGGCCGAATGATTTGAAAATCTATATGGGACTTTAGAAGCAAGCATAGAGATGGAATTTGTGGTCAAAATTTAAAAAAAATGGCCGCCATTTTGAACTTTTTTGTTACTGGGCCGAATGATTTGAAAATCAATATGTGACTATAGAAGCAGGCATAGAGAAGGAATTTGTGGTCAAAATTGAAAAAAATGGCCGTCATTTTGAACTTTTTTGTTACTGGACCGAATGATTTGAAAATCAATATATGACTATAGAAGCAAGCATAGAGATGGAATTTGTGGTCAAAATTGAAAAAAATGGCCGCCATTTTGAACTTTTTTGTTACTGGGCCGAATGATTTGAAAATCAATATGTGACTATTGAAGCAGGCATAGAGATGGAATTTGTGGTCAAAATTTAAAAAAGTGGCCGCCATTTTGAACTTTTTTGTTACTGGGCCGAATGATTTGAAAATCAATATGTGACTATAGAAGCAGGCATAGAGAAGGAATTTGTGGTCAAAATTGAAAAAACTGGCCGCCATTTTGAACTTTTTTGTTACTGGGCCGAATGATTTGAAAATCAATATGTGACTATAGAAGCAAGCATAGAAAAGGAATTTGTGGTCAAAATTGAAAAAAAATGGCCGCCATTTTAAACTTATTTGTTATTGGATCGAATTCTTTCAAAATGGATATCTGACCATTGCATCAAGCATAGACTAAGAATCTGAGGTCAGAATTTAAAAAATTGGCCGCCATTTTGAATTTTTGTGTTATTGGATCGAATTCTTTCAAAATGGATATCTGACTATTGCAGCAAGCATAGAAAAAGAATATGTAGTCAAAAATGAAAAAATTGGCCGCCATTTTGAACTTTTTTGTTACTGGGCCGAATGATTTGAAAATCAATATACGACTATAGAAGCAGGCATAGAGAAGGAATTTGTGGGTCAAAATTGAAAAAAATGGCCGCCATTTTGAACTTTTTTGTTACTGGACCGAATGATTTGAAAATCAATATATGACTATAGAAGCAAGCATAGAGATGGAATTTGTGGTCAAAATTTAAAAAAATGGCCGCCATATTGAACTTTTTTGTTACTGGGCCGAATGATTTGAAAATCAATATGTGACTATAGAAGCAGGCACAGAGAAGGAATTTGTGGTCAAAATTGAAAAAATGGTCATCATTTTGAACTTTTTTGTTACTAGGGCGATTGTTTTGAAAATCGATATCTGACTATCGCAGCAAGCATAGAGAAGAAATTTGTGGTCAAAAAGTGGCCGCCATTTTGTTTTTTTTTTTGGTTACTGGGCCGATGGGAAAATCGATATTCGACTATTATCAGCAAGGTAGTGAAAAATTTTGTGGTTCTAATCAAAATAAATGGCGACGACAGGAATTTTGGAAATTAAACGCTTGAGGGAGTAAAGCAGAAGTTCAACGTGAGCGAAGCCGCGGGCGTTTGCTAGTAACACATAATCCTAAACTGAATATACAATTTTGCTTGTATAGTTAGAGCCGGTTTCGAGATAACTGAATTATAAGTTAAATAATTGCACGTTTAAATACCTAATACCTATAAAATTTTTATACGGACCTGCATGTATAGCACGTCGTTGCTATTATAATAATAATATGACAAGCTGGTGCCTGGTGATGGGGAAAAAAGGCAATTATTCAGTACAGTAGCCAGCGCTACAAAGGAGTGCATGACTTTTGTACTGTCACACAAGAAAGTGAGAAAAGTTGTGGTTTATGAATTATGATTATTTATTTATTATTTATTGAAAGTTTACCTTTAATGGTACTTACTTATACGTTTACCTTACTTTCGTGGTACGTAAACTTTTCTGCACGATATCAGCCGACTAGCACTTGTTAGGATTTTTAATCATTTATATTATATCAAGCTATTTGATACCAAAAAGTTATGTACCTAACTACTATACAAGTTCATCATGTGCATCAATCAGTTTTATTTATGTAAATATTTTGACGTGATAACGTTTAATAAATTGATGAACACCAGCAACGCACATGAAAAATAGTAACGTTCCGCGTAACGTTCCACCTGAGCCTGTGCGTGCAAGCGAGAGCACGCAACAAGCGATAGAGAGGCACGATAAAACAAACGATAGAGAGGCCAATTATGACGTTATCACGTAAATCTATCGTCCGTAAACCGACTTTACAGACAACCAATTTTTTTGGGGAACTAATTACCAGCAGCAGTGTTCCCTCAAAGCTTCAGCATGGGGTTATTCAAAAGAAGGATAAACAAACTCTTAAAGTGCCGGCAACGCATTTGCGATTTCCCTGGCGCTGCAAATGTCCATGGGCGGCGGTCTGCTTGTTTGCTCGCGTTCGTTATAAAAATATATGCAAAAGACTACATTTTAACTCGGCACTCAAGTTTGACTGCAAATTTCAAAGTGTATGCGTTTTGCCCGTGCCAGTATCGCAAGGGACTGTGATTACTCCCAGTTTTTGCTGCGCAGGGTCGCGAGACACGTGGGCCGATGAAATTATGGTAATCACCGCGGACCCCATCACAGCACGTGGTTAGGGTTCCAATGGAAAATTTACAAGTCATTTTTCATAATCAATACGTATCTAATCATCTTTTTGCGGTGATCAGCGATAAAGGTAACCCTTTTGGTGCGTTAGGTGGCTTAGGAATTTTTCTGCAGTATGTGTAGAAAAATACCTACCTCCGTAAGTATTGCACTTATTTTTAATAACTACTATATATACCTATACGTAACTACTATAGTTAACTAGGTGCCGTCCTAAACCCTTGCAACCTACCCGGGACGAAAACAACAACTTTTAGAGCCCCGAAAATCAAAACTACAGTACAGTTTTAAAATATTATGTCCATTCATATGTAAATTGAACACCAACCCTACCTATAATATATTACCTAATATATTATTACCTACCCAGTAAATGTTACCTATTATACCTATATTAGCTAGTATATATCTACTTCTCCGATCTGTGTAAATATCGTCCCTCCTAGCTCCTAATTATTCATTTGTATTCTGGATCCGCCCTTGCTTGTAAGTCCCAGCAGTCAGACATAAGGCTGAAGACAGGATTTCCATCAACGCAATTCAAAAATGTAAACGGAACCCACTTTCATGCAAATGAGTTCTTTATTCGTCTGGAGTCTGAACAACAATAATAATTTGTCGTCCACATTCATCAACATCTGTTCTATTCGTCTCATTGCTATCACGCATGCACTCAGTTACAATGTGGGTGTACAGAAATGGTCACATAAGCAAGCGGATGATACTTGTTTTAGGACATTTACATTCAGAAAAACTAATTGCACGTACCTTATATCGCACCTACAGTACACGTATCCAATATAGTTAATCATCACAATATGTTACAGACGTTGGATGGAAGAATTTACGCAAGTTTCTTTAGAAGAATAAGTTTTTTAGGTGTCTTCTTGGGTTTGCTAGGTGATCAAGTAACGTCAATCTTTCGCAGGGAATAGAATACAAAGTGCATTGAAAAAGCCTGCAACTTTTCATATGAGTAAATCCTGTCCATCTGCAGTTGGCCAGACGTAATAACAATTTAATAATCAATTTTTGATGATTAAATTATTAACAAAAAACCTATTTTAACTTTTAACTCACTTCAAGCTGCCCTTGCAGTATAAATCCTTTCCAATTAAAAAAAAATCATCGAAATCGGTTCGCGTTTTATTGAGGTATACCGTACAGGTACGTACATTTGTCGCGCACATACTTAATCCATATACCTATATAGGTATTATGGTTCTCTCATGGATGTCATTGTCAGAACTGGACCAAATCGAAATGGAACCACATGGGAAGCATCAGCTTTCAAATAAAAAAGAATCATCAAAATCGATACACCACTCGAAAGGTCGCCACACAAACATAAAAAAAAATATAGTCGAATTGACGACTCCCTCTTACTGTAAAGTTGGTTGAAAAGACTTGTTGGTTGATAGGAGTTGAAAATATGATGATGGTAATCGTTATCTGCTCTACTATGGCCACAGCCTTACTTTACACTCTTTTTGGCCGACTCGCACGCTACCGTGTATTTTCCTCTTACAATAATTATTCCTTACAAATGGAATGCTATTTATGTTTTAAAAAGAAACAAAAGTGTCCACTATAATTATATACAAATGCGGTAATTATTGTTCATCATAATTTAACATAATGGCAATAAAACACTCTGGTGCCGGCCAAATGTTAGTTAAATTGCAGAAAACGTACGGACTTGATTTTAATAATAATTTCTATCGTAACGGTGTATTTTTGTGTAATGTGAAAGATTTGTTAACATAGCTGAAACTAGTCATTGTTTTAGCAAAAAAAAAACTTCTGTATACCTACCTAGATCACAATTCTACATCGTCCGCCATTGTTTTTGACTTAGACAAAGATTATATGATATTGGTGAAAGGTACTTTCCCTGCTTGCCACTAACGATTTTTTCTTCTTGTATCACATCACATAAATACCACACACTAAAAATTTAGTAAAGATTTTTCTGAAAAAACTCTGAAAATCTTTTTATTTTTGATACTTTCTCTGCCTTCCACTTACGATTTTTTTCTTCTTGTATTACTCAAATTCTTGTATTACTCTGAAAAGTTTGTAAAGATTTTTCTGAAAAAACTCAAAAAATCTTTTTCTCCTTTGCTATAAATATGATCTGGTTGTACCTAAATGATAACCACAGTATTAAAGAGGAAGTCCGCTATGTTATGAATTCAGAGTGCACTAGAACTGTACATATAAATGTATGTCCGTCATGTCACGTAACATCATAATGAATCCCCATCAATAAATTATTAGCTGTATCAAACTAAACCTGTTCTTATGTGCAACCATTGAACACAACCAATAGTACCATAAGTATTGCGTCTAAGAGTAGAATTATAACATTTCTAATTAGATAAAAATTCATTCAATTTTATACGATCTTGAAATTAGTAGCCAAGTAGTGCAACTGTATAAACATAGAGTATGCAAGAGAGGTATTTTTTTAACTTAATTTGATAAGTTTATAATTAATTAATTGATCAATGATTCACATTTAGATGACTCATAGAAATACGGATATGACAACAATTAATATAGGTTACAGTAGGACATAATAATAAAAAATATGAATTAAATGTCCCAGTAAACAACAATAAACCCAGAAATATATTTTTGTCAACGTTACGAAAACCGGACTGAAAGTTTCACCGCCACAAGTTCGCAAGATTTTATCTTAGTTTTAGATACATACTTTGGAAGCAATGAAGATTATTATGAAAATAGATAATAGTTAATGTTCCACATATAACTGTTGTACATAAATATGTCTCGACTTGGCCTACTGGTCCGGTACTTTGTCAGAAAACTACTTTACGAAGCGCGTCTCGCCGTAGAAGTGAATAGGCCTGGTTAGTTTGATAGCATACTCCGCGATGCAGCAGATATCGATCTTGTTATTATAATTCATACGGGACTTCAATGAATAACAAGCCCCTGAAATATATTATTAATAAGCGCACACAATCGACCGATTTACATAAATATGTCGTTATAAATTGTGCCCTTGTTTATAAGGTGTTCTATACGTAATTTACGGTACAAACGTGGCATTAAAAAAATATATATTCTGATGAATTGAAAACCTCCTCCTTTTTTTGAAGTCGGTTTAAAAAAAGATTAGTAAGTACACAAATTGTTGTGAACATCAGTTGATACTTCACGTCCTATTATAACTATTCTAGCACTATTACTTATTTTTATCGATGCAGACGACAATGGCGTATACTGTCTATTCTGTTAATTTTTCCTGGAAGAAATTGCTCTTACGGCTCACCATTTGCTGTGTTGAGGTCTTTCGGCTGTAAACAGTAGTACTAGAGCATTCACCAAAATAACGAGATGCTTAACAAAACAGTGCATAATGATGTGATGTTTTAGATGCGTGGAGAAGAAATTCTTTGAAAATTTAATGCATTTAATTAAACAGCCCTTGACACAGACATACAAAAAGTACGAGTTCTACGAACATATTATTTCAGAAAATTCTAAATTATTAAATGCTGAACCTTTTTATCAAGAAGTCCTTACGACTGCTAAGCAGCGTTCTTTCAAATTTTCCAATGTCGATTATTATTAAATTATTTTAGTTATTACCATAATGCACTGAATTGCGTTCAAATTACGGAGAAGTTTCGGTAATCGCTCATAAGAACTTTACTCAAAAATAAAAATGGTTGATGAATAATTCATGAGGCCATATTGTGCGTAGCTTGAAAGGCTCTTCTTTCTGTGGGTTAGAAGGGACTTCCCGACTTATGTTATGTTTGACCAGGGTTCAATTTCAATAATAAGTTTGCAACAAACTCAAAGACCTCTTTACACCAAATCATAGCACGTAAAAACGTCCTAAAATAGGTAAATATTTGTATTCACTTAATCAGTATACTACAATATAATATTATAGACTATTCAACGGTGGGAAAATAGGTATTTATGGGGAAAAAAGGAATTCAATGTATTGCAACTCAGGCGCCGGGATAAATCCCAAGTATACCGAGGGATTTAGAGTAAATCCCGAGCATAGCGATGATGTGTCATTTAGAATCCCGAGTGGAGACTAGCGCCCAAGATTGTGTGGCCCTTGCGTTGAATACTCTATTTGGTTTTGATAATCTTATGTATATTATGCCATTACTTAGAGGTACCTTTTCCAACTTGTCCATCCCAATCCTATTGAGGTAATTGGCGTTTAAATTAATGATTAAAAAAAGAGGGCCTCATTTGAAACCCCAATTAGGCTGTAAAGAGCTTATCATTGAAGCCATTAACCGACTACGAACACATAGGGGGTTTATGAGTTACTCTTTTACAACTCAAAATCGTACCGGACCAATTCAAACAATCTGAGACGAATTTACAACCAATTAAGTTTATAAATACTGGTAACTAAGCAGGTTTCGATGTGGCCACTAAGTTGTAGATTGTGCAATTGTGCATACTTAACTTTTAAAGTAATATAATTGTTTGCTTGATTCTTAGCTAATGTTGTAATTTTATTAAATAAGGTACATTTTTCGACCGACTTCAAAAAAGGAAGAGGTTGTAAATTCTTCGGAATCTTTTAAATAATACTTCTTAAGTTTACTATCTTACCCGTTGTTATTTCTTACTTTGTAAAAAATTGTTATATTTTTCTCGGCCGAATACCTATACAAAAAATATATAAATATCGCTCAAGCCAAAACACTAAAAAACAATTATGAATTAATATTTGACAAACAACGTTTGGCAAACACTTCGTTTGAAAATCTCATTGTTACACAAGTAGGACCAATTCATCCATTGAATTAGATACTTTTAAACCTTATTATGCAGTAAAAATACTTTATTTAGCATACCAACCTTCCCATCTAGTGGGTCCACATACAAGTATGAATGGATATCAAAACTAATCTCATGTGAGTCGAATTGACAAACTGCGTTTATATGGAATTAGTTTAGACAAAACAACGGTGTCTAATTGGACATAAAATATATATAATTACAAACAGTAGCCGACGGCGATGGGTATCATGGCTGTCCTAAAAGCTTTTTTATGCTCGATTATTTTTATATGGAAGAGTCGCTTACAACAGAGAAGCCGACTGGATATGCTAATGAACTGAGCAGAAAGCGTTGGATACGCTTTCCTCATCATCTAAATTTGAAACCATTGCTTATAAGTTATTTGCGATCGTCACAGGAACCTGCTGACGGTGTGTCGATCACTCCAATGGAGCGAAAAAAAAAAGTATGAGTATGACTGTTGTCTGTGTGGAAGTCACGTGATCAATTTAGCGAATGGATATGTCATTTACATACATTTTTGAATTTCGTTCCGTCTAAAGTTCTAAACGATAGAATGGTTTCTGGTGAGATCGCAAATATGACATATGGCTACGGCTAGAGGTGTCTCTTATAATAGGACCTATAGAGGATTGGTAGACTTCTCACACCATGAGCACGTTATGGAGGTATTATAATTATTTTAACTACGGCTAGAGGTCTCTCTTATAAATAGAGGCCCTAAATTAGAGGCTTGGTAGACTTCTCACACCATGAGCACGCTATGGAGGTATTATAATTATTTTAATATGTACCTACCTAAGTATTTATTATTTACTTTCGTGAAACGTGGGCAATGAATTCGCGTGGTCGTTTTTAAGGACTCCATTCGATGTTATAGATACTGTTCTATACCTTTAGTGTTCCGTGACATAGATAAAATTAAATCCAAAATAGAAGACTAACAAAAAAAGGCCTGCGGTCGAAACTGATCCATAGTATCTACAGTGGCACTGAATGAAACGATCTGCATGTTTCAAAGCTGTCATCGATAAAAAAAAAATCGAAAATATCGTTAGTAATATTTTGGCTATGACCACAGGGCATCCTGTTACGATGGCTATTACACCTATATGTAAAACACGGTCAGCTAATACATAAAAATAGTTTGATTAATAAAAAACAGAACCCATAATTCCCTAGACAACGCTCCCGGCTATATTGCTCTTACCATAATCGGAAACTACCTTAATTTTGGTCAGTGAATTTTTGAATGCAAATTGCGCACGAACCACAAACAAAATTAAACCTTCTCTTGTACTACATAAGGCTTTAAAAATATATTGTTTTGAAGTACGATATCCGGTCACTTGTATGGCTCAAGGCGGTTATTTATTAATGTTTCTCAAACCAATTTTTGATAGAGCCTGTTGTATAAACCGCTCCAGATTTCACCGCATAAGACTTTATTTCGCTTTTTGAGTTATGAGCTTGAGTTATGACGACGATTGAGATATGAAGAGTTCTATGTGATCGATCATTACTGGGAAATTAACGGACGGATTGATATTTCAACATCGTAGATTGTTTGGATTTCTCGTTTCGTAATAATTAATGAGGATATATTGAATTGGATCTAATATAATTAAGCATTATTAATTACGTTTCGAATTTGAAGACGATACTTTATGATGGGTAATAATTTTATGATATTTATTTATTAATTTTATTTTATGATTATACTTTATAATATTTATTGAGAATAATAATTAACTTAGGCGTTACGCAAATTAGTTTTTATTGCTTACGTTCTCAAAAAATACCATACAGTAGTGCGAGCCTTAAAATAGCGAACTGCTAAAAGAGAATGACCACAGGTAGCCTCAAGAACCAAAACCAAAATAGTCTAGGAAAGTGAAATAGTGTTTTTAAGAACCTTGGGGCACAAGGAATTTGTGTTTCATATCCGGAATTTAATTTTGCATACAAAACGTTACTTTCTTTTCGATGCACATTTCGTATCATACTGATTTTACTAAGAAGTACAACTTGTTTGTTTGTCTATAACTTTAGAATCCGGATGTTAAATATAAAAGTGATAATTGTAGAAGTGTGGAGACCGTAGTCTATAAAAATAAAGTATGGTTTTGATTCAGTTTTATACGGGATTCTATACATCCATTATCATTGTCCATTACTTTGACGACCGAATGGCGTAGTGGTAGCGAACCTGTCGTCTGCGCCGGAGGTCGTGGGTTCGATTCCCACTACTGGTAAATGTTTGTGCGATGAGCATGAATGTTTTTCAGTGTCTGGGTGTTTATCAATATATTATATTTATGTATATTAGTGTGTATGTATATTTATCAGTTATCTAGTACCCATAACACAAGCTATCGCTTACTTTGGGGATAGATTGCGATGTGTAAAATGTCCCTTATATATTTATTTATATTTATTGTATATAAATTTAGTACTGTCTTTGAACAAGGACCATTTATAGTTTGTAACTAGAAAGTGTATTTCAAACTCTTATCGCTAAACGCCATATGTATGAATACAAAGAAAGAAACACAGAACATCTGTGCCGAAATGTTGAATAAGGAGGCATGTAGGAATAAGTACATTCCTTTTAACGGAAACGAATTCTTCATAATATGAAGGGATGATCCTTTAACTGACCTATTCCAGCTACTTCTCGTGCGCTCATATGAGGGGGTTTTGGTGTCCAAAAGACCCACTTAATTCCACCTACTCACAGGTTTAATATCTCAATGGAGATTTTCCCGATGTACCATAAATAAAACCGGCCAAGTGCGAGTCGGACTCACCCACCGAGGGTTGGTTCCATACTACTTTAGAAAAAGTAAAACCAAATGAATCATTTATCTTACCGAACCGCAAACTTAACTTTGTTTTTAGAGGTTAATTGTATTAGCAAAAAAAATTTGATAGATACAGAGTTGGTTTTATTTGTCCCGTAAAATATAGATTAATCCCTATCATTCATAATTATTTAAGATTTTTAAATTGGCAAACATCGAAGATAAGGGTGGGGGAGAGTAATTTTTTCGACACTTTACCCTATAAATGAAAAACTATCAAGCATAAAAATAAATAAAAATCAATTTTAGAATGCACAAGTAACACCGTTTCATAATATGATACCCTACTTTGATAGTTACTGAAATACAGGGTCGTGACAGACAGAGAGACAACGAAGTGATCTTAAAAGGGTTACTTTTTTTTCTTTTGAGGTACGGAACCCTAAAAAACGAGCCACAGATTAAATATAGCTACCCGACTGTAGGTACACTAACAATTTGACCCGCAGCTTAATACCGTAGAGGTATACGAACCACACTCAGGTGTTTTCTGCCTGCGGGTAAACGCGTGGTAAAAGGAAAACGCTTTTGCGGATCGACTTTATTTTACTTTAAAATCTAAATCAGCCGATGGAATGGTAGTTAGTACCAATATGAAAAGATTTCAGAAGTTGTGTGCTCTGACCGAAGTTTATAATAGACGTAGGTACTAACACTAAATTAAATACGTGGAATAATTTTATTTAACCGACATCTATCACACTTTTTTTTTGTTTTTGAAACAAAGTTTTTTCACGAAAACCCATCACGAAGAAAATCCACTGAAATCACGGGAAAAACATATATGCATTTTAATCTGTCCCGTGTAACCAGCACCTTCAATTTAAAAATTACTAATTTCTTAGAGATTTTATGTAGAGAAAATTTCGAAGAAAAATATTATGTCCCGCAGTAAGGTTTGAATCTAGACTAAAAATATATATTTATATATACCTGGTGCCAAACTCCTAGGCCAGCGCTGCATACCTACTGACGAGCTACGAATTTTTCAATTTGTGTTTTGAGAACAACTTTTCAAATCGCGTGTCACTTCATTAAAAATCGATATATTATGAAGTTAATATAAAATGGAATTTTGTTTTAAGTGTTATTTTAGTCTTTGTTTCTACCGAATGTTCCACGACACTCATCCCTTTTTAAATGCATATACTCTTATTTCAACATTAATTAAAGTTTATCTATGACATAAATTTAAAAGTCACAAATTGACAATTTTAGTTAATAAAGTACAATTAGAGTCCGCTTTTTAACCGACTTCAAAAAAAGAAGGAGGTATTGTCTAAAATTTTGTCGTTTCTTTGCACATCAAGTTTTATAATACGAAGGACGAACGAGGAAGGAGGAACGAACCATTGCCCGACTTCGAATTGGTGTACATTAAAAATTATTTGACTCTTGGTAGTGGCATTTGGAGTTGGTTTTTTGGAAAGAATTTTCCATTTTATATTAAAACTGTTTCATTTTGTTCAGTAACAGTATTGGTGTATCGCACTCTAGTGAGAGCTTTGATGTCAAGTTTTCACCGCTGACCGCTACATCTTATGTCTGGGGCTCCAGCTTATAATGCAGACAGTTTCAACAGAATGACAGGTGAGGCGCTGCTGTGGCTACTAGGTACCAGCAGTTATCCATATGGAGTAATTGTGGATCGTCGTTACTCCCCATTTTGAGATACAAATACCCATAGGTTTTGTAAGAAAAGATACTTATTTGTATTTCAATTATTAAATATAAATAATGCTTACCAATATAGTATATTATAAAACATGATAGATCAAAATGCGAGGGTTTTCGAGTAATAAAAATTGTTCTTTAGGCCATAATCGAAAATTGATCAAAATGTGTTAATTATAGATATCGGTGCGATGCTTGTTTAGCGTTCCGATGCGATGCTTGTAGAAACCGTTGGGGTCACAGATTACGGAAAGAGCGTAAATTAACTTACCCTTCCAAATTAGTACGCTAACATCTTAGGCTGCATCATCACTTACCATCAGGTGAGATCGCAGTTAAGTACGAACTTTTATATAGTAAAAAAAATTAAATCCACGAAGACGCGCCCCACTCTGTCAAAAAATTGCCCAAACTATCATGTTTATCTTGAGCAAAATTACTCTATATAAAGGTACTAGCTGACCCGGCCACGCGTTGCTGTGGCTAAAGTTTTTGTTATATTAATAAATTAAAATTGCGACTATAATTTGAGATTTAAACTATCTCTCAAGTTGGATCGAACTGCACATGGTGTGCGAATTTTATTATAATCGGTTCAGTAGTTTAGGAGTCCATCGCGGACAAACATCGTGACACGAGATTTATATATATTAAGATAAAGGTATAAAATTATACAAACTTGTGTAATGTATTTGGTGTTCTAGCGTCACAGTAATAAATCAATAACGAAGATAGGCCAAGTACTTATCTACATTTTATAAAGGGCCGGTGCGTGGGCGACTTAATGCAGTAATTAAACTCTGATTGGCATATGATATAAGGCATAATTATTTTAGGGCTGCCAGATTACGGAAAAAGGAAGAAAAGGAGAGAATCGAAGTATCTTTGTGCTATTGAATCAGAAATTAGGAGAGCATAATTATTGCATAATTATTTTAGGGATATAATATATATCCCTATAATAATATATATCCCTAAAATATATATATCCATATATTAGAGTGAGTAACATAGCTCAACGTTTCGCAGAACGGAAGTGACAAAGTCGCTAGTGATGGGAAATTATGGCACAGGGACAACCGAGGCCGGCTTCCTGAACCAAACGTAAGCGGATTTTTAATAATTTTTATTTAAGAAAATAAATAAAAAAATCTTTATTAATATCTAAAGTTAATTGGTGTCAGATTAGTAGGTAGTAATTTCAGTTAGTATATGAGAGATTGTTAAGTAACTTATTTTCTACCAATAATCACTGCTTTTGCTTTTGGTCATAATTATTTAATTAGAATATTCGATAACATAATTGGCTAGAGACGAAATAGTATAATTACAAACGTCTACTACTTTTAAACCAGTCTCCCATCCGGATCAATAAAAAAGTGAGTAATTAAGAGAAATTTAAAGCAGAAACTACACTGTATCTATCTATTAAATAATAATGAACAATAAATCTTTGTGAGGTAAATGGGCAAAAAGGTGTTGTATATTAATAAAATAATTATTATCTACTCATTGCTCGGCGGAATAGCAGGCGTGGCGCATTCACACGATCTCAAAATTTATTACGACATTTGCGCGTAACAAACTACGATCATATTGCACTTGATTTACCAGGTAAAGAAAATTGTAATGTCCATCGCGCGCTTTGTATGATTAAGGTTAGAAAAGTAGCGTGCGAAATCAGCAATGTATGTCGGTTATTGCAAAACAATTTGTGTTAAAAATAATCGTGGTATCAGTCAGAACTCCAGAAGTAACAGTTTTGGTTTTTTTTTATTATTTGCAAAGAAACAATTTCCTGTTGGAATAAATGTTCGACCGGACCATATCGACCTGCCATTCATTTGAACGTTTGTTAAGATAACAGGCGGTCTTTTGAGCGTAAAAGGTATTTTAAGTTTTTTTTTTTCAAGAATTTTGTTATGCTAATTGAAATAAAGAGCAATCATCAAATAAAGTCTCTCAAAAAGTAACGGTGTATATATACGGGACATTTTACACATCGCATTCTAGCCCCAAAGTAAGCGATAGCTTGTGTTATGGGTGCTAGATGACTGATTAATATACATACATACTAATATACATAAATATAATATTTTGAAAAACACCCAGACACTGGAAAACATTCATGCTCATCACACAAACATTTACCAGTAGTGGGAATCGAACCCACGACCTCCGGCGCAGACGGTAGGTTCGCTACCACTACGCCATTCGGTCGTCATTATAGTATAGTATAGTATTCATCGAATAGACGAATCTTGAAACATACTATCATCACCCAAAATTTTTACACTCTGCAAGTTAGTATTTGTCTGCGATCTCTCTAGATGCTAAGTGATAATGCAGCCGAAAATGTTATCCCACCCACTTGGAAGCCAACTTAGAGGAGACTACTCACCCTTAACGATTTCAGCACAGCATGGTGGGAAACGCTAAATCTCTTAGCGGTGTGTATTGCTGGTATAGATATTTCAATCCACGACGTTGCGCCCCACTCTGTCAAAATCACTTTTGTTTTATTCGATTAGTATGGAGTTTGACAGAGTGAGGCGCGCCGTCGTGGATTGAAATATCTATAACTATAGAATGTTAACTAGCCACGGTCGAAGCCTCTAACCAGAACAGACCTAAATTAATTTAGAATTTATAAAATCTAAATTAAATTCAGAAATGAGGAGATCCGGAGACGATCCATAGTCACCGACACAGGTCGACGTATCGTGAAACCACAGCGTGAAACTGAAGTCGCAATTGGCGGGACATATAGCTCGTAGAGTCAACGGACGTTGGGGATCCAAGGTGCTGGAGTGGCGACCCCGCATGAAAAATTTAAAAAGGAATAGTTGCAGTTTGCATTCATAATATCAAAAATAAGTGACTTGATACATTATTATGATGTCGCATGAAGATTGTTTTATCTAGATTTTATAAAACATAGAAGTGATGTAACAATACATTTTTAAACAAATACGTTACTATTATTCTCCAATTTCCGTTGAATGTCTCAGAAACCTTAAATCAAATCCCCATCCAATCCATCTTCGTCAACCCTCACAAAGCCTAATTGACACACTGTCCATGCAGTGCTGCCACTATTATTACGCCAGCAAAGGGTTAAAAAACACAAAAGGTGTTACCAGTAAAAATTACCGGATTCACATGAATATTATTATAATGATTATGGGAACATATGCGCAACACATGGCCAATCGAGCGTGGCATAAGGCCCCTATTGATATGTATTGATGCTATTCTTATTTCATTCACGATAAAAATCGTAGGGAACGGAGCTTTTTTGCTTCAATTAATTATTTATTGTCGATTCACTACCTCAGCGGCTGATATGGTTTATAATGTGGCCAATTTTTTGTTTTAAGTGGATAATTTTATTGGTCTTGTGAAATTGCAATTTCGGAACTGCGAGCTTTCGTGAGCTTTTTTTACGTTGATAATTTGGCCGCACACTGCAGTTATTTTAAGTTTTCTAAAATCGACAGAGACAAAAAAGCATTAAATATTAATAAAATTGACTATGTCTTTGATTTCATTACAACGTTGGCAATTATTGTTTTTAATAGTTAACACTAAAGTAACAACAATGGGACCACTTATCCATTGGTTTTAAGAAAAATATTTAAAAATTACAACACTAAACAGAAAACTCACCAAAGCCGAATACGAGATAAAAATATAAGTACATTACTTCATTTATTTTAGAGCAAAAAAGCTAGGTAGAATATAAAACATTATAAAGGGTAAAGTATACCCATATTGGCTATTATCCACAGCAGACATTACAGTTTTTTGTGTGAGATATCATCACGCGTCACTGCGCATGCGGCTTGACACCGCAACGTGCTTTATTCTATTCCCATTCCAATCTCAACCACGGTTAACATTTTTTTATACCCGGGCTCTCGGTGTCGCTGGTGTAATTCGCTTCAATAGACCCGATACTTTGCGTTGTTTTCGCATTGGCCAGTATACATTGCTGGCTGAGTAGTTTATTGACTTGTAGAGTTGATAAGTATAAATAGTCTTTCCTAACTGGGTACTAATAAGTACGTTTACGTTTTCTTATGTCCTCGTACCCTTAGCTTAATTCTATTGCGATTGGAACAACTACAGGTTACCATTAGTATTAGTCATGTGATAGGTGAGATTGCGCTATAATAGAAACGATTACGAAATACTCTTTTCTTGCTGGAACATTCAACAGTTTACCTATGTTTAAAGAAGAAGGCGTATAAAAATCTAAGACATATTTAAGATATATAGTAAACATTTGATCTAAGTACGTAAACAAATAAATCCTCAATCTATATATATATATATAATATAAAAGAAAGTCGTGTTATTTACACTATTTATAACTCAAGAACGGCTTTACCGATATGGCTGAAAATTGGTGAGGAGGAAGCTTAGAGCCAGCAGATGGATATAGGATACCATTTATTCCGTTCGAGAGAAAAAACTATATGGCAAAACAACGTATGCCGGGTCAGCTAGTTTGAAATATAATTTCAGCACAAAATAATTTTAGGTGCTACATGATATTTACTATTCACGCAATGGACGTCATAGTAAGTTTTACGGTCGCAGGTAATTGGTGATCTAATAGGTTTTGAAGCGTGCGCACCCCAGTGGTCACGGTGTCGCGTGGTCTGATTCACCGCGGTACGAAGCACCTTGCGACGATTTTTTGCCTTAAAAAACACCAACAGCTTTTAAGGGTTCTCACATTCTATGTTTTATAGTCGCAAATTAAAATAAATATATTTAACTTGGTTGGTGGTTTGTTGGTTGGTTGTATTGGTCTTAATTGTAGGTTTGTTGGTTGGCCCTCTGCCTCTCGTCAGGAGGTAGGGGATTCGAAATATCATTTGCTTGAACGGTTTAACGGTGAAGAAAAATATCGTGCAGAAGTTTTCAAAAGAAAGTTCACCATTATAATCTGAAAGGAATGTAAAGCCCCAAAGCCGCACTTAGTCAGTCTGGTGGGTATGGCCAAACTCCTCTTATTCTTAGGGGAGACCCATTCCAGCAGCAGGAGGATTAAAAAAATATTCCATTGGTTCGAATGAAACTGACTTTGTGAAGGTTCATATTACAGGAATTCAATAATATTAGCTATTGGAAACTCAGTGTACCTACACACTAAATACTGCCACCAAGTTTTAATAGGAAAAGTAACAGAAGTCTCCGGACTCAATCCAATAGATCACTGAAGTTTGACGAAAGACGACGTCATGGTGTTAGCACGAGCCGCATAAAAAGATGTCGTTTCAGAAAAAGTACAAAAAGTTCCAAAGAAATACTACAAAAACTTGCCACAGAATTAGAAAAACTATAAAAACAGTCCACGTTCCATTACAGAATAATTTGTGAACACGAAATTTTGACTAATATACGAGTGTCTAAAAAATTTGTACAATTTGACATTTTTGGATTTTTATAGAAAAAGTAGAGCAGTTTATACTGTAAATAACTATGGAATTATTAAAATTAATCACGTGTTTTCATTCTTTGCGATACGATGTAAACGAAGTCTCAATAAAAAAGTCCCTACTCTCATTTTAGATAGGTATGTGGGTAACGTCTACAGACAGGTGACTGGTGAGGCTTAGACGGGTCCTTTGTCCCTTCAAATGTCAGGCCAATTTGTATTGCATCGATGTAGAACATGACCTTTCTAACGCAGCGATGGATAATCCTAGCTATTTAGGTATTTTTTTATAATTGATAGGCTTGTGCTTGACTACAATCATGTCTGATGGACGGAAATGATGAGGTCTAGGATGGAGCGCACTTACCTAGAAAATGCCAACTCACTTTTCTCTTGAAGGCACCCGGATTGTACTTGGCTGGGAAAACGGAGGCTGGAAGGATGTTCCACACCTTAGCGTTTCGTATCATAGACGTGAAAGAAAATAGTTTCGGTCGAGTACGCTGGACATCAACCACATAAGGATGCCACTTCTTTAGGCGTCTCGCGGTTCTATGGTAGAAGGTATTTTTCGAGTTGTATTCCCTGTCTTTCAGATTTGCATTTAATTCATATTTCCTGACAACTTTTTCTGTTAGGATCTTTTGAGGACCATCTTCAGCGTAAGTTCTCACTACAAGGAGTGACCCTCGTTCGTCATAGAAGAGAAGAATTCTTAACAACGTAAGAGTTTAGGTTCATAATATGAATAAAGTCATTCTAAAACCGTCGAATCGTTATTTCTGAAAAGGGATTGTGGTATTTTTTCACGACTATCATGTGAATTAAAAAAGATGAGAGCTATTGCTTGATCTTTAAATAAGCGCATTTACATTATTATGATTCGTATGTTATACGTAAATAATTGTACATTTGTAATCACAGACTATAAACGAAACGAAATCTGGTTCACCGTAATGCATAATCGAGCTAAAATGACGATTTAATTCCATACGCCGTCCCGTACGTGTATATTACTTTGGGTCATAGATTACATAAAGAATAGAGGTTTTATAGTCAGACCATGACTACTGTTGAAAGATTAAATTGACAAAACTGGTCGACAAACTTGCAGCATTGTATTACTTATTACTTACTCATTACTTTTGTATCTACTTTCTTTAAGAAATATTGCTTTTGAATACAAAATTAGATGATATAAACTTTTAAGTAAATTCAATATATTTTTCGTGAAGATAAAATATGATAAGGATAAACATCGAAAATAATAACAAAATACATTGAAATAACTATGATAAGGAAATTGCCTATTTTTACTCCGTAAGTGAAGTAAAGAAAGAAAATGCAGTCATTTACTTTAGTATCATTAAAACTATCAATAAAATATGTTTCTTTTTGTATTTAACACAGTAATGAAAGACAAAACTGTAATTAAAACTATTAGCACCTCATAGAGCATCAGAAGTATGCCGCATCTGCGTGTCTCCTTGATCTCTCCGCTCTAGATGACTTCTAAATAATTTTTCTAAGACATTAACAACTGTTCTACATACATATAGAGTGGACAAAAAACCGAGGCGTGCAGTTAAGTAGATAAAACAACAGCAGCCGTCAAATTTCCTCCAGACATTAATCACACTAGTATGTTCGGTAAGAATGTAGGGTGGCCAAAAGTTTTTAAGCTTCAAAATGCACCCGTATTAACAACTTAACAAGATCTAGATGTAACACAAATTTTAATTAAGGTACGTAACCAGACATTATGATAAAAATGTAGAAAAACATAAACGATAAAGAACGATGTACCTATTTTTTGTTGTGCAATGCGTTAGAGAGCCTCTAAAACTCTAAACTAGTTATGTATGTACTTAGTCCAAAATAGTTATCACCAATCACCAACAACTCCTGTAATTTTTCAGAGCGAAGTCTAATCAAATTACCTGCATGATTTAATCATCTTTGACTTTTTGATTATTCTACAAACAGACTCAGGATGAGGTTATCAGTTTTAGATTATATTGTAGCGTTGTTAGTGAAAAAATCTGACTAATACCTTCTGAGATATATAAGGAAACTCCTTGAGCATCTCTCAGAATTTCAAAAAAAAATCGTATCTGATTTGGATGATAATTCTTTTAATTTTCCGGGCGCAGTTTCGTTGGTCTTACGCAGAAATTCTCGCTAATTGTCCAAAACTTCTGCATTTCTACTCTGATTCTGATTTTGGCTGGGAAAACGAAAGCTGGAAGGAAGTTCCACACCTTAGCGGTTCGTATCAGAAACGTGGAAGAAAATCGTTTCGTTCGAGTACGCTGGACATCAACCACATAAGGATATTACTTCTCTAAGCGTCTCGCGGTTCTATAGTAGAAGGTAAGGTATTTGTCAAAAAAATACATTTGAAGTTTTTTTTTAAGGGTTAAGCATCAAGCTACTTTCATCATATTAAAGACTCTGAGGTTAATTTTATTTCAATACTTTGTTACCTATCAATCAATTAATTAATTAAGTCGGTTTCTATTATTCAAGTAGAGCTATGGAGCCCCTAGTAGCGTGCTCGCGCGGTCGCGCACTTTCTACCGCTAACGGTCGGCGCGTGCGCACCGCACCTGTCCTAACCCCGCAGCACTTTGTTCCATTGCGCCGTGCGGACTGCGGTGCCTGGCCTTCATTAGCTTTCTACTAATTTATTGGCCGGTGAAATGTCTACAATCTAAACTGTTTCATTTCATTTGTCATCATTACCATATTACCTATTTGGAAAACGAAAATATTTATTAAAAATAAAGATTTTCGTTTTCCAGATTTCCATTGGATCTCTTATGAGCAGAACACGTATGAACAGTCGAAACCGTACCGGCAAGTTCGAAAAGCAGATTTGTAGAGAGAAAAACTAGTTAGTCATTCAGTAAGTACTTACTCGTTTCTGATACGAACCGCTAAGGTGTGGAACGCCCTTCCAGCCTCCGTGTTTCCAGCCAAGTATTATATAATTTAGGTGCCTTCAAGAGAAGAGTGAATATGCACTTTCTAGGCAAGCGCGCTCCATCCTAGACCAAGATTGCTTTCCATCAGGCATCTTCAATAAAAAAAAACTCATGATTTAATGAGACTGCAAAAATCTACAACTACACATATCACCAGCCATCTCAACGAAGTGTCATCATAATATTATGCACGTCGTGTCTTCTGCTTTTCTTAATCTGGCTAACTTCTTCAACCTTCGCTCCAAAGCGCCGGTGAATGTTTTATTTACTTTGTCGGTTTGAAGAACTTTCTGACTCCAATATTTCCAGTAAGGCTTAGTGTCAAAGTTAGTCTGCATTTAAGCTTGCATTGTTTAAGAGTTTTGGATTATAATCGAGTATTGCGCCAAAATAACCAAAAATATTTCTGCTTTATTATATAAATCTGCGCAAACTCTGGAAGACACTACGTAATACACACCTGGCAATATTATGTTTAAAATAGGTACCTGGAATTATTTATCTCATCTACAAATCTTTCTACGAGACTTATGTCTGTTATTTCGACAAATCTTATCAAAAGTGTCATATCCAAAAATTATGATCCTCTTTTATATTCGTTAAAATGCATATTGAGTTAGATTTTTGCATCCACTCGATCAAAGTCAAATGTTGTACCCAATATTGTATAGATATTAGGTGGTTATTATTAAAATAACATTATAAATAGCCTGTTGATTCATCTAAGACACAGTCTGATAGGTAGTTTATTTAATTTGATAAATATTTATTTTTTAAAATAAAAGCAATACTGCGTGTTGCGAATTCTACTGACATCCGTGTTCCTTATCTTTTGTCCTCACCAACGGGTATATTATTCACCAACAAAAATATTATTTTTGTCTTCTTCAAATAATCTTTTTGACCTCTAAATTTAAAATTACTCCAGATCTTGCATAAGAAAAACTACTAGGTAATTTAAAGAGAACATACATAGGTGGTGAAATAATGGACTAAATTTTATTCTCAAGGATGTTTAAAAGGGCACTTGTTGTCAAAATTGTAACAAGCGTTTGAAAACATTCGAACGGACGGCAAAAACGGCCGTAATTAAATAATATATAGCCATGGCCGTTGTAACAAAGGCAAAGGTAATGTCAAGTGGAAGCGGCGACGGTTGGCAGGTGTGTGTTCACCTGTTACCCATACCTCCGCAACCGTTACTGACGTAATCGGTAAAAAGTCGGGTGAGATTTTGTCGGCTCTTTGGACTTCGGCTAACTTTTTTCAATTTTTTTCCGTGCAATCAAGAAGTGATAACGTTGTGACGATTATTAAAGTTTTAAGGATGTATTAGAGAGGAAGATTTGGACCATCGAATCTTAGTAATATACAGAGTCAGCTATTTGTGAAACGAAACACGTTCTTAGAAATTGTTGATACAATTTCTTCTTCATAATGATTGATCGTCAGAAGTGAGGGCAAGAGGAGTATTTTAAGAAACTGAACTGAAAAAGTAATCAAACTTTAAAAGTCACGGGTTTTTTATTGAAAATCTACGGGATAATCTAATAGTCGCAAGCAACACTAACTATTGTTTGCTGTTGTAGATAAACCCAAATACGGTAGAGCTTTTTAATACAATTAAGATTGGAGATTTTATCTCACAGAGTAATTTCCTGATCCAGTTGTCAAAGATTTCCTCTTGATAGCGGGCTGCATGTATTAATTATCTAGAATATCTCTGCATTATTCAATTCGCTGAAATGGTTTGGAAATAATGCAACATATTTTTCGGGATTAAATGAGGTATTGGAATGACCAAAGATGATTTCTTATCGTTGATTAAAAAACCATCAAACTGATAAATATTAACTAGGCCAGGTCATTTAATAGTTTATGCTTGATTCAAATATTCTCCCATACTTTAGTCACGCTCAATGACACCAAAATATATCAAATAACAAAATATTAAAACTGCATTTTTTTCTCAACCCTATCAAGATCTACCTGCGTTGATCCAGATAATAATAACTCCAGGGTAATACTACAAAAAGTGATTGGTATTCGCCATTGGCGAAATCGATATAAGTGCCGCAGCAAATATTCTCGAAGGGGTTATAATCAGAACAGCAAACAAATAATATTCGGACGTGATACTACTTACTACCATAAATGTGGTCCATGTAATCGGGTTGTAGGAAATTGGACTTTATATCCTAATGTTAAGGAATCGGGAAATGCACGTGTAAAAGTTGTAATTTTACGGTGAAAATGTTCTACAGAGCGCCACGTGCCCTAGCATTTCATCTCTAGTGTTGGGCATGCGCATAGATAAAACTGTACTTACCAATTAAATAAAATATATAATACTCGAGCCACAAATTAGATGTCGAGCTAATGTTAGTGTGAGTATGAGTTAAACTCGTATGTTAGTGTAGGCTCTAGGGTATCATTTTGGCACTTTCCTATAAGAGAAGACAACGAGTATGTTTTCATTATGATGATGAATATCATCAGTTTAATCGGAGCCTTTATGAATTTTATGCCAAATGCTAAGTAGCTACTTCATGAGGACCCGATTATCTAGTAAGGACGAAAAAGTTCCTGCTTTCTTTTCCCTTAAATGTTTTTTTTTTTGCTTTTGGCTGTGGATGCTACACGATAATAAAGACTCACTGCCACATTCAAACCATTCATTCTACCTCCGTACTTGCAAAAATTCATTAAGTTGTTGTAAAAATAACATTCATAACGTCTTAACGTATACCTTTCACATCTCTAAATATGAAATCAGAGCGTGTAATGGCTCGGTGTGGCGATTGGCAATCATCGTGGTTTTTGCCAGCGCGAGATAAAATTACACCTCGGATATTTGTTTGTGGTTCCAATGGACCAGATTACAGATAGCTTGTAAACAAGGTTCCGGGACCGCTTGTTTTAGACACGAGATATTGGTAAGGGTCAATTTGTTGTTATTCATACGAGTATTTCATATGATTACTTACTAATAATTTTATTGCTTAGGGGTAAAGGAAATCTTCTCCATAATGTTTTCAAAGAAGGGAGAATTTCAGTTTTCACAAATCTTGACAGAACTATGGCCTTTTCAAGGATAAAAATAGTGTCCAGGATGTCATCTATCTCCATTCCTCAACGAAATCGGTTCAGTAGTTGCGCTGTGAAGGATTATGTCTCCATACAAATTTTGGACCCCCACTTAGGTGATGAGTTTGGAAAAATCCTTCTTAGTGCAACCTTAGACCACGTAAAGAACCTGTGTGTTAGGAGTCTGTAGACTTAGAGTCTAGACCGCTTTATTTTAGAAGATAGTCAAATAGTGGACAAACGTAAAGTCGTCCCACACTGAGATGAGATCCGTGGCCTTATCACAAGATTTAATCTTGTAGGACAGATTAATTTGTTTTGCTGTAATCCGCTACTTGAAAAGATTCTGTATGGTACAATATGCAGGAACACTGCCCACATGAAACACCACACACAATTTTCCAACACTTTCTTCGACGCACGTTTCGTCCCGAACCGGGACATCCTCAGGAGATGTTGACTTCACAATGCGAAATCGTAGAGTGACTCTCGTGTCAGCAACGCGTTCTTATATACCCTTTCGAATTACTCATCCTATTGTTCGCCCCACTCACTTCGGCTTGTCTCGTACCCCCGAAAACAAACGAAGCAGTGGCGAAGATGATACGTTAATTTGTTCGTTAAGTAATTGAAACTGATTATTATTGCTAAATTTTATTATTTCTAATTGTTCCAGCATGCTCAGATAAAGCCCTTTATCACAAGTATGTAGGATTTTATACGAATGATCGAGTGCTAATTTGTGTCCACTGTCTAGAAGATGTTTTGCGAAATGAGACTTTTGGGGTTGTTTGAATTTAGTTAAAATTTAGCAATAATAATCAGTTTCAATTACTTAACGAACAAATTAACGTATCATCTTCGCCACTGCTTCGTTTGTTTTCGGGGGTACGAGACAAGCCGAAGTGAGTGGGGCGAACAATAGGATGAGTAATTCGAAAGGGTATATAAGAACGCGTTGCTGACACGAGAGTCACTCTACGATTTCGCATTGTGAAGTCAACATCTCCTGAGGATGTCCCGGTTCGGGACGAAACGTGCGTCGAAGAAAGTGTTGGAAAATTGTGTGTGGTGTTTCATGTGGGCAGTGTTCCTGCATATTGTACCATACAGAATCTTTTCAAGTAGCGGATTACAGCAAAACAAATTAATCTGTCCTGCTAATTATGGATTTCCGCAAAATAACGCCTGCTTCCATTCAATATTTAATCTTGTGTTAAGGCCACGGATCTCATCCACATTTTTAACTTTATGAGTGAAAGATGTTTCGAGTTATGTATCTGTTTGGGAAGCTTAGAACGAAAGACGGACAATATGAAATATAAACATGCAAACCCATTGTTTGCGATGCTCTATTTCCATTCGCTATTGCTATATCTATCTCATGTGTCAAAAAGAAAATATACGAATTGACAGAGTATGTAGAGAGTGTAGAGTATGTAGTGCTGTAAGTGTGAAAGAAACAAACAAACGCTCCTAATGTGACGTGAAAACTACAATGGACAACCAGTCTAATAATAAGTGGTCGCACAAGACAGCCTGCGCCTAATGACACTGATCCCACAAGTTTATGGTGTTTGATGCCCTTCATTCCACACATCCTCGACAACACCTATAACAACAACAATTAGTTCAGGCTGAGATTTTTCTGATTTGCATATCGAATTTTGTTTGAAACATGATGTAGGTTAGTCAGTAGCTACTCGTACGTGCCTACTCAAGTTCCAAACGCGAACCGGAGATCAAATAAGTAACGAACAGCATCCACTTCATCCTACCATCATAAGCCGGGATTGCCGCGAGTTATGTCCCACTAACAAACACATTCACAACACAAAAGTTGCCATGCATTGCTGTAGTTAGCTTCTGATAACTCAATATTTGAAATAATACGTGCAGCCTCACCTTCCAAATATGACACCAAATAGTGGAATTTATGAATAGGCTTTATTCGGTCATTCGTGTGAATCAGGCTTAAATAGGTGTCACGGAAACAAAGCCAACGGAAAAATTGACCGCTAAATTTTTCTATCTGAATCTGTGGAAGTTTGAAGCCCATATCCTGATTGTCGTGATGACAGACAATAGAAGTAGAATGATCAGTTCGTTCATCGCGGACAGCAGGTGGGCGGCTCGAATTCAAAACACTTTCGTTTGTTTCAATTATGTGTAAGCCTGTAGCAATAGTAATGGTAAAGTCTTGTTCAATACTGTCACGCTCAGCAAGTTCAATTGACAAGTTATCTGCATTCAACACCTCGATTCGGTTTTGTAATTCGTCGAAATAATCAGAGACCTTCTTGATTTTCTCGGTTTTTAATTTTAAATCGCTTACTTCAATGGATGTTAAACTTGCAGAAGAAATTGAATTTAGATAAGTTTTGTATTTTGTGATACGACCCTTAACTGAGCTTCGCTTTACTAATAGCTCCTTTAATTCCTTTGCAACAGCATGGGTACTTTCAGTCATGTTGTATTATAATTGATGCAGATTATGAATGTGGAATCTCTAAATTAATAGTCTATCTTTGTATTTAAGATGTAGTTAAATATTAATTTTAAAATTTTGTGATTAATTGTACATAAACTATTTGTACATAAGCTAATTATGGTTAGGTTGTAGTAAGTACATACCACTATTTGCACAAGCTGGTCTTTGTATTTTAGATGTAGTTAAATATTAATTTTAAAATTTTGTGATTAATGTAACTATTTGTACTTAGGCTAATTATGGTTAGGTTAGTAAGTACATACCACTATTTGCACAAGCTGGAAAAAGATGTTAGTGGGAAGTGGAAGGATTCATAGCACATAACTGAACTCCGGCTATGCCTGCTCTTCTCGAGGTCTGGCTTCTTCAAGGAGATTCGACGGCCGACGCGCCGCGTGCGTTGTGGCCACGCCACAACCACCGCCAAGTTCGATGCCACGGTTTCCGAAATCCAATTAGGTACTTGTAGTAGCGTCCTGTCACGGTCGCCAAAATATGTTTCGTACTCGAACACAATTATTTTAACAAAATGAAAAACTCCTTTTCGTTGCTTGAAAGGGTTATAATTTCTTGTTTTGTAGATTTTGTACATTGAAGATTGAAGATTTGATTTTGAAGTATTCTGAGTTGAAAATCATAGAACACAAAGTAACACAGACTATGTAGTAAATACAAACTATGAACACAGACAGTGAGTACAAGTGACAACTAAATATTGCAAAGTGGCGCGAAAGTTCAAAAGTGATGAATGCGCTTCGAAGGCCGCAACACGCCATCTCGGTATTATACCGGCGATAAATTAGCTCTTCGCACCCGATACCGCTCGCGCATCGAACATCGATGATTTACGCACAATTATCGATTAATTCAAGCAGCGATCGTAAGTTTTGTCTCGATTACCGAGTGTGAAATTGCTGCGTCTAAATGGCATCGGGCTCGTATGTAATTAATGATGAGTTTATAAGGGCCATCAGTATAGCAGTGACTTGGGGAGCAATGTAGGTAAGAGCATACTAAGAATGTGATGTAGATTTAGACTGTGGTACTTTTCCCAAAATTCTACCCTTATTGCATTGAATAACAATACTCTGATTAGTATACATTAAATAACAATACTCTAATAAGCACAAGAGCAAAATAAACAGCATTTTGTTATATAGACCAAATGTGAAGAAATTTTGCCTGTGGCCTCAGGTTCCCGTGATTTTGATTTTAAAGGGGCCGCCAAGAAAATTACCTGATTTCCAGAAAAGCATCTTTGAGCCTTTGAGGACTTTGGCGAAATCAGCGGATGTCCTATTTTGGGTTCCAGTAAGATGGAACATTGCTATGATATCCATTAAACTGGCGTCTCATATTAAACTCCGTTCTACCTTCCATAGAAAAATGATAAATTACATATAAGTTCACAGATGTAAAGCATAAGAGAGCTATATCCACTATCCAACTGTGGGAAGTTAGTACAAATTCCAGATCCATAATGACCGGCCCCCAGATTGTTTAAGAAAAACCATCGTTATCATTTATAAATTCTGCCCGCTGATTGGTTGCTTGATTTACGTCAGTCAATCGAAGGACAGAATTTGTAATCGATTACGATAACGATGAATACGTTTTTCTTACGCAATCAGACCCTATTCTCCGCGCGGCGAACCATGATCCCTATGACAGTTCGTTTAGTGATGGGTCGTGTCTTTGGTCGTGTCGATATTTTTTTTTTAGACATAGGCGTGGCTTGCACTTAAGCCACGTTGGTAAACATGTTTTAAAAAATATTACCATTTGCATTTTTAATGTCCATTTTGTTGTTGTTGTATTAATTTATGATTTTTGGCATAGATTAAGTAGGTAAGTAAAACGAAAGTTTCCAACCTTGTTATTTTCTAATAATGCTTAACCCGGTAAACACGTTTTTGCTATACATTTTATTATGAAAATGAATACTCCCTACTTATTTATTTTGTCTGAAAAATTGTGCACTCGTTTCCATTACCGACATTTTTTTATCGATACTTGCCGCCCTAGTCGATAAACGTCACACGACGTAAGTTTTGCAGGACGTAAACATAAATTCAGATTGACATAACTTCTTGTAAATGTTAAGAATTGTTAAAATATCAACGGAATATCATTACTAATGGTATAAAGCTACGTAAAATTTATAAATGGCATTTTTAGACACCCCAAATATGATCCCGATTTAATGGTGACGCCACTACAATGTTATATGGTGACAGTAGCTGTCAGTGTCATAGGGATCACGGTTCGCTGCGCCTAGTATAGTTCCTCATTACATCCACGCAGCGTTCGGTACGCGGTGCACCAGGTCAAGAACCAACGAGGCAAACGAAGCGTCCGCGCTCGTTTTTTGTCGGCAAAATGGGAGCAGCACCCATCAGATATCAGCACAAAAACCCGCTGACGGCTCCCACAAAGGCGCCACCGGCAACCTCGATTACGCCCTATGACAAAGCAGTTTGTTTTGAACAACACTCCATATTGATCCAAACAACTCGTCTATTTTGTGCTCGCTTTATTGGATTTTTTATACGCTTGATAGTTAGGGTTAGCATCCATCTGAGTATTTCAGGATGGGGCGGTTTTACGCGCGTTCACCAACTGAATATTTCGGGATAAGGCGTTTCTAAGCGCTTGAACGCAAATTGTTGAAGAACCCATAAATTCGAATTTGGTAGCATGTAAAAGTTGTAAAAAATTTAGTAGCGATAGAATTGTATACAACCAAAAATCCGTAGAAATATTGCATTTCTCTGCTTGGCATAGAAAACAACGAAGCTCAAAAATAATTATATGAGAATTAATGCTCATTGATCACGTGACGTATCGACTTCTAAAAGATAAGATAAAAAGTCCTTCACGCAAAGTTTGGTTTACTATAATACGTATTCTTGTTTGCTTTATCTATTAAATTTGATAAAGTAGATATAAATTTGATGATTTAAAATAATTGTTTCTGAAATATTAATTTACTTTGATATGTTAAATCAAAAATAGCATCTTTCGGACTTATTACGATGTTGTATGGTCACTCTTACTGATATTGGTCTTAGTGGACCGAATACACCAATATAACTTGACCTCCAAAGTAGTCGATGAATTTAGCGATAGAGGTAGATTTATATTTTGGTACATGTGTAGTAGTCGGTACAGTTAGCTTCAAATATTTAGATAATTTAGAAAATAAAAAAATTAAAAGAACTCTCAAGCAGATTCTGGTTGTGTTTTTAGGGTTCCGTAGCCGAATGGCAAAAAACGGAACCCTTATAGATTCGTCATGTCTGTCTGTCCGTCTGTCTGTCTGTCCGTCTGTCCGTCTGTCCGTCTGTCCGTCTGTCCGTCCGTATGTCACAGCCACTTTTTTCCGAAACTATAAGAGCTATACTGTTGAAACTTGGTAAGTAGATGTACTCTGTGAACCGCATTAAGGTTTTCACACAAAATTTAAAAAAAAGTAATAAATTTTGGGGGTGCCCCATACTTAGAACTGAAACTCAAACATTTTTTTTTCATCAAACCCATATGTGTGGGGTATCTATGGATAGGTCTTCAAAAAGATACTAAGGTTTTTCTTATCATTTTTTTCTAAAATGAATAGCTTGCGCGAGAGACACTTCCAAAGTGGTAAAATGGGTGTCCCCCCCCTGTAACTTCTAAAATAAGAGTATGATAAAACTAAAAAAAATACATGATGTACATTACCATGCAAACTTACACCAAAAATTGGTTTGAACGAGATCTAATAAGTAGTTTTTTGATATTTACAATAAAACCTCTAAAAACAAAGTTAGTTTTGCGGTTCGATAAGAAAAGTGGTTTTTATGGTTTTATTCCTCCGGTTGTAGTACGGAACCCTCAGTGCGCGAGTCCGACTCGCACTTGACAGGTTATTTTTACTATCTGGCACTTTCATTATTAATTAAATATCAATACAATTTGCTGGAATAAATTGTCATAATATTTGGAAATACTTACTTATATTTTACCTGTATAACGTCTATTGTTGCACCTCGGGGCAAGACTAATAGTATTATCCTTTTATGTTTTCGATATCTTATTAAGAATCTCGTAACACATTTTACCTTATGAATGTACAATTAATGTACATTGTGATCCTTTTACATATTTTTACATATTTTGCTGTGTGCTCCCATGCTTATATGGGGCACACAGCACCATGCTGAGTTGGGACCTTTTTCCGGGTTGTGCCACATGTGACAGGTGGTGTCTGGTGCTTCCGTCACTTGGGCAATTATTGGTTTTTGTTGCCCGAGTGGGGGAAGCTTCAGGCATCGTTTTAGTACGTAAGGCGTATTGCTTTGTTACGTGTGGCATTTTCGGAATAAAGTTTTTTTCTTTCTTTCTTTCTTTTACTTTAAGGTGTATGTATGAATATTTATTGAACATTATTAATGTTAAATTTTTAATTAAATTTTAACCGATTAATAAAATTTTGATGCTGACTGTACATACACCAAGCGCGATCTATGGTATTGTGCGCCCGCGCCGCTCCAAATTGTTGGTTTAATCGAGCTTTTTGTGATAACATTTCGACTTGTAAATGCAATACTCTGATTGTGCGATAAGTGCAGAAACTTTAAATGAGACCATGAGATAAGAAGTAACTTAGTAAGTACCTTAAGTGTGGCGCGTATTTTTAATGATTGGTAAGTATATATATGTTTATTAATAAGCGACCGAGCTTATTTATAAACATACCAATCATTAAAAATACTAAATAAGAAATGCAATTTCTCTTTAATTTACTAGTTTATCATGATGATTGATAAATGTGACAAGAACGAAATGTATAGCGCCTTTACATAGTCGAAGAGAATAGACGATTTATGTATATACGAGTTTCAAAAAGGATATGCGAAGAATGTTCCTTTATAGCTTATAGTGACCTCTAATTTTATAGGATTCCTATACAATTCTTTGGAGTAATAATTATTTTATTATTATCCATGAGTCTTATGTTACAAAAGCATCACGTCTTAAGATGTATTATTTTGGTTTCACGGTCCTAACAGTTAATTTCTAAGAACTATTTATACTATACTAATTCTCAATGGTTATTCGATTAATGGTATTGCCCAAAACAGAATATGAGACCAATACATTGTGTAGTCCCGCAGTGTAACAGTATTGTTAACCCGGGCGTCCCACTCAAACGAGATAATAACACTTTGTGGTATATTCTAATGCGATTGTTTAAGAAAGAAGCTTTCACTCATAAATTACTAGCATTAATAAATAATATTGTATCGATCAAGTTATGATGATTAATGCAATTCACAAAGTGCTGTGCGGTCATTTTTCTCGCTACAGCATGTTCTGACTTCTGGGTCATTAATTTTTTTTTTCATGTAGAGTACCTTGTATTCAATTTATATATATAAGTGAGTACGTTATGAGTTCAAATGTAGTTTCATTTAAATCTTACTATTGCATACGAAATAAATTTAAAAAAGAGCCAACTTGCCGTCTTTTGGTTGCTTTGCCTTAGACGATTAAATTGATTGACAAAGCCGATTGGATAGCTCCATAATCTTATACATGCCTACCTAATTAGTTTTTGTAAAACTATTATATTTTAGTATATAAGTTACATGTCCTTTTTTATATAAGGTAATCTGGTGTAAGTTATGACTTTCAGTATTTTTGATTTTCAAGTTAGCTTCAAAATCACGAATATTCATAATTATTGAGCTTTGAATGTTTAAAACAGACCGAATATGAATACGTTGTCATATATTCTCATAATCAGCTATAGCATAAATGTAAACTTTAATCTAAAAAATTAAAAATTAAGTTATTGAAACCTCCCAAAATAAAAGATAATATTATGATATACTAAATTCTGATTTTTCTTTAGTTCTTGAATATGAAAAGAATTAATAAGTCAACTCAAATCTTAACTACGGGAGGCCTAGTAATGTGGGTAGCTAGCATTAAAAGTCCTTTACAAAATACCCATAGGTACAAATGCAAGCATGCTGTATAAGAAAGCGCACAATTTTATTATAGTGAAGCCGCCGAATCGAGCGGGAGTGTGGCGTCAATCTCTAACATTATAAATGTTTATTGGAACTATTATGAGAACCGGGTGGTCTGATAGCGTACAAACCCTATACTTAACCGATAATGGGCCAAAATTTTGATTGTAAAACTACTACTAATTTAATGACAGTAGAATATGACACTCATACTCGTCTCAACTGCCTGGACAGGGCGAACGGCTTGAAAAATATCGTCAGTTTACCGGTGCCAAAAATGCTTGTTTTGTCACCAACAATATAAGGCCACTCTGTAGTTTGCTCAGCGGCGACCTATAGAATTTTGACAGATGGCGCTGTTGTTTGCTTGTACGGAAAAGGTTTACGTAAATCGGTCGGATGCCCATATCCTTAGTTCTGTTATCAGTGACTGCTTTACAGAGATTGGCTAGTTTAGCCGCAGACGCTAGTGAAGTGCGTATTTGCAAGCTTCACAACCTCCTTGAGAATTTATATAATGTTTCCTATTCTTAGACATACCGAATGTACACAAAAAAAAAAAACAAAAAAAAACGGCCAAGCCAAGCCAAGTTTTTCGAAGGATAAATATAATTTAGATTTGTGGCTATATATTCGAAATAATATATAGCCACAAATTATATTACGTTCCCACATACCTACTCCAAAAACTCAAAGATGATTTTAAAATATAAGACCTAGCAATTCACCGCTAGGCTATTTCGCACTGCTCAGTCATTTAGAAAGAGTACCTAGTCATCGATAAAATAATTATAATTAGAGATAGTTAAAGCAAATACGCCCAGTTGTAAAGCGAGGCTATTAATTTTTAGTGACTTCCGTTCGCACTGCATCAGAGACACTAGCGACCCCCCGCGGCTCTTCTCGCGTGGTTTTTCGAATTAACTCCCGCCGGTTTATAGGTACAAGAGTGATGTATTATATGTCTTCGCGATTGGTTTTATCCTCTTGGGAGCGAGTATCGTGCTATGAAAATAATTGCATGCTTCACCGGAAATCAGCGTAGGTAAGTTAACCTAATCGACTATCTAGGAAATCTGTTACCATTTAGGTACATGCAGCAAACAGTCGCTTCGGGATCACTCAAGGAAAACAGTAGCGGGAAAACTAGTCATACCACACTAATATTATAAAGGCGAATAAGTTATAGTTACTCCTTTACACCGCAACTACTTGACCGATTTAATTGACATTTGGAATAGACATTGGTCATAACTTTGAGTAACACTGAGGCTTCTTTTTATCCCAGAAAAAATAATGATTTACCGAACTTTAAGCGTGCAAAGCCGCGGGCATCAGCCCGTGTAAGTTTGCAAGGGAGCTATTAAATTTCGATACACCCAATTGGAGTCAGCACTTCCTATAACTCACGCCTAATGAACAGTTTAAAGCTAAAGCGTGAAATGTAAATAAATACAGGGAATACGCTGCGGGATAAAATGTACGTGTACCAATACCTCTCGCGAACAATTAAGTCTTAATACTGCCAACTGAAGCTGTATTAGGCTTCGTTCAGATATATCAGGGTCATGGCATTCTGGGTACAGGTTATTTCAAATCCATCGTCCAGCAGTTGCTTTTATTATATCTTTTCAAAATTCTCATTTAATAAAGTTTTCACAAGTATTTTTGTAAGGCTGCACCGACGTTATTCCTTTGAAAATGCTGTTATTCAACAGCTATCAGCTCCGTCAAATGACATCACAAAATTTTCAAAAAATTCTATGATACACATTGATTCATGGTCTTTAATTCTGTAGTTTTAAAAAATAAAAAAAAATGTTTATTACGATAAAAACAAGAGTGTTTTACAAGAGTAGCTTCATATGAAATCGTGTATCAACTCCTTTGCTTTTGCAACCATGAAAGTAAATCTTACATTTAATTATAGAGAATATATATATGCTTCACTCTCAAGTTTTATTTTATTTTATTTCGACCATTTTATATGAAAACTTTATATTTGGGCCAAATAATCATAGAGAATCTAGCGCGGGCGTCGAAACGCATACGGCTGCTGGCCTTCAGACGGGGTGGATGTGCGCAATTTTTCCCGCCAAACGCTCTCGTTTTACGAAAAATATTTATTTCGAGTAGGTAGGTAGTAATTTTATTGTAGTACCAATACATCCAGATACCGTATCACAGATCGGACAATCCGAACTTGGGAATACGACCATTACGTAAGTTTTTTTTTAAATATTTTGTATTCTATACAAGTTAGTACTTGACTGCGATCTCACCTGATGGTAAGTCAGTCTAAGATGTTATCGTACTAACTTGGAAGGGTAAGTAAATTTACCCCAACGGTTTCTACACAGCATAGCACCGGAACGCTAAATCGCTTGGCGGTGCGTCTTTGCTGGTAGGGTAGTAACTAGCCACGGCGGAAGCCTCCCACCAGACCAGACCTGAGCCAATTTAGAAATTATAAAATCCCAAAGTGGCCCGTGGCGGGAATCGAACCCGCGACCTCCCACTCGAATTCGAGCGTGCTGCCACTCGTCGTCAAAAAAAGTACTTAAATTTTTTTAGTGGTAAGTACCTACCTACCAACCTAATACATACCTACTACCCGTTTACAGAAACTTTACCGGTGACTTCCCCTCCCACTTCATACGACCGCAACCCGTGCTCGTGTGATAAGTACGACCGTGACGATCACCATCCATATTATAAATGCGAAAGTGTGTTTGTTTGTTAGTTTGTCCTTCCTTCAGGCCGCAATAGAGCGACGAATGGACATGATGAAAGTACATTCAGACTACTTTGTCATGGTTTTTGACGTGATAACGTTTAATAAATTGATGAACACCAGCAACACTCATGAAAAAGTGTACCGTTCCGCGTAACGTTCCACCTGAGCCTGTGCGTGCAAGCGAGAGCGCGCAACAAGCGATAGAGAGGCACGATAAAAATACATAAAATAATTATTATGATTATGACTATGATCATGATTATGATTACGGTTACGATTACGATTACGATTTTGATTTTGATTACGATTATCATAATGATTATGATTATGACGTTATCCCGTAAATCTATCGTCCGTAAACCGACTTTACAGACAACCAAATTTTTTTTTGTCTGCCACCGTTCCAGGAGATGAATGTGCCATACGTATACACTTCAATAGTGAAGAAATCTCAGTCCCTAGGCTCAATATTCTTTTTTATTTTTAGTTAAATATTACGTCACAACCCAAGGTCAACGCTCTCACGCCGCGCCCGAACAGCTGATTTCCGTTACGAGGCAATAACTGTACTAAACATGTACTCAAGTTTGACTGATGGACGTGTTTATGCAACATGATGCGATATGTTAATAATGTTTAGTTAAAAAAAATTGAGCTCGGGGACTGAGATTTCTTCACTTTTGAAGTGTATATGTATGGCACATACACCTCCTGGAACGGTGGCAGATAATTTGACAACACCTTATATATTATATATATATATATATATATATATATATATATATATATATATATATATATATATAGGTAAGGACATTTATAAACACATCTCAATCTGGTATCACATCGCACTTCTGCCAATCGCTTTGGTCGCATGCGCTGTCGCTCAATAATCGATTAGGTACCAACTACAGTGTTCGAATAAGTTTTGTTTTACCATAGAGTAAAAACATGACAGACATAAACTTATTTTTTTTCTGATGAGTTGAAAAGTCGTGGAACAAAAGTTATTTACTTTGATGCATAGAGACTTTCTGTAGCAGATTGTGCGCATTTGAAAAATAACCCTTTCTAGCCCACCTTAATTAGGCAAAACTATAGACACAGTTGTTGAATTTTTTAACTCACCGTCGTTAGTACAAGCTAGCAGATATGCGTACAAAACAATATTTTGTTTTCCAGAAAATAAGTAAGGTCAGTTTATCCTGGGTTCTATCTTTATGAGTTTTTTTTCAGTTTGGACGAGGATGTTAATATGCAAAACGAAAGCTGTCAATCTGATGTGGGAAATGAAAATTCTGTACGTAAAAGTATCCAAGAGGCCATAGAAAAAAAGATGAAAAAAAAAGATAAAGTATTGAAGAAACTTGGTGGAGTGACTGGAAGCGATTCAAGTTGTTTTGCCATAATGTATATATTATATTTCCCACCGTTTAAACCTTCCCTGGACTTCCACAAATAATTCAAAACCAAAATCCACCAAATCGGTCCAGCCGTTCTCCAGTTTTAGCGAGATTAAGATTGAATTATTATTCTTTTAATATAAATAAAATTAAAAAAATGTATAATCTCATCTAATTATAATTTGGAATAAAATGTTAAAATTCCTGGTCTTCCGTTTATTTTTGACCCTATGCTATTTAGCAAAAAATAATCCTAATGATATCTCCTTTCGATAGGTATGATAAAATTACCGGGTAGGTAGTTATTTTTCTCGTAGAGCGGGTTCGATTCCCGGTTCAACCAAGCAATTATTGAAAAATGTATGAATGCAGTTTAAATTACATTTAAAATTAAAATGAAGCCTCCTTTCAGTAAAATGTTCCATCTACAATATTTAAGATACTTCCCCTCCATGTGGCTTCGCCGTGGGACACCCGGTATATTTATTAATTATTTATGTAGTTAAGTAGACTAAGTACGGCTTTATTAATAGTAATTCATCACTCTGATTGCAGTAAAAGCAAAAAAAAATCAGTCAGAGTGATATACTTTTAACTTTTGTCCACTTGACACTTGTCCTGTCTGTAATATTGATTCTCCTTGGTGCAGTACGTCGTCTTGGCGTCAACGACCTCTCGCTGTTCGCGATAACGACGCTTTGCAGCAGTGAAGGTCAAATGCTCAAAGTCATTCGCGCATAGGACAGCCTTATTTTTCGAAGAAATTTATCGGAAGAGTACCTAATTGTGTAACATGAGTGGGTACTGATATTGCAGATTTAGCAAAAAATCGTGTTTCATGTAATTCTGGTACAATCAAATGGTATAAGTGATTATGCAACCGAAGATGTCATACTTAACCTTTCGCATTAACTAGAATCTGATCGGGTTCTTCACATAACTGAATTGAAACACTTAATACTTTAATGGTGCATCTTTATCGGTAGGTTGGCAAATCTTCCGCTTAACCTGACCTGAACCAATCTAGAAAACACGGTTTCAGTTCGTTTATTTATCATAATCGGTCAGAATTGTTATTGAGACGTGATTTGTAAAATATAGAAAGAAACATGAAATTAGTTTAATACATACCTCTATTGTTAGCAATCTCTGTGTACCTCATGGACCACTGAGGCCTCGTGTAATGTCTGAATAGTCCCTAAGTCTCAATACTGCCAACTGAAGTTGTATTATGCAAATGCCGGGTTCGCGTGTAGGCGCCCACGATCGCTATAAATATAGTTGTCTATTGACTTCGGTCGGGTGATAAATGTTTAATTAGGAGCTCTTTAAAAACGTAAAGGTAATTGAGAATTGTGGTGCGAAGTGTGAAATATTAGGAGCGGACAACGTGTAGACTTTTCTTGCAACGGCGACGTTTCTAAAATAGATAGTACAAAGATCTGCAGCCTAAGTCTTATGTTGACTTAACTACGCTCTTCTTAGAAATTCAAAAAAAGATACGAGAATGATTAATGTCTTCGATAATATTCATGCAATCAATTATTTGTGATGTATCATTACTTATTCCCATATTTTGAATTTTGTTATATTTAGATATTATTGATAGAGCCTGGGGTCATCGACAGTTTCCTATTACGATTTAATTATTTGTAATTAGTCAAAATAATATGGCTTAAAACTCTACTTCATCGTTCCAATAATTGTTTTCATAGTTATTTATGGGTGTGAAGATTATTCTTCCCGGTCGTTTACCCTTGGCATAGTTGTTTTACAGGAATTTGGTTTCTTGGCACGGGTCGAGTTGGGTCAAGTCTGGTCTGGATCTGGCTTCGACTGCAGCTAGGTACTATACAACCAGCAAATCGCCTATCTATTGAGTTTTTTTGGTACAATGCTATGTAGCAACCATCAGGAAAAGCCTCAACGAAGTAAGTTCGTAGAATAACATCTTCGTCTGTATCTTCAATTAACATCTGGTAAGATTTTACTAAAGTACCAACTCGTGTCTCGAATTTCGTTCATCCGAAATTAAGGAAGATGAAATTTCAGACCAACGTGGGTTTAATGTTCATGTTTTACTTCAATAAAACCAAATCATAGAATACGAATACCTAAATGCAAACACATGACTAAGCTTACACTATGTAAGTGAACTTACTTCACTCACTTATTTGCTTAATGGAGGTTCTATGTTACCTGTTAAAAGCATTTTCTGAGCAAGCAAGATAGGTACTTAAACCATTCTAGCATCCAACCATCATCAAACGTAAATCCAGTCTACCTCTGTGACTAATTTCGTCAAAATTATTTCAGTGGTTTAGGCGTAAAAGCATAACAAACAAACTTACACTAACATTTTTATAATATAAGTAGGGATTTAGGTATACCCAAAGATTTTTCAGCTTCAGTAGTCATCGTCACTGCAACTCCATTGAATTAGTTATTTGTGTTTTATAAGTAGCCATGTTCTCTATGCTTGTTGCAAAAGGAGACAGCCATTGGCAGTTTGTATTTTGTATAGGCCTTTATACGTAGGTTGTAGGATCGATGGGCGTTGGGGACCCAAGGTGCTGGAATGGTAGCCACGCAACGGGAAGCGCAGTGCCGGTAGACAACCCCCCCACTAGTTGGACGGACGATATAAAGAAAGAAAGTCGCGGGGAGTCGCAGACGCCAGGCGGCGCAAGATCGTGATCGGGCAGTCATCCATCGGCTGAAACGACGACGATAGCCCCATTGGTTTATATTCAATACCTCTGCACAACGCACCCCTACCTTTAGGAGATATAGTGCATTTTGGGAAAATAGATTAGCATATTAATATAAGAGAGAACAAAACAATCGAAAGAAAACCTACGTGCCTGAGAGTTCCATTATGTTCTCTAAGGTGTGTGAAGCCCCTAACCTATGTTTTTTTTTTTTTTATTAGGTTCCCCCGTCACCTTTTTACCATCGAACAGGAAGACATCGAAAAGGCACCCCTACATAGTTGACGTACCTAAGACACATACGGAGTGGTTCGATATCTCGCTTCTGATACGCACTGCAAAGGTCTGGAATACACTCCCTGGCACTGTCTTTCCCAACTCCTACCACTTGGGTGCCTTCAAATCAAGAGTGAATAGGCATTTCCTAGGCAAGCGCGTTCCATCTTAGACTGTATCAGCACTTTCCATCAAGTGTGATCACAGTCAAGCGCTAGCCTATATTGTTAAAACAAACTTTATCAGCGTACAAAATCAATGTCATAATAGTTGGTATATTACATAACTATACCATTTTTGAGTTTTTTATTATTCAGAGACCAAAAACGAAAGTTATGGCGTTATCTGAAATGATCTTTTTTTGCCTTATTAAAATCAGTTAAATAGCAAGGCAAACTGACCGGGAATCGAACCCGAGTAAGCCGCATTGCAGCTATATTTCCTTTCAAAAAAGTGTTAGTTTTATCAGCAGCTATAGGTGCAGGTATTTTCTTATGGATGGTTTGTAATATAATGTTAATCTTAAACGAGACATGAATCATAACAAGGGATTTGTGTGGGAAAATGAAACTTGTTTGTATAATTATTTTATAAAAGATTTATTCGAATATTCAAAAAGGCGCTTATAATGTAGTAAAATAATATTAAAATAAATATTTGTCTCATAACTGCTAATATCATAATTCGCATTTGAATTCATTTTGGACGGAAAATAACATCACAATATACATACGTAATGTAAGTATATTACAAGTAAAAATATGTCTACATACTTATATGTAGTAACTTGTAATCTATACGTTATTAATATTTACAATTTTATATCTATAAAGGCGGGAAAATTATTTACAAAGGATAGAAATCACCTCTCGAAGGTTTTAAGTCAATTTCAAAATTGCAACATTCCACCATTTCGAGTTCCAAAACTGATAAAATACGTGGAAAAATAATCTAAAAGAATGCCTGATATCTCAGCCTGGAATAATTGCTTAACAATCTCCATGCAACGTACAGTTGCTCATACTATGTATATTCAACCACAATTCAGTCTTCCTGTATCCATCTGATTGTTGCCAAGAATCCCATACCAAGATTTAGATTTATTCAAAATATATGCTCGTCATGATTTCCGCAAGACTACTGTTTTTATCGATTGCGCTTCTTGAGAGAGGAATGCTGAATATTTTTGAAATAAAATTGCATAGGTTTGTAAGATATCATGTCGATACAAAGCTACTCATAGATAAGATGTCCCCTTTAAGGCTTGAAGAGATGGCAAACTGGCTCTTTTTATGATGTTTAAGACAAATTGTTTAAATAACTGGTCATCGAAGCTTTACAGAAAAAATATGTAACGGAAAATAAGGGTTTAGTGAACAATCGTTATTGACAAGAAAATGAATTTTTTGAAACCCTCTTTCAGAAAAAAAAATCCCAAAAAGCATCTAATTTTGTCATACTTTCAAAATTGTCTGGAAAACGGCGCAAGCGTTTTTAATGAATTTTTGCACACAAAAAAGTACGTAAAAATTACAATAACTTTAATTGAGAGTTTTATTATTAGGCCTTCTAACAATCGTGTAAAGTAATAATTTCCTCGAAATTTAAGTAAATCAGTGTGAACGCGGCTGCTTCGTCCCCCTGTAAACTGTCATTCGGCCTTCTTAGAGCCTTAAAGTGATAAAAAAGAGCGAAACAGGCAGTACAAACTACATCTGTCAAAGGCAAATCTTATCGTGAACTTTGTATGGTAGCGTAACGAAATTATAGGTTACAATACCCCACGTAGGAAAAGAAATCGGTAAAGTTAAACCAGCATCATGGACTCCTAATGCTTCCAAACCAATAAATTATTCCAATAAATTATTCATCGTCAATAAAGTAATAATAACATTCACTTTCATATTATTATTATTAATTTTAGTGAAAGAGGCCCTTAATAATTAACATAATTTATAAATACTTAACTTAACTATATTTGAATAATTTAACACTTAATCTAATTAAAGTCTAATATCACACTGTTTATACTACTAAGTCTTTAAATAGTAGGTATGTTGTTAGTTATGTATGCCATACAAGTTTTTAAATATCATATACACTTCAAGTCGCGTCCCTTGCGCTGTTGCGTTGATGTTTTGCTGTAACAAAAGAAAATGGCATCACAATTTTGTATTGTATAGAAGGAAAACAACAGGAATAATTTTATAAAAAAACAATTCAAAGAAATCAATGAAATAATTTTTATTATTTCATTGATTTATATTTCGCTATTTAAGCTCCTTGATTTTTATCAAGGAGCTTAAATAGCGACTAGTAAACGTAGTACAAAGTACAAGATCCCCTACAAGATGGAATCATCTTAACAATGAGAAACTTTTGTCCACCAGTGGAAATCCATCCGCTGTTTAAAATAAAACAGTGTTGAAATATTATAGTCCTCTCTTGTCTCTTTTTACAGATTAGTTTTTAAGACATTGTAATATAGCCCCAAAGTAAGCGACGGCTTATGTGATTGATACTAGAGAACTGATAAATATTCAAAATATTTAATAAATATAAATATAATTATTCACTACATCCTCTGATTAATTAAGTATAATATACAATTAAGTATAATGGCCCAATTTGATTCTGAATTTTGAAATTGGTAGAGTTGACAAAACAAAATTTCTTGGTGGTGACTCTATAAAAACAATTACCTGTGTGCAAAAATAGGTGGTTCTTGAGGTTGGTGTGTTTTGAGAAACCTCTGGAGCAGATGTGACACTTGTAAGGCCAAGACCCACTATGCACGTACATGTGGGACTTTAAGTCGCCCGGAGTTGGGAAGGACTTCGAGCAAAGGCTGCATTTGTGTGGCTTTTCCTGAAAAATAATAAGAAGATTACCAAATGTTATTGACACACAGCTTGTTATTGGAAAGGAACTATTTTTTATTTTCCATATTCTTGCTTTTAATTCTCCAATTGTCTAGTCTTTTGTGACAAACTATGCCTGTTAACGTCCCACTTATGTGGGTTACTTCTCTTGAGCAAAATCTTAAAAAATAAAACTAATTTAAAGTATCTAAAAATAGTGCTATCTTTTTCAAAATGGTCGCCATGGAAAAAGAGCAATATTTTTTAAAATAAGTTTAGTTTAGAGATTTTTGCACAACAAAATTGGTACCGTTATCTAGAGTTCAGGTATCTAGAGCCTAAAAAACTCCACAACATTATATGGCAAGATAAAATATTGAGATATTTTAATGAATGAGGTTGTTACGTAAATATCACTTAGTTATAACTCTGTAATGACTATTTATCTTTCTGTCTATATAACGGTTATGTTCTCATTATAATTAACCTCAAAGAACACATTAAAAAACGAATTGTAAATGATTGGAATGCTAAAGAAAACAAATTTGCAAAGTCATTTCCTTAATGTCCATTAAGCAAACACAATCCCAATAAAACCAAAACAGATAAAATGAGATGTAACCGCTTAATTAAAAGGAGCATAACACAAAATCGAAGAGCTACACGCGTTTTCTTAATACAAATTAAAGGTATGCCCACAAAAGCTCGATGTGAAAATAAAACTCAGTAAGAGCACAACACACAAGACTCATTCCAGAAGGTAATGACCAGAAAAAGAAAACAAAATCAATGTTGGAAGACAATAAAACGGCTAATAATCATCATCTCCAATATAATCAAAGTCATGACGGTGCACATCGGACCGAGGAGCGTGCAAATGAATTTATAATGAAAGCAGCGGTGCCTTGTTTCAAAGCTTCACTTGCTTCTAAAGAACTTGCATAATGGAGATTCACCCTTTGTCTACAAAATAAATGGCTTGAACGTAATATGCGCTATGCTCTGTTATTCAGAAGTTGATTATTGGTTCAATATTTTGATAATAACACTCCATAGCCTAAGAAGTCCAAAAGAAACACCATAATGCAGTAAATAACAGGACTCCATCAAAACATGTCAAGTGCGACTCTGACTTGCGCACTAAGGGTCCCGTACCACCAAAATAATAAAGAAACTTGTTTTTGTGATAATTTTTTCAATAGCGATCATACCTTTTAGTGTTTATACTTTGGGAAAAAGAGTCACTAAGAAACAAAAAATACAATTTGTGAGAATTACAAAGCACTTGTTTTACACTTCCTAGGGCAGCGTGGTCTTCTCCGCAGGGAGCGGGGACTGAAATTAGTTTCAAAATCAACAAAAAGACATATAGATAAGCAACAAAGAGATCCTATAAGTTACGGTACCCTAAAAATTATGAATACTTTAATAAAATTATGGAAGAGCATTTTAAATAATGATCGTTTCAAAAACTTTGCTGAACCAAAATTGTCACTATTAAATGCTAAAGAACCAAACCACAAACCGAGGTATCTGATGAATTCGTTCAGCATTCTAGGCCACTGTTGGAACTTTAAAGTGGCAATGTTCTAAGCAGGGTCGTTGATGACCCGTGAAAGAATGATGTAAGTGCAGTGGACACCAACGTAATTGAATAAAGCGTAACATCATTTTGTTGTGGTCGCCTAAGCTCATTTGAAGCTTTAATATAATTCTGAGTAATTGAATTTCTTGGTAAGTACGTGCAGGTGAGGTTTCCAAAATTTTGTAAAACACACATTTAGATAAGTAGCTCTATCGAAATGTTAATTGGATTAGATTTTATTTAGCGGATAAGATTTTAAGATTTTAGAGGTTTATTGCAAAGTGGATTTGCATTAAAAATTGAATACGTGTAATTAATGTTGTGATCCTTAAGCTGTGAAATAGTGTAGTTAAATTTTGGATGTAGATAATAGACAATTTGTAGCAGAAACAGCGAACTGTTTCCCCCGATTGTGTTATCATTCAGTTGATTAAATTGACTCTGTTTCAAAAAAGGTTTAAAAACGTTAAAAGAAAATAATGTGAGACCAATATTGAGTTATTAATATAATAGAGCAAGTATGGTTTCACTTAAAGCTTGTGGGATCCCTGAAATTATAATATCCGCTGCCATCGGAACCTGCAGTCTTATCTAACGTATTAAAAGCTCACATAAATCATCGATCGAATCTACTGTTAATTATTAAACAATTTTTGTATAACGGCTTCTTACTTCCTTCGACTACAACTAATGAGATTCATAATCAAGTCGTATCCGATGCTTAAACAATAATTCTAACTATAAAATCCCTCCCATCAATTTTCGCTAGCCCGCCCAATGCACACCCAATAAAAAACTTTAATTACGCCACAGAATCAAAAATGAGTTTCCAAAAGAACTTTTATTGATGACCCGAGTAGGGTAACTGTAAATTTCGTACCCTGGTTGATTTTTGCGAAAAGAGGAAATTTGCAACTTTATCACTTAGTAGCTTTGTTCACAGTATAATTGTTTCTTTAACTGCTGCTTTAAATAGGTAATTCTGATAAAAAGGAAATATAATTCGGTCCAATTCAACTTGATGAAGCTCAGATAATATGATTGCGTGCGTTACATAAGACAATATTCAACGTTAAAGTTATCAGCTAACCCCTGATTGGTTGAAGCAAATGCGCACAGCATATCCAGTGTATCAGGGGGCAGAATTGATTGCCGATTAAAGTCAAGATAAATAAGTTTTCCTCCACAAACAACTCCAAGCGGCAAATTGAAATCCATAAAATTCAAGGATCGATCCTTAGGCAGTAGTCACAACTGTTTGTTGATTGTCATTACTACTCTTGGACAAGGTTTACGCTGAGTTAGAGTTTTATTAACGTGTTAATAATTGTCGGCAATCTCCTCTTATGGTAGGTAATGATGCAGCCTTGGAGGGGGTAAGTAAGTAAACTTTCTTACCACCAGCACTTTGGCTACTTTACTGGTACTAGTAGCCACGGCTGAAGCCCGTAAGCCGAAGAAATAATTAAATTCTAAAGAGGCTCGTAGCGGGAATCGAACTCGCGTCCTTCTACCCGAATCACGCACACGCCACTGAACTGGGGAGGTCTTCAAAGTCGGAGTCACCGGTGCCGTATCCTCACGAAATATCCTGGGATAACACAACACATGGCAACCGTGTATCAGATGCATGTTTTATTAGCGTCGGGTTAGCGAAACTCCAGTGGCTCAATCAGGGAGCACAAAAAAAGAGGCGATATTTCGACCTCTCCCGCTACCGAATATTGCGTTATATAAATCAATAAACAAAGAGCCATTAGTTGTCTTACAATTTCCGCTGGATAAATCACGGTGGGAGTAAAAAACTGGTCCTCTTGGTCGTATGTGAGGATAATGAACAGATACTTTTGCGGCGGCGATAAAAAATACGATGAACGTAAGCTTCTATTAATTATTAGTCTACTTTGTAGGCAAAGAAGACTGATATTATTTTAGACATATACAATTACTCTACGATTTCGCGTTGTGAAGTCAAGATCTCCTGAGGATGTCCCGGTGTCGGGATGAAACGTACGTCGAAGAAAGTGTTGGAAAATTGTGTGTGGTGTTTCATGTGGGCAGTGTTCCTGCATATTGTACCATACAGAATCTTTTCAAGAAGCGGATTATAGCAAAACTAATTAGTCTTTCCTACTAATTATGGATTTCCGTAAAAAAGCGTCTGCTTTCATTCAAGACTGATATTAAAATTAATTAAAAAATTTCATTGCGATAAAATAGTAACAAACTTTATAAAGCTACAAAGTGCTAATACGAAAGAGTACCTAAATTAGCTATAGTCCAATTTAGAAATGAACGTCCCTCCATTAAGTTAGTTTTTCATTCAACATGTAAGCTTAAACACCGGTGTATTATTGAAATTTTAACGTGATATTGTTTCATAAATTGATGAACACCAGCAACGCACGTGAAAAATAGTAACGTTCCGCGTAACGTTCCACCTGAGCCTATGCGTGCAAGCGAGAGCGCGCAACAAGCGATAGAGAGGTACGATAAAACAAACGATAGAGAGGCCAATTATGACGTTATCACGTAAATCTATCGTCCGTAAACCGACTTTACATACAACCAATTTTTGTATCATTGCAATATTAAACTGGAGACTCAAAATATTTATTTTGATTCGATTGACCAAGTTCATCCCGATTTCGGAGACAAACAAACCCTAACGAGCAATACCGAAACCTAATAGGTCCTGCACGCATTTCACGTGCGTCAATTTATTTAGTTAAATTAAGCGGGGCGCATCGCATTTGCATTGAATTTCCATAACGCAGAGCGGGCGTATCAGTTGGCCATACGTCACTGTTCGGCAGAGATACGGCGCGTCGTGATCGAAAGAACGAAAGAACGATTCAGCTATCGAGTGGAACGATATTATATCGATTTCCTTCTCGATTTTAATGGGTTTTAAAATATAAACTCCTTTTTTTTCATATTTTTTTTCTTAAAAAATTTACAGTATTTTGGCATTTCTAATCGTAGTGTATGTGAAACAAAATTTTTGAAAATTTTAGTCGTGTCTTACCCAACTGTTATCAAGATCAAAATGCTATCTAAAAGGGGTTTTGTAGCCTTGAGAGTGATAACGAACTGCTGTAATTATACTTGCTAAATTATTATTTTTAAAGCTATCGGGAAATGATGATAACAAAACCCGGCTGATTTTGTGGTGGGCATCTTCTCAGTGCAGGGTGCGTTGAAACCCTCGTAGACTTAGTTTTAAGTCGACATGTAGTTATTACCATATACATAAGTCACAAGAATTTACCATTTACAAGAGCCTGTTCGTTAAGCCTACGTGAAATAAATATATTTCGAATTGATTTATCATTATGTTGCATGCGTAAGTTGTTATAAAAAATACGAAGAAGGATCGCAGAAAGCTGAATATCTTTTCGAAAGAGTGCCACCATTTTTAGGGTTCCGTACCAAAATGGTAAAATGGAACCCTTATGGTGCGACTTTCTCCGTCTGTCTGTCCGTCTGTCTGTCCGTCACACTCGATTATTTCAGTAACTACCGGAGCTATTGATATGAAATTTGGAATAGTTGTGTATATTAGTGGCCCAATGACACTGGAATAAAAAAAAACGGAAATTATTTTTGTTTTTATTTAAAAAGGGGGGAAAACCGGAGGGTTGAAATTTAAAAGTGAGATAACTGTACTGCGTGGGGTATCATATGAAAGGGTTTACTTTGTACATTCTAAAACCGATTTTTAATTATTTTTAGTCATGATAGTTTTTGATTTATCGGGGAAAATGTCTAAAAAAATACCGTTCCCCCCCCCTTATCTCCGGAGTTTACCAATCGAAAAATCTCAAATAATTACGGTCAATAGGAATTTACGTATATTTTACAGGAAAACTATAGCCAATGCTCTAACTAGCATAGTTTTTTTGATATTAACAATAAACCTCTACAAACAAAGTTAGTTTTGCGGTTCATTAACAAAGGTAATTTTTACCGTTTTAACGTGGCTTTACCGAAATGCGTGGCTAAGATTTTAAATGAAAATCCCTCATACTTATAGGGTTAAACGCAAGTTCTTCTAAGTACTCGTCGTCAAATAAACATATTGGTTTTTGCCTGATTGTTTTGCTTCAGTACTTCTTGAGTACGGAACCCTCGGTGCGCGAGTCCGACTCGCACTTGGCCGGTTTTTTTATTCATACATCTAACAACAATGACAGAACATGTCAGGCGGCACCTGAGGACGACATCTAATGGGAATTATGTAAAAAACAGATTAACTACAACAAGAAAAGGTTACTATAATAAATATAGATAGAAGCGAAAACATCAAAGGCTTTCTTATTAAATCATACATTTCTTATCTGCACCTAATTAATTACCGTAGCCCAATTATAGCGGCCGATGAATCAATTCTGTCGGTAAGTCCGGACGCATATTGATTGTGCTCTCCATCTCGTTTGATTACGGCCATGGGAAGGACCATATACACGGCTTATCAGTGTAAATGAATCTAGTAACTTGTATGACTTTGCTTGACTTATATTATACTTGTTTAATTAAATAAATTATTACAATTTTTTTGCAAAATTAATCTACCATTTTCCCTGGAATTATTAAATTAGTCACAGAGTTTTAGGAACTTACTATAAAAATATTTATAAAGTAAGTTCTTACTCAAATATCGATGCCCAGACTAAACTTCAACCAAACTGCAAAACTCAAATTATGCACTGAATTTCCCTTTATTATGCTTAGAAAGAATAAGGAAGGATTTTACGACTTTTCCAGCAAATCAGGTAATCTACGAAATTTGGATTTGGTTGGTAGTTGTCTCAATACAAGCTGGTGGTGTGTTATAAATAAGAATATTGATACTATGTTACTAAACAACAATAATATCACCAACCGAATTAAGAGAGTAACCGTTTAATCTTGAAACTTGTGATAAAAAGAAAAGGAAAATAAAATTGTCGCACCTTTTCCAATCAGCCAGCGATTGCGATACAAGAGGGACTGATAAGATTCATTTATATTCTACGCTATACCGGGATTAAAAAAAAGAATAATCGAAACTACGAGTATACTGGCAAACTTGTTTAATGTTTACATGATTCTTTTGATGTTATTTTATTTAAACTCTCAGTTGTCACATATTTTAGAAAAACATGAAATAACAGTAATCTATTTCAAGAATTTTAAAATACGACGACCGAATGGCGTAGTGGTAGCGAACCTGCCGTCTGCGCCGGAGGTCGTGGGTTCGATTCCCACTACTGGTAAATGTTTGTGTGATGTTTTTCAATATAGTGAGGCGGCGTAGAGTCATGGTAAGTATTTGGCGATGATTCCAGGAGGCCTATGTCCAATAGTGGACATCCGTCGCTGAAACGACGACGATGGCAAATCGACTACCTAGTAACGATAGTTGACTAAACAATAGTGGTTTACTAAATTACCTTATTTCAATCAGATTTGAGCATTGGATATAAATACATCTTCAAGCATCTTTAACAATTTTGTAATTTAAAAAAAACCAAGTCGATACTTCGTATTAGGTTCTTATCAATCCATAAACCTCACAGAAATATTTAGTTAGTATAAATACTTAGTTAGTCTTCTGTGATAAACCTGCTTCATTAGTTATAGCGTTCATACAATTTAATCCGAGTCAGGGCAAAAGGCGATAAAGTGTGATCGATGGGGTATTACATCGATTCAATCAATACACCCTATTTGGAATACCTTTCATTGGTACAAGCAGGTATTGCTGGTGGAGTCCGTTTGGCTACTTTTATAGGACCATATTAATATTTAAAGGTTTAAGTCAGAGTTAGAGTGAGGCTAATTATTATTGTTAATAGCAACAACAAGTGATAAAAAAATTAAGCTCCAAAAATTATTAATATTATTATCTTATAAGGTTTTTTACCAGTTTTGATTTTGAAGTGTAAGTCTGTAAACAAAAAAAATATTCATAATCCGATTAATACTGGGGAAATGCGTGGAAAGTAGGAAACTTTTGAGCAATAAATTAAAAAAAATGTTGAAAAAAATATACAATTATGAATAAAAATGTACAACGCACAGACCATAAGAATTAAAATGGAAGAAATGAAAATGTTACGGATACGCTTCGCATCTGCTTAGCTTGTTACGGAAGAAGAGCTTAAATAAAATGTTTTAATAATATTCATTTCATCATGCCGCTTCTGATAATGTCAAGAAGATCGCCCGTTCTTACATTAGCTAGTTTTTATACCGTGATCTCTCTTTGAATCGGAATTATTGATCTGTTACTGGCTTTATCACTTTAAGTATGGCAAATTGCATTTAAAATGAAGGCTGTATAGATTGTGTGAATAAGTAAAATATGAGAGTGACTATGAATTTATTTATTAGTATCGTTTCTGTTTATAGTGTCAATATGATTTTCGTAAGATTGTGATTTATAGAATGATATTATACACATAAAAAAAAGAAATGAAAATGCAAAAATATATGAATTCGTAATTAAGGTACTCGTAACAGGTCTTTTTTTATTTTATCATGTACTTGTTTTATTGTGAAACTAGGGCACTACTTATGAAAAGTAGGCATTAGTTACTTAGGTTCTTGATTACTTGGTCCTCATCAAAGCGGTTTGCAGAGGATTTGCCACTTTCAATATAGGAAATGTACTTAGTAAAAGAATATACAATAACAATTGGAGTAGATTTATGGTACCTTGATAACAGCATCAACTGAGTCAATACAACATTACAATTTCTATTTCTAAGCGTGAGAATATTACGCAGACTTTTATGAATATAATGACAAGGATTCTTCTTGTTATTAAGTAGGTACAAAACGGATCTTTATTTTTTCATAAAGACTATCGATTGCGATGTAATTTTACAGGCTATTGTAAGGATATGGTCATAATATGAGCATTACAACTTATTTATGGTACCGAACACATAAGACCTATTATACCTACTAACGTAGAGGGGTCATGACTTTATTTTTACCATTTTATTGAAAATAATATTTTTTATAATGTGGTCAAATCTAGGGCTACGAGTGGTTTTACCTTGACTCATGTGATTTCTTGATTTTTGGATTTTTAAAATAACGCAAAACAAAAGGTTCATTTCATAAGCGTATAAATTCATCAGATATTTTTATTTGTGAAGTAATTTGTATAATTTGATATATTTTGATTAAAATAATTCACCTGTACCTAACAGGATTGAAATAATACCTAGTAAGGTTCAGGTATAGGTATTATTTGCATTAAAAAATTGTACCAATATACCCACAGCCTTATTTTTTATAGTGCGCACAAAATGGCGTTGCAGCATGGCTGATTAATATAAATAATGGCCGGTCATTATTTGTAAATCAAGTGTTATTCTTTACAGGTGTGTTTGCGCGCGGCACGCGATCTCCGCAATTTGATATGCAATGCGATGAAACAATAAAATAGGTGCGCACAAGAAGCATAAATTGCGATCATTATCTATTGGCAGATGTGTAACAACCTACTTCATCACATCATCATCACATCAGCCTGCAAACGTCCACTGTTTGACATAGGCCTTTCCATGCGAGCGCCACCACACCCTGTCCTCATCGACCGGGCGCTAGAGGTAAGTGAGTATGCAAAATGTGAGTACCGAATTTCGCCAACGGATTTAAGTGAAGAAAAGGTCAAAGAATAAAAATGTGGATCTTGCCGGTCAATTTTTTGGTCCATATTTTTTTTACCCCCTCTTCTCTTATTCGTAAAGGGAATATATTGAGTACATGATATAAAATCATTTTAATGATTATTTTCGTAATTATTTATAGTTATTTCTAATGGTAAAAGTCAGGATGGATTCTTAAATAATAAAAAAAAACAAAAATGAAAGTAATAATTTTTTTTTATTAATAAAAAATTAAAGTTACATATGCAAAACCAGCGAATTCAAGCATAAATGTATTCAAAGTAGGTAAAAAATTACTCATTTTTATTTTGACATTTGTTATTGATGCTTTACATAATGAAATACAAAACAATTCTGATTTTTTGCAATTACAAGACGTTGTGCGACAATTCGCAGTACATTTACATGGTGGAATTAATAACTCTGGTAAAGACGGCTTCGTCATTTGTCATGGACGTAAGTCACCGTTGAGCTTTTCGTAACGAAATGAACAATAATCAATGGGTGGTAATTGTGTTTGATGAGCATTTTTCAATATAAATGTTTGTACTGTAGCCCTTAATAAATGCAATGCAAAGCATCTGAAGTGCATATCACTCTCATCAAACGTCAATAGATGTAGCAACCTTGGACGATCAGGTAGCAACACACTAAAACGCGTACGCGCGCTATACTTACTGTATGGGCGAAGAGGGGATATGATGGGAGCGGGAAGGGACCAGCTCACCCGGCGGCAAGATATGTTTTGTCATTATTTAGGGTCTCAGGTATAAGAATCCGGTCATAGTTGCCGTCACTCGGATTTTGCATACTCAACTACCTCTAGCGCCTGGACTATCAGCCTTCCTCATCCAGACACTCCCCGGCACCCGCTTTATGTCGTCAGTCCAGCCAGTTGCAGGGACCGGCGCCCCACGCTACGCTTGCATATACGCGGTCTCCAAAATTACTGTATCTGGGGACACGGGAGTGTCCCCGCCAGACGAGTCAAGCGAAGCGCGCGGAGGGCACTACCTATCTTTTCTCGAAGTGTTTCGCCGTTTTTTAAACCCATATAACTTAGGCCAGAATTATTCCAGATAATCAAAATTCTCGGGAAATGATGTCGCCGGTGAACATTTGATTTTTCACTTTACGCCCATGTGACGGTAGCCAAACGGCCAAGACATTATTGTAACTAAAGTGTAGAGTTTGTGAAGTTAGAGCTTGTATTTAAGGATGTATATAAAGTCAAAAGTCTTGCCCTACATGAGATCTGATAACTTTTTGACAGTGTGAGCCATATGCTCGTCTGGCAACATTTTACATGAAAATGTTTTTGTTGAGATAATCTTAACGGAGCACTCAGATGCTCTGATGAGTGTTGCTCACAAACGTAAGGCGCGAAAACTACCACAGCAATTTTGCAGTAACCAACCAGGTCACGACCATCGTGAAAGCAAGGATTCAGTGGGTGTTCGAATTTTCTAAAGTCCTTGCGTAGCATATTGTTAGGTCATAATAACCACTAGTATGTCAAACAGCTCGATCTATCCAGTAGTTTAAGGTGTGCATGTAGGTATGCGTAATTCATATTTAAAGATGGATGGAATCATCCATAAGTTGTACACGATTTTCATAAGAGGACTGTGTTTGGTTGATGTAAATAAATAATGTAACTTTGTAGAAAGTTTTGAAAAATTAATGTTGTACTAAGAGAAAATCATTTTGACAAATATTTCAATATAGACAATGCCTTATAATATTTCACCTATAAACCTATCAGAGGGCCACGAAGTTGCGTTGTATTGTCCACAATCCGATCTATAATGTATGAGAGGCTGAATTTAAAGCCGGGCTTCAGATTCGCATGATTTGTTATGTATTTCCGAGAATATCTAACATTTTGTTTAAATTTTTTGCAGCGACAAAAATAATGTTTAATTCATCGGCATGTCATGTTTTTCATACGCAGTAAAGTTCATCTGAATCTCCGTAAGAAATCTGTCATCCGCCTCCGGATCCCGGTTAAAAAAAGTGAAGAAAAGAAAGAAAGATCCAAGGAGTTGAAGCCGCTTATTTTCAAACTTTTCTAATGTATACAGGACCAAGCGTCGAAAGTGAGCATTCATACTTAAAATATACAATTTTATATGAGAAACAACAAAATAACAATTTCCTTTAATACTTTCTTACACGTGTTGAAGATTTTAAAAATGTAATAAACGAGAAAAATATTGTGTGAATTGTGGCTTAGGAAATATTTTATTTAGACTTCACACGGATTTTGGTTTATATCATGTCTTTTTCTTTTATCTCTTTCTTTCCAGGGGACAAACATATTTTTGGGTTAATAAAGCTCTATATGATGTGTCCAATCAGTAAATAATATTTTATTTATGACTTTTTAATATTGATCCAGTTTTATGATGTTTTTCTTTTTATAACAATGAACGATGAGCGAGCAAGAAATTCACATGATGTAAACTGCCCTTGCCCGATACATTTAAACATTCTGAATGACTAAAATTATTTCAGTGGCGTAAAACTTGAAACAAAAACATAATCTAAGTCACGGATTTAAAAGATCTAACTATCCAATCGATTTATATTGTAGGCAATCGAATCTAACTACGCCAGTAACAGTCGTACCTACACTATTATAGAACAAGTTACAATAGTAAACCGTCGGTGACTCTCCTTTTGAAAGTATACAAGATCAATAAATTTGTTGATTGACTTCCTGTTGTAGATCTTTATACTTGATTTTGTCGTTTTCTTTAATGTTTATTTACCGATCTCGTAAATTATGAACCGTTACGTTTTAATGTCTTTTCGATTTAGTGAGTTTTAAGTCGTTAAACGTTTACACTACTATAATTGGGAGTTGAAGCTTCGAGCGAATTGGGCGGAAAATGTGTTTGAAACTGTCAGTCAATTTTACAGTTGATGACTTAATTTAATTTGGGTACCAAAATTTCAACTAATGGATTTTGGTAAAATCTGATTTATTGGACTTAATGCTAAGTTTAAGGTAGCCATGAGTTTTAGTCATTGATAAGTCTGTATGAAACTAAATAGAGTACTCTTTGCATCCATTTTTACTTGTATGAGTGACTATTAATACCTATAGAACTAATATTTAAAATACGTATTGTCGTAACTGACTGAGTCTATCCATAAATATTTTAGCCTTTCTCACGAGATATAGAAATGAATTTAGCTTTTATTTTCCAACGTTCAAGTTTTCCACTAATTTCCTATAAGTATACTCGCATTATAATTAGTTAATCGCTTAGTTAGTAGCTTGTCAAATTTTAATTTTTACTATTTCGATTATTTTTATTTTTTTATTTATTTTATAACTAGTTATAATTGTAAACAATTTACCTGTTATGCTGTTGATTACTTTCAAATAAATAAACAAAAATGTAATTTCGATCATTTCACTCCGAGCCAATTTCTACGAGGCAGGTGTGGGATACACCGGCGCTGTAACGGCGATATAAAAACAATATGGCTTAGCCCGCTGTTACCGATGCTATATCTCTTCCACCTGATATTGATATGAACTTTATTTTATGAATTAAGTAAACCTGTTGTGTATTGGTTGATTGTAGTTTGACCTGTAAGGTTATATGTGTTCAGTGATATGACTAATGAATGATGAAGAATAAAAAACAATATAAATTCAAAAGTTCTTCAATGACAAAACGGTATAACGGCTTGATTGATGAATAAATTGATTTATTGACGGATTGATTGAGTCGAATATTGACGGATTGGTTGACTCAAATATATATAGAGATGGTTTAAATCGCGGGAAAAGAATCGTTGACGAAAATACAGTAGATAGAGCAAAACATTTTCATATATTCATTCTCTTTTTGATCAGTACTATAATATAAAAATGATTCAAAGAAGGAGGCTTGTATGTTGAGGAAATAAAAATAAATCGTCTTTTGCATCGTGCACTAAGCTAAAGGTGACTATTGGCAGCATCCGTGTCTGAAGTGACAGACGAACGGACAATGAACAAATAACGAGCCCTTAACGAGGAGAAGTGTCAAGTTATGGGGACAAAAATGGACGCACGTTTGCTGATATTTCGGTTTCCAAATACGCCGTATGCAAAGAGTGTTTCGATGCTTAAAACTGAAAAAAAATTGGTTGTCTGTAAAGTCGGTTTACTGACGATAGTTGAACGTGACAACTCTCGCTTGCACTTCAAGCCTTACATGGAACGCCTCTGAGCGAGGTAACCGAGGTAACGCCGGATGAGTCATGTTTTTTTGTGCGTGCAGCCGGCTCTATCGCTTTATAAGACGTTGTCACGTCAAAAAACAAAATTGTGGCTGTTACGGCCCCTTGCCTGTCCAGACGAGGGCTGAGTTCCCGGGCCCATAGAGGAACGAGCCCGGACAGGTCGAGGGGGGACCGACTAGTGAGACTACAGTGATCAGTACGGATGACGGTATCCAATCCGAGTCGGATAGTAATATCCGAGTCTCACTAGCCGATCAGTGGAAATAACAGGCGGCTTTTACTAGCACTACTACGGCAATCGTCAACTCGGGCAGCGACAGCCTTCGACATAGACAAGGAAAATAGAAGGCCACTAACCTGGTTGATGCATGCGACGATACTCGATGCGACGCCCCCTGTTATTTCCACTGATCGGCTAGTGAGACTCGGATATTACTATCCGACTCGGATTGGATACCGTCATCCGTACTGATCACTGTAGTCTCACTAGTCGGTCCCCCCTCGACCTGTCCGGGCTCGTTCCTCTATGGGCCCGGGAACTCAGCCCTCGTCTGGACAGGCAAGGGGCCGTAACATTTGGTAGCAGAGCGTGGTTTCGCGCCTTTTGGTTAAGCGGCTTTTACACGTTCGGCGCGTCGATATCGATATTTGTTGCGCGTATTTAATTCGTCGCGTATCTCTGTCGGTCACACGTTTGTAGGCGTGGTACGCCACGTGTCGGACCGATACGCCGCGTTAACGGCCACAGATTATTGTACCGCTACACCACGCGTTTTTGTAGCAACGCCGCGTTTATTTACCGCGTGCCGCGCGTTTGTTAACCGCGACCTTGATTAGCGTTCTGCACGTGTTGGTGTTTGCATCTGTGCTTGTTCTACTTCCTTGTTGTTTTATTTTTTGGTTTCGTGCTTCCTTGTAATTATTCTCGCGCAGTCTCGCCATGCCTTCGCATAAGCCTCCGGTGCGCCGTATGCAGGATGAGCTGCGGTGGGCAGCTAGCGCGCATGCGCTTATTACTCGTCCAGACAGGACGGCTAGCTTGCTCCACCGCCTTGAGCAGCTCCCAGCCAGACGAGCCCATTTTGAAGAGGCCTATTCGGAATTCCTTGCTACAGTGGAGGACGACGAGGCGCGAGAATCGGCCCAGAAGGACTACGAGCAGTTCTTCGAGTTCACAGACGATGTGCTCGAGGCTGGGGCCAAAATGAAGCGCGAGGCTCGACAGAGCATGCTGTGCGAGTCGCCTCGCCCGCAGCCGCAGCCCGCCCTATTGGGTCGGCTGCCTACTTTGGACCTTCCACACTTTGGTGGGCGGCTTCAAGACTGGATGGGGTTCATCTCCATCTTCGACAGTCTAGTCCATACCCGCCGCGACCTATCCCCAGGCCAAAAAATGGCCTATTTGCGGACCTCCCTTCAAGGGGAGGCACTTGGGGTAGTCTGCCATTTGAAGTTGTCTGACGCCAGCTACTCCACGGCCAGAGAACTCCTCGAGAGGCGCTACGCCAATGTGCGCCGCCTTGCTGACGCGCACATGATGGAGTTAATATCCCTCCCGGTTTTGAAAGACCTAGCACGTCTCCGGGAGGTGATCATTGACCCAGTCGTGGTTGCTTGCAACGCCCTTCGACAACTTGACTTACCGGTGGATCAGTGGTCCTTCTGGCTTCTTCACCTGGTTCTGTCCCGCCTGCCTCTCGATCTGCGGATCCGATTTGAAGAGAGGTACGGCGGGGACGGGGCTAATTATATACCCCCGTTCAGTGACCTCTTAAAGTTCCTTGAGGAACAGAGCCGCCAGGTGGAGAATGCCGTGGCCTCGGGAACACCGGCAAAGGAGCCGGCGCGACCGACGCCACCTTCTAAACCCACGACTTCCACCAGGGGTTCCAAGCAGCCAGAATTAGCGCAGGAGACTGGACGCCGCCCAATTCTAAACTTTAGTGGTCTTGCTGCGATCGAGGTGACCCCCTGTCACTATTGCCGTGCTTCCACGCACACGACGACTGATTGCCCTAAATTCTTGGAGAGACCGCCCAAGTCCCGTAGGGCCATCGCTAGGGAGCGCCGTTGGTGCTACTCTTGCTTAGGTCGGCACTTACAACGAAATTGCCAGCACCAACGGCCTTGTCCCCATTGTCAGGGCAACCACCTTCCTATTCTTTGCCTCGACCGCAATGGCGTCGGTAGGCAGGAGGTGGTTGAGCGGACACCCGGCAGGAGTGGAGTCTCCTCACCGGTCACAGGCCCAGCCGATAGAAGGCGTGGTGACACTGTTAGTGCGGCCCCTGGTTTTGATAGGGCTTCACCCCCCCCTCGGGCGGGGGTGCAGCCCTCCAGGGGCGGGGGCGTTCCGCCCTCTGTCAACCCTGAGGGAGGTTTTGCCGTCGCTCAGCCTGATCCAAGGAGGTACTCCCCTCCTCTGGCTGAATACCCCAGGCTGCAGCGACACCTTCCTCGATGGCCTGGACACCCCCTTCCGCACTACGCCGCCCCGCGGCTGTCGTACATGGCCAGACCCCCTCAGACCGGGAGAGACGCTTGGGTGTACCCTGGGGGAACCCCACCTCTTGGTGTGGTCGAAGTTCCCCAAGAAGGCCCTTACGAGCGCCCAAGGCTAGAGGAGTTGCCCGAAAGGGGCAACTCCCGTTGACTTGCTGCTGCCTTGGCTCCCACCACCGCCACCTCACCTGACAATTTGAACGACCATAAGCCGGTCTGCCAGACTGTACTTTTACCAACGGCTTTGGTCAGGGTGTACAACCCGAAGGGTGAGTGGCTTATGGTACGCGCGCTGCTAGATCTCGGATCACAGCGCTGGATTGCGTCGTTGTGGTGGGTGAGCGCTTCGGGGCAAGTCTCATTGCACCTTGTCCTAGCTAAGTGCAAGGTTGCATCTATCAGGTCTCGTCTAACAATTCCTAAGTTGAACTTGTGGAGCCGAACTATTGACCCGGTTACTCAACCACGTCCACGCTTCTTGGAAGTCTCTGGTAAACATGGTGGACGTTTTTGCGTGGTCGGACAGTGAGATTGTCCTGTGTTGGCTTCGGACTTCGGTCCATAATCTTGGCTTTTTTAAATACTCATGCGGGTTGCAATACCCTCTCAGCCATTTTGCAGCGTGAGTTTGGATTTTGGCAGGCCGACGAACCATTCGAAGCGTGATCTTCAACTGTATTGCTTGCTATCGTTTGGAGGCATCCATTGCACAGCTTGTGATGGGTGACCTGCCTGCGGACCGCGAAAAGGCTGCTCGACCTTTCGCCGGTGTTGGAACCAATTTGCCGGTCCTTTCTTAGTGAAGAGCTCTAACCTTAAGAATGCTCGGTCTTTTGAGGCCTACTTGTGCGTCCTTGTTCGCCTTGCAACCAAGGCAGTCCGCTTGGGACTTGTCAGTGCCCTCAGCACGGAGGCGTTCGTGGCCACTCTGGGCCGCCTCGTGAGCCGTCGCGGCCTACCCGATTTGGTTCGGACCGACTGCGGGACTAATTATAAGGGAACCAATCGTTATTTGAAGGAGGTCGTCGACCTCATTGTTGAGAGCAAGCACTGTGTAGGCACCGTCATGTCTAGAATGGGAGATCTTGTTATGCTTAAAGAATCTAATCTACTCCCACTATTTGCGTCGTGGACGCATTGTTAAACTGTTATTTGGATCGGATGGCGTTCCGCGGGTGGCCAAGGTATTTGTAGGGGACTCAGTATTGCAACGTGCCGTGGCCACGTTGTCCCAACGGCCTATTGATTAGCGAATCTACATTCTTAGATTCGGAGCGGGGGATTGTTTACGCCAGGGTAGCTGGCGCGCGCGCCGAGTCTTTTGTTTGCATTGAATAGTGCGCTCCCTCGCTAACCCGCAGAGGCGCTTATCTGCGTGTCCCGCTCACGCCTCGGTTACGAGAGTTTTTTTTTGTGCCTGCAATGACGCGGCGATTGCGGGGCGCGCACAGTACCGAATCGGAGTCAGCTAGCAACAGCCGTGCGTGCGGCTGGGTTTTTTGCGGCGCCCTTTTGCCCCGGCGGTTTGTACCCCAAGAAACGTACGTCTTGGGACCGCGACAGTTTTATATGGGGGCGCGACCTTTTGTGCGTATTTGTGAACTCATCTTGTGGAGCGAGTCTGCTGTCGACCGACAAACTTAGCGGTTCCCCGCGCGTGGCTGACGTAATTTTGATCACGTGTCGTCTTTGAAACGCGTAGTCGCGAGACGTAAATTACCTACTACGTTTGAGTAGCCACGTTTATATTTGCGCGGGTGTGTAGTCATAGAATATTTGCGCAACGGGACGTCCGTTTTTTGAGGCGCCTGAGTTGTTTTTCGCTCCGCGGTTTTGTTTGCCCAGACCTGATTGTTTTGGGACCGCCTCGCCCTGCACTGTGATATCGCTGGGTTTTTGGACATTGCACGCGTGTTTGGGACATTGACTAGTTGTTGTGCCGGCCTTTGTGAGTTCGCTACGCTCGCCGGATCTACCTAGTAACACGCGTGCCCAGCTGCGTTTAGCGGCGATAAAGTTCGCGGTAGTTAAGTAATTGTAGACCGCGCTGTCATTGACCGCTGACCTTGTGTGTCGTGAACCACGTACTTTATTTTATTCGCTTGAGTGTTTGTGGGAGTTGAAGCCAGCCTGAACGTTCGACATATTTTGACCGTCGCGTTCATTGTTGCGGGTCGCGACCCACTGTGCTGCTGCATTGAGCACTCCACTCATAGGAGGCGAACGAACGATTGGAGCTGTGTTCGTGTTTGACGTGTCTGGGAGCTGATTGGTGCAGAGGACCTACGGTTGCAAGCCCCACACACACACCTACACACCCCTTTACACTTTCACGTCACATACTGTCCCACATCCACTACAGGGGGCGTCGCATCGAGTATCGTCGCATGCATCAACCAGGTTAGTGGCCTTCTATTTTCCTTGTCTATGTCGAAGGCTGTCGCTGCCCGAGTTGACGATTGCCGTAGTAGTGCTAGTAAAAGCCGCCTGTTATTTCCACTGATCGGCTAGTGAGACTCGGATATTACTATCCGACTCGGATTGGATACCGTCATCCGTACTGATCACTTGTAGTCTCACTAGTCGGTCCCCCCTCGACCTGTCCGGGCTCGTTCCTCTATGGGCCCGGGAACTCAGCCCTCGTCTGGACAGGCAAGGGGCCGTAACAGTGGCATTAAAAATAATATCAAAATCACTTGTTTTCAAGTATTGCATTTTAATTTCTGCTTAAGTTAAAATAAAGCATACAAATAATTGTTATGTTTTTAATATTTGCACTAGTATGATAAATTATTACGTATAACAAAACTAACTACTTGTACACAATATTTCCTTTTGCAAAAACATTCTTGAATAATATTTGTTTACCTCATCCTTTATCTATCCGCTTATACACAAAACTGGTCTTGGAAACACATCAAGATATTTCCATCCAGTCCAATACTAGTCCGGTCCATTATCTCTCCGAGCTGATAAATCAGGCATTCTCAACCGTTCTCAACACAAGGATCTTTCAGCTGTCAGTGCGGAATCTTACAGGACAGTACCGGGCTAGTTAGGTATTGACGTCCAGTAATAAAGCATTGCAGGAATGATGGACAATATACAATGGAGAGAGGGTACATTGTGAACCATTGTTAAAGTGAAGTATGTGCGGTCTTTGTGGAGCTGTGGACTTGTGGACCATTCACTGGACACTTTTCAAAAGTAAGCACCAATGAGTAATATATGTGTGCTGCAGTGGATATCCATTGCATGAAATGATGACAACATGAACGATGCATAAGCATGAAACATTGGAGTGACCCAACATGTAGTCAAACACGAATAGGCATGTAAAATAATAACTAATATAGTTTTTTTCGGTAATACCGATGATCAGCAATTAATGATGACTCCAAAAAATGTGAATGATTTGGACACATAAATCAAACGTAGCGTAAACGTATATTAAACGCTTTAATAGTGGAGGTACTAAATACGAGGAGAACCCCTCGGCCCTCACATATAAAATGAATTCCTTGAACAGCATTTATTGGCAACCCCACGAGATAATTGGCCAGTTTTTGCACGAATTTCATTCATATTTCGGTGTTCACACGTGTATGAAAACAAAAATAAAACAAATCACACGATGTAATCCGTGAAAAGGATTAAAATTTGTACGGAGTTAAGGTGACCCCATATGAGGTGCAAGAACGTATACGAATGTTATCAAAATAGGTTAGATCATCCAAGTATCAAAATGACTCACATGTGGTACAACCACTGTGAACATGTTGTGAAATGATTGATATACATTTACGTAAATATTTTTTAATTTTTTTTTAGTAAATTATAATTATTGTACAGTTACATAACTGAAAAAAAGAAAATTGATGATCTAATAAACCATGGGAATGTTGAGATGCTCACCGCAAAACTGAGATCAAATAAGTAACTAAGATATTTTGATCCATGTGTCCATAATGGGTGACGAATGGCGGAATATACCTGTACCCGGGTTCGGTCATCTCATATAGCATGGTTCACATACGACCGTGTGAAGTTCTGCTCCGGTGGCCGCGACGTCTTCAATATCGTCTTGTACGACACGGTTCCTTGAGTCCATGGGAACTGTTATTTTGGACTTTTGTACGACTCCATTATTCATACCTTTTTATCCGATATACTCCACTGATATCTCCGGTGATGATTTTTACAAAATATTAAATAATGTTTAATTGAATTAGAGACAAAAACAATGAATTAATTTCATAATATATTTAATTTTAATAAACTTTGTTTTAAGGTGAATACCAAAGCTAGGTTAAATTATGCGGTTATATCACAAAAATGATTTTTTTAATGCTGCTACACGTGTTCAGTTTTATCGCATTTATATGTTTAATATCCAGAACCCGAATTTGACATCAAATTACAAAACAGACTATAACTATTCTCCCAATAGGACAGGTCTAAGTTACGATTCGCAAATAATGATTATGAACGTGATGTAGTTGTTTTTATCACATAAGCAAATCATATTGAAAAGCCACAAGATTAAAGTAAGAAGCTACCAATTAAGTAGCTTTAAAATTTTAGAATTTCAAAATTTTGAGATCGATTGTACTGATTCCTCCCCATTTAAAAGCATTATTGTAAACACTTTCTGATGCCTCTCGTAAGTGGGCGGGCGCATTACCATAATACTCAAACATTAAAGAGCTAAATAGAGCCAATTGTCCCCCAATAGCCCGCATAAATCCACGACGCTCCCGATGCGTCACAGTGCCTGCCCACCGCGGTTCCCACGTTGACCTGACCCGGCAATTTATTGGCCCTCCGCCTTCGCAACTACCTGTGACCGCAGGTGCACCTTAAGAATATAGGGCTGGCACGAGCCAAAATAAATACATAAAATAAAATAAATAAATGTTCTTTATTGAAAGGCAATGTACCCAGTTAACCAATTTACGTGAAAATATTAAATAAAAATAAAAACATTAATGATAATATGAGAATATTAATATAAATAAAATAGAAATATTATTGTAATATAATAATATTATGTGCTTATTTTCGATTCGCACTGCGATGCGGTATCCAAGTGGTCACACATTGTATGAAGGATCTCATTATGAGAGCAACGAATTCGCTCCCAAAAGGTTGCTATACGCGAAGGTATTATTGCGAAAAAGTCGGGCAAGAATGCCGAGGCGAACATGTTAGACGCACTGCAAAATCGTGGCAATTTCATCAGGATGCGGTAGGCTGCATCATTGTACTGCACCCTGATGGCACTATACGAGCGTCTGGTGTACCCAAACCATAGATGGCAAGTGTACAAATTTTGACAGAACGCTCGAAATAACATTAGACAACGTCTTCTATATCGATGAATGGAAAAAGCATGACTCAGTATTACGTTCCACCTGAGCCATGCAAACGAGAGCGTGGAGCAAGTGATAGAGAGGCACAATCGGCCTAAGCGTTTGGTTTGAGACGCCATGTTTTCGAAATTATCACGTAAAATTATCGTCCGTAAACCGACTTCAAGACAGCCATTTTTTTTAGTGTGACACAACACCCTTTTGATTTTGACTGTTAATTAATTTAGAAAAACCTTATTCTTTTAAGAAATACGGATGTTTATAAATTTTGACATTGTGGTCGATTCTGTTGTGCAAAATCTCTAAACTGAACTAATTTATAATAGTGCTATCTTTTTCAAACTGCTCCCTATACAAAAGGATAGCACTATTTTAAATTAGCTTAATTTAGAGATTTTGCACAAGAGAATCGACCACATTGTATCATTAACTCGGAAGTCAGGTCAGCAATATTGAGACTGTATTTTGTGTAAGTATAATGAATTACTTATTTATTAAGGCCATTTATGGCCATTTCAATCACCAGATAGACTATCTGAGGAATAAATTTGAAACATATGCCATACAAAATCTGTCAAAACGTCATATTTTTTCGTTACTTAACGATTATCTGACGATTGAAAAATCAGCCCTGAGAAAAGTAATCATTTATAGTATGGGTCAATTGTAGAGCTAAAAGCACAAGTTGCAACCCTATTATCGGGTAAGTGTACGATGTTGTGTGATTTTCTTAAGTCGTGGACACATGAGGTCATAGTTAAATAAGTAAAAACCTGGGGCGTTATGGGAAGTGAGCACGGTAACTTCACCATGTTATGTGCATCAAGCTTTACCGACCCGTAGTTTTTGTACGCAATTATCATAAGTTATGAGTAAATTAATTGCACATTTACCTGTTCAGATTTATAGAACACAATATATTATGGGAACGAAATAATTAATTAAAGTCAACAAAAAATTAAAGACAATGATTCATTTTTAGTTATTGTTTCATTAAATTTTAAAAATTTATGTATTTATCAAGTTTAAATATGATGATGTGGAAATTTTTAGTTAAAAGAAGTACCTATGTATCCAAATTATTTTTAAAAATTAAAATAATTTCACAATAAAATATATTATGGCGATAAATATATTATGATGATGTATTGAATAAAGAAGAAGAATATTTTAATGACTTTAAATAGTATTGTTTTCATTTAAGTAACAGAAAGGGTATGTAATTTATGTACATTTAAACCATATTAATTGTCGCCTCATCAAGAAAATATGTATATTAGCCATTGTGTCACAAATTGCGCTTATTTTCAGGATACAAAAAGTAACAACAATTAACAGCAATAACGCAGAAGGATATACTTGCAAGAAGCATGTGAATTATCAATAGAAAAAACTGTAATAACACCGCTATTGTTCCAGCAAGGATAACAAGTTTTTATTGAGTTTCGCAAATCAATTGTTTATGTCAGTTTCCGTGATTGAGAAAACGCGAATATATTATCCTTCAATGATATTCTTTACTATGCTGCCATGATTGAAAATAGAACAGTTTGTCACATAATGTACACATTTTTGCACAACACTAGTAAAAACACTAGTAAAAATCAAATATCAGGTACCTAAAATACGACCAAAAGAACACAATAAATTATGAATAGCTACTAGATGATAGCTACGAATATATTACTACAGAATTAAGTACAAATAGGTATAAGGGCGGTCAGATGGACAGATAGACAAAAGACGAGAGTTCTTTAAGGGTTTCGTTTTGTAACTTAAGATAAATAATCTGCAAAAAACAAATATCAGTAAAGAACTTACAGCGTGAACTAAACGTATAATGCAAGTTATCACGAACCTACGACCCTTTTTCTCACGATCACGGTCAAGGAGCAGCGATTTTTCCACTTCGCTGAACGAGACGACGACGTCAGTATTTACAACTAGTTTTTATAAAGAAAATATAACAACAATAGAAAACTTTGCGACATGAACCATAATAATCAATGGTTGAAGAAGATAAAGCCTAATCAAGTTAAAAGCCTATCAATGAAGTTAAATATTATAATATCCAAATCTGATACCCTTTTGTTTATAAGAAAAAGACGCGGTAAATACTGAGGTCCTAGAATTACAAAACTAATACTTGCGAAGATTTTGGCAGTTTACATATTATTTGTTGCGTTTCTAGTCCAAATTAGTCATTCTTGAGACCACTGAAGAGTGAACACAATGTACTCGTAAGTCAATAATAGATTGTACATCGTTAATGAATTAAAGTTCTTCAAAACCGTTCTGTGTTTATAATGAAGGTTTTTCTCGCAATAAAATTTCGATCAGATACTTATTTCACAACTTACCTTTATATGCGTCATCCTATGGTAATACAGATTCGAACTGGCCGTGAACCTCTTCCCACAATGCTGGCACTGGTGCGGCTTTTCCCCTGAATGTATTCGTCTGTGAGTATTCAAACTGCTTGATGTGCTGAAGCCTTTGTTGCAAACCATACATACATGCGGTTTTTCTCCTGAAAGAAAATTTGACGTCAATCATACAAAAACTAGAAATAAAATAAAAAAGCTAAATTCTGTTCCATTAGTGCTATTCAAGATTTCACAGTACAGCGCATATCTTTGACTAATTCTGAAGGTATTAAATTATAGACAGTAGTGGGTGATGATGCTGTTAGGGGGTATGTTAAAGATGCGGTTGGATATTTACCTGTATGTGTCCTCATATGCCTTTTTAATAACGATGGTCGGTCAAAAGCCTTCCCACAAACTTCACATGGTAATAACGCACGTTCAGACTTCGCAGGCCTTCTTTGGATTTTTGGTGTCATTTCTAGTAATTCATTCGATGAAGCCACTGATGATGATGTCAGGGAATCACCAGATATTGACTTGTGTTCGTCTTCCGGGCCTGATGGAGGGGATATTGGTAAAAGGACTCTAGACAGAAGGGACGTGGAAAGGTCTAGTGGAGTATCTGAAACAGAATCTACGATTAGTGAAAAAAACTTATCACGAATTCCTATGTAGATCCAAGGATTGGGACAAAATAAATAGTTAGTTTCAGAATGGGTAATCGTGGGGTAATCAAAATCTGGTAAGAGGATATGGGTATTGTTCCAATCTGGATACTTGATTCGTAAAGTTTTTGTCTCATGTACGTTTTATCTAAAGCAAGTTACTTTAAAAGTTTGATGGACTGACCGCAAAAAAACTAAAATCGTGTTGCCTTAAAAGGTTGGCGCTAAGCCGATGAATCAGTGGGTGTATTTTAATGCCATTCAAATTTTTCACCATTAAAAACAGTGATTCAATCAGAGCGCAAGATTTAATGAACCGATTTATTGACGACCGTTAAGAAGTTATGGCATAGTCTAGACAGTTTAGTTATATGTTAGAAAACTTGTTTTTGTTGGTTTGCCATGTCAGTCTTGTGGCTATTTTCTTCTGTTATGAAGTTTTAATATTGCTTTCCCATCAGAATATGAAAAAGAAGGGAACTAATAATCAAAAATCTCCTTTATTAGACTTAGATTGGTTCCGTTGACCAAAATCAATCTAGAGGATGTTGTTTGACATGCAGAGAGCGCATCTTCGTGAAATGAAATACCTATCTATAACGTAAACATAAGTTATGGATATTAAATAAATCTTAGATCTGCTATTCACCTTGGTCGGTAGATGAAAGGCATTAATTGAGTGTTTTTGTACAAGATCAAAGGATAGGTTATCGCTTGGTAAAGTACTCAACACGATTTCTTGAATTACTCAGTATGGAATGAACGTCAAAAAGATATCATCTTTGTGGACAGATTTAGAATTTAATGCAAATTTATTATCTACCTTTTAACAGAGTTCTGCATTTTCATTTTCAGTGTGAAGTTATAGTTACTTACTAATAATATTGAATGTTTAATTAGGTTTTGTTCAAATAACATTCTACTAACTTCTGCCATATCTACAACTTGGTACAATAAGGTAAGGGGTACAATGTTTGATTCAAAATCTTTATTATAAAAAGAATTATATTCGTTATAAGAACGAAAGGCATCTCTAGACTTGATTGATATAAATATTTCGAAAAATAATTCTTCTGCATTTTCGTAACATCAAAATTGAATTTGCACTACAAAGTATGTAGAGTACTAATATAACTAATATATCTTCGACTGCATTTTCAGTTGACATCAAGTCATATTGCACTTATAGCACTAACATGTGAAGAATGGCGACAATATATAAAAACTCTTTTCCATCTTAAGGGGATTTATTGAATTTATTTTTGTCCTTCTCACTCTCACGGATACGTTGATAAGTGCGACATGCAGCGTCGCGGAAGAATATAACAGAAAAACGACCTTTTACCTAATTACTCAAAAACTAAGAGATCAAAATCAAAAATCTGTTTCTCAGCATTTTTGGACATTATTATTACCGACATTTTAAAACAAAAATTACAATTACATTATGTAGTTTCCGAAAAAAATAGAAAAACTTAGATTTTGGAGCAACTTTTGGGAGAACTTTCTATCGAGAAAATTTTATCCAATCGTGTTTCCGCTTCGTAGCGATTTTAGATTAAAGACCCAAAATACATGACGTGTAAATTTGAAAGTAAATTTCTTTATAGTTTTTGAATAAAACTTCATTCAAAATCGCTTAAATACGGCTTCTACGCCGTTAATACAGCCTGTGAGCTGTGCACTGTGAGCATTTTGTGTGAAGTTTTCAATGTAAGAAAGCTTAGCATTATCGATATTTTTATACACATATAGGTCGTTTCCGCCGACAGCTGCATCGGCATCGGGATTATCGATGCGTCTGCGATCGGATCTCTTTAGCGGGACAAACGCGCCGCTTTCGTTATCTGTATATAACTTAACTGCGGTTAGGGCGTGTTTACGGCGGCGTGATATTTTAATTAATTCTACTCATAGATGTCCTGTCATTGATTGTTTTCATTTGTACAATAAAACTGTATTTAACACTATACAAATTATAATAGTATACCTACTTCATGTTAAGATATTTTCTTGATGTAATTTAATTAATTCACGATTTAATTTACGTATAAAATGTATGGCATAACTAACAAATGTCTCGATAAAGGCATATTAGAACTTAAATTATTTCTATTTATAAACAACTATAACTGCATTAAATTCGAGGCAGGTACATCTAGCGCTCAACGAAAAGTGGAGGGAATAGCTGTGTCACGCGGTGAAATGCGACTGGTGAGCCAATCAGATCAGATCAGATCCCCAACCCGGTGATAAGACCAACTGAAGGAAACTGGCGCCCTTACATTTTACGAAGCAGTCCACATTGCTGCAGACAGAACACGGTGGAAAGAGATCATACACCGCAGGATTACTCGCCGTGATTGATGGTCAAGAACCTCAGTCATGAGGACCGGTCGAAGAGTTAGAGAACAAGTCGTCAGTAAAATTTGTACTAGCAAAACAACAATTAACACATTCATTACATAAAACTATTTAACCGCATCGAAAGCGGCACGAAACGTCGTTATACGGCTAACGAGAGTCATTTACAGATGTCACGCGCCCTTTATCGACGTAAAAAGACGACCGACTACCGAACCAAGGGAATCCTTTGAGACGCCGCCGCAGTTTATGGAGAGGTGACAAGTATGCGGCGATAGGTACTACACCGATTTTATATTAAAATCGTACTGTAAATTATTGCTGTAGGTCGCAGCTATGCAAACCAGTTACTTCTTCAGAAACGGGGTAAGAATATCGAATGATTCTAAGTGTAGATGACTGTTTATAATATGGACTGGTTGTTATAGGATTCATTGAAAACAAGTCCGCATATTGTGATCTTAATCGTAATATTCTGTCACTGTGGAAACTATAATAGGTAGTTTGTTTACAAGTTTTTCATGCAAATAAGTTATCGTTCAAGAAATATTAAAAAAAGGAGTTTTTTTCCGTATTCCTGTCAGCAAAGCCTTTCATTTGATACCCATAATGTAGAAGTGCGTAAAAATAACAAATCCGCCATGTTTGATTTTAAATAACGTCATACTGCTAATCATGCTAAGTCATCGAAACTAAACGTGTACTTATACAAAATTTCTACTCAGCTTCAAAATCGCGTTACATTTATTACATTTTCAAACTGTAAAATGGGGGCAGGATACGTAAAAAAAAATCTCATTGGCTACTCATTTATATGACAGGTTAATGGTAGGTATGTTTTATTTTTACCGATGCAATATTTATACAGGTACCTACCTACTTAATAGAAATTTCATTTCAACAGTCGGATATCCGTTCTAACTCGATAAATAATATGTCTATTAGGCATGATTGAACAGTGCATATTGAAGAACTGGTAAAGTTGGTCATGATTACGGATCATAATCGAAATTATAACAGGTATAGCAAATATTGTGAGATAGCTAATGTTAATAAATTATAAGTAGGCACACTCAAATTGATACGATTTCATGCGTCGTCTATCGCCAGTAACCGATTGTTACTAATAATTACGTTATGCTGTGCCACTTTCACCGACATTCGGTCGTTATGGCCACCTGCTAAATAAAGTTCCTATATCGTGTATGTTCAATTATAGATATTACGAGTATGTTTCGCTTTTCGTTCTTCGCTTTACGTACGTTGCACAGGTGTTTGCATTTGTGTATCTGTATAACTTAGGTACACGGTACACCAAACGATGTCCGAAAGAATTATGTAAAAATGTGTAAAAATCTGAAAATCTCTCTATGGTACCGAGTAGGTGAAGTGGTAAAGTTTAAACTCAACAGTCAACCATAATTTGAGATATTGAAAAAAAAAATTGGTTGCCTGTAAAGTCGGTTTAATGACGATAGTTGAACGTGACAACGTTTTCTTTATCGCTCGTTCCGCGCTCGCGAGGTAACGCCGGTAACGCCGCATGAGCGAGGTAACGCCGGATGAGTCATGTTTTTTCGTGCGTGCAACCGGCTCTATCGATTTATAAGACGTTGTCACGTCAAAACACAGATCAAAGAATAAAGTTTAAATTTTTACTTCCGACTTCAATAAAGAAGGAGGTTTTTAATTTGTTACCTTAAAATTTCATACCTTTCTGAATGAACCGATTTTGATGATCCTTTTTTTGTTGTTCTATTTTAATTTGGTCCAGTTCTGACAATGGCATCGATGAGGATACCATAATGTGCTTTAAATTTGCATTAAGTATGTGCGCAACAAATGGACGAATAACTCAATATCACGCCAACCGATTTTGATGATTCTTTTTTTGTTGGAAAGGATATACCTACTTTACCTAAGGGTGGTTTAATGAGAGCGGAAATCGTTCTTATTTTTTGTGATTATTTTGCACTATTTCAAAAATAAAGTTATCTAGGTACTTAGGCGTTGTCAATCAAAAAAGTTTGCTTACCCTCCAATATAGAGTCCATCGTCTGTCTATACAAATTATTCCTCATCCTTACAAAGAACAGTTCTTCGGGTCTCTCCGGAAGATAGTACACCACCAGCTCAGTGTGTGCAGACACGGGTTTGACGGCTTCATACACCGGCTCTCCCTTTACTTTTGTACAGACTAGGTTTACCTAGAACAATTTTTATTTACTTATTAGGATTGAATATAAAAACCATATAAAAATAAAGGTCTGCTATAGATTTTTGAAAGTCCAGATAAATGGACTAACAGAGAACCTATGTAGGTGATATACAGACTTTTTTTATTGTTATTGATAGGCTAGCGCTTGACTACAATCATGACTGATGGACAGAAATGATGAACTCTAGGATAGAACGTGCTTGGCTAGAAAATGCTTATTCACTCTTTCTTCTCTTGAAGATTACTTGGCTGAAGCTTGAAGGTTGTTCCATAGAATCCATACCTTAATTTTACGTATATTGAATAATATTTTAAAAGCAGTAGTAATTAATCTTAATTAACGCAGAAGATTACAAAACCATCGACACTTTCCTCACGCTCTCTGAAGTGTTTTAGTTAGGTCAATAAAGGTTAAGTGTTTTGTTATTATGAAATTGGAAACAACTTACTTGAGGTCCATAATTCTCCGATACTCGGAGAAACCGCACCCAATTACAATGTCGGACTTGGATGCCACCAGATGTGCAGACCTCATCAAATAGACCGAATCTGTGACGTACCTGTAACAAAATAAAAACCTTGATGTCGAGATTGTTGATCGTGCAACTTTCTTACTCATTACTTACTCGCAGCCGCTATTAAACGGTGTTTCATAAATTCCTTGGAAGAACCATGTATTTTTCCGGGATTATAAGTAAAGAGGGTCACCCAGCCTTGGTAGTTTTTTTTGGTAAATACGATATTTTCTAAAAATTTATCCCGAGACTCAAATTATATGGTACAAGAATTGCTCGTTTAAGGATATAAGATGCATATTTTTGTCCATATGTGTGTATTGTCTATTTGCATTGCAGTTTTAGACAAATATTTTTAGTAGTTATGGGGTAAGAAAAAACAGATATGCCCTGTTTGACGCACAAACAAACCATCGCATTTATAAATTTAGTGAGATATATGCATTCAGTAAAGAAATATAAGTCAGAATATATAAATATAAGGATAATAGAACGTAGACTATACAGCAATTAAAATATCATAGTCTGTGATCAGCTTATAGCTAGGCGAACCGAAGCTTGGTTATAGAATCAAATACGAATTGATAAAGAACGATTAGAAGCGGTCTTTCTGAAATGACTGCGTATCTGAAATGATCTTCTCTTTCGTATTTCGTACCTAACTCACTATCTTTATAACTATTTATGGTCTAATTTTGCATGCCTTTCAGAAACTAAGTTCTAAATAAGTGTAGCTTTTTATTGGAATTACTTAAAAAGCATAAAGTTCACATGTTACTACATTTCGATAAGAGTTTGTATTATTTTTATCTATGTATTAATCGTTTTTCAACCGTTTAATATACCTTATCAAATCCAATATTCCTTGGTAAACGTTTTCTTTGAAGACACCGCAGTTTAATTAGAGATACTGGTAAGGTATCGGATGAAAGACGCGTTAGTAGATACTTTAAGTGCAATATGCATAAGTGTTATCACGCATTTAAATCGCGGTTACTTATTTTGATAGCTTTAATTCCCGTTTAAGTTTTATAAATTATTATAAATCTTAATCTTAACTAATTTCTAAAATTAAATCGATTTAGTGAAATCAAAAACTGGGCCTGTAGCGGGTACATGGTCGTTGAGCCTCGGTTAAAGTAGTAGCGTAAGGCTTTACCGAATACTAACTATTATACTCTTGATTAGTGCAGGAAGGCAGTACTTACTTGAATTTTCAGAAATAGTTGAGTAAACCTCTGATATTATATTTTGGGAATATAAATAAAACACAAGTGCGGCGAACATTACAGAATCTCCGTAAATATTATGGGACTAATATTTTTTTCACTTCAATAATCATAATTTGTGCCCTAATAGTTTAATTAGATTTGAATCTTAATCTACTTATTATATTAAAAAGAAATTAGCAAAGATTTTTGTTATAGACAACAAGTATTATCGATATTATTTCTTACTTAGGCATTCAATTTCCCGGTTATTTACGTGTCAAAAAATTTACCGCATCTCAATTACCCTGAAGTGTAAAGCATTGAAAGTTTAACACAAGTACAAATTAGCGTTGCCCTGATGTCTGAAATTTTGCTCCGTAACTTAATGTACCAGTGCTGCCTGTACCAGTTGCAGTGGTGGCAAATTATGTACCCAACACAAGTATACTCTTACACGCATAAGTTATACATTCATGATCGTTTTTAAACAGAAGCCAAAATGGTCGCCTGCCGCGGGCCTGCATTACTGGCTGTGTGTTGCGTTGGTCAAATTTAGTGGTGGTGTGTTTCCATTGTCAATTCTTACGCTCCTATTATTTCTTACTTCCTTTCATTTAAAATTGTAAATCTAAAAGTACGTTTCTTTTTGTCACTGGATGGACTCTTAACAAGTATTCCAGATGCTACACTGGTTGCGAACATCACATGACAGAAAAATGTGGGACTCTCTAGAGGACGAAAATTGTGCTCGGTTTTGATCTATAGTGGGTTCAAAAATACATGCACAACAAACGTATTTTTTTTAAAAGGTATTCTGGATAAATCGAATTAAAAATATAAGAAGGTTGCATTTTATTTCAGTTGGTTACATTATGTAACCATGATCCTCATATTATATGATCCTCCTTGACGTTTTCGCCAATGACGAACCTGGCTAAATTTGTACATGTGAACGATAGTGGCTGGCATTTGCATAGAAAACTCTGCATTGTGGTGTTTCTAAAAATGAGATCGTTATGATATTTAAAGCAGCTTCTTTATTATTATGGAAATCGAGATTCTTTAAATGGCTTCTCATTCTTCAATTCACTTGTAAATTGTAACACACGTCATTTTCACCGGCCAAGGGACAATTGCCGCACGTAGCCTGTATTTGTCCGACAATGGAAACTCAACAGCATGATTGCGTGGCTCGAGGCGATTATTTGGCTCACTTCCACCAAATTGCATCGCGCACGAGCTATTATGAACAGGAATGTACGCCGAGTGGGGAGTCTCGTTAGAATACGCTATAAGGTTTCATGGTCTAGGTATGTTTCTTAAGTAAAATTAAGTGTACGGAAGTGGGCTCATTTGGTTTTTTCTTACACGTTACAAGCTACTTCTTCTGATGTTAAGTGATGATGGAGGCAAAGATTACTTTAATGCTTCAACGCTCGGCGCACTTTTGCAGCACCTTCAATCAAGTTAATATGACAGAAGTTGCTCCAATGTGGGTATATATATATTTTTTTAAATAAATATATGTACGGGATCGCAATCTAGCCCCAAAGTAAGCGATAGCTTGTGTTATGGGTGCTAGATGACTGATAAATATACATACATAAATATAATATGTATATTGAAAAACACCCAGACCCTGGAAAACATTCATGCTCATCACACAAACATTTACTAGTAGTGGGAATCGAACCCACGACCTCCGGCGCAGACGGCAGGTTTGCTACCACTACGCCATTCGGTCGTCAATGTCCACTTGATAACATGATAAAAGAGCAGTAAACAGGTGTTATTACCTTGTTGACACGGCGCTTGCGTGCAATACCGACCGTGACCAGTTAGCGTGTCGGTTCACGCCTCGGTGTACCACGTGCCTTACTGGGGGTGGTCGCTAGAGCGTGTAATCGTTTAGCGTTTAGCATTCATGACCTGTCTCTATCAATTAATCTTATTTGTATAAAGTGTACATTGAAACCAGACGTCTACTTTGCTCTAATTCCATGTTTAACACAATAAACCCCAACAGCAAGATACATTTACTTTTATTAATTAACAAAGATAATGTGGTCGATTCTGTTGTGCAAAATCTCTAAACTAAACTAATTTAAAATAGTGCCATCCTTCGGGAGCAGTTTGAAAAGGATAGCACTATTTTATTTAGTTATTAGTTAAGAGATTTTGCACAACAGAATCGACCACAATAGCTACAAATGATTACTCATCTTGAATATGAATCCATGGGTTGATTTTACACTCTAAGCTTATTGGTTACAAGTTATCAGGGCATAGCCGCACGTCACTTGTAAATGTTAACATAAAACCAGACAAAAGTAATACTTCAACATCATTAAATTTTATTAAAGTTAAAGTTTTTTTTTTTAAGTTATAGAACAAATAAACAAAGGTAAAATCATATAAGGCGGAAACAAGCCATACAAATCCGGTAGATACACAAAGAAAATTTTTCATATTAGCGATATTTTTAATCGACTTAAAATACGAAAATAAAGCTCAAAGCTCAAAGTTCGAATTCAGCTCAAAGTATTTAAGAAAAATTCTATAATTTAAATTCGATCCATGGTGTTTTTTTCGGGAAATTAGCATATATATAGTAAATTAAAAGACAAACACCCTGTTGGTGACTCCGTATTGATTTTGATAGCTAAGCTACGGTTTGAAGAGATAGTACGATACTCGTACAGAGCAGTTACTCGTTCTACTTGTTATAGACGTCTGCATAGGTTATGTCTTTACACTGTTATTTGTATCAAATCGTAGCACTGTCTGTCAATTGGTTCACAATCACAGCGGGGTTCGAAAGAGAGGCAATTTCGAACATGACTATGCCACTTGTTTAGACACCCTACAGCCACGACCCAAGTTACAAGCGAAAGCGAACATAATTTTTCACATAAACTTAACTAACAGAAAAGTTAACTCTTATGAAAAGTCTAAATTCTAACACTAAGGTCCAGTTACTTGACTTAACTTTCACCGAAAAGTTACAGATAAATATTGCAGCCTGGCTCCTATCTCTTTCGAAATAAGAGTCAGACCGCCATATTTAACTATAACGTTTCGGTTTAAGTTAACTGTTAAGTCAAACAACCGGGTTTAAGTTTTTAAAGCACCGAGAAGAACTGGCAAGTAACTCGGCACTTGCTCTTTTCAAAATGTCATTATACAGCTTTTACTACATTGTATGACTGTAAATTACATGATTTTTTTGATATCTCGTGAGGAGACGGAACCATATCCTTATCATTCCAAGTATCCTTGTCATTAAGAATTTTTTCAATTAGTAACCCTGATTTATAAGTGATGTTTTTGGCCGTCCCTTTAAACCTATGCATAGTAAACAAGTAAGTCTAAATAAGATTTTTCGAACAAATTAATAATAAAACAATTCAAGGTAATAAAAAATGTCAGCAACACAAGACTCTCCCCTATCAAGTTGCATGGGAGCTTCTGGATTCAATGGAAAAGTAGAGGTTTCCAGATAAAATATAGGCCTGTATCTAACAATGTACGTTCATCAAGACGATGTGGTACAATAAATAATATCTATAAAACTATTAAGGTCCTGTATCTTAGACCAGCCTCCAGCCGCTGTATCCAGTTGCAGTAATACGCTATTATTACTGTTTACCCGCGGCCTACACGACCACCAATCTGTACCTACATTTGCGTAGCACCGCGCACGCGCTGCATTGACGCATGGCACACCGTACAATTGCTGCTAGAAAATCTATACCTATGCATGTAGTCAATTGATATTTTTTTCTAGCACGGTTCACAAAAAGTTTTACTTATTACAAGCTTTTGTTAGTCTCAAGTGTCCCGGTGACTGCCTGTGATCAGATTATGCAAGTTTTACTATAGGGCTAGAATTTTCATTCATAATTAGTAACTCAATGTTCCAAATAAATAAAAAGCATGGCGTGAGAAATTCAGGATTAGCTCCAGAGAATTCTTTAACTGAGAAAGGCTGATTTTTTACGAAAATAAAGGTATTTTCAGATTATTTTTACCCTGTAACATCTACTCTATACAAGTCAGGTGCTGCAAACACTATAACTATATAGTCAGGTGCAATATTGGTTAAGGCTCGTCACGGTCTGATATACCACGTGGTCGAGGGGTGAGCAGCAGACTATATCATTGCACGATAAAATCTACCACCTGGAACTACTCTATAAGCAGGATTGTCATTTAAAACGAAACTTGTTACGCTAACACTCCACAACATCTGAACTAATTGGACTGTATGGAATGGAACTTGACTCTGAATTAACACTGCTACTAATTTTAACGAAAAACTAAATAAACCTTTTTTTTATTTATTCCACCATTGTTGGAGATCAAGACTATAATCTGTTCCAATAGCCGTCAAACATTACACCTCTTTCTCAGTTTTTACATATTCGTGACAGAGTCAGTCCATTTAATTAGCACAAATAAAATGTTACGAGTAATCCGAGCTTTTTTTATAACAATGCAAATTGCCTAAAAGGTTCTTATTGGCGGCCGGTAGTATAGTGTTTTGTTAACCTAAATAAAAAAATCGGTAAACCAGTATTGTTCCTTGCAAGGTACGTCACGGTTCGGTATACCACGTGAGGGGTGGGTGCCAGACCGTGGCATTGCCGGATTAAATTACCTGTTTACACCTGTTTTGACGTTGTAAGGATTTCAATTCATTCATTTCACCCTTCTATAAAATGTAACTCGATTATTTTATTTGTATTTTTTTTGCAATTAATAACTGATGTTGCGTCTTGTTTAGCGTAACTAGGTCATTTACTCCAAGCTATGCAAAGATTTATATTAATTCTGGGTTTAATTGTTAAAATGTCCAATAGACATTTTAACTTTAGTTAAAAATGTCAATATTTAACCCGATGTTTGCAGAAGTGTTGATTGCACCTTGACATGCATGTACCCACCCTACCAGCAAAAACCCACCGCCAAGCGATTTAGCGTTTTGGTGCGATGCTTGTAGAAACCGTTGGGGTAAATTAACTTACCCTTCCAAGTTAGTACGATACCACCTTAGGCTGCATCATCACCTACCATCTGGTGAGATCGCAAATTTATCGTTGATACCTAAACACTTTTACCTTAATAATAGGGCATGGATGGCATCGTGGTTCAAAGGGTTCTACTAAGAACATTTAAAGCGTAACAAATATACTACCAGACGCTACTTTTTGTTCTACTACTACTGTGGTTTCGGTAAGGTTATTCTAATGTGTATTAATAAAACTCACTCACGACTCGATCACGAGCGGAACGGTATTCGAGGACAAACTATAAGTAATCCAATTTAACGCTCTGAAGCGATGAATGCGACACAATGGGCGTTGCGCACTGTCATCTACACACAGGGTCTCGGTCTTTATTTTAAAGTGAAAACTTGTTTGGGCGCGTTGGGCATTTTTTGAGTATGGAAAAAACCATTGAACGCGCACCACTGTTAACCGACATCTCACATTGTTACGGTAACCGACAATTCCCGTAATTGTTCAAGGTGTTACGTTACTTCTACCGCGGTCAATGTTTTTCTGGCACTGAGGTCCCTGGCATCTGCCTGCTCTAAACGTTTTTATTTAGGAATTCTTCTTCTTCTTGCCCTTTTCCCACGTTACGTGTGGTCGGTCATGTCTGCTTCTTCCATTCGCTCATATTAAATGCCATTTGTCAACTCGCAATCCACTCTTTTCTCGCGCATATCTTCTTTCACGCAATCCATCCATCTCTTCTTCAGTCTTCCTTATCTCTTCTTCAATCTCTTTTTCGATTTTATTTAGGGATTATTATTATTTCCCCTTACTACCAGGCAAATGATATGGGGAGCAAAACTAAGCGACCGCAAGGAAGTTCAAGTGTCTTCTTATTCATATTCATTTATTTTTCAATATTCGTGACTGCATATTTTTTGAATATTTCGTCTTTATACGAGTATAATGTATAGAATTGCCTTACTTCTTCAGTTTTAACGACCTCAATAAAGCAAAAGAATCAAAATTAATAATCGTAACTGCACCCACAAAAACCTTTATTGCTCTACATTTCCGCAAAAAAGATCGCAATTAGTACAGCACCTTTCAAACAATGCGCCCGAAGAAGCTCTAAAAAGGAATTCAACGATCCTAACCAGAATCTGCAATCTTCGCGTCACAATTTTAATCAAGGGCCCGCCGGATTCTATCGCTTTTTTCGCGGCCGGATTCTTCAGCGACGTAATAATTGTGCTAAATAACAGGGCGGGGCCCGTTGCGCCCAGTTGCAATTCGGTAGGCTTCTTTGGCATTTAATGTGTTAGAGATGGCTTTTGTTTTTTTTATTAATATTAATTTAATGTTTATCTAGTAGGAATTGTTCTCTATTGTCAAGATCAAACATTCAATACAATTGACAGTTCATTTTTTGTGCCGATTTGAAGCACCTCCCTCGAAGGTCCACGGTACTAAATTGGCATCGTTTTGAATGTCATTTTAGTTTAGTTCCGTGGACGCTCACGCAAGGTTACGCATCAATCAGCGCCAAAATGGCGAAAATCAAGTGTCTTCATTTTAACGTTGACAATCTGAGATCCATATAATAGAGATCGGTGCTAGTATGTGTCTATTGGTGTGAAAAGGTGGATATTATTAAAGCTGAGAATACTTGGGTCAAAAGAAATCGATTCGCCGTAGGTAGGTAGTATATTACAGAGGTACAACGTTGGCTTCAAGGAGAGATGCTTTAGGAAAGATCTTCAACCTTTTTTGAATCGAAAGTCATGGGTTTTTTTATCTGTATAAAGTTACGAGTCTACACAGTTCTATGTCGGACATGGACACAATGCCCTTTTGAGATCAATCTTCTTGAGATAACCATAGGCTAAACATATCCAATCTTCTTGAGATAACCATAGGCCAAACTTATCCATTGGTCAAAATGGTCAGCTTTAAGATCCGCAATAGTTTAAATGATTTATTTAAGAATCATATTTAAATCCTATTTCATCAGGGTCTGGAATTCAAAAGATACAAGCTCCTTTTCAATGCTCCTCCTATCTATACAAGTTTTAACATTTGTTTCGTATTTGCAGTAAAATTAAGTCACTATACGACAATATTTGAAATCTAACATTGTTGTTGTCAGTCGACGTCATCATCATCAAATTGCACATGCTAGGGATTTAAACATTAAAGCCAATGTGGTAAGGTAAATTCATTCCTAATTTTAACATTTAGAGAGAAACAATTGCGTAGTATTTAAAATATCTATTTGTTAAGACCGGTAGCGTATCTGATTCAGATAAGATAATTTAAAACTGGCCACGATTATACATAAAAAATTAGAAAGAAAGAAACTATAGGTTTCGAGTTTCGAGAAAGATTTATTAACGTGTTTTCATTAGGTATCCTAGTTTGTTATCTGTGACTGTGAATATGGTTTATGACTTGAGATGAGATCACAGTTCTGAATGCAAAACCCGATCAGACCAGAATATAAAGATATTTTGATTTCTGTAGACAAATTAAGTGTACTAATTGAGCTTAGAATCTCGAAAATAACCTAATAATAACCGCTCTTTGTTTTACCTCTTGATCAATGCATTTGAGGGAATCATTTCAGTTTCCGTTTACTCTAACAATATTATTATTTATTTGTATTTTATGTCTTATTCACACGTTATTTAGTAAAATATCAGTGATGTACCTATAGGTTTTCAAAAATTTTCATCATATAAGTAACTTATATCCTAGACCCCAGTACGGAACTTAAAAGATTTTGTCATCATTAAGCTCGTTCAGATGTTGTTCATCTCATTACAAAAGCCTATATCGACCTTTCTGGCTCATTCTACCATATCATCCTATTTAACTAATTGGTAGTATACCTACAATACTAGTTTTAGTCCGTGTGAATCGGACATACCCTGCCGAAAGGGTAAAATTCCATGAGTGATTTTTCCTCTCTGGAAAAAAAAGCATGCAAAACTAGGTACAGATGAGAAGTTTAATAGTTGTTTTATACACCACAGAAGATTTAAAACCTTTCTGGCTCATTTTACCATATTAACATCCTATTTAACTAATTGGTAGTATGCAACACTAGTTTTAGTCCGTGCGAATCGAACATACCCTGCCGAAAGGGTAAAATTCCGTGAGTGATTTTTCCTCTCTGGAAAAAATGGTATGCAAAACTAGGTAAAAATGAGTATTTTAATAGCTGTACCCAACAGAAGTGTTTTATAAGAAAATCTCAAGAGCTTAAAAATCGCTTAGGTCCTGTCTGGAGGTTTTATGTGCAGCATTCACTAACCCATAAGGCTTGTAATTATTTCATAATTGGTGGGCCGGTGCTGCCGTGGTAGCAGATACATCACGGATCCGTATTAAACTTAAGGCGTATCTACACTTAGCAATAAATTATTATGATCTAAAGATAAGAGTAAAGAGTTATACGGAATGTTATTAATATCGCCTAATACGGATGTTGTAATTAATGATGGAGGTGTGGCCTTTTTGCCGTAACGCAAAGAAATAGAGGTGCTGTAGTGCAGCTATGATACTAGTTGTAAACTTGGTGTATAGCCATGTGTAGTTGGGAAGTCCATGCACTTTGCCAGTTTAAACGGTAGCTGTACTGAGTTTAATTTCCAGTTTGGGTTTGTCTTGGAACTTATTGTATCAGGTTCGGTCTGATCTGAACGTTTGGCCGTGGCTGGTTACCGTCACACGTTTCGAGATCCGTAGCCGCGACTTTCCGATGCAAGCAACCAATATCCAATAAAATTAGACAAGTTTTAACTACACATCACGTAGTTTTATGTAGTCAGCAGTTATTTCATAAACTATTTAGTAACAAGACCAAATGTCATTTTGGAACCTAGAATGGCAGTAACGCAAGTGATTTAATGATGATGATGATAATGATGATATAAAATTCATAATAAATACTGTCAGTAGTATTCAAAAAACTCTACGGTAAATAAAAAGTTATTGGAGTTTCGAATCTAAAAGCACCTTTAGTTTATTCTCGTAAGTCCATTGATGCCCTTGTATTGCCTTAGGTGATGGTTTAATGCGTTAATTCTTTAAACTTTCATCTCAAATAATGGGCCCCGTTTTAGAATGAGTTATCTGATTAACAATACTCCTAACTATACAAATGTTATATCTAATCCATATCAAACATAGTGAAAGTTTTCAAACACACAATCTCGCTTTCGCAAAACTTTGAGAGGTATAGATATACCTATTCGACCAAAATTGGCTACAATTTAAACCCAACCACAGCTTAAAACTTAGGCTATTTTTATGTCTTATATTACTGGTAATTTTTTTAATGTGTTGATACAATTTAACCACACACGTACAATTTATATTTCTTTACGAGTGGTTCATCGATGTAGACTAGACAATGTACATTGGTTATTAAAATGGGAATCGACGCCAAACACAGCCCAAACTCTGGAAATAATAAAGTTCCAACAATATTACTTGTTGAGTCTGGATATAAAGCGAAACTGATACTGCACAAGATTGCGAACTCGTTTCTATTTGTGTGACTAAAATGTAAAGAATATAATCGATATCTGATGTATTAACAGAACTATAAAGGCAATCGTCTGTAAAGTTCCAAGATTCTTTTCATTGTTTCCTAATAAAGTGACTACCGGGAGAATATTCAGTAATCCTTGGTTTGACTGATTTATCAACGCAAGCTTAAACAACTGAGATAAGGTTAAAATTCGGCAAACAGAACAACTTACGCTTATTATTCATATGTAACTCTTCGCTTAGAAAGAATTTTAGACTGAGCAAAGCTGCGGGCGTCAACTAGTTTTAAGTAAATAGAAAACTAAATTAAGAGACTTATATAATTTACAATTGTGTGGGATCACTCATAATTAGTTTGTGGGTTGCTTGTATTTCATGTCAGTGAAATAGTGGGTAATTAACTGAATAATTATTATTGCTTTTCTCCACTTAACAATACCTACTCTAAAAGCGAGCTTGTACAAACGACCAAAAAATTGGGGGATCATAAAAATAACCTATTTACAGCCGTCCATTACTCCAATTAGTTCTATTCCAACGTCCGATCAGTTTTGAAAAAAGAAAATCACATGGAGCCCATGGAATTCAATTAAGAATTTTATTGCACGGCGAGTAAACACAAAAACACGTTCTGGGCTCGTTGCGACAAGATATAAAAAGGCTTAATTTATCCACCACGTCTGATCAATTATGCTATACGACGCGAGTACGTAAGGGCGGCTACAAAGGAAATAATTTGTGGCGCATCCGATTTTGACGTGAACTTACTTCTTTAAAAATCTGCCATAATGGAAAGCAAACAAAACTCGTGATAATAACATAGATAATATAGTTTGGTGTTGCTTTATACATCTAGCATCTATATCTATAAAAAAAAAATTTAGTCACTCGATAGCTAAAACGAAAAGCCAAAGAGTTTATTAATGTCATGGTCACCATCTTGAGTTTTAATTGAATACGTCAGTCACACCCCGAATTTGTAATCTGTGAATATTGTAATAATGTAAAAGATTTTTGAAAACAAAGTGCAAAATATTTTGACACTTCTATTCAGTACAAATCGGCTTTCAGTGGATTGTAGTCAGAAGTACTCGTATATGATACAGTATTGCCTATATCATTTTTTTATTTTCATCGCAAAGCATGACGATGTTTAGTTGCCCTAAATGCAGAAAACTTGGAGAGTTTTCTGCATTTAGGGCATAAAAGTCAGAAAAGCGTGAGTAACTGGGATTCAAACTCCGAGTCGTTGAAAAGGAAGAAGATGGAAGCACTGGGCTAACATTGTTTAATTTATAACATTAGTAAGACTGTATAGAGTCTGTAGATGACCCTTAGATGGTGTGGTGTGTTCGACTGATGTTACGGAAATTTGAAAAGTAATTAGTTCGTAAACTTGCATTACCGTTACACTGAGCGACGGACTGTCAAATTAATCAATATTACGAGCGCCGATAAGTTCATTCAGTCGGCTACAGAGAATACAATTAAGAATCTTGCATTAGTTACTCAAGAGTGACCAAGTGCACTGTAATACGAGTATTATACATACGATAAACTTTGTGAAAAAAGTGTCTTTTTTTAACTATACATATAGGCTAGCGCTTGACTGTGATCACACCTGATGGAAAGTGATGATAGTGTAAGGTGGAACGCGCTTGCCTAGAAATGCCTATTCACTCTTGATTTGAAGGCGCCTGGGACAGTGACAGTGGTTTTTGTGCAAGAAAAATTAAAACGTAAATTTTGTCGAGTAAATACTTATTTATTACGTAAAATAAGATTTTAACTATTACGAATATAATATCTGACTATTCCGATAAAAGTCCTACCACCTGGACCACTTTAGGTATATTGTCAACAAGTGAACGCCCGTAGAGAATACTAAGTTGTTCAGTTTTTCACCAATCCCGTGGGAACCATAGATTATTCCGGGTTAAAAAGAAGCCTTAAAACCAGGGTAAGCTTAAATTAGGGTATATGATTCCACAGCCAAATTGGTTCTGTAGTAGATTGGAGACGTAACAAGCATACAGACTTACACAAATACAAACTTTCGCCTTTTTAAAATATGACATGCTTGTTTTTTTAATAGCTTCTTCTCCGTTTAGAATCGCCAATCAATCCTTGCAGTCACTTACAAAATTACGGTCACAAAAGCGTACCCTGAAGCCAACCACTTTTTTCTCAACAGAGAAATTAATCACTGGCAATCAATTTCAATTCATATCGACTCGCTTATAATTAAGAGAGTACATAAAGATTATCTATCGGATTAAAGCACGCACCAGTTACCTATGTTTTAGTTGAGATAAATGAGTATAGCTTAGTACAAGGTATTAGCATTCCGGATTTTACCGTTACACGATACAGATTCTTTGTCGGACTCACTTCGACAAGTAACTCAGACAACCGCAGATACCTATATGTCGGTAAAGTCGAAAGGGGGAGTTTTGACAATTTTGCAAAACAAACCCAAACAAAGGAATTTCATGAGAAATTCACTAATATTCCTGCATACTCTACTGTTACGTAATTACTAATAAATTCAATTTAATTTGAATTATTAATTCAATTTCAATTCAGTTTTCGGTGATAGGTATACTGGGGTGGTGGTAGAAGCTATGGTCTTTTTAACAGGTGTTTATTTCCTGTATGTTTCAAATAGGATATTATTCTGATGATGATATAAATATACAATACAATACGTTAGATATTATTTTCTGTATTTGACCGACTTTTGTCGCACCGACAATAAAGTCGGTTGTCTGTGTTGAGCCTAATTTACAAGCAAATCTTGAGGCTTGTCTATTTAACGTGTTCATTACCTCGAGACGAGTGAATTTTTTTAAGTTTAGAAATGACATGTCTTGGAGTTGGAGTTAATCTGGTCAGATAAGGTGTGAGAAAATGATTTGAGGATGGGGTTTTACATGATTAGAGAAGATTTTAGTTAACCTAAGATATTTTATTCTCAAAGAAAAACGACTACAAAAGGAAGTGCGCTTTATCTCTTTTGGTAATTTCCTAAATAATAAGTACAAGCATAACAAGTACAGTAAGTAACAAGTTGAGCGCAGAATTACGTTATAAAATAGTGTGAGGGGACGCAGATCAGAAAAGTAAATTTTTATTGACCTAAAAGAGTGCCAAAAATAGTAGTAATTGTTTCATCCCCGAAAATAATTTGTACTAACAGGATTTTTGAAAATCGAGATCTTCGCAGACAAAATGTTGGGAAATACCTAGTTGGTAGTAATATAACGTTATTTCTTCGCATTGAATTTTACCTATTTACTTTTCATGAATTTACTTTACCACGTTTTGTTTTCCTTGAAGTTGGTCCTATTTCATTTTGGAATTTTGTTTTACTCGATTTTTTTTTAAGAAACTATAGGTAGGTACATTTGCTACCTTTATTTCATTAAATATGCGTTTTATTAATTAACAGCTCTAAAATTAGCAGTAATCTCGCATTCAATTTTAAGCTACAAAAGGATTAAAATAATCAACTTTTACTGCCCGTAATGACCTTTATTAAACGAAGCGGCTCCGCTGTGCAATTCCTGAGGGATTTAACTTTCTGTATTTTATTTAGCAAGCGGGAATCAGAATTTCATATTATATGTATTTGTATCTTTAAATAAATAATGATTATTAATAACCATACATAATTACTACTAATTCACTCCGAACTAAGACCTCACATCTCTGAGGCTCTCATTAAAATGTTTTAATCGGTGATAAAATCCAAAATATTTTATCGGCCCTTTCGTAATAAATCAACATCAAAATGAACCAATTAAGCTTGTCATCTGGTTTAAGAGCTCCATTCAGGGTTTAGTTACTCTTCATTAAAACTAAATCAAAGGACCACTAAAGGAAGCGCAAGCAATAAATAGCAATGCCTAATAATAAAACGTACGGGACATCTTTATCTGTACCGTAAAAGAGTGTCGGCGAAATACAAACAGTGGCTTAAGTAGGGTTTCCACTTCTAAATCAAACTGTGACAATTCGATGTATATTTCTTACATGTTTATTGTATATGGCTTTATATAACTGCCTTATGAAGTATGAAGTTCCAGCAGTATTATATTGTACCTTATTTAATATAGTAGTCTTATAAATTTTTACAAGACTCAAATAGCCAATTGGCACTTTTTTATGTGTAGGTACTAGCTAATACTTAAATACAAAATTTGTTTGGTGAAAATGTAGTCATCTGCATCAAAAATAAAAGGTGCAGGAAGAAATTAAATGTTGTCATATTTCTTCCTTTTTATCATGGGTTTTATCTAGTTTTCGCATTTCGTTCGCAGCCTACAGTTTTAATAGGAATCCTACTATTCTCTTAATGATTCTGTGTAAATAATAAATAAATAAATAACCCTTTTTATTTCACTGAAAATTTGACAAATCATCATTGCATCAGTGTAAATAATATGGTTTATTTAATGCCCCTGAAACAAAATTTTACTACCTTGCATTGATTTAACTAACATCTGGGGGAGCTACATGCTGACGATTGTTTGTAAACGAAACCCTATTTTCCATATACGAAGCTCCTACACTTAAACTTTTTGTCTAATAAAAGTAGAGATAAAGTAGGTAAAAGAAAGATAGTAAAGTAAAACAAACAAGTTGACGAAAATGAAGCCATAAATTTTCGAAAGCGGCTCTTTCAGCCTCCGATCTAACAAATTAACAAGCGATTAGGCTACCGATTCGAATTAGAAATGCCCCCAACCGTACATTAATGGGGGACAACAAATAACACCGATATAAACACTACTGTCGCCGAGAAAAATTGTAAAATTATACGTATATCTGTTAATGATTCCAATATTAATTGAATTAACTTCAGCGGGAAATATCTTTAGTATGTAAATTAAATGTCTCGAACACAGGTTTAGGATTAATTGATAATGAGATTGTGTTAATTAGGTCTGAAATGTAAATTTGGTTATAAATTATATCGGTCGTTTTAAGTGAATCATCAGATGGAAAGATTGGTAAAATAAGACGTAACTACACTGTTAGTTCGAAAATTATGAACATTATAACCTCTTTTGATATCACTTATTTTAAACATGACGATGGAAAGTATTTTTGCTGTTTTAGTTCAAAAAGTACTTAGCTAAAAATTTTACACACTATCTGTACGCGGTCATAAAATCATTCTACATACCTGTTACAAATTATACCTACAGTTATACGTTGACGACTGCGAAATCAAAGCTGCATATTTACAAGGATCAGTTAACAGGCAGAGAACACTTCGAAAACACTTGTGTTCTCCAAAGTACCTACCGAATAAATTATACATTCCATAAATGTAATAAACACTATAGGAAAACGAATGTAGAAGATTAGAAAGGATTAAACTCTAAAATTAGTCCAAAATGATGAGTGGCTGTAAATATTTTGATAACATCTCCGCTTGTTTGCTACTAAATAATGATAAAATCTTAAAATGAATATACTTATACGTAATGCGTGCTATTTAGATGGAAAGTACTGATGGTAATTAAATAATTATTACATGAAGACTTTTGAAGCTTTTCTAATGGCACAGAATACCTAGTTAATAATCCCTTACATTACAGGGAGAGTCCCTACTTAGAAAACCTATCACTGGTGCTTTCAAATTGTTCCTTATGGAAAAGGATAGCAGTATTTTAAACTAGTTTAGTTTAGAGATTTTGCAGAACAGAATCGACCACATTGTGACGATAAGGCAGATGCCGAGCTTTTAGAATTAAGCAGGAGGACTAAGTTTAGATTCCTGACACAGACCTGCCCCTGGATTGCGTAAGAAGAACGTATTCATCGCAATCGTAATCGTTTATGAATTCTGCCCGCTGACTGGTTCCCTAATATACGTCAGCCAATCGGGGGGCAGAATCTGCTAACGATTACGATAACGATGAATACGTTTTTCTTACGCAATCAGACCTCTGGCTTACTCTCCCGGTAATGATGTAGTTTTATAAGATTGAACGTTTCTTTGTAATGCTATGTAACAAGCTTGAAAGGATGTCTACTCCTTCAAAGTATTGACTATTAAAGGAGTAGAAATCCTTTCCAGTTTGATATTTTTAGCTCCAACGTCACTCACTGGATCAAATGAGATTGGAGTCAAGTACGTAATAATAATGAAATAATCTCAAATCCCCGATTAGAAACCAGACATCTGAGCTATCACTGCTCCTATCACAACTGCCAAAATATTTGCAGTCTAGTAAATAGGATAGGTGTCTGTGGAGTGTGGACTATAATAATATCATGGAATTATAAGTAACAACCTGAGCTTATTGCGTTCGCTAATCAATTCCGGCGACAGATAGCAGTAGGTAGCGGTTATTTGGAGCAACTCTCCGAAATAAAGATAACAGATAATGTTTTGTCAGGTACTTAGAGTCAAAAAGAAGTCCATAATTAACAGAACAGGAAGCCTACCTGTCCGCAGTCGCGAAACTCGCCTAATAAATTCAACAAACGATGAGAACTTAGAAAGACCGACAATTTGGTGACATTAAGTGCTGGACCGAGATGGAAATAAGCTAATGAATCATTAGCTAAGCAGGTTATTACGTGCTATTTGGGATATACTACTTCCCTTTATAAAGAGGTTGCGTTTCTTTTGATAGATAAATAATAGTTAATGAAAGTTAGTGTGGATTTATGATAAGCTGATTATGAAAGTCGGCGAAAGATTTGACTCCGTTCTAAACGGATGGTGTTACATCCGGATATCTAACAAATGATTGGAGCATACTAAAAATAGAAAGAAAAAAATATTATTCTCTAAGATGTGAAAGAATTTTATTGAATAAATTGCCAATTTTAAGAAATTTAGGGCCCATTTCACCAATTGCTCTGAAAACGTAGTTTATTCAAACCGAGTTTTGCGTAACTGAGTTTAAATGATAAGGTTGATCTCAGTTTACGTTATTTCGATTTCACCCGCTCCATTGTGATCGCGTTTACAGTCCGTCCGATAAGCGAATGCATAATTAGTAAACAAAGACTTCAAAGGCTAGCTCCAACGCTCTTTGCATTGTTGTTAATATAACAATATCGGAATACAAAAGAAATAGGTACTTAGATGAAAAGAATTAATTTTGTGTTGATTTCAGTCCACTTGACAGTTGATAATTTGACAGACCGATAAACGCCATCTAAACACGTTTAGCGTGAGCAAAACGCCAATATTGGCGGGTTTAGAGTTTAAACCGCGTTTAGCTTAAACTGCGTTCAATTTATGTTGGTGAAATGCATTAAACTCAGTTAGACGTGTGAACCGAGTTTATCTCTAACTAATCGCGTTTATGTGCAATGGTGAAATCGGCCCTTAGTTTCATATCTTAAACCGTTGTAAATAATAAAGTTGGGATAAAGTATTTGGATGTTTGTTAAATTTGAGATCAGTAGCTTTATTATGTTTATTTATAATCTACTTTTTACTTTAAAAAACTCACGGTTCTTGCGGATTTTTTGTATTTATTTTAACTATTAATGTTATGCGTTATAAGTTATACGGGCTACTCAATCACAGTGCACCAACGCATATGGGATGAAACAACTTGCAAATATACCAAAACCAGTTCCCGGCCGGGTTGGGTCCATTAAAACAAAGTGTAACATGGGCGGTTTTTTAACTGTATCTCAGCCAATATCTATGGAAATCGTATTGCATATGAATCTTACATTTTGTGAGGGACTTAATCGTTATCGGCGTATATACGTTTAATGGTATGATACGGTCGTTATGTAAAGTTACTGATTCACGGTACCTTTTAAAATGCAAGAAGATATGCAGCATGCGAGTTTACTCGCTTTGGCAAGTTGGTTATGACCTAAAGAGGATTATGCACTTTCTATACGAGTCATTTCTTCTTCAACATTTTATATCAATTTACTTAAGTTGTATTCTGCTATAGTTTTCAAAAGGTTTTACTAAATTAAATTAAGTTTTATTAAATAAAGAGAAATTTTATCTTTCGAAAAACTCATGAATTTACTTTTAAAAACACCTATAAAGTACGTTCTATACACGCTGTTCAATTAAACTTTAATCCCGGTACCAACTAGCAGGTGAAGCGCATTACCGGTAGTAGTGGGTTCGATTACCGCCGCGTTATTTACGGGCCAGCTCGTCACGAGCGGACGCCAGAGTTACTACTTCTTTGCTGCAATTTTATTGCTCCAGTTTAGTTTCTATTCCCTTTTTAGGTTTTAAGCTATTCAAATTTCTTTCACTCATACTTCTAAAACCTAGATGCCCTTTCAGATTATTAGATCGCCAAATCTTTCATGATAGAACTATAGATAGGCTATGTTTTTGAAATTGCTGTCACAAACAACATTTTTAGAAGTTTTTACAGAAATGCGTTTAGGTGATAATGGTGCCAATTCTATTGTGCTCTAGAAATCTCTTAACTTAACTAATTTGACGCTTCGTATAATATCACTATTTCACTCATACGTCTTAAACCTAGACGATGACCCTTTGAGATTATTAGATCGCCAAATTCTTCATAATAGAACAGTATAGATGATAGGCTATGTTTCTGAAATTGCTGTCACAAACAACATTTTTAGAAGTTTTTACAGAAATGCGTTTAGGTGATAATGGTTCCAATTCTATTGTGCTCTAAAAATCTCTTAACTAAACTAATTTGACGCTTTTTATAATATCACTACTTTAAATCCGTTTCAAAACGCTCCGCTCCTCATGAAAAATAATAGCATTATTTTTAGAAGCGTCAGACTACTTTAGTTAAGAGATTTTGCAGAACAGAATTGGCAGCATCATTATCAGAGCACAAATAATTTGTGTACATGTACAGTCGCGGAATGAAAAGGTTCGCCACCTTAGTGTCGATTTTCCCTTGCACTAGTACCGCAAGAGTCCATAATGTCAACATACTAAAACAATCGACTAGTGCAAGCGAATCACTTTGAAAATTGACGAACCTTTTCAATCCGCGACTGTACATTGAAAGACAAGTGTGCTAGTGTATTTTTTTTTGGATTAACACATAGGTTTTGGCCTTGCTTTTTATATACCGGATTTATGATGTTTGCGGGATTTGTAATTCTATAAAGAATCAACCTACTTGGCAAAAAAATTTGGGACTTCATCCTAGAATCGCACCCAATCCTCAGTAACCAGACTCGGTAACTAATATACCTAGTGTTGCCCAAAATCAGTCTTGGTCTTGCAGTCTTGGTCTTGTTCTTGCGTTTTTGCAAGAACAAGACCAAGACCAAGACTGCCTTATTTTAGCAAGACCAAGAACAAGACTGGCAGTGCAAGATTTGAGCAAGAACAAGACTAAGCCTGCGAGACTCTCGCGTCGTGAAATCGCACCCTTTGCCCGCGAAATTCAAATTTTATTTTGTTTTTCGCAATTATTTAACTAATCCAACGAAGAAGGCTTATGGAATTCATTTTGCGAAAATAAGAGTATCATCTTCACAGTTTAATGTTTAGGTACTTGAAAGTGTCCAGTTTAGGAATGTAGTTCGATTGTCGACCAATTTGCAAAATTTCAAACTCGGCATACGAACTACGAGTACATACCTAAACTGGACGCTTTCTAGTAAAGATTTTTATATAAACCTATGAAGATGATATTGCTATTTTCGCAAAATGAATGCCATAAGCCTAATTCATTGTACTAGTTAAATATTGGCGAAAAACAAAATAAAATTTGAATTTCGCGGGCCGACCTCCGTTTTTTTTAAACACTACAAGTAAGTACTTGACTGTGATCTCACCTGATGGTAAATGACGATGCAGCCGAAGATGTTATCGTACTACCTTGGAAGAGCAACCCCTAACGGTTTCTACACAGCATCACACCGGAACGCTAAATCGCTTGGCGGTGCATCTTTGCTAGTAGGATGGTGACTAGCCACGGCCGAAGCCTCCCACCAGACCAGACCTGAGCCACCTTACCATCAGGTGAGATCGCAGTCAAGTACCTACTAACTTGTAGTGAGTAAAAAAAAGCTATGTTAATTCAAACTCAAAATGTATACTTACTCAAAAGTCAAAATGTTACATTTTTCTCACATCTAAATTACCGTTTAATAAATAGCAATAGGCTACAGGTAATTGCGAGACTTGCGAGACTCTTGCTGCAAGACCAAGACCAAGACCAAGACTGGGGATGCAAGAACAAGACCAAGACCAAGACCAGATGTACTGGCGCAAGACCAAGACCAAGACTGGCTGAGTCTCGTCTTGTTCTTGCATTTGGGCAACACTAAATATACCCTCATGCAATTAGTGTGCGTGTTAGTAAAGAATTGTAAACAAACAAATCAACCGCAGATGGAAGCGTTAAACAAGTTACTTACGTAAAACCCGTTGCCTCCATACGACCTAGACCATGATCTAGAATCACTGCATCCTTCCCACAATCCAGTAACTCCATCCCCGACCGCAAACGCGAATGGGCGCTCATATTTCACAATACTACTTGACATTCAATAGTTTTTTCTTATTTATGTTGTTGATGACGTTGCTTTGCCTCTAGTCTTAACGATACCGGTTGCTGCAGTATATTAAGTACTAAGATTCTCTGCTAGTAGCTTCTGCATACGGCTTTGCTTGCGTAACTTAACATTTTCAAGATTATACAATTTAATATGACGGATTAACGTGACAGCCATCTATCTGCTTGTGTGATGTTTCGTCAAAATCAACGTAACCATTCCACAGCAGACGGATTTTTTTGGATCATTCATTTGTTGCTAAAATAAACACAGAGCGTAAATTACGATTTATTACTTACACAAAAATCCATCATGCGTTTGTGGAAACTAAATATCACTTTCTTACCTACTGGATGAATTATCAATGAAAGGTCGGAACCCACATGCCCGATAGTTGTCCATAATGTTTAAAAAGGTGTGTGTAGCCTGAACTACTAGAATATCATGTACTTTACAGTTACCTATAAAATATCTTACCATAAAGATGCGTCAACCGCTGGCAATTATGTATAAATTGCTTACCATAACGCCGCAACGCGTAATACTTCAATATCAATGATTTATATACCAATTAAAACAGTGCAACTTCCTTACATTTCGCCTAGAAACTATTTATAGGATAAATTAATTACCTGTAATCGCCTATCTATTAACGTATCCCAGCCTTTAACTATTTATAGGTAAGCTGTTGAGATTTAGAACTAGCATGATATTAATAGAAATAAGTTGAGTGTGCTTAGCAAAGTAGATAATTTTTTTTAGCTGTTCATTTCTTCTGTGATTCTTATTACAGTAATTCCAACCAGCTGATGTCCATCATTGCCAGTAACACCAGCAGAAGCCATATCCATAGCACAATATCCATTGTTTGTACATACCAACTAAAGTTAAATAAAAAGTAGGATGTGGTAAATGCTGGTTGTGAAAGCTGAAGATGGAGAGCTTACTTTACTTATAAGACCGTTCAATGTGGAAAAACTGACGTTGATGACTTAAGATTTGTGTTACATATAGAATTGAGTATTTTCTATTAGCTTAGCAACTGACCACGTCATGATAGAAGTATTGAAAGCGGAGAAGTTTGTAGATAATCTTATCATTATTGTTCACATGGCAAATGACATGACGTGATCAAACACCACAGAAGTTATAAAAGTGGCTCATCTCTACCTATTAGAAAAACCTGTGTACTGTACAGTAGCAGTACTATGTACCAGATTCTCAGACCAGATTAGAAGTAAGGTATAGTGAAGATCAAGAATGACAGACTAAAGATGTAAACAGTGATCCCAACAAAAACATTTTCATGTAAAATGTTGCCAGACGAGCATATGGCTCACACTGTCAAAAAGTTATCAGATCCCAAGGACGGGAAGACTTCTGACTTTATACACCCTTAAATACAAGCTCTAACTTCACAAACTCTACACTTTAGTTACAATAATATCTTGGCCGTTTGGCTACCGTCACATGGGCGTAAAGTGAAAAATTTATCCCACCAAAACCATTTTCCTGATTTCAAATTTTGATTTAACAGAACTTACAGAGTAATGAAAAGTGAATAAATTTGTGACAAACTTCCATCCCCCCATACGAACTTCCAACCCCCTAATTTGATGGATGTGGGGTGATTTACTAAAAATCCTGAAACACGTATTAAATTGTTTATTACGAAGAGTCCCTATATCAATTTTGAGACCTCTAGCATCAATATTTGCCGTTGTTTTATACAAACTTCCATCCCCTATTTTAAGGGGTTGGGGGTTAAATTTCCAACTTTTGGAATTTTTTTGTTAGTTGTGTACTAATTCTAGCTTACATACCAAATTTCAGCTTTCTAGGACTTCAGGAAGTACCTAGGAATTTTGATGATCATCAGTGAGTCAGTCAGTCAGTGACGAAATCTGGGTTTTCAGATGTCAATAAAATCTTAAGTATAAGACCTGTGATATTGAAAATTTATACGTTAAATAAGTTCACCGGCGACATCATTTCCCGAGAATTTTGATTATCTGGATAAATTCTGGCCTAGGTTATAAGGGTTTAAAAATACGGCGAAACACTTCGAGAAAAGATAGGTAGTGCCTTCGCGCTTCGCTTGACTCGTCTGGCGGGGACACTACCGTGTCCCCAGATCACAGCGTGCTGTATACCGTAGGTACAGTATACAGTGCATAACCAAAATAGATACACACAGTGACGTATTGAAATTTACTCACACATAGACTCACAGTGACGTATTGAAATTAATCAAAGACAAATATTTTACAAGAAAACATAAAACAAAACACAATAACAAAAATTCGCCCGTTATAAATACCGATAAATAAACATAAACCAATTTGAATCCGACGTATGTAGAAACGTGTTGTATTGAAATGTACTGCCTTTTATAGGGTTTTAGCGCTGAATACCTACGTGTGAAAATAGGCTCTTCTTAAAAGGGCATGCGAACATTTAGGACTGTCGGTATCACAGTTTTACATTTTTAGCCATGTAAAAATACGCAAATTCGAAATTTCAGGAGTTACCTACTACAAGCATATTCCCAAGTTGTTTGAAACAAATTCAAAAATTTAAGTGGTACTTAGACTAATTCAATCACAAGAAATGTCAAGAAATGGACGGAGCCTTGCGATTAAATTAGTTTTAGTACCACTTAAATACATGTAGGTATATTTGATTTTTCTTCAATGAACTCAGGGTAAGTTGGAAAAATTTGCAAATAAGGATGTGTGTATGTGAAATGATGTTATAAAGAGTGTGTTACGTTAATTCTACTAATAAAATTAATTATGGTCTTAATCTTCTGAAGCCACTAAATTACATAGAAATCTTTAAGTAAAGTTTTCAATTAGCAAAATTAATAATTAATAGAACATAAACAAAGCTATGAATTTCTTTAATGCGCCGCAATAGATTACCTACACTATAAATTTAAATTAATTTGCAACAACTTAAATCTCTTGTTTCTAGGATCGTGTTTATTTTGCCGCCTGTTCACGTATCATAAAAATCAATTTTGGTCGGATCGTAAAATGATTATTTAGAAACTAATTAATTTACTAGTGGCTTCGTTGATCTTAATGACTTTTAGCAGATTGAGAGCAAAGAAACTTACATAATTTAAACATTTAGACAGTCTACTTATTTTTGATTTTAATTATTCTGAATAATTATGGCTATATTTATAAGATCATCATCATCATCACTGGCGCTACAGCCCTTTGTGGGCCCGGGCCTGTTCAAGAAGATTTCGCCACCTATCCCTATCGCTAGCGCTCGTTTTCCAATTGCGTATGCCGATTCGTTTTGCGTCCTGCTCAACACCATCCAGCCATCGAAGCTTTGGCCGACCCACACTTCTGCGTCCATCTGGGTGTGACACCATGAGTTTTTTAGGTGGTCTGCATTCGCCCATACGTTGTACGTGTCCAGCCCACTGCAATCTCGCGATCTTTATATGCTGGACTACGTTAGGCTCACCAAATATATTATATAACTCATGATTGTACCGAATGCGCCACATCCCATCAACTCGCACTGCCCCGTAGATCGATCTTAGGATCCTTCTTTCAAAAACGAGAAGGGCCTCCTCGTCCTTTTTACTAATTGTCCAGCACTCACTGCCGTATGTAAGAACAGGCCTCACAAGGGTCTTGTATAACGTTGTTTTGACGCGTCTTGTTATGAACCCCGATTTGAAAAGTTTTCTTAGACTATAGAATGCTCTATTCGCATTAGCTATTCGCCGCTTAATTTCGCTAGACACGTCGTTGTTACATGTGACTTGTGAGCCCAGGTAGATAAAGTTTGAACATTCTTTAATATATAGTGCCGGGGGAGTGCCTCTCCTACCAGGTGCGTCCCTCCGATTGGCGGATGGGGGGAACCCACAACTTAGGATCCGTTCCCTGTTGTGGCCGCTCCATTAGGAGCCGCAGACCAAGGCGGCAATGACTGATAGTGCTCTGGGTGAGGCATTAACCGAGCCAGGGGTGATATTTATAAGATACCTCTATATATATTCCAAATTATTATCATAATGTCATGAATTTTATACATAGTTAAACCCAATTTTAATTGTTTATTTTAATCGTTCAACAAAACATTATTTTTGAACAAACATTTCCATTTTTAGGGTTCCGTAGCCGAATGGCAAAAAACGGAACCCTTATAAATTCGTCATGTCTGTCTGTCCGTCCGTCCGTATGTCACAGCCACTTTTTTCCGAAACTATAAGAGCTATACTGTTGAAACTTGGTAAGTAGATGTATTCTGTGAACCGCATTAAGGTTTTCTCACAAAATTTAAAAAAAGTAATAAATTTTGGGGGTGCCCCATACTTAGAACTGAAACTCAAAAAATTTTTTTTCATCAAACCCATATGTGTGGGGTATCTATGGATAGGTCTTCAAAAATGATACTAAGGTTTCTAATATCATTTTTTTCTAAAATGAATACCTTGCGCGAGAGACACTTCCAAAGTGGTAAAATGTGTGTCCCCCCCCCCTGTAACTTCTAAAATAAGAGTATGATAAAACTAAAAAAAAATATATAATGTACATTACCATGCAAACTTCCACCGAAAATTGGTTTGAACGGGATCTAGTGAGTATTTTTTTTTAATACGTGTTGAATTGATATTCAACAAGTCTAATATTTTGTTTAACTTTGATGACGACAGATGGCGTTGCACGTATTTAACTCGCGGTGAAGTTGTTTGATGTTGAATAAGTTGGTTATCCGGTTCAAGAAAAGTGGTTTTTATGGTTTTATTCCTCCGGTAGTAGTAGGTACGGAACCCTCAGCGCGCGAGTCCGACTCGCACTTGTCCGGTTTTATTAAATCAACGAATGATCAACAAATTTTTACATGTTTTACAAAATAATGAAAATAGCAATCTTACTTGCATTTTATTTTACGTAACAGAAAGTAATCTCTGTTTTACAAATAAAGTTACTTTTGCTGGTTTTTTTTTTGTGTACAGAACTCTCAATGGACGAATATGACCCGCTCTTGGCCAGTTTTACTTCAGACTATCATCTAAGTACTCCAAACAAAACTTTTTCCTAAATCACCTCAAAACTTATTAAGGCACACTTGGATAACACGGTACGTAACTTGTGATAATTAGGAAGTTAATTATAATTTATAGATTAGTACGTAGAGGCAGCAGGACCTCTACACTCACTGGATAACTGGATGAATATTATATTACATTAGCATTATCCTAAATTATTTTAAATTAAACAGGACTCGTAAATAAACATGACATATACCACACATTCTCACAAATACTAATTAGCACCAAAACATTGACCACAAAATTCATCTCTAAACTACACTGGAACCGTTCCCAGGCTTCGCACCTACTTCGATCACTCCAAACTATAAAATCAAGTTTGATTAATAAAGTTTACATGCCCCGGGCCCGCTAGGTGGCTAATGCGTTTGACCTCCGAACACTCCGGTGTTACCATTCGAACCATGCTTTTAATATACACCAACAAATCACCATAGCGTTTTTCCATTACCCATCAACCTGCAGTCACGACAAATTTTATAAGCATTACCAACTATCCATCAAACAAACATCGAATCACTCGGGTCATTCGACATTCATTACGCGTTTAGAATCAAAGGTTAATCGTGCAATTCGGTGTCCGAAAGCATTAGTCTCGGTACCATTTAAAAGAACCACCTCCATAATTTATTTGGAGAAGATGGATATGATGTAAAGTCATCACATACGAATCACTTCGAATATCAAATCGTTATATTATAAACACCCATTTCACAATTAGAGTACATTTGCGTCAATTTACAATGGAAGGACTATTAATCTATGTTGATCATTAATTTTTGAAAAATCGTTGTGACTTTGTATCAGTTGCAGTTGTTGATGCGAAATAAAGATAATTGCTATCTAATGGATTATTCTAATTCACGAAATCAGCTTGTAGTATCTGTAGTTTACATATAATTATTCGTAGATTTTTAATGCAAATAATATACTTACTTGTGCATATTCTCAAATTGTGTACATATTTAAACATGCATGCAAACAGTAGTACATACTAATACCTTCTTGAAAATGAACACGTACTTATTATACAAATAAAAATAAATTTTTAGTAATGAATTAAATTTTCTGTATTGTTTTCCAAAATCAAACATTGCAAAATGTTAAATTTTAAAAACCTACACAAGGTTTACTGTTTTCCTAGTATAGTAAATTATTTGATGAATATACTTTTAAATATGACATTGATATTAATTTATGTATCTAACACAGTGACTATTTCCGTTTTTTATCAAAAAAACCATATCCGATGTCTACGTGAGAGATATTTACAAGATTTAATTAATTAACATAAAACATTTCGCACTGATTTCGTAATGTCAACTTAATATAAGACGGACGTCCTGTCCTTTCTAGAATTAGCATAATTTTGTGTGAATATTCGTGAATGACTTGTGAATGAGCAAAATCAGGTTTTCGCTTTGGGGCAATATTGTAACTTGTGAGATATCAGCAATTAGGCTAACGATCGAAATGACTGTGAGAATCGGCGTGTTAAAAAAGCAAATGAAGTGATTTACTTGTTTTGATCATATTATTTTTGTAAAGTAAATTTAGCTTACAAATCAATCATTTTGTATATGTTACTGTTTTTTAATCTCAAGAAACTGTGTGTGAATTAAGGGTTATACAAGTTCTCTTTTATACGTTTTATCTGTAATCTTTTCAGCAGGAGTACACGGTTACCATCTAGCACAAAAGGACACATGAATACGGGTCAAACGAGTCCAAACTCATTAACTACCAAGTCATTTAACTACCAAGTTCCTATGGCTACCTTACGGTTCCACCATCAGATCAGCTCCAAGTCATAAAGTTTTGCATTGTCAATTACACATGTTTGCAAAATTTCAGCTCAATCAATAACCGTGAAGTGGATCAAATTTAACTTGCAAGATTTGATTGCAGACAAGCAAACAAACAAACATGGGGACGGGTGAAACAAAATAAAAACTGGGTAAACTGATCTTTTGTTTTTATATTAAACCGATCATTATTGTGTGTGTAGTTAAATGAGCAAACATTAAGAGAGTCTAAGCTAACAATTAAACTACCCTTATTAAAATGTAGGAATATATGCGATGTAATAAGCAGTGATTTCGATGTAATTTTATTTTATTTTTATTTAATAAGCAGTGATAGCCCATTGGTTCAGACCTCTGCATCGCTTAAGGGAGGTAGGGGATTTAAATCCCGGGCACGCACCTCTGACTTTTCGAAATTATGTAAAATTTATATCACTTGCTTATCGGTGCAGAAAAAAGTCGAAAGGAAACCTGCAGTGCCATCATACCTGAGAATTCACAACAATGTTCTCAAAAGTATGTGAAGCCGACCAATTCGCACCAAGTCAAAGCGCTGGACTATGGTAAAACCTCTCGTTATGGGCTCTCCACACTCACGCGCGAAACCGTCGCGAACATAGCAACGACACACTTTGTTGCGGAACAAAAAGCCGACAATAATCGGGGAAAAAGCTTTGTTCGCAACGACCGTGTGGAAAGTTCATTAGAGGATACCCCTGTCTTGCTGGAGCATAAAAATGGGTTAAGGCGAACTAAAATTCACATCTTCCGTTGCGTTGCTTCAGGAATTAAATAATGAGAATAAAATGACAAAATTACAAAAATATGGGGTGGTCCGTGATTAAGAGAAAATAAACAAACACACTTTCCGGTTAATTATTTTAGTATGACACGAAATCAAGTATCTTGATCATTGACCTCAAGAAGGAAAAAAAATACAGCTGGCACGTTTTACAAACTGCAATAATTTAATACTATAATGTAACCGGTCTATAATATTATATTGCTTTCCACTATTTTAGTGCCATATCAATATCATTGGAATAGAAAAGCTATAGGAAGCGAAGCGTGGCGATCGCGTTACGATATCGCTAGGATATTGTGTGACAAATACCTAACTTTCAATGAAAGAGTTGTTTTCTCGTGGGAAAAAGACTTTTTCTAGCTGAAGTTCTATGTCAAAGGGGTTAAAATATTAGTAAGAAGAGAGTTTTCGCTATTTCAATTAATTTTCTTCTGAAATTCTTCTAAATGGAAATGATTTTCTAAAAATGTTATACGTAATTTTTTTCATGTAAAGCTATAACGATAAGACTGAAGTCGGTAAATGATTTTTTTCTTTTTTATTTATTTATTTAAGTATAGCTTAAGGAAAGTATCCACCTTTGACCTAATGTCTTCAAAAGAAAAAAGTTGCTGCAGGTAATAATTTCAAACCAAATTTGCATTATCAGAAAGCAGCAACTAGATATTTTACAAGGGGCTCTAGCTATTTGACATAAATTGCGATTTAATGGATGGAATGAAAATGGAACGAAATTCAAAGTGGAAGATTACGTGAGCAATTTTCTCATATTTTTTTTTTATTTTATTTCATTTCTATTCAAACAATCGGATCGCAATATCATAATATGGCTAGAGCTCAAGTAATATACAAGAAACATGCAAAACTATTCCTCTATTATTACCTGTATAATTCTAAATTAATTTTAAATTATCACCTTGTGACTTTATCCATTAGGAAACAGATAAAAAAGGAAGAAAACAAAAACTGTTCATTCACATGGCCAAATTATATCGCATTAACGATATTTTTTTCAAATAAAAAAAAACACATGTCCATTCATTCCCATTGATATCTCGAGTGATGTGAGAGCAGGTATATTTTTTTTCTATACTTTTATGTTTTATACGCATTTGCACCGGTCTCATGGGTGTTTTTATGGTTTTAATGCTATTTCGCTAATGATCTATTGGTTTGAGAGGGTTTTTATTGGTTTTTCTAGCACTTATTACAACATATTGCATAAGTTTTTGTCAGAAATTGTTGCATCTTCCAGTAACACAAAGTTGTGTTGAATAAAAAACTTCCTATAATTATTGCTCCTGAATTAATATCGCCTATAACATTGAAGAAATTAAAAACAAAAAAAAATCATTAAACGTCACAGTACCTAATAAACTTTATGCAAACTCAAACAAACTCAAATTCTTGTTCTAATAATATAGTCTTTCTATTTATTATACTAGTTTTTAAAACTTTTGCTAAAAAAGACTTTTCCATTCGTGTTTAGTGTGCGGAAAGATATTCATTTCCGCCTGCAAACATAACCTCCAAATGCATGAAGATTGAAGAAGGTATGAAATGATTATATTTTTGTAGCGTTAACATTGTATAGTAGGTATTATATTTCTTTTTCAATGATTTCCTTTCGTTTTTTTTTTTCTCCAATTTATTAAAATGTCGTTTAAATGGCTGAATTGTTATTAATTCTTCTCGTCTCTGTTATCGCTCGTCATTGGCTTGGGTCAACAAACCGACACACGTGAATAAATGACATACTTTCCGCACTTGTATCGAAATGTACTTTTATCTACGCTCATTGCTTAAAGTTCGAATTATAAAATCGAAATGTGTCAAATAATTACCTACTTTATTCACAGACTTCTATAATTATTAAAAAGTTATTCATAATAACATCGCTCTACTATGGAAATATTTAAAGAAAGTTGTATAATATCCATAACGATACACGCCTCTGGACTCCTGTATTTGTATCTGGGGTTTTGAAGGAATTGATTACAGTACCGCTATCGGGAATACAACGGTTAACGGTTACAATTATTATCTGGGGTAGGTAATATTTTTTATGTAATATTTTTTTAAGTGAATCCACAGACAACATATAGTTGGTAGTCATTGCCAAGAGTATAGATGGGCCATGATTGACCATAGACAACAACACAATGTCTAACGTTCCGCGTAACGTTCCACCTGGGCCTGTGATTATGATTATGATTACGATTACGATTACGATTACGACTACGATTACGATTACGATAACGATTACGATTATGACGTTATCTCGTAAATCTATCGTCCGTAAACCGACTTTACAGACAACTAATTTTTTTTGTTACTTAGTCAAAACTTTGCGCTGAAAAATGTCTAGTAGTGAAACCTACTAAAGAAAATTTCACTCCACCTGACATCTTAGTAGTTGCAATGATTTACGACAAAAGTTAGCAAGATTTTATGATTTGGATTTATGATAATAATATGAGCGTAGATAAAGTAGTGTATGAAACTCTACATAATTAGGTATTAAAACACTCGTGTGATACTATTAAAAAACTCGCCTGCGGCTCGTTTTTTAAACTCACACTCGTATTTTAATACCCCCCATTATGTAACCGTTACATAAACTACTATTATGGTATCGTTGAAATAAGGCGATCGAAAAATTTAAAATCGAAACCACTGTAAACAGCTCGTACATTTAGCTCTCTTCACTGTATCGGCGACCGGCATTACAAATCACAGCGCCTTTCAGCCAATTGGTTCCGTGTAAATAATTATATTTTATTGCGGGCCCCGTCACGATAACACCGGGAACATAATTTCCGTGTAACTAACTAGTCCGGAGCCCACAGCCGCCGATACATCTGTCTTTATGTTAATAAATTACACGAACGGCCGCTTGAAAGGTTTGTGTGAATACATCACTAGTTACATTCAATTAAATTCATGTACTATTATTATTAGTAAGTTTTGCAATTTGTTTATTTTATTACTAAAACTTTTCAGTTTTCGCCTTTTAAGGGTTCCGCATCTAAAGGGTAAAAACGGGACCCTATTATTAAGACTTCGCTGTCCGTCATTCTTAGATTTTCAAATAATTGCCTGGTTGAAAAGGGACTTGAACCCGCTATACGCTTACATTAAAAAAATTACACCATAGCTTTATTATACTAATGGAAAGACTATTATAATCATATGGATTGTTTTTATCCTGATATTTTTTTAATTCTTAAAGGAATGATTGTGAAAACCCAAAATTTCAAAGCAAGGGATGCCGATGAAGTTTGCCCTACATCACACTAAATATTTTCTATATGTTATGTTTTGTTATCCAAGATAAGTATAAAATGCTCCATCTACGAGTAAAAGCACCATACAAACCTATAAGGTCCTTACAAGAAAACTATAAACCAGTCAAATATTAGCATAATACAATAACACATCATTCCATATTCCCAAGCTCTCAGAACGACGTTATGCGAAACACACCCAGGAGCGGGGCAAGTTTTTACTATTCATTTGGACGGCATTATGCGGGAGGAGCATGAATATTTAGTGCACGCTAGTCGATTTTAATCAGCGTATGATTTAAATTGTTTGTTTGTTTATTGCAGATCTCGTTATGAAAAGCTGCGTTTGCGTTCTAATATAAACAGGAGTAAATTATTTTGAAACTAGATTAGACCTTTCACAATTTTAATGTAATAAAAATTTGATAAATTATAATTGAATCGATAAATTAATAATTTTACCTATAAGTTTGAGTTTGACTGGACTAAAACACACAATACAGGTTGATTTTCGATTCTGTATTAATTTTTGCGAATTAATATAACTTATCTTGTCTCATTTTTCATATTTTAAGTAACTTTTTGGAGCCATTGAATGTAAACACCTTCTTAATTAAACCGAATGTTAGATATAATTGGAACTAAACGCATGGGCTATTACATCCAATAATCAATTACAAAACGCATGACATCCCCAACAGTTAACCGAATCTTTTGATTCCAGTTTAATTAATCGAAAACAGATGGCCCCTTGTTAGTCGCTGAATCGATATTTAATTGATATCGATATCATTTCATCGATAACTCGAGGGCCAAACACAATGAACTCCCTCCGAGCCACTAGCTTTCTATAAAGGTGTAATCACCTATTGTTCATAAAGTAACAAAAATAGACAATTAATGCGTCGGCGAAGTATAAAGAAAGGCATTTCTTTACATTTTATGGTTACTCTGGGTGAGATAAAATCTTGCGTTGATCTTTGCATATGTTTTTTATATAAGTCGAAATAAAACACACCATATTTCGATTCCATTTTTAACTGACCCAGTTTTAATTACTGACACCGAAAGACTAAAGAACGTTTACGGAAAAGCTCTGTGGAATGGTAGAAATCGCAACACACCTACGAGTAGAGTAGTCCCTGTCAACATTTTTGCTTCACAAAGTAAAACACTAATTAAAATACATTGTGACTGGTAATAGTTTCTGAGTTGATCCAGGGTTCGAAAGAAGGAAGAAGGAAGGAAGGTTGATGTCCAGCGTACTCGGACGAAACGCTTTTCTTCTACGTTTCTGATACGAACCGCTAAGGTGTGGAATACCCTTCCAGCTTCCGTGTTCCTAGCCAAATACAATCGTGGTTGCCTTCAAGAGAAGAGTGAATAGGCATTTTCTAGGCAAGCGCGCTCCATCCTAGACCTCATCATTTCTGTTCATCAGACTTGGTTGTAGTCAAGCGCAAGCCTATCAATTATAAAAAAAAGGTGAATGGAGCCAGGAGCAGGGAGGTGCATCTTTGTGTTCACGATGCTCCTCTGTCAGAGAATCGAGACATAGGTCAAAAAGGAGACACCAGAGCGGCCTCGGTAGACACCGTTGGCTGGGTAGCGCGAGTGCTTCTGCACTCCGTTGCTAACTACCAGGCAACAAAGTGAACACCATGGGGTTTTAGACGTTGCGACTCCGATATAACCGCAGTGCCTCACCGTGGCACACCAATATCCATAACGGATATTATCCCCATAACGGATATCGGTCCCCACGTAAAAAAAGGGTTCGAAATCTAGATGTGTGCCTTTTTCAATATTGCATATTCGAATGCATTTTACACGGTTTATGTTAGCCAATTACAATAGCCCTAAATAACAAAATCCGCCTCAACAAACATCTCGTAACGTTCACACATTAACACAATTTACGAAGGGATCCGATAATTGTGGAACTGCTTTATAAAGCCCGCGGCACTCGACAATATTTCATTACAAGTTGTTTATTGCCCAGCTTGAATATTTTGTTAGGTTACATTAATATTGAGTGCTAGAAAACGCCCGCTACTTAGATTGGGCGAAGAGTTATTGTATGCACAAATGGAAAGGGATTTTCTCTCGCACTTCCAATGTAACTAGCTAATTTTGTGTGGTTAGGCCCTTAGCTAGATCGTAAATAATGTAACTAGCTGATTTTGGGTTTCAAATGACCTGATAAGAAGGAAGACCTAATAAATTAATTAAAACAAAGTTAATTTTCCAAAAGTGTACATACTTGTGTGTTTGTACGTTTATTAGCACTTTATTTATTGAATTTATTTGGATGCTTGGAATGGAGATACAGTATTTACCCGTTAGTATTTATAGCGCTAGTAAACGCTATAGTTTACAGTTTATCCCAAAAAAAATCCTCGGTTCTTGTAGGATTTGTAAAAACTGAAATTGACCTCGGTAGAGCATAGGCTAACTATTCTAAATAAATAAAATGCATATTTTAATTCTCATCACAAAAAAAAATTGATGTTTCTAACCTCCAAAATAATAAAATTATGATATTGGTGGGTGAAACTTAATATAAATAAAGTGCTGACTTCTTTCCTCCAATAGGATATTTTAAGCTTGCACCCTTCATAGCTATCATACCGCCTTATGGCTATCCACCATCCCATAAACATGGGGTAAACGCACCATTTATTACACCATACCACTTCCGACATACCACAAGACAATATGGCAATAAAAACCGATTTTTCCATACAAGTTCAGCCGTGGAAAAACTCATGTGACGCAATGGAGAAACCAATTATCTCATAACGAATGAATTGACTTTCACTTTTGTGTTCAAACAATGGTGTTCTCTAGAGTGATAATATTCTTTACCCCTCGTATTGTTTGTAAGGCCTTTGCTCCTGAGGCTTGGCTTGAGGTCACTTTCTTGTGATTAATATGCTCGCCTTACATGCAAATCACATAGGAAGGGATGAACAAGTTTTAACATTGTGACCACTTTGCTTGCAGTAATAACATTTTTAGAGCTTCCACCTTTTTGGATTTTGTATCTGTAGCTTTAATTCTTATTATGTTTATTGCCCAAAACATTGTGTGCGATTCCTAAGAAATTAGAATATGTCTGTTAAATACGGAGTTAGGGCAGTTCGATTTAATATAATAGTATGTATACCTTACCTAACGTAAACTAGAATATCCTCTATCGTAGGTAGACTGCGCTAAATAGCTCGTTTGGCATTGCCTGGTTGGAATCAGGATTCAGGGTAGGTATCTCAGGTTTTTTGGAAGTGCCCACCAGTAGTTACGAGTACCACATACAGCATTAATTTTATTATCTGTTAAGATAAGCTTAATTATATCAGTCTGCTTGTGCACTGAAAGGATTTACATGCAAAGTCAACCGGATATCTTTTTTGCACATTTGCATACAATTTCCATTATAAAACATTACCTACGCTTTTGTAGCATAATTTAGTCTGATAGATATTACAAGAATTTCTTATCAAACATTAATAGGCAAGAATTTTACCAATATACAAATACGTATTAATTTGTAATCAATGTAATCAAAACATCCATACCGTACAGTAATTGCAGACATGAATTTAATTAGTGGATCACGAATTTATTCAAAGTAGTTCTATTGATGCTCACTCAATGCTCATACTGTTATTTTATGATGTACTTTTGCAGTCAGGCTAAAATCATTATCGTGCGATACCATGTATTTATTTGCAATAAAAAGTTTGATTAGCCCCATTATTCATCGGCAGCTTTTAAACTTTCGTTCACACAAACATAAGTCTTTTTTTATTATTTTCTACATACACTGATTGAACTGACTCTACTTCTTACTACTTCTATGGTGTGTCTTATTTCTACAGCTATGATATTATTACAGACATTGGACAGATGGTCAATATTCTCTTTAATTTTAGCTCAGTTAGTAACTAAAAGTAAGTCAGAATAGTACCTATTGATATCTACTGTAAGTTTATAAGAAAGTTCATAGACAACTAAGACCGCCGTGGTAGTTATGGTTCATATTCTTCTTTTGGAATGTTTTTGAAATAAGAATTGTTAATACTTTACTTTACGTCAAAATCAAAATGATGTATTCTTTTATTCAAAGCTCTAACACTACTAATATCAGTTTTTTTAATATTTATGACCTGATTTGAGATATTATACTATTAATATCTTAAGCTTAAGCTACTATAGTCAAACCTAAACATAAATATCATAATAGCCTTTCCTACATTAAAAGAAAAGCGTAACATCTACATTTGATTATGGTCAAGACTTAACTATTTAAAAGCCACTTAAGCATATCTCTAAATACCTCTTCGACGGTATGAATAATTATTCAAAAAAATTACACCTCAGGCAAGTATAACCGGAAGCGGAATATGTGGGCACTGGGCACATAGTTTGCATTAGTTCAGGTGTTATAGTATGCACAAATATAAACTTTCACCGCATTAAACTGGTTTGAATGCTTGTAGATCAATTTGGTAAGATTGCCAAAACAAAACTACGGGTCTGAAATATGTACCTTTTGACAATTTAGAATATCATATCGTGAAAAGAGAAAAATTATTTTTCAAAGCAATTACATTTTGGAATGGTCTGTCGAGCTAGCTGTAGATTTAAACCGCAAATTTCAACCTTAAAAAAGTCAAACACTGATCAAAATAAGTTATTTTTTATCAGTGTTAAAAAACATCTAAACCATGACTCAGTGCTCAGGATGTGAATATCCGTATCATGTCTAGATCGGAAAACGTTATTGAATTTGTTGTTTGTTACAAAAAAGAAGACAAAAAAATAGTACCTACTTATCCTAATGACGGTTTCCTACCGACACCAAGTACCTAACGTACAACAATAATCATAATAAAAAAAAACAAGTTTTGTGTTATTGAATTATACCCTTCGTTTATTTTATTTTTTACCAATTTGATTTGCTGCTACTTATGTGTCAATAATATACCAAAAAATATGGTTGTGGAATTCACTAAAATCTTGAGTAACAAAACAAAAACAGGAATAGACAAACACACGCAACGGTATATTTATATTGTGTTATTGTTTTGGTTATTAATTTCACTTCGTTAGACTTTCATTGCGATCGAAATTTAAAATTTGCTCTAAGGTAGAGGAGACAGCGATAAACAATATTTATATTTAAGGACTGATTTTTCAATCGCCAGATAAACGTTAACTAAGGAATCAATTGACGTTTTGACAGATTTTGTATGGCATAAATGTTTTATATTATACCTATTGTCTATCTGACGATTGAAAAATCGGCCCTAAATCGCATTAACCTTCCCTTATTTTTTAACCATAAAATCTTATTTCCAAGAAATAAGAAAAAAGCTCACACTTAAAAAAATAATATAAATATTAAATAGCCCGTTTATGTAAGTCATTATCAATGAAAATTTCTCAAAGAGTACGAGTAGAGTAGTGCAGATAGATAGCTAAACACTTTATTGCACACCACAGAATAAAAATATAAAAAAAGAAGAAATAAAGAAAACAATTGTGTAGTATTAGAACACAAAAAAAACATTGTAAAGCGTGTTAATAAATTCACATTTAATTTCAAAAGTCGAATCGCCGTTAGTATGCCAAATAATAAGTCTTTATTCGGCTTATGTTTATGTCTTTAATGGTTCCTACGAATACCATATTTGGTACGTGTTGAAGATTTTAATAGCTTAATTCTTATAACTTGTACTATAGTACTAGTAGCTTTTTGTAGCTTTCGAAGCACGCGCCTCCGTTCTTCACCACCACATCTTTGTTCAGTACAAGAACGTAATTAGGATTGTCTGAAATATTTTGACAACGGCCATTTATAATAATATTACACCTTTATGAAACGCCTTCAAAGGCTTTAGCTTCCAAGTCAATCCACTTGATATATTGTTATGACTCATTCTGCGGTTGCTTTATTGTATAAATACACGGAAGACTTGAGAACTGTTGATACGATAGTCTTTGTCCTACTTGAATAGGATAATTTAAAGTATTAGAACTATTTTAATTTAGATATACTTTCATTAATCCTGTGTTTTTGGATCGGTATCTTCATCCTCATTTTCTACAACAACTATTTCTAAAACCAGGTTAACTTTTGTTTCGAAGTCATCTGAATCTTTGTTAAACTGATTTTCTCTCAAATAAATAAATGTTCAAAACCAAACTTATTATTGGGTCAGGTTCCCGCGTAATAAAAACATAGCCTTCCTCTCGATATACTCGTAACATTTATTCACTTTCAGCACATTTGTTACATTACTTTCACACAATTTTTATATCCTTCCAATATACCGCTTAATACTAGATTACCCAATTCTTGATATATCCTCGCCTTTTATTTAATCTTACAACAACCACCACCGGCTCCCGAGCCCCCTCCCGAATGCCCCAGCGACAGGTAGGCTGTGATTGGTCGACGCTTTTATCGCTATCATTGGTTGACGTCGTCAACGGAAGTCAAATTAACAAATTATAATCAAGTAAAGGCTTTAACTCTAGATACTTAATGTTGACAAATTAATAAAAATATGAATGTCTTGATTAATTTATACATTTGCAAATAAGAGTGACGGTGATTTAGCAGTCATGTCTAATAAAACCTAACAGCTCGGCCATCCGACCCTAAGCGAGTCCCATCGCTTTTATATAAATTTATTATTAATTACATCATTGATTTGAACGATTAAATTATAATTTCTGTCTAAACAATTACTCCTAACTCATTATCCAACTAAAAACATTTTAACTCACAAGTAATAAATTATTCTCAAAGTAATATTACTTTACACCTACATACAAACATAATAAATATATAATATAATAAATTGTAACATAATTAATTATTCTCAAAGTAATATTACTTTACACCTACATACATACATCTTATAACAAAATAATTTATAATGTTTTCTAAATATAACGAATAGTTGTTATACATACATTTTATCAATTAAAAAATTGGTTTGTAAATTTTGCATAAATAGACTAATAAAATTTCCGGAGGTACTTGAATTTATTCTCCAACTTTTATGAGAAATTCTATATCAGCAGTAAACTGCACCTTAATCCTTTTCCATTTGAATTTCTAAGAGATAACTGGTACCAAAGATACGGATCGTATGAACTGTTCCATTACCCCCTTCCCTCACACAACACATTCTTCCCTCCGACCGCGGCCCGAGGATAACGTGTGCACCCGCCGAACTATACATTAGTATCATATTTTTGACGTAGTACCCTCGCATTGCACTCCAAAGGGCGACCGGGCGCATTGTCTTCACTTTAATCTCGAAAATTAGAAATTATTATTTGTCCTCATTTACTGCACAATGTCAATAAAGAGATAATAACAGTAACTATGTCGCAATCATACTTGATTCTGTATTATTATTACCCAATACCATTATAATTTGTGGCCCTAATGTATTTCGTAATTATAAAATTTAAGAGTCTTATAGCCAAAACGAGTAATAGTTAAAAATATATCAATATCCATTTTAAAAATAAGATAATTTCTTTCCAATACCAGACCCTTACTAACGTAGGTACTCGTCAAGACTAGGCAGACGAGCCTAAATTCGATGGGGTTATGTCGTTTGATTATCGGGCTCTTTTTTGCCTATACGATTTACTGACTGTTTGTACGCTACATTATTTTTTTTTTAAAGCAATGAACAAAAATATCCCATCACATATTCCAATTACTAAATTACTGTATAACTGCCCAGATAAATGAATCCACTGAAGAGAAATACCTCGAATTAATAACCAAATTAAGTACAATGAAATCTGATGTAAATAAAGCGAAATCAACCTTGTTTTCTCTTTTTTTTTTCGGATTGCTGTACGGCATTATTACTGCTGCTAAAAGCAGTTCCTAAAGTTTAAGCCTTCAGACCGTTCAAAATAAAATTACGAAAACGTTATTCAACTTTGTCCTTCTAATGCCAACAAAAATTAATCATCTATTCCGGAACAGAATAAATAAATCTTGAGCAAATATACTACTACGATATTTGTATTATTACTTAGAGAATAAAATCAGGAAAATTTGATTTGTTTTTCAAAACGAGGGTACCATCAACATCTGTTTATTTTCTTTGTTTGCCTTTCGAGAAAAATCACTAAAATATTTGACCATATCGATCTAAAAAGAAAAAACTCAAGCGGATCTTAATTTTGTGATACTACCGTACTTTCACAATCTTAAACTGAATGATCAGTACGATTACAGCAATGCACTGCCATACTTAGGGGTTTTGGTAATAAATAAAAAAAAATATTCTCTCTGACAGCAAGAAAAAGAATAATATTGTCTGATTATTCATAGTAAATAGCAGTTAAATGTACTCAATCAAAGTAAAAAAAAATTGTCAACATAAGAAAAATAGATCATGCGTAAATTTTCAACGATACGTACGTTTTCTTTCATCCAGTGGGCGTGACAAGAAAATAATATATTTTCTCGATAATCCCGCTTCTGACCTATTGGGTCAGGTCCCCGCGTAATAAAAACATAGCCTTCCTCTCGATATACTCGTAACATTTATTCACTTTCAGCACATTTGTTACATTACTTTCACACAATTTTTATATCCTTCCAATATACCGCTTAATACTAGATTACCCAATTCTTGATATATCCTCGCCTTTTATTTAATCTTACAACAACCACCACCGGCTCCCGAGCCCCCTCCCGAATGCCCCAGCGACAGGTAGGCTGTGATTGGTCGACGCTTTTATCGCTATCATTGGTTGACGTCGTCAACGGAAGTCAAATTAACAAATTATAATCAAGTAAAGGCTTTAACTCTAGATACTTAATGTTGACAAATTAATAAAAATATGAATGTCTTGATTAATTTATACATTTGCAAATAAGAGTGACGGTGATTTAGCAGTCATGTCTAATAAAACCTAACATTATACACAGTGAAGTCCTGTAAAATTTTCTAATGTTTACTTTATTTGGCATTAGACTTTTTGTATAAGTAGGTACCTTATACTACCTACACTAAAATTAAGTATAAGTTATACTCCTTTACTTGTTTCACTAACCCAAAAAGACCATTTTTTTAATTTTTTTTCGGAAAACTCAAAAACAAAAAATGGATAAAAAAAAATAATGGCAGGAGATCATTTTTTGTGACAGTGAAAAAATTAAAGTGTTATATTATCTTAACGTACGCAATGAATTAAAACCCTTATTTTTTAAGTCGGTTAGTATTTCTTTTCACCGCACTAGCAGACGGTACTGATTATCGTTAAGTTTTCGTTTTTCACACGTTTTCTTCACTTTGTCTTCTGAACAAAGCGCGTGATTTCCTAAAACATTTTGATTATTTAATCTGCAGATTATGGGCATTGTTGATGACACAATGCATTCTCATAATCTTTGTGATGTGGTACTCATAATTTGATGTAACGTACACTTTGTAAGATTAACTAGCAATCTTAGATCGTTGACTTTCCACCAAACAAGTCTGTCTGTTATTAGATTTAGAAGTTTTCTTATTTTATTTTAGTAATTTTAGTAATCTTCTGGATTGAGGTAACAATTTACCTTTGGAAAGTAACTGATTTATAATTATGATGTTTTGTATTATATAAGCTTAATTCTCTACACTTAAACCATCAGAAGGTCCTAAAAATGTTAAAAGAATTTTTGAAGATCATTAGGAATTGGAAATATTTCAAAATCCAATCCTTCATAATTGAGACTTAGTAAATATGAATGCAGTCTTCAACTTAGGTACTTGAATAATATGGCTATCTTTGGCAAATATATAAATTTGGTATTTTGAGAATAGTCCTTAGTAAAAAAGTGTTGATACTAAAGAAGATAAAGCTAGAAACGTAAAATGTATTGCAGTTGTTGAAATTCGAGTGCATTTTAAGTACGAGTAAGTATCGGATCCAATGGTTAGGAAATACACAATCCTGCAATAGGTAGCAATGATACGCTTGGCGTGGTTATTTCATATAAAAACCGTCATCTTCGTCTCAGCGACTGCAACCAAGACGCTACGTGATCGGACGCTAACTGGACTGGTTGCGGTTGTCTAATGATAACTTATTCGTATTTTTGTTTGGTGTGGGCGCAATCAAATGAACAGAGACTGGATAAACGTGGATAGTTCTATATTATTATACTTCGTCTGATCGCTCAGCGATGGAAGTCAAGCGATTTAAATATCTGCCGTCTAATCGAAGATCCAGGATTTAAATCCTCACACATACAGTGACAGACCACACCTGTGAAATTTTACAGCTATTGGCGAAGACTTAATGTCACTACTTTGTAATAAAGAAAAATAAATGCGAGGGAACTTAAATGCGAAAAAGAGTTCTTCATAGTGCTTTTTAAGGCCGTATAACAATACGGAATCCTTTTGTAATTTTGAAAAAAATTGCATCATACATCATCTATTTTATCTAATCTATCTTTTGCACGTGGCTCCGCCTTATTAGAATTTGGGGTTTCACTAACGGAAACTATTTTTTTTAAAGTAGCCTAAGTCACAGAACACCAAAATCGTACGTGTACTGTACTAAGTGTCAAACCGAGTAGCTTATGTAAGGTATAATCTATCTTCATTTCCAATTGCACACACAGTATATTATTGACAAAACTTATTTAAATGTAACATAATAAATAATCCAAAATATATCCAACGCAAGATATTTCTCATTTTTATGATATTGTGTATTTAGTCGATATTTCGAACAGAATTAATCGAGTTAAAGCAACAACTTTGAAACACGAGTACTCTACATTCAATTACTGATTACAAATAGTGCTAACACTTCGTTTTGAAGACCGTTTCATTTATTCATATAAATCATGAATAGAAATTGCGAGATACTGATTTCAATTACCTATTGTTTAATTAAGTATTGCCATTTGTTCCAGTCATTTATCATTTTACTAATACAGACTTGTATATACCTAAACGTACCGCGATATTGAGCGTTGTGTAATACTTAAAATTAATTCATGTTAGATGTTTGAGTTTGTAACGAATGAAAAGGTACGACTCATCAATAAATATAAAAATAACTGTAAAAGGCTTTGTCCTGACTGACAGACGACGTTCTCGTAGGTACAGGTAATTTTGAAATGAGGGAATATTCCTTGAGAATTCTTTCCTTATTAGGTTTACGTGTCAAACTCCGTCAATTTTTAAATGTTTTTCATAAAAATTGGCTGTCTTTTATGTTTGTTTTCCTAATTATTATAATAATACCTAAATTGATCAATATAGTATTATTATGTTGATTAAATAAAAAAAAAAGGTTATTAAAACAATATAAGTCTTAACTCAATTTAATTAAGTCTCATTATAATTAAAATAATAATTACCATTTTAAATATCATGTTTTGTTGCAAAAAAAATTATCTGATACGATTTTTTTAGAATACCGCTGATTCTCAAACTTTGAAATAAATTAGACAAGTGGCATTTAAAATTTATTTGATGAAGTGCGTTTATGATTCATTCAAAGATCATGTTATAGAGTCAAGAGATAACATTTTAATAATAACATGTTCTAATAAATTAATATAATGGGGAAATCAACATTATTATTTTGTTTGGTATGCAGGTAATAGCTACATAATTAAATATAATCTTTGAACCTTTCAAAATCCACAAATTAGTAATTTTTTGCATACCTATTACATTTCAAAATATGTACCTATCTAGTAAGTATACTAAGTTTATATCAAAAGTGGCGGTGAACTCTTGTGAAACTAATAACAATCTCGCCAAGGCTTTCAATTATGAAATATAAAAGCTTGTATTATAAGCCTTATAATATAAGCTTTTCTGCATGGCAATTAGTCTCAGTTTCACCTAGGTATTATTTTTTTATTGCAATTCTGAGTTAGGTAACTAAATGTTATCCAAAATTACCGGAAATCGATTGTTTTCTAATAACAATAAATTAATGATCTCCGTTATATTAAAGGACAGAGGAAATGAGTAATATCATTGTAGTTTTATTTGCATTAAACAGCAGTTAAGCGATTTATAGGTCGACAAAATGTTAATTTAGAACAACTTTAGCTGTTTGAATGACTCACTTCCCAATGTTGCTAATCTAGATGAAACATAACTTCATAAGAAACTATAGCGGACGCCCGAGGCTCCACCCGTGTCAATTTCGGGTTTTCACAAATCCCTTGGGAACCATGGATTTTCACGGGATGTAAAGAAGGCTATGTTTTAATCCAGGGTATTATCTATCTCCATCCCAAATCCCCCATCAGCCAATCACATTCAGCCAAATCGGTTCAGTAGTTGTAGCATGAAGAAAAATACACACACACACAAAATTTCGCATTTATAATTTAGAAAGATAAGATGTCAAATGGACTACTTACATAAATTGTAAATGTGAACCCTTAATTTCTACGAACATTATCTATAGAAAAAATTGATGAGACAATGCTTATTTTTGACTTAGTCCTTCAGTCACACGACAATGGATTAACAAACTTAGTCACAGAACAGCATTCATCAACCTAATCACAGCATCACAGTTCTGCCTAAGGACTAAATATGATACTTATAAGAATTTTGGAACTCTGTGGTTTACGGTGGGTCTATTGGTAGAGCATTCAGCCGCGATAACTAACGAACGCAGGTTCGAATCCTGCCAGGAATGACAATTTTTTTACTTGATAAGATTATGGTGACTTGAGTATGTGATGTTTGTATTTCATGTGTAGTATTAATTGAAGATTTACTCTTAGCAAAAGTATGATTATTTTTTTATCGATTTTGAGTCTCATTTATATCGCATGATTTTGATTTTATATCTCAGTGCGTAATTATCTACCTTTCAGGAAATAAATTTCATGAATGAAATTACTGTTTGCATTGAAGTCTTTTCCTGGTTGTTTTCCTAAACCTTGTTTTTATAGACAAACGCCACCAAGACAACAACGCACTTAATAATATTTGATTTGCAAGATTCATTCGACGAATCACTATATAAATAATTGTCAACCAAATTAATTATTATGTATATTACCTATACCTGTTCATATTAATAAACAGATAAGTATGTCTGTTTTTCATTAATTGATCTATACTTAGGTTCCTACGATTAGGTAAAAAATCAATAATCGAGAACTTCACATTATTTGGAGTAGGTACATACATATCTATTAGGTAGCTTGCATCATGGAAATGTATATGTATAAGTATTAGGTAAAGAACTTGTCCCTGAAAAAATCAAGATTTTCAGCTAGCAACTATTTAGCTAATGGTGAAAATTAGAAAATATTAATTGTCAAAACATAAAAATACAGATGAATCTAGGGTGTGTTAAACATAAACTTAACACTTCATACTTCTAGGTGCGAATCAAATTAATGTTATAAATAATTTTGCAGCAAACATTTATCATGCATAATTGCGAAGTTGGTAAGAAACGTATATAAAAAGCTCAAATATTTAACGTTTATTTCTTGTTCCCATGTTCTCCCTTGTACCTACTGATAACTAAGCTATAATACCAGTAATGAATATAACATAAAAAGTACTCACATCATGATCAGGCACATACGAATATACATGTAACTTGTCGATCCTTATCGTCCCTTGGAAGGGGTAGAGCAAGGCACCCCTCTGTATCTCCACCGATGTCCAAACGCTAACCGACGCCTCTCTACCCCTGGCGCCTCCTGGACGTAACGCCAGGCTCAATTCTTGAGGGATCAGTACCAGAGTCTCCATCTCATAAGATACACAAAAGTTTCAGTCCTTATCACAATAATAAGTTCAACAAAATTATAAACACAGTTCAAAGTCACTAAAATAAACTAAGATACGAGGTCCAATAACTGATATCTTCCATCACGATTAACGAAGGTGAGCTCGATATCGATTATCCGAAACGAATGATCGATGGATGTGAAAAAAATCGGGCCCAAAAATTCTCTCGTGAATTTTTTAAAGGTGAAGTTTGTTGATCCCGTCCTAATATTGTCCGAGAGGGCAATACCGTAAAGGGTGCTTTACGCAGGATGCGCGCGCGGTCTTCTCTCAGCGAGCACTGAAGGAAGCGCTAACATTGACCTTAGGCACGGCCGTGATCGCGTTTACAGTTCATTTTTTGTTCGATAAAAAGGAGAGGAGTAAGGCCCTACAAAGATCTGTTACACCTGGCAATGCCAATGTCGACTTTATACATCTTTACTCTAGGGAGTATTTGAGTGAACAGGTAAGTTTGTAAGAAGTAGTAAGGTGCTCCCCTCCTAAGGCGGCACCTGCATGCGCGCGCGCCGCCCGCCAGAGCGCCGTAGAGCCTCGGACGGTACACCTGATTCCTTATAAACCTGAATGCTACCTGTTTATTTTTTTGGTTCTAACATCTGCTAGGCTTTTTAGACGTGACGTTTTAATTGAGGCTCTTGATTTTTGATTTGAATGGCAGGTTTTAGTTTTTTTACTGACACGCGATAGTGTGGATTGCTTTTTGGATAAAATAAAAATTGTTCTCTAAAATTCAACATTCTTTATAACATATATTTTAATACATATTCAAAATTATCCTATTAATATTTTAAATGAGAAACTTTGTATGTTTGGAAGTTTGTTATTCAATCACGTCGCAACTAAGTACTTAATTGATTTGCCTGAAATTTGGAATGGACATAGATAACCTGGATTAATATATTATAGGCTATAAAATCCATGGATCCATTGGGATTTATGAAAAGCTGTGGCAAACTTTAACACAGATATACTTAGTACAGAAACTTACGTGCAGATAAGTACGTATAGTAAAAAAATCTCCAATGAATATCAATTGAGCGTTCATCAATTAGATAGGTAGCAAAATTATTAAATAAAAAAAATATTAGTTAAGAATTGCAAAATGGAAACCAGATTTCAATTCCCTCACGTTAGGATTCGTTAAAATCAAGCGAAGGAATTTGTTGAACACCGAGCAGTTCCATTTATTTCAGAAGATCTTAATTAATTAGGTATTATCTTGGCCATGATATACGAGTAAATACTTATGTATAAAAAACAACTACCTAGAAATTGTATGGGATAATAATCATTTAAATCTCCAAAGAAATTCTTCAGAAGGTATCAAGTGGGACCAACTAAACTTACCCCAAGTTATTCGAAACAAATTCAAAATTTTAGGTGGTACTTAAACTACTTTAATCGCAATATTCTATACATTTGGCAGGATTAAATTAGAAGAACTTACCTACCACTTAAATTTTTGCAGTCGTTTCGAACAACTCGGGGTTAGACGCCAAACCCTTTCAAATAATGATAAATCCTTAAGTTATAAAGGTGGACGTCCATGTCGTTGGTAAAGATATGGATGGACACTATAATATTGAAACACTTTCACTTAGGTAAGTACATCAAACCAAATTGGAATAGGGATTCTCAAACTTTATTTTTGTTTTAGAATTCAGTTTGGAAAAACGTTATAATAGCTGGCGGAAAATTCGGAAAAATATAAAGCTTAAATTACAAAAAGAAAGCTTTTACAAAATCTGTTATTTATAGGTTCTGCGCCATAAATACCATAACAACCTCAGTGTTCATACTGTTATAACATTTTTTATAAGGTGGGTGTTATATATGAATAGGTTTATCTTTTGAAAGATCAATCAGTGATACTGCTACGAACGAGTTAACAAACTTCTCCATTTCTTTTTTATTTCAATAATATTCTACCTCTTTGACGTCTGATTACATCATCCCCTCTGCTATTCTAGCAGTAATGATAGGCCTATCTAAAAACTTGTCGTGTTTTAACACCCCCCTCATAATCAAGTAGCAAAAAATATAATATGATCGGACTTTTTTTTTTTTTTTTTATTTATTTATTATTTTTTTTATTGATCGGACTTAGAAGTTGATTTGAATAAACTAGAATTATGTGTTATCTGCGATATCATCAGATTTGAATCAGGGTCTCAACACCAAAGTTTTGCGTACTTCAAGAGGATCGGCTAGTGAAGTAGCGCCACGCAAGTAGGTATTTTCAAAAATGATATTTATAGAGAAAGAGTTGTAAGTCACTGGACTTCATTTTGTTCTTGAAATATTGCTTTGGGTGATAACCACAGAGCAAGGAATGACTTTTATATTGACAATAACGTTTTTACTCCCCTTCCCCCCAAACGTTTACCGAATCGGACAGTTTTAGCACAGTTTAAAGATATCCTATCTTTTAACACTGTGGTTTTAGTCTCATTAGATTTAGTACACCTTAATCTAGGCTGGTCCGTCTAGACTAATTGAAAACAATGTTCGAGGAAGTTTTTAGTTCAAAGTTGGATATTTCTTAAAAAATTAAACCTTACTAGTATAGCTCATCATTGTATCTGTAACATATCTAAAAATTAGACAAATAGGACTACTTTCACGGGTAGGACAACGTTATCGCTTTTTGTATGAAAACTTACAGCTAGACGATCCTCTTATTTGCTGGAAATGGACTGGATGATACATTTTATAATTCATATATTATGTTCCGTACTTAATTCACATATTGTAGGACATACGAACATTAATATAGAACTTGTGGGATTGCGGTTAACGCCAGGTGTGTGTGGGTCATCGACATTTTCTGTTGCACGTATATTCTAATCACTACACAGAGAAATACACTCTAACTTCTGGTATGTAGAGTTCACTTTTAATAAGTTATAGAAGCATAGTCAGATGTAACGATCGTCTTGGAGCAGGACATCGATCGGTTATATTGATTTTAATTTTAATGCATATTTCCTTACGGGTATGTTTAGGTTCTAATTAAAATTACGAAAATGGATAAATTAATAATCGGGTTTGAGGACATAGGTACCTATAGGTAGTCTTACTTTTAAATATTATTAAAATAATAATGTCCCTACCAATAAATTCCTTACGTCATACATTAGTAATTGTCCTGTTCCTAGAAACTTTCAAAATTATCCCTATCAATTCCACTTTGGATAATTTGCAGGTTTAACACACTTTTGACTAAGTAATAAGGGATTAATCTTTAGTAATAAAATTGAATATAATATTTAATTTCGTGCCAATTTTTGTTCCCAAACTCTCCGAAGCTGCTGAACCGATTGTTATGAAATTTTCAGTGTTAGTTCAGTGGTAGTGCGTGATTGTTATGAGATTTTCTCTAGGTCTGGGAGCAGGTTGTTATCTATTTTTTAGTATCCCTAATGGCGAAAAAACGTTTGCTGGGTCTACTAGTAATACATAAAAAATCTCGTGCCAAAGCTTGTTACCAAACTTTTTCGAAACGGCTCGGCCGATTTTTATGAAATTTTCTGTGTAACTAAGTTCGGAAGATCTGAGAGTAAGTAGTTCGTTAGCTATTTTCTTATATCTCTAATGGCAAAACAACGTTTGACGGGTCAGCTAATAATATTATAATAGCATAGTGATCAAAGCGGCACTGTGGTTCTAGATTCACTTATAACTAAGTGTTGCTTATTAAAATTCCAATTAAGCAACTAAGTTGGCGAGATTGTATTATGTAGCAATAAATTTTAAAGAATATGGCCTCAAAGTAATAGTCCGATAGAGATAGTGTAATAAATAGTGTTAGCTCCATAATAACTGAATTAGTATTTCGGATTAGATTGCTATTATTTATCTACTTATATCTAGTATCTACGTAGATAATTGACGAACACTTTAAAATATTACGGTGTTCGTGAGTTTCCTATAGGTACCTATAGTAACCTTCTTAATTATAGTACCTAAGACTGTAAATAACTTTACATTTTAGCTTTCAAAATATTATATGAGAATGATAAGAAATACTAGAAAACATGATTTTATGATAAGTATAGCATGATTTTATTTTGTAAGTACCTACTACCTAAGTTTACTATATGTATCTCTCTTGTTTTGTATATTTTTGTACAAAACTTACCTACTTGAAGACCTTGACTCCCTAGGCGCCTAGTTTGGGAGTCAGGGATCTATTTTTATTCTTATAATCTGTTATTGGCTTAAATAAATTTGTTTCATTGTTGCACTTAATTTTGTGAAATAAATACTTTTCGTATTAAGTTCACTTATTTACCTAGTTTTTATCCCTAGGTACAAGTTACCCAGTAATTGACTTGAAGATGTTATCTTATCAACTTGGAAGAGTAAACTCATCCCTTACTGTTTCCACACATGCATCGCGCTGGACCGCTAAGTTGCTTGGTGGGAAGCATCTTTGCTAGTAAGATTGTATCGAGCCACGACCGAAGTCTTTCACTAGATAAGACCTTAGCCAATTAATCAATCATTTAAAAGGCTCGTGGCGCGAATCGAACCCGCAACATCCCACTCCAGTCATTTATAGAGATGCGCCATAGAGGTCGTTGAAGTAAACGCAGCTTTCAACAGACGAACATATGTTTTCCGAAAATCTCGTGACCCACAAGTTTTTTTTTAACAATATAGGCTGTGATACACACACACACACACACACACACGGGCACACGTGATGAAAAGTGATGATATTATAGTCTAATAAGCACCTATGGAGCGCGCTTGCTTAGGAAATGCCTATTAATTCTTTATTTGAAGTTATTGAAGTTGGGAAAGACAGTGCCTAGGAGTGTGTTCCTGGCCTTTGCAGTGCGTATCAGGAACGAGGGAGCGAATCATACTGCTTCTTACGTGTCTTATTTGTAAGTCAATAATGTATTGTTGAAAGCCTTTTCGATGTCTTGCCGTTTACCACAGAAAAATAGCCACAGTAGGTGTAAGCCCACGAAAACGTTATCTACTCCTTTGTTCCAATGCTGGGCACGTGTCTCGTGAGAGCTAGGGAGCACTGGGAGAGCTCCTTACATTATGAATGACTGTGGGTCTCTGGCTTGAAAGATGGCGTAGCGGTAGCGAACAATGACGAAATACGTTACCTACTGCCGTCTGCGACAGAGGTCGTGGGTTCGATTCCTACTATTGGTAAATGTTAGTGTTTTTTTATACTATATAGGCTAGCGCTTGACTGTGATCACACCTGATGGAAAGTGATGATACAGTCTAAGGTGGAACGCGCTTGCCTAGAAGATTCACTCTTGATTGATTGTATATTGTGTGATGAGTATGATGTTTTCCAGTGTCAGGGTGTTTGACAATATTTATGTATATTAGTATATCCTATGTATATTTATCAGTTATTTAGTACCCATAACACAAGCTATCGCTTACTTTGGGGCTAGAATGCGATGTGTGTAATTGTCCAAAAACAAAAATCCCTTATTCATAAAAAAACATGTGTGTTTCGACACGCCTATTGAGCAAAGAGCTCTCGCGTCTCAACGCATCGCTCTCACAGTAAAGTACCAGCATGAACAAACGGATTTATATCACTGTGTATTGTTTAAAAAAATCTTTCCATAAATCACGTGGCCGGAGCTTAAGGGGCGTGTCTCGGGCGTGGCCCGGAGCGCCGCCGCCCCCGCACCGCGTGCCGTACCGTGCAAGTGTTGTGAGTTCCGATACGATTGGTGGACACTCGACTTGCTGGTTATTGTTTACTTTACGGCACGAGTTTTTGAATAGATTCTGGTACTTTTGGTGGGTATGTTTTATTGTTGTGAGAATTACGCTCAGAGGCGCAGCCAGATTGTTAACTTAGTTAGTAAAGAAAAGATTCCGACGAATTGAGAACCTCCTCCTTTTTTTTAAGTCGGTTAAAAATACTAGCTAACGCGGCAAACGTTGTTTTGTCATATTGAGGTATGAAAAATTGCTCAGATCTAATTACCGATTGTAGACAAAAAATTTCATACAAATTGGTCAAGCCGTAAGGGAGGAGTTATGGTTACAAGCACTGACAGGGACAGTGACAGACTAGCTCATTGGTTGAGTGACTGAAAGAGCCCCGCGTCCCACGGACCATCAGAAGGGTCAAGTTTATAGCAGGTTACCTATAACTATTTGCTAGTCAATACCTACCTAGCTATACCTATGCCTAGGTAGCCTATGTAGTACCTACTTATCTAATTACTAGTTGTTAGTTAATAGGTACCGTAGCTACCCTACGTAAGTAGATAGATAGATAGATAGAAAATTCTTTATTGTACACCAATATAAAACATGAGAAAACGTTGATAAATACACAAAAGTTATACTAATGTATATATGGCGGCCTTATCGCTACACAGCGATCTCTTCCAGGCAACCATCGGGGTATGAAGCGGTGATTGGAATATAATGAGGTAGGCGGTACAATAAAAACAATTAAAACTGAAGAAAATATCACATAACACTATATAAATAAATACGTATGTATATATATATATATATATATATATATATATATATATATATATATATATATATATATATATATATATATATTATATGTATATATATATATATATATATATCTACATAAACATAATAATAATCTATAACTATAAAAGGCTTTGTCCTGAGTGACTGACTGACAGACAAGCTACAGCCCAAACGGCTGAACGTAGTGACTTGAAAATTTCAGGGAAGATTCTTTGTGAACCCAAACGGCTCGCTAAGAAAGGATTTTTTGAAATTCTACCCCTAAGGGGGTTAAATAAGGGATTTAGGTTTGTATGAAAGTCCTTCATTTTTCAAGTTAGATTCATGAAAATTGATATATAGACTTCTGAATAAAAATAAGAGAATGGGTGACCGAGGAATTTTGGAAATTTCACCCCTAACTCTCTAAAAAGGGGGTTGAAACTAGAAAACGCTTGGTACCGGCTGGCTGGCTTTTGGACAAGCTACTGCCCAAACGGTTGAACGTAGAAACATGAAATTTTCAGGGAATATTCTTTTAACACCCTTGATGTGTACTAAGAAAGGATTTTATGAAATTCTACCGCTAAGGGTGTTAAATAAGGAATTTTATTTTACATATATGGGAATCCGTCAATTTTCAAGTTATGATCTTTAGTAATATTTTTTATAATTTAGTTTAATCGGTAAGTAGGCTTTTGTATAAAAATAACAAAGTTCTTCGATTTTTTAATTCCACCCCAACTAACGAGACTACCTCCCTAGGGGGTGAAACAGGGGTCCAAAGATATTACGAAGAAATGCTCCTTCACGCCGCAGTTACTGATCGGAACTGGCTGAAATTTGAACAAGAGTTAAAATATATTTTGGGTTAATAAATAGACTACTTTTTATCCCACAAAAATCTATGGTTCCCGCGAAATTTGTAAAAAATAGAAAAACGCGCGGGGGAAATACTTCTTCACGTCGCAATTTCTGAATCGATTTGTCTGAAATTCGGGATAGAGGTAGATTATATCCCGGTTTAATACATAGGCTACTTTTTATCCCGAAAAAATCCATGATTTCCGCGGGGTGTGTGAAAAACCAAAATTCCTGCGGGAGAAAAACTCCCTTACGCTGCAACTACTCAAACGATTAGGATAAAATTTGAATTAGAGGTCCATTATATAATGATCTAGCATTAAGGTTACTTTTTATCTCGGAAAATTACGCGGTTTTTGCGGGATATTTGAAAAATCGAATTCTACGCCAGATTAAAATCATTCACGCCGTAATTACTGAACCGACTTGACTGAAATTTGGAAAGGATATAGATTATATCCTGGATTAATGAATAGGCTACTTTTTATCCCGAAAAAATCAATGGTTTCCGCGAGATGTGTGAAAAACCAAAATTCACGCCGGAGAAAAACTCTTTTACGCCGTAACTACTGATGCGATTTGACAAAAATTTGGATCAAAGGTAAATTATGTAATGATTTAGAACTAAGGTTACTTTTCATCCCGGAAAAGTCCATGGTTTATCAGGATTTTTGAAAAATCGATTTACGCTTTGATTACTGAACCGACTTGGCTGAAATTTGGAATGGAGATAGATTACATCGTGCATTGATACATCGGCTACTTTTATCCCGGATATATCCATAGATTCCGAGAAATATGTGAAAAACCGTAATTTTCGCGGTAGATATAGAATACCTTTATGCTGTAACTACAGAAATGATTTAGTAATATGGAGAGAAGATAGACGATATCCTGGATTATTATACAGTTTATCTTTTATTCTGGAAAATTCGTGTTTACCGCAAAATTTGTGTAAAAACGAAGTTCACGCGAGGGAAGTACTACTCCTCCACGCCATAACTACTGAACCGATTTGGCTGGAAATTTAAGTGGTGAAAGATTGTTACTTGTATTAATACAAAGGCTATTTTTTGTCCCAGAATGATTGGCTAAAATTTGGAATGGAGGTAGACTATATCCCATAATTAGCACATAAAAGTAAGTATAAAGGCTAAGGTTGATAAGGAAATTTAGGTTTTTGAAAAATCTGAATCTCTAGGTTTGTGAAAAATCGAAATTACCGCGGGCAAAGCCGCGCGCAAAAGCTAGTATAATATATAAATATATATGTATACTTATAATAAATTCTAATAAATAATTACAAAACCCTCAAATAGAATAATAAATGTTTCAAATTACCTAAGTACTTACTTGATTAATTTAATAAACAGCTGTCTGTGTCTACTGAAGTCTGAGGTAGCTAGTTAGATACTTGTTGCCTACGGCTTCTCCCGACTGAATTCCGGTTTTTCACGAATCTTGTGTCACTATAATTGATTTTTCTGGGTATAAAGTAGCCTAGGTATATCATTATCAACTACTAGCTTTTGCCCGCGGCTCCGCCCGCGTTAAATTCGATTTTTTACTAATCTTGAGAAAAAATTGAATTTCCTTTTCAATGACCTTTACACCTACTTTCAGGACAGATTGTCAAAGTAATCTACCTATAGCTGTAGCTATAGATTACTGTTAGGAAAATTAGGGTTTTTGAAATATCCCATGGGAACTATGGATTTTCCCGGGACAAAAAGTAGCCTATGTTTTAATCCGGGTTATAAGCTATCTATGTTCCAAATTTCAGCCAAATCGGTTCAGTAGTTGCGGCGTGAAGGAGTAACAAACATACACACTTACACACACACACACACACACACTTACACACAAACTTTCGCCTTTATAATATTAGTTAGTGTGAAGTGTGATGGCCTTTTTTCTGTGAAAAAAGCACGTTGATGCGATGCTTTATTGTGGCGTGATTGTAAAACAAATAAACAAACTTTCATTTTTTATATTAATTTATAAGAAAAAATTACATAAGAATTAGTAAACTAGCTTTCCGTCCACGGCTCCGACTATGTGTGGTTGTACTAGTTGTGGGATAAAAAGTAGCCAATAAGTTCCTATAGGTACTTATACCTATACCATCTAACCTATACTTATAGGTAGCTATGCCTTTTTCAGAAATGGTCTGTAAAAGTGCAAGAATTTTTCAAAACGGACCAGCTGAGATTGGCGCGTTCACACAAACAAACTCATAATATTATACATAATATTAGGTATAGATTAGTATCTATGGATAATCAGAGTAGATACGTAGATAACTACAAAGGAATGATTAAATCGATTTTTATCAAACATATTCGTAGTTCGTAACTACCTAGATTGCTATCAATTCGACATTATTACAAAGAAATTATTTTCCTTTTGCTGAGGCTGTTATTATTGTGTCCATACTTACTTATAGACATATTAACTCTTTCACACCTATACCACCTATACCACGGAATAGTATCTAATATATAAAATTCTCTCGATTTTATTTGTTAAAAAACTCCTCCGAAACGTCTGATCTGGAGCGATCGTTATGAAATTTTCAGGGTATGATCTCTGGGTCCGGGAGCGGGTTGTTATCTATATTTTATGTCCCTAAGTGGGAAAAAAATGTATATGGCAAAACAAAGTTTGCCGGGTTAGCTAGTAATAGTATAATAATATAATAGTATGATAATAGCCTATACCTACCTATTACCTAAGGCAGATATCCGCTTTACTAAGTATATCAAAATTACTTACCAAAGGCAAAGCTCGGTCACCCAGGCTCTTATGTCTGTATTCTTGATGTTTCATTTCCACTAGTCCAAATCATAAAACAAATTATTCATATTAGGTATGACTTCAGCCCAAAAAGGTAAGTATTGTCCTCACAAATCCTTACCGGTAAGTCTTCTAATCCGTGAGCAGCTTTCGATCAAATAAACAAACATTTCCGAGTGAGATATCACAACGACATCATCTGGCATTAGTTTCCAATATTGTAATGATCCTACGTAGGATGGACGTTAAGCGGTTTACACGGATTTTATCCTGTGACGGGTACAGTTAGCCTCAAATAATACTTGAGGCAAAGGTACGCATGTGCCTATACGTAAGTATATGAACATAATTTTAGTACATAGTTATACTCAATGTTGTAAGTATATAAAAATTGACCAAATGCGAGTCGGACTCGCGCACAAAGCATTCCGCATCTAGGTATAACTATATAACGTAGCAAGATGATTCCAGAACCAGAACTCTCAATACCCTACTACTACTACCCTAAAAATAGTACCTAGTTGTATCATCCGAGATTCCACATTGGCTAAGATTTTATACAGAACAGATAATTTCTGTTCATCGCTTTCTTGCTGAATATATTTTTTTATACAATTAGGCAGGTATACCTAGCTATCTACCTCTATTTATTTTTTATTTTTTTTTTGAAGGAAAGAGCCTAAAATGATCTCTCTTAAGTCAGCAAAGTTGGTAAAAAAGTTATTAAAATAAGTAACCAAAACTAAACCAGAGTACCTAGCCCTAAAAAATTCTGATCAACTAAAACTGAGTTTGTCTCAATAAATTGATCATAAAATTTGCATAGTAAATAATTCATAAATATGATAATAAGTAAATCAATACATTACAAAAACATCGTAGTCTTGAAAAAAATATTACGTATTACATGAAGATTAGTGCTAAACTTTGAACAGGATTTTACAAATCTTATCATAAAATCTAGGTCTAAATGTATTAAAATAACTTATTAATCAAGTCTGGACTAGCACTGGCGAATTCCATTTAATCAGTAATGCTTCCATTCATTGTTCATTTTGTAATTTTTATCAAGGTTTACTTAAGTACACTGTACAAGGTAGGTACTTATTTAATACAGACAAAGACCCTAAAAAGAGTGTGAATATATTCCATCTGCTCACATGATGCTTAGTTAATAAATTGAAATATTATGTAGAAGCAAATTGGAAACAGTTTTTGTGTTTTAAAGAAGAAGTGCCGAGTTCTTGCCTATTCTTTCGGTGCAAAACAGATTTCCGAATAGGCGGTAGAGTCTTTTCAAAATTAGGTTTATGTTTTCGTGTATTTTTAGTAATAATGATAATAATGTAACGTTGTAACTTATTACAAAAATCACAAATATAAGTACCTACGATTAGTAGGTGCTGAACTAATAAAGGTGCTGAACCAAACTGTGTTGTTGAGAACTAAAACTGTATTTCAGCGGTCAGAACCTTCCAGATGGCACAATAGTTAATTTATTTGGAAAAATTTTTACCTCACTGACATCAGGATAACAAAGCAATCGTATAAGGGTTCGGTTTTGCTCATTTCAGATAAGCTATAGAACCCTAAATAAATCGTAAAACAATAAAGTATTTATCCGTCTATTGCGCCGCAGCCGATTCTTATTTTTAACAATGACAAATAGCCAATTATATTATGGGTGCTTATAATATGGTTTTCAAAACTATGAACTATTGAACATAGGACGTATGCCTATAGCGATAGACTTTGGATTGAAGTATTAGATAACAGTATCATGATTATGATATAGATATGTATAATGAATATCTAATAATTCTAATTATGATTAAATGTAAAGTTTATCTAACATGGCTACAAATTTGTAAGAATTTTAGTTATACATTTTTTTACATTGTTTTTAACAAATTTGTGCGATCATCAGCTACATGATATTAATATATAAATACCGTCTGATAACTCCGGAATTCAATTGTAGGTACTTGATGATTCCATTTCATGAGTTGTATCGAAAATTACACATTTGTAAGGACATTGCACAATTTTTTATAGGTAGAGCTTGATTTAGAAATACGTATTTTTTTATACTAATTTTTTTTTCATCTACAATCTTACTCACGGTTTAAAGATATTCTATCCTAGTGAAAAGCGCGATAATGTCTTTACTTTCCTCGTCTATTATAGCTATATAATAAGATTATAATATAATATAGTATAAATATGTTATTTAATGTTTATATTTTAGTATAATTACCGACACTTGTTTTTATTTTTATTTTTATCTTGCACCATCCCGATACTCTTTCCAAAAGTTGCCTGTAAGAGATTGCTCTTAACAGCAGCTTGCTTTTTCTGCAGATTAACAGACAACATAGAACAGACAAATTTGGAACATCATAATATCATTATCAGCATGAACACAGTCATAGCCCAAGAAGATTTGCGCCGATATGTGAACACCACAGGCGCATAAGTCCCGTGCTTAGAAAAAATATTTTATGAGTTTCAGATTAACATACATAACATAGAATAGACGAATTTGGAACATCATAATACAATTATCAGCATGAACACAGTCTTAGCCCAAGAAGATTTGCGCCGATATGCGGGAACGTGAACACCACAGGCGCATAAGTCCCGTGCTTAGAAGAAATATTTTATGAGTTTCAAATTTCAAGTTTCAGTCATAGCCCAAGAAGATTTGCACAGATTTACTGAGGGGTTAGTACAGGTTTTTGTACGAATGTCAAGTCGACTCGCATCGCACAAACGAATCGAATGCTTCCATACATTTACAACCAGCGCCATCTATTGACAGCCACTTGTCAGTGATTAGATGGCGCTAGTTGCAAATGTATGAAGGCATTCGATTCGTTAGTGCGATGCGAGGCGACTCGAATTACGTACAAAAACCTATACTAACCCCACTGGAGCGTGAACACCAGAGGCGCATTTTTTCTCCGGACACCAATCTACGAACAATCGGTACAGGTACACGGTATCAGCTCCTGTGATTACGGTCGTTTCGCGTGCGTCGGGCTCCCATTTAATTCGGTCGCCTTCCGGCCCCGCGGCGACACGGGTGCATTCCAACACGCCACTGCTGTTGATGATAATGAATAAAAAAGTCATTGAAATTATCTCTTTCGAATGCATGCTACTACGTACGTGTACAGTAGCAGGTGGATGGTACGAATGAATCAAAGGGATTGAGTAACTCGGATTGTGTATATTTTTTTTACATCTTTAATAATATAGGAGTCGAACAGTCCAGTGTAATTTGGTTCTTGGTTTATGGTCCTCGAGTGTCCCCACTGGGCATCACGTACTATGCTGTGGTCTTCTTGAAAATGTTGATTTATTTTATTGGTTTGTTTGTGGTGACAGACTAGTTAGTGGCTTTGGAGACTTGTCTGGAGGCCTGGAAGTCGAACATTAGGCATGCTTTTCTAACTATTCAGAGTTTTGTGGGAAAATTCCCCAATGTGGAAAACTCTACATGCCTTCAGTTCTCCATCACATCCTATTAAGATTGTGGAAGTCACCAATATTCACTTTTCCAACGGAATCAAGCTTCCGAATCGGAATCCTGCGAGTTACTAGTTTTCATTCTGAGAGGAGGCCCATTTCGGTACAGGCGCAAACCTTAAGACCTTTATTAATATAGTCTGAGGCTTAAGATGGCTTAAGATCATTTTCAGTCCATTTCTGGACTAAGGCCTCTTCATTCGCACGCCTCCGCTACTGGTCTTATCTGTGTTGTATCCACGTCCATTCCTGCTGCTTTAACGATGTGGTCTCACCTTCGAGCTGGTGATCAGCCGATGCTTATTTGTGCAGGCCGCGTTTGCCATTACAGTAGCGCCCTGCTCCAGCGTCCGTCTTCCCTACAACCCATGTGACCCGCCCAGTTATACTTCTAAAGCGCCACTCTTCTAGCAATGTCAGTTAGGCCTGTTCTCTTCCTGTTCCTGAATTTTGTAGCTATGTTAGACGGGGTCCTCAACGTGTTACACAAATACACACAGATAAAAGTATAGCCATGGAAAAGTGGACAATTTTATAGTACAAAAGAAAAATAAAAGTATAATATTCATTTAAAATTGGTTAAAGGAAAAACGCTTGTATTGAAATTATTATATTTCCGTATCTGCTATTACATAACCAAAACAAAAATATGTTTATTATCTGTTGGTATTATGCAGTGGAATTAATGAAAATTAATATTTAATCCACGTAAAGCGTACATACCTACGTGACAAAATAAAAATAATTTGAATTTACGTTCACGTGCTGTAGGTATGCCTTTATAGAAAGATAAGATTTAAAAATCCTATTTTAGCTATGAGACGGGAATCGGGATGCATCAAACGCGCTTTTGTTTGTACCTAGGTACTTACAAATGGAATATCAAACATGCCAAAAGTTGCACACCATTGTTTTATCTTACTTTTTTAAATACAATAGCCCTTACCACTTATATCTGCATCATCATGTAACTTAAATCGTTTCGGCGTGGGTTAGATCAATTTGAAAATAGCCTACGGAAACAAAACGGGAACCCATCTTTTTGCGTATCCCCTGATGACTACTGTTGGGAATGGAATTCAGAATTAGAAATGGAAACACATTAGGAATAAAAGTTAAACGCTCGTTTTGAATATCCTACAAATTGATACTCGAAAATTGCTGACTGTGGTTGTTAGAATAATCGTTTCGGGTTTTGATGGGTATCGTATTATTATCTTTGGATTGATAGAGAGCAAATTGTTTAAGGCTGAATCATTAAACGGTATTCCGGAGAAATTCTGAAATTAGATGTGTGAAAGAAATGTTGAAGGTTTTGGTTTATTAATTATCTTATCATTGATATTACTGCCTTCTTCTCTATGTATCTCCTTTAATACACGATCTCGCCAAATAATTCAATCAGAGAGACCTAGTAAGTGCTGGAATAATACAACTTCGATGTACCTCGTTACGTGAAACTAAGTATCTCAGAGTTTTAGTACCTATAAATTGTGTTAATTTTCATAAATATGCAAATTCTATTTTAAGATGATTTCTATTAAATCGGTTCTGTAATTGTAGTCATCATTTATTCTTCTTCTTTCTCACTTGTGCTCTTTGCCACATTATGTGGGATCAGCACAACATGTTTGATTATCCTTTACAGCTTTGCCCTCCAAATCATCATTCTTATCATTCTTTTATCATCATTCATCGATCTTTATATAACATTATTTTTACCCATTATTTTGGCGATCCAGACCAAAGTGACAGTGAGTTTTAAGCCGTTTTTCTAGTATCATTATTTTTACCCTTCCGCGTTACATGCCCGTACCACGATAACCTTTTAAACCTCATATTTTCTGGCACTGGCGTAATTGCCAATTTTCCCTACACTATCCACCTTCATTAGGGTTCCGTACCAAAATGTCTCCGACTGTCTGTCCGTCTGTCTGTCCGTCTGTCTGTCCGTCACACTCGATTATTTCAGTGACTACCGGAGCTATCGATATGAAATTTGGAATAGTTGTGTATATTAGTAGCCCAATGACACTGGAATAAAAAAAAGTGGAAATTATTTTTGTTCTTATTTAAAAAGGGGGAAAATCGGAGGGTTGAAATGAAAGGGTTTACTTTGTACATTCTAAAACCGATTTTTAATTATTTTTAGTCATGATAGTTTTTGATTTATCGGGGAAAATGTCTAAAAAAATACCGTTCCCCCCCTTATCTCCGGAGTTTACCAATCGAAAAATCTCAAATAATTATGGTCAATAGGAATTTACGTATATTTTACAGGAAAACTATAGCCAATGCTCTAACTAGCATAGTTTTTTTGATATTAACAATAAACCCCTACAAACAAAGTTAGTTTCCTTACAATTTTCATCATCATTATCTTATCCATTCTTGTAAATTTACACATCCATCTCAACATTGGCATTTCGGTAGAATGTTCTCTTCTTTTATAGGTCATTATAATATACCTACTACTGTTTAATACAAAAGCTGCATTTTTGCTTAAATATTTTATTTTCTAGTCAAATGACCAAGTTTAAAATAAATCATTATAAATATTGTCTTTTATACTGCACCATAGACTAATCACCAAACCCACGTTCTAATATGGCTAGTGCCGTCACGGTACTTAAACCATTACATTATTAAGTAAGTTTACATTCCGCCCTTTATCTTGATACCTTTTACAAAACATTATCGAGTGCTAATTGCACGCAGCTAAAGTGATAAAGCCGCCCATAAATAACACGATTATTTTATCTCTTATTGCGTTATATAATTTTTTGCGCCCAATAAAAATAATAATTCAATGATGGAATGAACAATAATTCAAGAATATGATGAAATGATTATCAGCTACCACCTGGTAATTTATTTATGAACAAGATAAATAGCTTTAAAATACAACTGCGTTTCCATTCATAAGCTTTGGAAGATTTTTCTAGATAATTTAAAGTATTTTAAATTTGGTTGTTATTAATCTTGTTGCACAATACTAATAGCAAGACTATAAAGGTTTCTTAGCAAATGAGTCTATAATGTACATGTTTGCACACACATTGCTCAAAAACTGGAGACCAAATTGGAATAACTATTTTGTTATTGGAATTTCATACATTATACAAATGACATCTTAAAAATATGGACTTAATTTTAAAATTAAGTGTAATCTACAACCATACCTCGACGAGTCGACCTAAGGGTCCTAACCCAGCTATGACATTCTCTTAACGTTTTCCCACACTCAGTGATGTCATACAAGAAAAATAAAAAATATTAACACATAAAAATTAACTTTACATCTATTGGCTTAGAGTGTAAAATTGAATGTATTTCATCTTATGAAATACAATGCTCAACTTTGACACGCTTAAGTAATTTCAATCTCGGAACTGTCGACCAATATGGTGCTTTGAACTAAATTCAATTTTACGCTCTATGTCAGTTGAATTAAAATTAATTTTTCAGTGTTCGCAAAAAATGTTTTGAATTCAATATTGCCTGCTTATGTACGTAAATACCATCACCTTTTTAAACATATCACATCAGGAAATGTAGCCGACACGTAACGTGAATAGCCCCCCTGATCTTTCGCCGAATTTGCCAGTGGTTAGTAGAGAGTAGAAAAGGTTTCAAATCAACCACGTTCAAAATTTCAAGGCTGGTATAGTTCAAGACAAAGGCTACCTGACGTTCATTGGCCTGTGTTTACTAAATCCAGCAGATATGTGCGCGATGATCTACTTGGATTATATGCCGTAAAACCTAGACATTAGTTTGATAATAATAGATAATAATAAAGTTACATATTTGTGTTCGATAAGAATTTTTCTATGTGAGCACACAATATCACGAAGAATATAACTTGAGATTATAAAAAATTTAATATTTTTCTGTGTGCGTTCATTTACCTACCATTAATCCTTTTTTAATTATAGTATAAAAGAATTTTCAATTTATTACTATTTATTTACTAACTGACACCGGGTCAGTTTTGACACATAAATTATTTCTTACGTAGGGGTAAACTGGTAACGTCAGACCTACTGAGTGTACCCAAAAAAAAAAACAGTGAAGCCGTTTCGGAGGAGTTTTGTTACAAACACTGATGATACGAGAATTTTATTTGAAAGAAAAATCGAAAAGGCCGTCTAAGACTCAAGTGTAATTAAATCGTTGTCTTATAAGAAAGTGAATGGCCATCCCTTATATCGGCCGGAGTCCACAGACTCCCGCGCAGATAAGAGGGACAGTCCCAAAGAGATCCGACCACGATATCCCTAACAATTAACAATGAGACATTATACTTACCGGTAATTACCACGACCTACCGTTTCGCTGCCTCCGCTAGAGTTACGGCCGTATTAATTGATCTTTTCAGCTAAAGAGCGGTCTTTACCAACTTTGCAAGTCAGACATTTATTTAGGTGGATGACCCGACCCTATTGACTTCTTTTGGCAGTGACTGTTTCAGTTAACTGCGACGCTATTTTCTAGGTAAACGTGCGTTGACGGCGTAGACGGCGTATTTTAGCAATTTTTAGTGACCTGCAGTTTAAAAACGATAAAGGCAATTATTTTCAAATTTAAACATGTATTTTGGGTCTTTAATCTAAAATTGCTGTGAATCAGATAGAAAGTTCTCCCGAAAAATTTAATCAGAAGAGATCTGAATTTTTTCTAATTTTTATCGGACACGACAATATGGATGTGACTGTAATTTTTGTTTTAATGTGTCAGTAATAATCAATGATATTTTTTTTATATATAATATCGTTGGTAATAATAATATCCAAAAACGCTCAGAGCGGATTTTTGATAATTATCTTAGTTTTTTAGCAATTAGGAAAAACGTCGTTTTTCTTATTTTTCCAACCAACCAACGTAGTCGTGAGAGTGAGAAGGACAAAAATAAAATCAGTGAATCCTCTTAACTTAAACATCATCATTACTTAGCAACCATGACTGTCATCAAGAGTAAGTCTACCAATAGAAGATACACTTAGATGACCTTCATTTAGCTGCCCGGTTTCGGATTCTGGCACAAGCCAGTTTGGAATTCTATAATTTCTAAAATTCTAAAATGGTCTGGTAGAAGGCTTCGGCCGCGACTGCTTCCTTCCTACCAGCAAAGACGCTGGGCCGACTGACTTAGCGTTCCGGTGCGATGTGTGTGCTAAATGGTCGATTACGGATCACAAAGTTCTGGTCAGCATTAATGGTAGGTATGATCAAGCACTTGTCTACTGTACGTACACTGAGTCAAAGAGCCTTTTCATGCATAAATGCTCGTTTTTTTTTTTTTTATAATTGATAGGCTTGAGCTTGACCACAATCAAGTCTGATGAACAGAAATGATGAGGTCTAGGATGGAGCGCGCTTGCCTAGAAAATGCCTATTCACTCTTCTCTTGAAGGCACCCAGATTGTATTTGGCTGGGAACACGGAAGCTGGAAGGGTGTTCCACACCTTAGCGGTTCGTATCAGAAACGTAGAAGAAAAGCGTTTCGTCCGAGTACGCTGTTCGTCGTTTAACGAAAACATCGTGAGGAAACAGTACCTATGCCTAAGAATTCACTATAATGGTCTCAAAGATATGCGAAAGGTCGTCAACCCGCTCTTAGCCAGCCTGGTGGGCTAAGGCCGAACCCCTTTATTATGATAGGAAGCCCAGCTGTGGGATATACGAAGCCATCAACCGATGGAGAAAAGCAGATGGTGCAAAAAGGTAGAAATGACTATGTGTACTATGACGTATGTATGTAAGTAGGTATGCATTTGGCGTATGTAGATGTATTCTTAGTGACAATGTTCGCCAGGCCTTCTACTAATTTTTCTTGAACCTTCCACAACTTTTAAGAAAAATTAGTATTTTTGTTCGTTGATCAAGCACACCGCAAACGTGAAATGGTTTCCTAAATCCTAATTAATTATAATTAGTAGATGACTATAATATTATGCTTCGTCATTATGATTTTCCTAATGAAGAACCTACCTTATCCAAGTAAGTATATCAATAAAGCAAGAGATAAGCTAATTCTATGCCTTTCAAACTACCGCGGCATTAGATGCTTATAATACCTACTCAATACTATCACTAATGTTTTATGTAATGTATGTGCAACAATTTGTCTCGGAAACACTAATAAAACAAATTTTTGATAAAAACACTAACAAAAAAAGTAAAGCTACTCGGTACTCGTAGCCGAGTTTGACGACCGAATGGCGTAGTGGTAGTGAATCTGCCGTCTGCGTCGGAGGTCGTGGTTTCGATTCCCATTACTGGTACTAATAAATTATTAACTTTTATTATTACTAAACTGAAGTAGTATCAACGTAACGTATTTGCGATTTTCTTACTTCTATTGTTTCGTGATGATTTCGATGGGTTTTGAATTTTCGGCCAAAAAAAGAACAAAGCAACCAAGTCAAATTGCTTATTATATTATATTATTTTTATTCGTTTAAAATACTCTATTTATTTTCTGCAAGATTATGACAAAATTATCATGTATTATACCTACTGCAGACATTGGTATCTTAAGACGGATTAAAAGTCGTTTATATTAATATCCTGACCCGGCACACGTTGTTTTAGCCATTAGGGATATAAAAAATAGCTTACGATCTACTCTCAGACTTACGAAACATGCATTTTCATAACAATCGGTCGAGCCGTTTTGGAGAGTGGAGTTTGGTAACAAAAATTGGTAAGAGAATTCTATAAATTAAAAAAAACAAAGAAGATATATAAAATGATAAATAATATATTATTTTTAAATTTACACAAACATTTATAAATCTGTGGGCACAGAACTAAAGTAAAGAAAACTTAACAATACTCATAGCTAGAGAGAACATATTAAATTCAAATGTTTTTCCGCAAACTATTGTTTGTCCATTATAGCGCTCTGGTAAATGAACCCTTTTCTTTTACCAAAATTCAGAGTAAAAATTACCTTTTTATTCACTACGCAGTAATTGTACGCAGTAATATACACAGTAATATTACGCAGTACTACGCAGTAATATTACATAATACTATTGTTATCAACCCGAATATCGAAATGATGAAGTAATTCTTTTTAATTGAAGATAAGTATTCATCGAATCTAAAAACTTTCTTTTTTAATATGAAATAATTCATTCACAAGAAAATGATTATTTATTTATTGATAATGAATGTAATTATTAATGACTCATGTATTTTATCTGTCTAGAATATAAGTTACGTCACGGTATAGCTGGGTACCAATCTAAAGTTACGACGGCCATGCTTTTTCTTAAAAGATTATTCATAAAGAAATCCAGCCAAGTTCCTGTATAGGATGATTTTTAAACTCCTCTATAAAGTGGATTAGGTGTCAAAATGTCTACGGCGCAAACAAAACTAGCAAAATATCCACATATTGTTAGGAAAAGAACATTTAAGTGTATAGGAAGGTCTATAAATAAATATATCAGGACATTATACACATTGCTATGTAGCCCTTAAGTAAGCGAAAGCTTGTGTTATAGGAAGGTACCTACTCTACATAGAATTGATGTATATATAAACCACATCTTCTAAGTAAAATTAAAATAAAATGTCTGCGACAAAATGCATGCTCTCATGATCTGTTTTCCTTTTTTTTATAACAAAGTGCGCAAAGTTACACCACCGTGTTGATATGTATAAATATATATATATATTTTTAGCTAAATAGGCTAGCGCTGATGATCGCACCTGATGGAAAGTGATGGGACAGTCTAAGGTGGAACGCGTTTGCCTAGGAGATGCCTATTTACTCTTGATTTGAAGGCGCCCAAGTTGTAGGTGGTGAGAAGGACAGTGACGGGGAGGAAATTCCAGACCTTTGCAGTGCGTAATATGAACGAGAAATCAAGTCGCTTCGTACTTTGGTACGTCATGTATGAATGGTTGTAAGTCTTTTTGATGCCTTGCCGTTCTATGCAAAAAAGGTGACGAGGGAACTAAATTAAATAGTTCCTGGGCACACTCCGAAATATATTCTTTAGAATACGGACAGACAGACAACATTAAACCGATATTCGAGGCTTTGGAGTTTTTTGCGGACTTGTGTCTGGTTGCCGATGAGTCTTCTAGCATGGCGATCCACCGAATCCAAAGCATCAACTTGGCACTTGGCAAAGTCATCCCATATGTGGCTACAATACTCCATGCATAAGCGAACCTGTGGAGTAAATAGTAAATATTTTTTCTTCTTTATTGAAACTGAAAAATATCACACAAACATTTTCTAGTTTTAGGAATTGAACCCACGATCTCCTATATGAGTAAAAAAATATTTGAGTCTGAAGATTTCCCAATGCAGATTAGGGAATTCTGATACGTTTTGAGATTCTTTTCGATATCTGTAGAACGTATTTACATCCTATAAAACTTACGTGATGATTATGATGAACTAAGAGTTTTAAGAGCAACCTATCAGAAAACTATAAATTCAGTTGGAATAGACACGCTTATATTAATTAGTAATAACACAGAGTTCCGCTATGTTCCATCATCAGATGTTGATCGTTTTGATGACGAAGATGACGACTCTGTAAAGAATGAACGGCCTACATAGGCTTTTATTACCATTATAACATCAATAAAATCCTATGTAGGTCGTTCACGTAATATAATGATTACATTATTATTTTGAAATGGCATTAATCATCGATAAATTTGGTAGGGATTCTAAAAAAATGATGACTTAATGTTGTAGCAAGTAGATAATAATACATCTACATGAAAAAATCGAGTCCAGATTAGATTCCAGATAAAAAATTGCAAGTAAAAGTTTTTGTTAAATTATAATCATGCTTGTATCAATTAACAAGTATACCTACTTTCTGGAGAAAACTGATATTTTAGAGTCCAATACTTTATCTATAATTTTATTTATATCAGTAGTACACGCGTATTTTTTCCTTACATTTCTGGAAAATTAATCATCAGTAGAGCCTTCGTTTTAATACCTAAAACTTGTAAAACTTGGGTTATTCCACTTGCGGTATCTTCAATTAATAATTTTGTATTGCGCAAATTCTAGGATATGTTTATCTAAGTCGAATTTGTTACAGATCTTCAGGGTTATATTTGTTTGTTTGGGATTTTTCCCTTACCTATCATTCTAAAGTGGCACTGGTTTAAAATAGCTATTGAACTTTATTCCATAGCTAAGAACAATACTTACCCCGATGATTTATTCCCGAATTATACCCGCTTATCTCTAATTTTTCTGGAAATTTGCTTTATTTTTAAGCTCGCAATTTTTACTGCACAATTAACTGCGTGTTACTTTTTAATTTTAATGCTACTTTACTGTTACTTTTTAATTTTAAACACCTCATATTAAGTAACGATCCATTCGAACATGTTAGGGGATATTGCTAACTTGGAAGAGGATAAGCAACTAACGGTTTCTACAAAACATCGCGCTGCATTGTACTGACATATCGAGCGGTGTGCTTTTTTGGGTGTAGATAATACTTGTAGTGAATGTAGATTCAATATCAAAGAATATTGCATCCCGATATCATCAGCTGTAACAATAAAAGAAGTAAAGGCGTCAAAGTAAAGGCTTACTGTGATATGAACCCGGAAAATATACCAGCTGGTCTTCACAGAAATTTTATTACTATCAGTGGCAAAATCGCAATTTTTATCTGAGTTTACATGAGTCATAAATCGCCGATAATTTCGCAGATTAGATATTGTTTTAATTACAACAATAAATAATGATAGACATCCCAGTGCCAAAAGAAATTGACCATTACCCCGAAGATCGCGACTGAAGCATCACCGGAATGCGAAATATTTTCGAAAAGTAAATTATTAATAGTGCTGTGATTACCAGGAAAATGGAGTTAAATAGTTCGCTTTTAGTTTTTATTTGTGGGTTAGTTTTTGCAAATGGCTATTTATTTGTCGATATGGAAAACAGTCGCACTTTTGACCAGGAACTTTATAAAAGAGTATTAGATTCCGAAGAATGTGCCAAACAAATGGACTTCATGAGGAGGAACGAGACGTCTGGAAATCTATATGGAAGATGTAAGTTAATCGCTTAAAGTTTTTGAATTTAATTTAACCTACTTAATTCCGTATATTATTTATCTCGGCTCTACCTCAGTGATCACATATAGTAGTTTATATTGGTATTATATTTAAACTACTAGAAAATTAAGTTCTGTTTAAGTAATATTGAGTAAGTATATTTTACATTATTTAAATTTTAATAATACCTCCACATAATTTTTTTTAATAATTAGGTTGGCAATAAATTACAAGCATATGAAATTGATAGTAGAAATAAAATTAGTTATTAGTAAACCTAAAGGTAGCGTATTTTTGGGCAATATTTTATATAAAACAGCCGTCTAAATATTTACAAGGAAACTTATTTTTAATTGAATGGGAAGATACCAACGAATAAGACTAAAAAAATTACTTTGTGTGGTGAAGAGTACTTTCTATGGGCTAGCATGTTATAAAGTCAGGTAAATTAAATCAAAAGCTTCCAATAGTCTCCAAGTTACGAGTGTTCTATTTTTCTTGGACTTTGAAACACAAAATGTGCTCAGTAATTTTGAAATCGTCACCATTTATTATGCCAGTGCAGACATGAATTCCGATTTTTTCAGAAATTTCCCTAGATTCATGGATTTTTCCGAGGTAGCGAAGCCTTAACAGTAAATCAATGGTATGGGCTATTTCTATTCCGAAACAAGTTCAAAAGTTTTGGTGAAAGGAATAACAAATATTGGAATGTCCAAACTCTCGTAAAATTTATTTACACCGAATCAATACCTCAGTTCAATTTTTTTCCCTGTGTGTGGAAATCCTATAAAGCTTACTATCTCCTTGTTTAGGCCCTGGAGATTTAGGCAAAATAATGTAATAATGGAACGATGACAGGCCGTAAGCTACTTAACTCATGAATAGTATTTTATCAATCAAGATTGTTAATTGTTACCTTAACATTAATTTTACATTAAAGCAATGTTACAAATACAATTTACCTAGGTAAAACATACATTATTATTTATGTCTGATTTCAGTACCAAGGAACGATAAAACGCAAAACATTTCCTACATGTTTTGCGTTTTATCGGTCTTTGGTTGACTTCTTATCTTATCCCGATTATGTATTTAATTTTGGGACTGATGCACTTCCTTCAATTTCATTTTTATTGCTAACAAAAAACATTAATATATAAAAATATTGCACTTTTACTGGTTAAAATAAATAAAAAATACAATTTTTTAGGTAGTTCTTTGTGGAATTTCTGAATGTTAAAGGATAGAAGTATAATGTTGCCTCTATCAATGATAAGATTAGCAATGCACCTGATTGTAAGTGATACGTTGCACGTGTGCGATGCAGTCCATGACAGGACTTAGCATAGTCATGCTAAATCCTGTGATGTCATATAACGCACTATGCTACGCCATCCTGGTTCGCAGTATTGCTTAGTAATAATTTCGCTACGTGCGCTTATAACAAAAACGCTGCTCTGTGGCTGTTTTACTTTAAAACTCTGACCCTAGTGGTACCCATTTAGGTACTACTGATGAAATCCTCAAAAGAAACTAGGTTAAACCAAGTGGTAAAATTAAAATTTTCTTTTACAGTCATGGAATCAGGCCTGCGAATACCACGGAGTTTGTTCTTGTTGGGCAACACAGATTTAGGAAATTATTACCAATGTCTCGGAATATCGGAAGAGATAGAAGACATGAAGATCGAAGGGAAATATGCCTTCCTTGAAGTACCCTTGAATCAATCATTTCAACTCGAGCTACCATTTCAGGAAGAAGTCATTCTACCACGGAAATTTAACGATAGTAATTACAAAATAGTGCGTTTTGATAATGATATTATTGCTGATGCACAAAGCTTTGCCGTCGCAAAAAGAGAATTTGGGTAAGACTGATTTTATTTCTTACTTTTAAAAACTGAGGGCTTTGAATTGTTATATGAAAAATCTGACTTATAAATAGGTCGAGCAGGCTGCTCCAAAGGCGAATGAGCATTTTTTAATTTACTTTAAGGCATATCTGCCACTTTACCGAGAGTTAATCTACAAACATGTTGTCTATCAAAGTTCTGATCACTACAGTGGTCAAGTATCACATTAGTATTTACATCAGTTACAAAAGTCTTAATGATTACACAGACATCTACTACACCTTTGATTCTAAAAATAATATATGTAGATGTAGAATGATGACGGTGATAATATTTATCAACTTATAAAACTAAGTTTAACAAGCAACACGCACTTTGTACTTTAAAGACCCGAACCCAATCGGAAACTTTTCATCAAAACGTAACACAAAAGTAGGAAATGCTAACAATGTGTATCTTCAAATTTACAGGAACAGAATTGACCCTACCGATTTAGTAAAGAAACCTGCTGCCAACATAGCCATCTGCGTACCAAAAGTTTGCACCCCGCTAGAATTCGCACAGAGGGCTTTATTCAATCTGAGCGCTGTTGGATTTGAATTTGAAGAGCAATTTGTGCGCCTGCCGAATGATAAGCCTTGGGTAGCTGCGGATTGGGTTGCTATGTAAGTATTTATTGATGTGAATTTAGATAATATCCTTAACTTTTCTGCGTTTCGTGGTTTTAGCGATTGCGATACAAAAATTGATAATAAAGGATAGCATAATTTTCGAACTCTTTTAGGAACTACGAAATACGTAGTAGACACTAAGGCAATCTCACTTGATGTTGAATCATATTCGTGCTTCGACATGCAGCGAATTTCATCGTACGATCGGTTGCTACACAGCATCACATCGTAAATACCTTGGCGGTACATCATTTATCAGTAAGACAGTAAGATTTAGTTACGGGCAAAGCCTGGATAGACCAGGTCAAATCTGAGTCGCTTTGAAACAACTGGAAATCGAATCTTTGACCTTCCGCTTTATTTGTGAAGTATACTTGAACATTATTGTGAAGTACTTGAACGAGAAAAGTATTTACTTGAACGATAGTGTAGTAGCTAAAGAGTAATAAAGTCTTGTAGTTTCCTTGATAACGTTTACAGTCGCATTATAATTTTATGATGTGATGATGTAAAGACGTTTTCATTATGACTTTAATATTCAGTGATAGCGTTCTCTTTATCGAATTGTCGTCAGTAATTCAGTATTACGGTAGGTATGAGGGCAGTAAAATATCTAAAGATCATAAAAGTATGTTTTACGTCAGCAAATATTTATGAATATGATATCGGAAGCGTTAACTTAAAAGTTATGATAAAACTTGATCCTACATTACCTTTTTGTTAGTGAAACAAGCTACATTTTTGGTTTATAAACCTTACGAGAACCAAACGTTTTCCGATAGGTCAGAATTCCAATAGTAATAGTAGTAATATATATTTTATTTTGTACGGGTTTTGAAACGTACGGATCTTCAAAACAGCATGTGGGAATTTTAGCATTAGAGCATTTTCTTGTACGCCATTAAAGTAAAGAGTATTGTTGAACGAAGTAATTATTTCGAAAATCCTATATCCTATATTACACGTCATTTAATAAATAATTACAATGTATTTTTTCAGTGGGATCTACTCTTTCATCCTTTTCGTGACAGTATTGGGTACGGCCTATGACGTCATCTATTTATTCATCCTTAAAAAGGGTAAGTTTAGTTACAACATTAGTTCAATTTCGTCAGACAGAAATCTAGTTAATAAAAATTCTAAATTAAGAAATGAAATACCTTAACACATTTAATTTTAGTAGACTTAAATGCTACAGCAGATATTATGGATGTGAATATAATTTATCAAATAAATTATATCTAAAAAAAGCCGGAAAGTTTTGAACCTATCAAATACCATGATCGATTGTTGAAATCTAATATGCGTTATTTTACTGTAATCCGATGGATTTATGGATAAATAGGTTTATTTAAAAATTGCTGTTTGAATTTCAAGTTGTTATCATTCATGTCATACTTATATGTAAACAAAGACACAAAAACAGTTTGTTACTTTCGTTTGTTTTTTGTTTGTTTGTTGTTGTTTGAAGTGCTTTTTGACCAAAACCTTTTTCTTAGTCTATATTTCTCCGTGTATTCTTTCAATAAATTTATTAAGGTATGGGAATGATAGGTATCGTCAATAGGTAAATGATCAATATTTTACCGGTCAGACAGTGTCATTCCCATACATTTTTTGAATTTCCTTTCATTCAGATATCAATTTTACAACAACAGCAACAGTTAAAAAGCCCTAACCTAACAATATTCCATCCGTAAACTTCCCCAATTCCGTCTTCTTTGTTTTCAGATTTAGCTGGACGCCATTTATTGTTAAGTCTCCTTTATTACATTTGGGCAGATTTATATTATTTTTTAATAATTTCCAATTGATCTTTATTTTTATTTTTTTTTTGTTCTGAAAATCACGTTGCCATAATGAGCAACAGCCCGCTCTTCTAACGTTTCTGATGATCACTGTCTACATCTTTCCTTCTTTAATATTCTTCGTAAAAACGTCTCATTTTCAACAATTTATTTTCAAATTAAATTATTATTCATCAACACTGCTATAAGTATAAAAATCTTTATATTTTGTTTACAGATCCGAAGAACTCTATTATCTACCTCCGCATGTTTTCCGTATACACAAATACTCGACGCCTCGTGACGTTTGTTCCCAATGCGAGCGCTATTGATTGTATGGATGGCATCAGGTCTATCTCCATGTTGTGGGTCATAGTTGGCCATGCTTTTTCGATGCACAACTTCAATTTGAATCTTTTAGAAGCAATTAATGTGAGTGGTTATTTTAATACACTTAAGAACAATTACATACGGATACGGTTCATTAACCTAACCTTACCAACCGTACCAAGCAAAGGTTACACAGTAACCGAATAAAAAACGGTACGGGAGGCTTTGCGAAAGCTGTGAGGAAATTGTCGCTAGTACCACAATAGGTTAAGAAGATTAAGAGGCATCAATTTAATTTTGCATAAATTAAATTTAATAATCTCTGCATGCTTTCATATTTGAAACTTTCCAAAGAGCGTGTTAAAATGGCCTCTAACAACCAATAAAAAAAAACAAAATAATGTTGAAAGTTGAAAGGGACGTCCACGCAGTATTTTTGTATAACATACCGGTCAATTTAAACATCCGAGGCTACAATAATTCGCTGAAAATTGGTAGGATAGATTAAAACACTATTATAATTAATAAAATCTAATCATTCCTTACCGATTGGTTATAGAAAAAATTTACACTAGATCAATGGCCACAAAAACAGGATTTTCGTAATTTTCAGAAAAATGACAGCTAAGTTTTATCATAGAAATTGTACAAAATTGTATAGATCCGTTATTATCTGAAAAACATTAACTTAGTTTGACCAGTCATTTTGACTCTAGTACCTATAACATCTTATAATCTCGTCTACCTGAAATAAATTAATAATGAATATATTTCCATGGAACACTAAAGCCTTATTCCCAACGTTTCCACGTGTTTCCTGTTATCTACCTCATTATTTTTACGAATATATATCCTTTTATTGATGCTTAGGGCTGTCATTTCAGTAGATTATGATAATTTTTATCTTAATTATTATTTTTTACGTAATAGTCTTTATAAAATATCAAACAATGTTCCGTTGCTCTTAGCTTTCATAAAATTCTGGGATTGATTTGCTGATAACTGATAAGAATGGAAATATTGATATATGATCATATTATTAGGTACCAATATATCAGATTATTCATAATTAACTATCGTTTGTTCACTCATAAAACATGGTATTTTTATTTAGTTCCAGCCAGTAACTTTTTACGACCAGTTATTTTTTAAAACCTGCTTAAGTAATCTGCTTTAATTACAAATCATTGCAATTAACAATATCATTTTTTCCCAACAGTGGGTAACTTCCGCAGACGCTGTGTGGATATCGACGGGCCTCTTCGCAGTAGATACGTTCTTTATGATGGCAGGACTTCTGCTCGTCTACGTTTCCGTAGGAAAGATGACTGGAGGTAAGATAATGTTGTAAAATATATTAAAAAAAATGTCACTCGCCCCCCTTATTGTGATATCTCGCGATAGTTGTTAACAAACGTCTCTTTTATGTTTGACAGCAAATATCGCGAGATTCACGATCCTAATTTTTTTTTTTTTTTTAATTTAATTAAATCAAAGAAAATACATGCACAAGTCAAAATTACAAAATCTCGCCAAACTATGATTAGTTTATTGGCGAGGAGGCGCTCTTTACATTTAGTTCTAGTGCGTCTAATTATTATCCTAATTAAACTACAACACTTACTATGAATACAACTAATTAATACTAAAAATACTACATAAACTACTTAATACAAATTTAAACAAAAAAAAATTATGTACAAATAAACATAAAATCTATTTTATACATAAAATTTTATGTATAAAATATATTTTATAAATAATTATATCTCAGCTTGAGTTCTCAAGCAGATGCTCTTTCAGCTTCTTCTTGAGAACCCCTGGGCTGACCTTACTCTCTGTTCTGAGCCAATCTATCTTATTATAAATTTCGGGTACTTTGTAGCTGGTTAACCTTTTACCATAATAGTTACATACTTTTGGCACCATAAATCTTGTCTTTCTAATACTTCGGACGTTATCCCTTAGTTTAATAAATATTTTGTAGTTATTTGATACATAATTCTCTTTAGCTATTTGGTAGACAACCTTGCTGTGTATTGGTAATATCTTAAGGTCTTTAAATATGCTTTCATAATTTCCTTCATACTTTTTCTTTTCTTTTTTTCCTATAACATGCTTTAATAGTCTAATTTGTAATTTTTTAATTTCATTCAAATAGGTATTGAATGTCCTACCATACACACTGAGACTAAATCGTTTTCAGTTCAGTCAGTTCAGCTTTCACATCTTTCTAGATATAATAAAAATCAATGCCATGTTGTCTTGCTAAAACTGAAAAACGGCCAGACCGTTTTGATCATTTCGGCTGGAAAAGGAATATATTGCTTTAATTTTCCGTGTATCGTAATGGGTCCTGTTATAATTAACAACAAATAGAAGAACATTGTGTATCGGGACAGCTAGTTTTTGGACACATAAATGTACCTATCACACCATTCTTAAATTGTACTTCAATCTCATAAAAATCCTGTCATTTTTTATTTTTCAGTTACACTCTTGAAGCGCTTGCACATTTTCTACCTGAACCGACTTCTGCGGATTTTTCCATTGTTAGCTTCGGTGGTCCTCTTCGAAGCTTCTGTATTCCACCGAATGGTAGACGGTCCATACTGGGTCAAAGTGGCCAGGAATGTGGAGAGATGTCGGACCTTTTGGTGGACAACGTTACTGCACATTCAGAACTATGTGAACCCCGAAGACATGGTAAGTTTGGACACAATATTAAACTCTGTTACAACTTTTGATGAAATATTAAATCTTTTGTTTTATAAGGAAGAAGGATGAGACGAGGAAAACGTTTACCTGATGTTAAGTGAACCGCCATCCCATGTCAACAGCACTGCGCTCTGTGCACATCATCCTAAGATTGCTAACATCGACTAACAATAGGTATAAATTAAAACACAGTCATGCAACACTGCTTCACAGCAGAATAACAGACACTGCGGTGATAAACAACCAGACAAACTCCACAAGAAGAGTGGACCACCAGTGGGCTATATTTCAATTGCAAAATGTTATTGAGTTCGTAGTAGGATTTCAGTATCTAATCTAATCAGTTGTTTTGCTTCCAGTGTATAGCACATTCCTGGTATATTGCCATCGATATCCAGCTTCACATTGTGTCGCCTATCATCCTGTTTTGGGTCCTCGGGAAAAGCAAGAAAGCTGCGTGGTCTGCCCTAGTTTCTGGATTGCTCGCAGTTATAGTCGCGTCAACAATATGGAACTTTATGAAGAATATGCCTTCTACCAACATGACTATTCCGTGAGTATAACAAAGTAAACTATGTGTACGTTCGTGTGAAATCTAGTACTTATAGCAGTATAGTCCTTTCAAATGCCTCAGTAATCTGACTACCCATAAGGTACTATTATGGTACGTCTGGGCTACTGAACAAAGTGATTTTCCCTTTTTTAGTAGAGTATTGAACCCTTGTTCAGTTTGCCACCTTGTTATTAGTTAACTCTGATGGATTTGCACTTAACTGCCGATCTTGCCCGCCTGTCTGCATTATAAATTCTGATGAAAGAGCAGAATTACTCTTTGTTGTTGAAAAGCTCGAAGAAAGAAATTTTTGAGTTAGGGCTCAATTACTGGGCATCATTATAATGATCAAAAAAAGAGGATCATGAAAACGTACGAGTACGTATAAAAATTTTTTAGAAGACTGAGTAAGAATCTGTTGGGGTTCGGCTCATACAGATTCATCCAATATTGCAGGACATAGAAAAATAAGTTTATGTTTCATCAATTGCCATATTGCAAAGTAACTAACACTTGTTTCAATTTAGTGTTTCATTTTCATTTTACAGTCGCTTAGACGAGCAACTTTACTACATGAACAATTACTACGTAGTCGCTTGGACGCGAGCTGCACCGTTTTTCATTGGCATGATTTATGGTTACGTTCTGAATATCTATAAAGGAAAGGAGATTAGACTGAATAAAGTAAGTGAAGATTATGATACTAAAATGATTAGTTTCCTTTTTTTTTCATTTTCATCATTCATTTTCCTTTTGTTGTTTATTAACTAGTTTTATGCAAGGAACTAAGGGCTGATGTTTCAATATCCAGATTAAGAATAAATTTACGTTTTAACAGATTTGTTTGGCATATGTTTCAAATTTATTCTTCAGGTAGTTTATATGGCGATTGAAAAATCAGCCCAAAAAGTACTTAAATGTCGTTGAGTAATCGTAATATACATAAATATTTTTCCCGTTTCAAAAATTTAATATGAAAGTTAAATATCAGTCTAAGAACTGTTTTTTATACTATCAATTAATTAAAATAACATGGAATTTTTTAATATGGATATTAGCCAGGATTATCTTTTTACAGATTATAAATTATGAAGGTTTAAAGATAAGATTCTTGTTTACGAGAAAACATAATAAATAACTAACGCAGACATGATTCAGATTTTTTCTTTTGAAATTGATAATAGCCTTCATACTCGTAATAGAAATAAAATCTCTTATGACAATTAGATTTGGTATTGCATATACTATCGAACATTATTATGTTTACGTTATGATTTTTTTTTAAACAAACACAATATATTTCTTATTTAATCCAATCTATACCACGTGCATCAGATATTAATTCACATGTTGAGGCATGTCATTTAAATTACTCATTATCCATTTCTTCGGACAATCTTGATTAATATTAGGTTAGTCTGCCATTTATCAGTTGTTTCTTACTGATTGGTATTTTGTTTATTGCTGACAATGACATGCATAATCTTAATATATATAAATCACGTGTCACGTTGTTTGTCCACTAAATTGGTTCAGTAGTTTAGGAGTCCCTAAACTACTGAACCGATTTAGTTCTAACTTCGTGAATATCTGTCATTTGGTCCAACTTAAAAGATAAAATAGTTTTTATCCCACGTGGACGAAGTCGCGGGCATCAGCTAGTTTTATTTATAGCAACTTATTCTTGTTTTCGTCTTTATTTTACTTGTATTTAATAAAAATTATAAATAATCATTCTGCGGTGTACCTAAATGATTTGTAGTTTTTGTATAACTCAGCAATATTTCAGTCGTTTTTATATTCTTCTCATTATAAAAATCTTTAACGCTATTTGTGTTATCAAATTGGAGCTAATGAAGTATATAAGAAGCTTGGCTGGTTTTAAACTTATAGGCTAGTATTAGTCATAGACCCTCAACTTATACTGTTCGATTGAACAGAAAATTGATATGACTCTCTCTTTTGCATCATTTTCCGTCACTATATTTATAATTATTTTAACTTGACTAAAAATAAAAAATAAAAAATCTAAAGAAATCATTTATTTCCAGGTTTTTGTGCTGTTCGCCTGGGTATTGTCACTAAGTGTAATCGCATTCTGCTTCTATGCTTCCTACGAAGTTATGAGGCTTGACTGGAACAACCAGACTGGAGATAATCTCTTCAATTCCTTTAGTCGTGCCATTTGGGCAATGGGAGTGGGCTGGATTATCTTTGCCTGTGCCAAAGGATATGGAGGTATGAATAATTAATTTAAAAATAATATTTTGCATTGAAGCTTTTAAAATTTATATTTGTTCAACTAGCTTGCACGCACAAATTTCATGAAAAATATTTTCCATTAAAAAATTCACTACATGAATTAATTACACAACTTCTCACCAATGCTTTTCAAAATGACTTTTTACTCAGTGCTCCTAGACCATATTTTTTAACAACTACAAATTTCATTTTTAAACATTATGTATTTTCATTTGATTTCCAGGTCCCATAGACTGGTTTTTATCACTTTCAATCTGGAAGTTTCCTGCACGCATTTCCTACGCAATGTACCTTTACCATTACCCGATAATGTTTTTGGCGGCGGGTATGCAGGTTATGCCACAGTACTTCACTCAAGGCAAAAGAGTAAGTTAATTGTAATATTTTATACCTACTTATACTTGGATAATACGTATTTTACTTAGCACAAAAAGCGCCAACATAAACCAAATTTAGGTAATCCATATTATCCATTAAAATATGGCGACGAGATTTTACTTGATTATAGGTATTTGGACATGATATGATTTTGATTTGTACATACTTTTCTTTTTTTTACAGATTTTCGACTTCATGGCATTCTTAGTAATCTCATTCTGGGTCGCGTATTTGGTAACTGTGATTATCGACGCCCCTTGCTCAACACTCATCAAAATGGCTATAGAAGGAGGTAATTTACTATTTATTTTACATGCTGACGCTGCAGAAGTTGCATCCGAGTGAAATTATAGCTAAGAATTATCCAGGGGCCCCTTAAATAGGGAAAATGATAATAATGGATTTAGTTAGGCTGTTAGGATTTGTTTAGATATGTATCACGTCCAAACTTAGTACACTTACTGCTTATGTACCTATACGCTTCTTATCATTTGATAAGATAGACATATTAATGCTAATATTTATATTAACAAATATTTAAGTATTTTTATTTCAGAAACCAAAATTTATTGATGATAAACTTAACAAATTAAAATATATATTTCTAGGTCGGAAGAAACGTCGCCCCGTCCCGGAAAAAGTCGCAGATTCATCTAAACCTGGTCCGCTACCTGAAAAAGATATATCGCTTCTAGAAAATAATATTATCAGGATAACGACTCTTCAAAAAGACGATGATATCTTGAAGAAGAATGACATGCAGCTGCGGACAAATGGACCAAATTTGGACAACAACAACCACTCTTTGATGAATGGACAAATTGTGGCAATCAATGATGGACATGTTGAAGAAAATGGTCATATAACTAAGGAAGTTGAAATTTTAAATAAGAAAAATAATACCGATTTAGAAACAAAGTTATCATTACAAGAAGCCGATAAAAGTGATCATTTAGATAAGGTAGATATAGAATCTGAATTAGATACGAAGGAAGTTTCCAAGTTTTGAACTGATGAGAAAACTATTGTAACAATGTTTTCAAAAATTGATTCGAACATGATATGTTGGTTTCAAGTGTTAATTCTAAAATACACAAAGCAAATGAAACTCTCAACAATCCTCAGTCACTTATTACTAAAGTTAAAGTGATTACGGAGGTTGTTTTAGTTCTTGATTGCAATCTCATGTGATGATAAATTACGAAGCAGTCAATCTTGAAAGCGCTTGAAGCTTTTAAAAGTTAGGCTACTACTGCGATTAAAATTCCGTTTTAAACCCGCTAAAGGGAGCTATGGGAAATTGTATCTACCGGCCGCATGCCACAAGATTAATTCTGAGCCATGTCACAAAATATATAAATTGTCCTTTAGGACTTACTTTAGTAACTTGTATTGTAAGGTTTAAGTCCGTTTTGCTCTGGTCCTTTACTTCAATCATTCTATTAATAAATACTAATTTCTCTGATGGTAATTAATGTATGTATGGCTCACAAAGACAAAATAATGTCGTTCTACGGTTTCACGTAAAATTACATTAATTGTTATATTGATTGAAATTGAATTTCATTTATATGAAATTTTTGAACTTCACTTCATAAGATAATTTAACTGTAAATATGAAACGTTGAATAATAAGTTCATGTTATTTAATCACATTTTTTTATTTTTAGAAAAAAACGATTAGCATAGAATAATTACATAAATATATTAGAAGCAAGCTGAATATATTTTAAGAAATAGGTGTAAGTTATAATTTACTTTAATGTAATCTCAATACTAGCTACGTAATAATAATTAGTTGTTCTAAGATGTAAATAAATTTTTAGGTACCAGAATATGTTTGTCTCATTTATGAAATAAGAAATTTCAATATTTGGTATCAATAGGTACCTAATTAGACGTTAAAATGTAATTAATTAGAGGTAATTCAATTAACTGATGAAAAATAATCAACGGACACAATTTACTCGTTACAGATGCATATCTATCTACATCCATAACCTACTTACCTTTCTATTTAAAACCAATGAAAACCAACAAAAAACAAGAACAAAACACTTAGATGCATTTAAAAATTAGTGGGTTGTCACTATCACTATTAAGTACTGACGAAATTCAAATCAATGATAGTAATAAATATAATTACGAGATATATTTATAATATCGGAAATCTTGCAAATTCTAAATTCACCTTATAACATAACTCACTAATATGCACAGTAGGGGCAACCCTCCACCACCCATGGCCCAATCAACCTCGCGGTTATGGGGGCCGAAACGCGGGAGGGCGTCCGTTCGCGTACTTGCTCTTGGCGTGTTCCCGGGGCGCCTTCTTGACTCCCTACTCGTTGTTTCCTCTCGATCCTTGTCCCTATGAACTCACTCTCCCCATTCTGGGGCAGGACGATACAAAATACAGACTCGCCGCGCCGTCGCTGTCCACCGCATAAATTCTCTGTGTCACTGTTATCATCATTAACATTATAAAAGGAATACATGTAAGTATATTTTTCCTAGTTTTTTTTCTAAAACTATTAATCAGATAATGGACATTCTTTTATTTTCTTACATTTACCTCAACTTAAAGAATAGTGCAAGATCCATCAATATCGGCTTAGAAATTTACAATATAAGTAGGGTTGTCAAGTCGGTTTAATTATTATCTATTTTTTTAATATTACTTGTTAACAGTTAAAACCCTCTGAAGGCTAAGTCACGGCCAATATTTATTTTGTAACATACTGTAGTACACAAATAGTCTTTAACTGATTTGATAATGTTAGTAATAGTACCTACAACAGAAGTTGTTAGTTTAGATTTTGAAGATTGTGATATGAAATTACAAGGCAAACATTAAATATTATTTTAGCTAGGTATCTTCTTTCAAATACATTTCGCACTCATGAAAATACATTTCTTATTTGTAGTACTAAAAACTAATGGAGTGACTGATTAGCAGTCTCATAAAGAGATGATAAAGTATTTTTGCAGAAGTTATATTTAAGTACTTCTGATTGTATTATTTTTTTTAGATAGATACAAAATGTTATACATAACTAAAAGATTATGGTATTTAGAACATTTAAGATTATGGTATATACAAATATAATATTAATTCACTATGAGTATTTTATTTTTCTGAGTTCCATAAATTAATATTGGGTATTCATAACAGTGAATTTTTATTATATGACTCTATTAGGATATAATATTCAATGACAAATCAATAATAACAAAAATATTGATGATCACAATTCTATTGAATTGTTATTTGGGTCAGACAAGTGGTAATCTATCAGAAAAATCAGATAGCTCCTAAAATTGGGGTTAAAATTATAATTAATCATTGAACACTAATTGATAAACGCCTATCGGACAAAACCTAGGTCAAAACAAGGCTTATATAAATTAAAATATTTCCTTTATGGCCGTTAGTTTAAAATCACGGAGCTACAGTTAATTTGGTGTTTTGATAAGCTAAGGAGTTCTGATAATCTGAACAAATTGTGCCCTTTTCTTGTCTGATATGTTATCATAGTTGTAATAAAATCAATTAACTGTTAACAGTTCAAGAATTAACTTGTTTTAGTAACAGTTAAAATGAAGACTATTTTATTTGTGTTATTAACTATAATTTGTTCAAGTTCTTGTGCAAAGTTATATTTGGATGACAAAGTTAAGTTTCCGTTAGATACCGATTTGTATGAAAGAGTACTAAATCACCAGGAATGTAGGAGACAATTGGAATATATTCGGCAAAATGATACGCTGCTATTGGCTCGATGTAAGTTTATTTTTCTTTTTCAATGACGAGAACAGGGGTAGTTGGAAAGTCGCTTCGAAATTTCCTCCTAAATGTGTGGGCATCATTTTGAAATTGCAATTTCTCTGTTGCAGAAATTGCCCCAAAGTAAGCGGTAGCTTGTGTTATGGGTGCTAGATAACTGATAATTATATACAAATTTTAATATACAAAAATTCAGTTATAGAAAAACACCTAGATACTGGAAAATATTCATGCTCAACACATAAATATTTAACAGTAGTGGGAATCGAACCCACGACCTCCGACTCAGAAGACACGTTCGCTACTGTTACGCCATTCGGTTGTGATTTTTAATTTTTTCGCATCCACGTTTGGCACTTGAGCGTAATTTTATAGCTAAATAGACAAAATTAAAATTTATTCAACCACAATATTTCACAGTATCAAAATCTGAATATGTTTCAATTCATTACTGATTTTAAACTTAAATATTTTTCTTGTAGTCCCCAGTAGCTGTGTAGATTACAAACGAACTACTAATTACTAACTTTTAGTTCTTGATGCCGGTGTGAGAATCCCAAGAGGAATATTTGAAGGGAACCTAGTGGACCTAGGAAATTATCCGCAATGCCTCGCCATACAGGAAACTATGGAAAATATGTCCATTGAAGGAAAATATTGCATAATAAATGTGCCGCCGAATCAAAATTTACAGCTGGGTACATCTTCGTTGAAATCAAATCCTACTTTCAATCCAGAAGCGTTACGTATGCATAGCAAAACCATGAATGAGCTTATGGTATATGAAACTGATATGAGGAAATTAAGAGCAACATTTGGAAATGAATTAGATGATTCATGGTAAGATACATAAAACAAATTTGCATAGTCTTCTTATTTATTTGTATGTTTGTATTAAGCAATCGTGTATCTTCTAGAAATAAAATAATAAAAAATAAAAATATGGGCCTTTGTACGTTACTTAACGTAGACAAAGAAAGAAAAATTATCAAAACAAAAGTAGTAATTCCAATAGATATTATCCTGTCCACTTTTCGATTACATTCTAATAATAATAAAATAAGTATTTATCTCGTGTGCTCATAAACGTGAAATTAATAGAATTAGTTAAAAATTTTGCTTTTTCATGACAGGAGAATGGAAAATCCTTTGTCACTTCAGTTCCACTTGGCACTCTGTATACCTAAAGTGTGTACAACGGGGGAAGTCATTACTACACTTTTGTTTAATGTGACCGAAATAGGCTTTGAATATGAGGATAATTATTGCCGACTTCCCAACGACAAACCATGGGCACCAGTCGATTATGTGGCAGTGTAAGTAGTTTTATCTACAATATTGCCTTCAGAAACATCATTAATTCTTCGAGATTTTCAGGAATTTAATATTACCATTGATTTTATATCATTAGGAACCATGAAATAAAGTTGTATACTATACGTTAATATACAGTCGACAGTCTCGATAAACTTACTATTCTTTGGACTGTAAATACCTGAATACCCAAATACCTAATATTTTCCATTGGATTTCATTGATTAAAATTATCAAAATCCTTGATTTGATAACTAGTTGCGAAGGGGAACTGTGTTACTTCATTTACTTTATTATTATTTTATTTGTTTATTTTGGCTCTTAACACTATTCCATTAATAAAAGTATTCTAATCGAATATGTACAGTCGCGGAACGAAAAGGTTCGTCGATTTTCAAATTGATTCGTTCAACGTATCACGAGCACATATTACGTTTTGAAACTGTGTTACAGAATAGACTCAAGTTAGAGAAAATAAAGTTTAACTGTTCGTTAGTAAAGTTCAAAATTGTTCAGATCAAGGTAGTTTGACTATTTATCTTGTCAACAAGATTATTATGGATAAACTGCAACCTTCTTGTTAATTCAACCTGACATTACTATTTCTGTTAAAACTATTGTCAATCAGTCAATTTCAAAATATCGTAATTTCTCCTAAATAACTAAGGTTTTAGTGAGGTTATAATACATTTTGGTATTATATTTGGTTTAATACATTGACGAGATAGAAAAAACAAGCAAAACCTTATTCGATAGCAAACGTCATATTTATTCAAATGTTAGCAGCGCTGTTTCTTGCACTGGAATGTTGGCATAATGTACTAGAGTACTAGTGCAAACGAATATCGACACTAAGGTGACGAACCTTTTCATTCCGCGACTGTACATACGCAATATTAATTTTATTAATTCCAATAAATTTGTACTTTCAGTGTCATATTTTCTATTCTTGGACTTCTAACTATATTAAGCACATGTTATGATGTGCATCATACAATTATTTGTAAAAAAGGTAACTAAAATTAATTTTATTTTATTCTGAACTTTAACTGAGAGCCTCCTTGTCCTTGACAATATCCTTCAAAGAAATGGTACAACTAGCCCCCACATCTCTCGGGTGGTCCTAGTAGAATACAATGTTAATTGTATTCTTTCTATTTATAAATTATCTACAATGATTGTCTCAAATAATTTTGATCCTATTTTTGAAAACCGTATGAAATACACGAGGAACAGCGATCCTAATAAAATCAATGAAAATATAAAAATGTTTATACAATTATTAAATGACTCTTTATTGTTGTTATTATCAGTAAAAGTAAATAAGATGATTCTGATTCCAGACCCAAGAGAAATTAATGAGATCCTCGTTTCCTTCTCCGCATGGACAAACTGTCGCCGTCTTCTGGTTTTTAAACCTAATAGTGCTGATAACATCAGTTGTCTGGATGGTATTCGTGCTCTGGCTATTTTCTGGGTGGTTGTGGGCCACGTCTTCTACATCATTAGCTACATACCTGCCAACCCTATCTATGCTCTGCAGGTTTAGTATTGTTGCAATAATTAATATCTGATTTTTTATTTTAAATTTCAATAAATGTTATTGCTTACATATTTAATTGCGGTTCAGTGAGCCCGACTTCAAATGGTACATTTCCGCACCTAGCGCCAAATCATTGCACAATAATATTTCTCTGAACTCTAATTTTACTATTGGCCAACTTTTTATTAATGACCAATAATGTTTAGAAGTAGCAAGTAGGTATATTCGGGATAAATCAGTAGTTGTTGTCAAGTTTGCAGATAGTTACTTTGTAAGTGATTTCAAAGACAGCATAATATTTTTCCGTGTTTTATTTTTGATAATTTCTTTTGCAGTGGACACAATCTCTGGAATCTATTTGGATTATGACAGCAACTCTAACAGTGGATACGTTCTTTTTGCTGAGTGGCTTACTTCTCGTCTACATATCCGCAAAGAAGTTAACGGGAAGTATGTATGTATAATATGTACATATTGCTATAAATAGAGCTTAGTTGTTTGTTTTAGAATTATTATTAATATTACATAATATAAAGTGACTCCTATATAAAGTGATTTGGATCACTGCCAATCGTTCCTTTGATTGGGATACTCTCGATACTTCAAGATGATGATGATGATGATAGTGATGTTAATTATTATGGTTGTTCCAAAGACGTATGTCTTTGATTGTTCTACGATATTCCTATATGTAGAACAACCATGTCTAAAAACTTTGTTCGCAAATAACTTGTATGACGTATAAATAAACAATTTTCTGTTCTATTTCATAACATTATCTTGGATTAAAGAAGGAGTTACTGCTTCCTTTTTTTTACATTTACCGTGATAGCACAGTTTAAAGATATTCTATTCAACACTGTGGCGATAGTGATTAATAAGCCATAAAATTATTTTTGGTACTAGTAATAATTGGCATTTGGCAATATCAGATGATCCCGTATTTTCTCAGTGCTCATCGACTGTATAGTACTATCCTGTAGATTAAGCCTTGACAAAGAGTTTTTGTCTTTACAATCAATACACTTTCTCGATTTGTTTACTTATTAGTTATTATTTCATATAAATTTTGATGCAATGTCTTGTCATTTCAGGACAATTGATAAGGAATCTTCCATTCTTCTATCTAAATCGCCTACTACGCGTGTTTCCTGTGCTAGCAGCTGTGATGCTTTACGAGGCTTCGTTCTCGAATCGAGTAGCAGATGGCCCGCTGTGGAATAAGCTGATGGTCAATAGCGCTCAGAAGTGTCGACAGTTTTGGTGGACCACGTTACTGCACTTGCAAAATTTCATCAACCCGCAACAAATTGTAGGTATAGAAGTATTTCTGGGATCTTTCAAATCACATTTATATCCTAGTTGACCCAGCAAACGATGTTTTGCCATTAGGGCCACTTATAAATAGCTAACGACCTACTTCAGAGCCACCAAACATACACAGAAAATTTCATAACAATCAGCCAAACGTTTCGAAGCATTTTGGAAACAAAAATTTTTACGGGAATTTTATACAGGGTTATATAAAAAATACCGGAAACCTCTCGACACTTAAATGATATCATTAAAAGTAACAACTTTTGTTTTAACTCGATATTTTGAGAAATATCACTTATTCAATATTTTGCATACATTCTTTCTTTGGAACTACTCTGTAGTCTGTACGTAATATCGGCAACGCCGCGCGCGGTCACTGATCCGTGATTCGTCCTCCCCGCCCCGCACGCTGCACCCCTTCGTCGTTAGGCTAAGCGCACACTGCGAAAAATAATCGCATGTGATCAATATTCGCAAGTGCGATGCGAATTTATCAATATTTTGTGTTATATGGAAAAATACTTGAGTCCCGCCCACTGCGGAAATAGTCGCAAGTGCAACTCTCTCATGTGACATGATTGCTCCCTGTCTTTCGTGGTGCGAAAATAAATCGTGGGTTTTTTACACACTACAAGTTAGTACTTGACTGCGATCTCACCTGATGGTAAGTGATTATGCAGCCGAAGATGTTAGCGTACTAACTTGGAAGGGGTAAGTATAACCCACCCCTTACGGTTTCTACACAGCATCGCGCCGGAACGCTAAATCGCTTGGCGGTGCCTCTTTGCTGGTAGGGTGGTAACTAGCCACGGCCCAAGCCTCCCACCAGTCCAGTTCTAAGGAAAATTAGAAATTATAAAGTTCCAAAGAGGCCCGTGGCGGGAATCGAACCCGCAACTTCCCACTCGAATCCGAGCGCGTGCGCCACTGCGCCAGGAAGATCGACAAGAAATCGACAAAGGTTGTGGTGCGCGTAGGTATAATATTCGGATTGCGATTAAGTTTCGCATTGAACATGCGGAAAAAAATCTCATCGCTGTGTGCGCTTAGCTTTAATCTTTCGCCAGTTATTGTGAGCATTGTGCATCTTTATCTTTCTCATTAGCACCTCCTATGTCTTAACCTGTCGCAGCAGTTTGGCAACAGGGACAGTCATAATCGCTGATTACCTGTATTTCGTTTCACAGAGTAATGTCACTTTACAGAAATAACATAATTTATTAAATTTTTATATTACACAAATTAATACGAAATTTTGGAAAGTTATAGAACAAAAGTTTTTAGTTATAATGATATCATTTAGGTGCCGAGAGGTTTCCGGTATTTTTTATATAACCCTGTATATAAGAGGAAGAAGAAGATTAATCACCTAGTTAAAAAATGCTCGCCCCTCCACTATATTTTTCATTCAGCGTTTAAGCGTAAACATGTGGATAGGCATTCATTTTTAGATTAGATAATCTATACCTAATTCTCTGTATTCTGAGACCTAATTATTTGTATCATTTGTGGTTCTTTCCTTGACATCACTTTTATGGAATTTTTTACTATGTGGTCTGGAACAACTATAAGAACTATCTGGAAAATATTGATTAAAAGCTTTGTTTTTCTTTTCCCTTAGTGTTTCTTTTCCTACTTTTAAAATATAAAGTACGAGTTATTATTTACGTTAGTTAGCGTATACCAAGATTTTTTCATCCAAATTTCATCCTTTGTGTTATGATTTCAGTGCCTCGGTGTGACATGGTACCTGGCCATTGATATCCAACTTCACATTTTATCACCAATAGTATTATTTTGGGTTCTCGGGAGGTCAAAAGTGTCAGCGTGGACTGCTCTAATTACCGCGTTATTTTGTTCGTTAGCAGCTGCAATATCTTACATATTCACATGCGAACCACTACAAGAGGAGAGATCAAACTATTTTGTTTACTATTATACAAACATTTTGACACGTGCCCCAACCTTTTTCGTTGGATTAATATGTGGATACATGCTTCACGTGTGGCGAGGAAGGAAATTAAAAATCAATCCTGTGAGTGTTTATACTTTGTTTTTATTTATTTTTCTTATTTCTGTTTTTTTTTAAATAGTGATCTAACTTAGTACTACTAGGTACTTGGTACTGTTCTTCACTCTTCAGTCTTCTTCTGTTGTCTTCATGTGGCCTTTTTGATTAATTCTCTTTTACAAATAACTGACATTGATCGCCTATTGCTATAAATACCACCACATAATCGGAGTCTCGTTGACTCGTTAACTTTTTAGAGAAGTCTGCGTTTATGGCAAATTAATATCATTAAGTTATAATTTTTCTTTGCTTTGCGGTGAACGAAATCATTTATTAGTTTTTGATAATATTCTCCAGGCATGAAGAGGTGTATAGTATGCTATGACAAGAACATACTCATGCTTAGAAATATTGGGGTGCAGTTGGTGAAAAAAGACGTTTGACTAATGAGTCAAATGATACAATTTTTTCAGGTTTTACATGGATTCATCACAGCATTTTTCGTTTCTCTGATCATGCTAATTGTGTACTGCAAGTTCGTGGGTGATCGTCGGGATTTTAACAATAGGACAGTAAGAAATTTATTCTGGTCTTTTCTGCGCCCGCTATGGGCTTTATCACTGGGGTGGATTATCTTCGCCTGCGTTAATGGATATGCAGGTAAATTGTATTTGTTCACAAATGTGAAATTTGTTGTTTATTTCACAATCACGCCACGAGCTCACATGCAATCGATATACTCGTACCTGAAATAAGAAATGGAAATAGCGTATAATATTGTGCAAACGCATCAAATCATTTACTCATTTCTGTCCCAACAAAACCTAAGAATAAAGATTGAGGTTAGTGAAAGATGTCTTGATGAAGCACCTATCGCAAGGGTCTTAACTATTAATGTAATATTATACTTTTCTAGTTAGGTTAGCGGAAAGATCTTCAGAATGATGGTGATGATTTTCACATAATCCCACTTGCTTCTTGTGATTTGCAATAGATCATACAGCAATACCGATCACAATTACGACATCGTAATAAAAAAAATCGCATATATTTTAAGATCAGACTATCTTTTATACAAATGAGCAATGAAAATGAGAAATGTTCTATCGCATTTATGTGTATGAAAATATCCAATATTTTACCAAAATTTTCGCAAAACTAACGTCAATCTAGTGGTATAGCTACTTCTTTGTCGGTACATGTATTCAAGCTAAACGACCTTATATTTTCAGGTCCAATTAACTGGTTTCTGTCTCTGAATGTTTGGAAAATACCAGCTCGTATTTCCTACGCAATTTATTTAATTCATACGTCGTTGATAATGGCTGTGTATTCAACTACATTACAACCGGTGTATTTCACGGTTAGATCGTCTGTAAGTATTTTTTGTATTTTTTTGTAAACATGTTTTAGTTTTCATTTTCATAATCGTGATAATCATGGTGATGAATTAAGGGTAGATGCTTATTTTGTACTAAGAAATTGTAAATAATGGTACAACTAGTTTAAAATTCGACATACTTTTGTTATCTTTGGCTTTTTACACTCTTCCTGTGTGTAAAGTTAATCCATTATTAATTTTATATTTTTATTTTACAGATGTTTGACGCTTTCGGTTTCCTATGGCTGACGATGTTCGTGGCATTCTTCATAACAGCATTGATAGACGCTCCTTTTGCAATTTTGTTCAAAAAACTCTTTGAATCAAGTAAGTATATTTGCTTTCATAAAAATTAATGGCAATAATTTACTAAATATACTGTATCTATATATTTATCTATTATGTACTAATATATTTATCTATAATTAGATAACTAAATAAGAGCATAAGCCAAATATTTAAACAAAGAAAGCTTATGTGCACAGACCTTGGACCTCTATTTCTTTAAACTAGGAATAAGGTAGGGGGTACTTTCTCAAGAAAACTGAGGTTTTACTATGTTCTGTGTTACTTCTATCCTTCTTTAACTTTTAATATATTTTAATCAATGATTTTATTACGTTACAGTATCCAGTAAGAATAAAAATAGTAAAGGAAAGAGCGTAATATCAGAAAGTCATCAAAATGGAAGAATTCCCTTTAAAAACGAAGACTCTTTAACGAAGATGTAAAAACTAAGATACTGGAATAATTGTGAAAGAAAATTAGTAATGTCGATCTGCCTCGTATTTCTACTGGAAATAAATATAATCTAAGAAGAAAAATAATTCCTGCTATCGTTTTATCTAACTTTACGTAACACATTAAGGCTACTAATAAAAATCTAAATAATAATAGTTACCTAATAGATAAAAATAAATAAATAAATATAAAATATAAATATATACGGGACAATTTTACACATCGCAATCTAGCCCCAAAGTAAGCGATAGCTTGTGTTATGGGTACTAGATGACTGATAAATATACATACATACTAATATACATGAATATAATATATAGAAAAACACCCAGACACTGGAAAACATTCATGCTCATCAACAGTTACCAGTAGTGGGAATCGAACCCACGACCTCCGGCGCAGACGGCACGTTCACTACCACTACGCCATTCGGTCGTCAAAAATGTAATATTAGAAGCTATATAAAAATTTCTGCGTACACTACATGACAAAATTTAAATTGTATTCTGGAGGTCTCCCAAAGCATCAACGATAAATACGCCGTGATGGCATCAATTAATATCAATTGATTTGAATCACCGACGCAATTAATAGGAACTACATACGAAATGTAAAATAATCATGAAATTTTTGTATGTTCTGTGGAATGGTAAAAGTATCTTGATTTCTTTAGAGAGGTTTCATGTGATATTTTTGTACTCTAATCCCTTGCAGTTTGTATAATAAAATTGTTTTTGTACTATCTACGAGTAAGTACCTAGCATGTGACTTTTTTAAACAAAATTAGTACCTACTTAAGAAGCGAAAGGCCATACCTACTGCGATTTTAGTATCACTAAATTGTATACATCAATCATTTATTAAATATAGAATTAATAGTTTAGTTAGTGATTGTATTAGATGTAGAAATCTCTTTTTGGAATAAAATATAAACTATTTCTTTATTCTATTTTTCAAACACATCAACAGTCCTGCGTTTATAAGCGGCCTTAGAGACTGAAATCTGCCATCCTCCAATGATCTTTCTTAATGAAAAGCATTCAACTCAGTTTCATACTAATGCGCCAACGTCATTTTACGTATTTAATATTATTTTATCAATGGGCAAATAAGATTCAGTAGACAGTTCCATAAATTAAATTGTTTGTATGATAAAGGGACGTACATCTAAGGATTATTTAACTTAAACGCTTCTAGCAAAATAAACGTTTAGTGTAACAGTGGTGACAAATGAAGAAGTATTATGGGTTTTTTAACGAAGGAAGCAAGATCAATCAAATAATATGTGCAGTACTGAGTAAGTACCTACAGATATTCACTTTTTTGCTCTACTACAGATAGTCTGTACTTATATGAATTACTTACTAAGAAATTTTATATTGGAAAAAATTTTGTTCAGACTCTAATTTAATCATTATTGTAACGTTTATATTGGTCTAGTGGCACCAATCTCCAATCAAACAGTCTCTTCAATAGTTTTTGCGGTCGAAGAAATCTTAACAAATACTATTATTAAATAATTGAATATTTAAACTGGATTTTCAGTCAACTTCCCCGTATTTGCTTACGGTGCGAGTATAGGATGGATGTCTCCCATGACACTATTGCTACAGTCTAAAGAATCTCCAAGAGGATTCCCTTTAACTGATACAGAGGTACTTTCTTTTCTGATTCAGTAGTAAAACTAAAATCCTCCTATGGATTTGGTTTCCCTGATGGTTTTTATGCATGCAATATGGGATTACCCATGATAACATTAAAAATATTTAAGTGGAATTTTTTGGTTGGGTCTACAATACTGCGCAACCAACTTATTATAACTTAACGAACAATCTCTATAAAATTTTGCAGAAGACAGATGGACAGTATCCTTAATTAATTATTTATTATTATTATTGAATTCTGGATGTTATTACATTCATTTTTCACATTACCGATTCCCAACAGGATTATAAATAAAATACTAAATTTCAATCGTTTCAGGTATCATGGATAGCAGCAGTTGCGTATTTGACATGCATACCGGGGAATTTTTTGATGGCATTTTTAGGAGACACTTTTGGAAGGAAAATCACCCTACTCTTAATCTCTTCTTTGGGTGCAGTAAGTAACTCAGAAATATTTTATCTTAAACTCCATCACAGACCAATAGAACTCTTTGTGTGGTTTTAAAAATTTAGATCATCGGTTGATAATTTTTATTATTTCTATTCTCGTATTTTTTTTTTGTTCTCGCCATCGAAGATCACAGTTGCGCATCGCATCGCAGATGATGCCTAGTCAATGCTTTTTAAGGCTGTATTGAGAGCGAGGTCAAGTCAACGTCTTCTCTTTCTTTCAGGCGAGTTGGATCCTCATGCTGTCATCGTTCGAAGTTTGGGCGCTCGTTCTAGCTCGCGCTTTGATCGGCATTACCATGTCAGGCTGCTATGTCACGTGTCCGATTTACACTAAAGAGATCAGTGAGGATAGCATCCGTGGAGCTCTTGGATGTTTGGTAGGAATTATGTATGACTTTTCAGAAGCTTTAGAAGATTTTTGTGAAAATTCAATTTAATAAATACAGAAATTACTTATAGGATGTATTAGGAAACGGGAAACAAGACGGACTAGATTTCTCTAAAAACGTAAGATCATGTAAAGAATAAACTCTGGTGTATGATGGTACTTTATCGCATTTTCGGTCAGAGATATCGATTTATTAAAGTTTTTCATTTTCATCAATATGTATGCAATTTCCAAACTTCGGGCTGGTGCTTAAAATTTTCAGATAGAAAATTCAAACTTTTTTTAAATTGCCGATCCCAACTGGAAATCGAAACCAAGACCTCGTGATCTACTGTAGTCGAACACGCCCACTAGTAGATCAACGAGGAAGTTAAATTAATTATTAATTAACAACAAAAGTAAGTGATCCATTCTTGAACATTAAAAAAAAATATCTTTTTTTTACAGGTGATTCTGTTTCACACTTCTGGAAATTTATTTCTCTACGTCATAGGAGATTTACTGAGTTACCGGACAGTTCTTTGGATTTGTTTATCGTTACCAACATTCCATTTAGTTCTGTTCATGATGATGCCTGATTCACCGTCGCACTTAGTTAAAAGCGCTGATGTTGAGGTAAGATACGAGTAGTAAGTAAATGTTACGTAGTACCAACCATACTAAATTCTAAAATGAAAACAAGTGGAAAATTAAAAAATTTTAAAACACCCACGACTTTTGCAGACTTGTAATTGAAAAAGGATTAAATATTTTTTTTGAAACTCCCCGACTAAAGGAAAGTAAGAACTAAGAACCTATCAGTATAATTACAAATCCAAGAAAATCCGCCGGAGCTGCTGTGTTTTGCCTATGACGGTGTTGATGGTGCTGTTTACCAGTTGATGACTAATTCAATTTCTTGATACTTCTCATATACCGGCAGTTTATCAATACTTACTAATTACATTAATTGATATTGGAAACGAAAATAGCAATGGCAGCTCCAACGGATTTTCTTGGATTTGTAATTATACTGATAGGTTCTTAGTTCTTACTTTCCTTTAGTCGGGGAGTTTCAAAAAAATTATTTAATCCTTTTTCAATTACAAGTCTGCAAAAGTCGTGGGTGTTTTAAAATTTTTAAATTTTCCACTTGTTTTATAGTTTTTCGATTAATATATTAATGTAAGTAATTTTAATTATATTATTATTAAAAAATGAAAATTAATCTTCAAACTAGCCATTAGCTCCTCTAGCAGCGTTTGAAGGCATCATCCCTTCCAAGTCATAAAGAGACGTTTATTGTGGCGCCCCCTGCTGTTCAATCACAAGAACAATTATCTACGAACCATTGCCAATGACTCACTAATATTTTATACAAAACTGTATCCAAATCGGTTCAGTCGTTTATTGATTTCACTATACATACGTTGCAGAATATATAATTTACGTATTTTTTCCATAAGCTTATATTCTATTAACTTCACAATAACTTTCTGAGGAGTCAATATCATACTGAGAATATTTTTTGTGTAGGAGATAAACATTAAACATGCGTATAGAAATATTTCTGTAGCATGTCCTATTTCGTTACTATATATATTTTAAACTTTTCACACAGATTTTATGGAGACACAGAATTAAAAGAAAAATATTTTTCAGGAAGCAGCAAGAGTTATAGCCTGGCTGCGCTGTAAAAGTGAGAACGATCAGTCAGTCAAAAATGAGTTAGAAGTTATAAATAAAGAACAGATCAATGATAATGAAAGCAGTCGTTTTCTACTTAAAAATATTTGTAAGCAAATTTTCTTAATTACTTCTCATAATATCCAGGATAAGATATATCACTGATATTCCTCATTGAATAATTTCAAAAGTAAAGTGGAAATATAGTAGCTCTTTAAAGATCCTATACTGGTTGAAGCATCTTTAATATAAATGAAATGTTAACGGTATGAACGTTGTTTCAAACCAATGTTAAATACTTATGTGTCTAATTAGCAGTTATATTAATATTTTTGTAAAAACTATTTATTTTCTGTGTGTTAGTTTGGCTTATTAATTTCAGTGAACGACAGCATACTTTCCAAAGCTTTCTTCATAGCGATGGTAGTGACACTGGGTCGTGAGGTATGCGGTGCAGTGCCTGTGCTCAACTTCGCTGGGGAAATATTCGCGATAGCGGCAAGTGACAGGAACCTTGTCTTGACTCCTAACCAGCAAGCGATACTGTTGGGAGTCGTACAAGTTACTGGATCTATGCTGGCGTCTAGTATCGTGGAGAAGGCTGGGAGAAAGGTACGATTTCCTCTACAGCCATGAACTTAAGGATGAGCCCATTTGAACATTTTACCGTAAACCTTCTTCATACAAGAAAAAAGTACTTAGCTCTATCTGACAAAATTTCCATTATCACAATACGAAAAAAACAGAAGTTCAAATACATTGCTTTAAGGAGTTAGCAAAAACCAGATATGGAAAACCTTCGATGGATGAAAAATTAATGTGCTTAATGTTAATTGGACTGGTTGACTCGCAGATTTAATAACCATTGAGTTAACGCACAGTGACCCCTAGTATTTTTTACGGTTTGCTGACTTTAGCAAATATTTTACAAAATTTAAGGGGTATATCCCCGTGCAGTGGTGAAGGCTTGGGGGCTATCGACTTACTAAGTACAATATGTAACTGACATTTTGCGAGTATTTTGGGTAATTCTCAGTCAGTCCCACTGGATCGGATAACGGATTTAAACAATGATTCTTTGCCTCACGATTTAACAGTATAATAATATTTTAATTTCAGCCCATCCTATCAATAACTTCACTGATATCCGGTCTGAGCATGTGCGCGCTCGCGTCGTGGTTCGTGGCGAAGGACTACAGAGTGCTAGGTGCAAGTTGGATGCCCATCGTGACCCTGTGCCTGTGCATATTCTGCGACGCGTGCGGCCTGCAGCCCATCTCCATCGTCATAGCCGGAGAGATCTTCTCATACAAGGTAAAGAAGTGCCTCAGACTACATTAAAAGTGCAAAGATTCACACGTGGTACAAACATCCGTAAGACCTGCAAAAAATCTTAGGAAGGGCAAAGGGCCAAAATGGGGTAGATAAACCATCGTGACCCTGAGCCTGTGCATATTCTGTGACGCGTGCGGCCTGCAGCCCATCTCCATCGTTATAGCTGGAGAGATCTTCTCATACCAGGTAAAGAAGTGCAAAGATCCACACAAGGCGCAAACATCCGTAAGACCTGCGAAAATTCTTAGAAACGGCAAATTAAAGGACCAAAATGGGTCGTGACCCAGTGTCTGTGCATATTCTGCGACGCACGTGTCTGCAGCCCATCTCCATCGTTATAACCGGAGGGATCTTTTTACAAGGTAAATAGCAAGGTAAAGAACCTGCAAAAATTTTTAGGAAGGACAAAGCACAAAAATGGCATGTTGCAATGAGAAACAAAGGTTTTTGGTGGCACAGTTAGAACTTTGTAATTTTGTAAATTGGCTATGATCTGTTATCTAGGAGTTACCAACCCATACCAACAAAAACACAAGCGATTTACCGTGTGCGATGTTGTGTATAAGTACATAGTTGTATACCGTTGAGGTTTCTTAGTACTTATGCCTTCCAAATTCCAATTTTGTTAGTAGGTACTTAATATCATCACTATTTAACATTACATGGCATGATAACTACAAGAGTAAATTCAAGTACCTACTTGGGTATAACGTCAAATTTATAAAATAAGCAAAAAGTCTAAGAGCCGCAAAAAGACGCAAAAGGCTTCCCATACAAAAACCATCCCATACAGCTGGCCAAAGATTCAACCTGGAATTTTAGACTAGTGGGTAACTGCTCTATACTTACTTTTTCTACCCCTCGTAAACCTCTTTTCAACCGACTTCAAAAAAGAAGGAGGTTCTCAATTCGACTGTATGATTAATTTATATGTTAGTAAAGTACCTACTTCATAACTTTTGACTGGGTGAATCGATTTTGATGATTCTTCTTTTATTAGAAAGCTGATGCTTCCCCTGTGGTCAATTTCAATTTAGTGCAGTTCTGATAATGGTATCCATGAAAGTCTTAAATTTTTAATTGGAAAAGATGTATGCAACAGTAATTAATAGTAAGATGGGAGTTGAAGTCGGTTTTTTGTTAATTAATTAACCTATGTTGTTCTTGTTTCAGTATCGCGGTACAGTGATGGCGATCACAATGTCGGTCGCGTCATTCTTCGACTTCTTGCAGCTCTTGTTCTTCAAACCACTGGCTAACTCCATCGGGATCCACGTGGCATTCTATTTCTTTGGAATTGTATGCATTTTCTTGGCCATTTACGTAATAGCAGTGATCCCTGAAACAAAGGGAAAGAGCTTAGTCGAAATCTATAATGGTTTTCGAAAAAAGAAGACTCAGCAGCAAGAAATCGATTGTAACTAAACGTAGTATTAATCAAATAGATATCTACATTATGATTTTGTTTTATTTTACTGAGTATCGCCTCCTTATCGAAACAGAAAGAATTACACTCACAGAAAAAAGTGATAAAGCCATCTATTTATCTTTACCAACATTTGTATATGCAGACCTGATTTCTTCACTCTGATTCCCTGAAAGCAGAACCTCAGACTCAATATTCATTTTAAAATGGAGGTTCCATTTGTTCTATAGTTGTACGGAATCCTAGAAACGTTTACCATTCTCATCAATATTAGCGCCATCTAGTACAAAATAATGGAATTACTTCGTCAAAACTAAAAACGCGTTACAGGTAAAAAGCAGCCATGAACAACAGGCTTCCTCGTAGTTCTTAAGTATTGTACGAGATGGCACTGTGTGAACTAGTTCACAGCTTTTAAAATAGATGGTGCTGTAACATTTTTTGTTCAGACTTCATCAGTAAGCGGGAGAATCAAATGCAGAAAAAATATTGTTTCACAATAGTAGTCCAACTTCTAATAAATTATATTAAGTTTTAAAAGAACATGATACATCTTGATCGTCATGTTCATAAATTATTTTAATAGCGCAAAATAAAAAGACAATTAATTGCAAAGATAATTTCAAAGGAGGTAGGTAGTAGGTATGAGCTATGCTTTACGTAGGTAGGTTATAACTTATACGGTATACCTAATCAGAACTGATAACAGCTATAACAGTGATCTGATAATTCTCTTACAGTTGGTAGCCTATACCTTGTTCAGAGTCAAAGACAAAACCTATCTAGGTCTTTCAATGTAGGATAGAAAGCCTGTTCCTGTTGTATTGTAGACTTGTATTCAATGTGTATAGGTACTTATTTCCCTTCAAGCGGCAACTAGGTACAGGCCTCGTTCCTAACCAACCATTAGGTATTTTAATCCGTGACAACAATTACTAAGTATTTATGTAATGTTTGTAATTTGTTCACATTGGGACTATTATTCCTTGTCGTTTACGCCACGTAATAAAACATCTAACACCCTATTTTGTTATGCATACCAGCTTATGAAATATAACACACCGCAGCGGAGAAATATCGAGTAGGCTTATATCAAGTGTCAAGATGATCTGATCTGATTACATATTCACCCTCTCGCAACTCCTCTAACTTGTAGCGACTCCCTCAGACTACGTGTGGAGAAAACTTTATTTGATTTATGCGAAACGATCGAAATGCCTCCTAGTAGATACCTACCTGATTATGGGATGCAGAGAGATTTAGATTATAGTTACCCTAGAGAGTAAATTCACTAGCCCTCTCTCCTTCCTGGTAGCTTTCCTTGACAAACTAGGTACCTACCTACTTACTTCGTGATTCGCTTTAAAAACGATCCAACATATTAAACGAAATAATTCACAAAGTCAGTAGATAATGTATTATTAATTTAACTCAAAGAAAAAATCTATATATACCTATATAAAAGAGAGTTACCACTCACTCACACACTCACTGACTAATCACGATATCTCAGGAAGTATAAAGCCTACAAACTTGAAATTTGAAAGGTAGGTTCTTTGTAATGGGTAGGTGTCAGCTAAAGAAACGATTTTGAGAAACTACCCCTCTAAGGGGGTGAAATAGGGGTTGGAAGTTTATATGAAAGTCCCGTGTTTTTGAAGTTAGAGACGTGAAAATCGTCATTTAGGTTATCAGCTTCAGATATTAAAAATTTGTATAAGTCGTTTTGGAAAATTCCCCTTTAAGGGTGGTAAAAATAGGGGATGAAAGTTTTTATGTGAAAATTTTAATATTGTTACTGTTGACTTGAAATTTGGAAAGTAGGTTCTTTCTAATGGGTAGTTGTCAGCTAAGAAACGATTTTGAGAAACTACCCCTCTAAGGGGGTGAAATAGGGGTTGGAAGTTTATATGAAAGTCCCGTCTTTTTGAAGTTAGAGACGTGAAAATCGTCATGTAGGTTATCAGCTTCAGATATTAAAAATTTGTATAAGTCGTTTTGGAAAATTCCCCTTTAAGGGTGGTAAAATAGGGGATGAAAGTTTTTATGTGAAAATTTTAATATTGTTACTGTTGACTTGAAATTTGGAAAGTAGGTTCTTTCTAATGGGTAGGTAGTTGTCAGTTAAGAAACGGTTTTGAGAAAATCCTTCCCTAAGGGGGTGAAATAGGGGTTGTATGAAAGTCCCGTGTTTTTGAAGTTTAAAGAGTCGTGAAACTCGGCATTAGCACTGAACCTATTTTGGGAGCGGCGTATTTAAAGTACGAAAGTTTATATGTGCACATTACACTATAATATAATAAAGGTGAAAGTTTGTATATATGTGTGTGTTTGTCTGTTACTACTTCACGCTGCAACTACGAATCCGATTTAGCTGAAATTTGGAATGGAGATGGATTATTATTACCTGGATTAACACATTATGGTACTTTTTATCCCGGAATAAAATGGAAAATTCTTTCCAAAAAACCAACTTCAAATGCCACTACAAAGAATGAAATAATTTTTAATGTACACCAATTCGAAGTCGGGCAATGTTTTGTTCAATCATTAATAGTCCTTCTTATTATAAAACTTGATGTGCAAAGAAACGACAAAATTATCGACAATACCAAGGACTATTATTGAATGAACGAAACATTGCCCGACTTCGAATTGGTGTACATTAAAAATTATTTCATTCTTTGTAGTGGCATTTGAAGTTGGTTTTTTGGAAAGAATTTTCCATTTTATTTTATACTTTTTAGTGGAAAACAACTAATGCGCAAGGCATTGGAAAAAATGCCCACATCGCTTGAAGTATGCTTCTAAAGTCTGAAGAGTTCCCTCAATTTCTCCAAGATCCTATCATCAGATCCTGACTTGATGAATACAGTCATTACTTGATGACTGCAAGGAAATGCAATCGTAACTATAAAAAATACCTAAATCGCTTCAAGTATACTAGCAAAATTTGAAGAGTTCCCTCGATTTTACCAACATCCCATCATCAGATCCCGACGTGATGACCATAAGACTACCTGGAAAAAATTACTCTTTCAAACAATACCCAAATCACTTCAAGTGTGCCTGTAAAATTTGAAGAGTTCCCTCGATTTCTCCAGGATCCCATCATCAGATCCTGACTTGATGACAATGGGACCATCTGTGAACTATACCCTATCAAACAAAAAAAAAATTTTCGAAATTGGTCCACGCATCTTCGAGTAATCGGGGAACATACATAAAAAAAAAAAAAAAAAAAAAAAAAAAAAAAGATTCCGACGAATTGAGAACCTCCTCCTTTTTTGAAGTCGGTTAAAAAGCGATGGTTCCCGCAGAAGTAGTGAAAAACCTAAATTCACGCGAGCGAAGCCGCAGGCAACAGCTAGTAATATTATAAAGTGTTACTATTTTCTTTTATTAATTTTCATTTTTTCCGTGATGTTCAAATCTGAATCCTACTAGAACCAGGCGCGTTTAATGCCATAGAGAACCAGGCGCGTTTAATTAACGAACTTCATCAATTCTAAATTATGAAGCAGTTATTTCATTTTTATTTTCAAATCTTCCGAGACACTCCGCCCGTTGCGCGGCGTCCATTTTCGAACGAGAAGCTTCACGAATGAAATTAATTCATTCAAATCGCTTGAAACAGTTTTAATCTGGACTTTCGAACAATGAAACGTAGACCATCGGTTAGAAATTAAAATATTGATTGCAAGCACTTCTCTCTGTAATACCTAGGTAGATGTTTTCTTTTCTATGTTTGCATAAAATATTAAACTGCCACTTTTACTGCAGGCGCGATGCTGATTAGAAACCGGGGGTTACTTACTCCTTCCATGTTCGACTGCAACGTCACTTACGATTGGCATACTCAGGTGAGATCGCAGTCAAGTAGTTACTAACTTGTATTTTGTAAAAAAATACTACTACTGACTAGTGTTGTTGATTTTGGATACAATAAATATAATTTTTGATTGATAGATGAGCGATTTCCAATCCCACGGACAATATCGATGCGGCATAGGCATAGGTTAGGCGGGCGGCGGTAAGTGTTGATCAGATGTGATTACGTATTCCGACTGGCCAGGATGTAAGCCACAGGCTCATAACTCGAAGCAAGTCGGCGTACGTGCCGAGAAAACTTATTTGATTTATGCGAAGCGTTCCGATGCCGGTAAAGAATAAAATGTTCAACACGTATTCACCTAAGAGTAACATAGGTATTTTTATTTACAAAACTTTATTGTTATTATCAATATAGGATATTGGAAGCATGGCCTAATTCATCCAAGTAATCCTGTTTGAAAATTCTATACCTAAATGTACTTTTGACGTTGATTATGTAAGTATTGCATCTACCTATACAATAATTTATAGAAGCAAAACCTAAAAGCAAATCTTGAAGTAATGGCTGATGAAAAACTTTTTACTTTCGTAAATTCTTGGATCTTTAATGATTACTTGATTAGGTTATGTAAACTCGTGAGATTATATTATGGAGCCGTGAGGAGATGATAATAATATAGAAGAACATAAGATTCACAAAAATCTCAGAATTTAATACTAATGTCAAAAAGGATGCTTCAAATACCTTTAAATCGAAGGGGAAAAGTCAGCCAATTTCCAGCAATAATGTCTATGAAGGTTTACCACAAATTAACTGTAGGTAAAATGTTGCCTGCTTTACCTTGTAATTTGTACCCTTTGGACGCAAATAGAGGGTCTTGAATGAGGGGTTTTTAGGAAAATTTGTCTAATAAGCAATATGATATTTGAAGTGGTTACCTATTGCGTAGGTTATTTACCTACTTTAAACGGCCAGGTAGCCGACAAGCGAGATTTCACTTATAACGACTGTTTGACTGTTGATATCTTCATTGTTCTTTTGCAGTTAGGTATATCTCTATACAAGGTGTGCGTTGTTTCGTATAGTGTGCTGGCAGCTGACCTTTTTACTTGATCCTAGAAACATAAATGGACTTAAGAAGACCCAATTAGGTACTTATTTCGTTTTATTTTCATTTTAGATAAAATATTTTTAGCAACCCTAACTGTGATGTCAACAATGTGTTAAACCTACAATTTTCATTATTCCCAGTTCATTCATATTGAATGAGCTGTTTTTAGGGATGTCATTTGAAATTTATGGTATATTTTTGATCTCCCTATAGTAACCACAGGATATGACCTGGACTTTTTGTGATATTTTTTCATGCATCTATACATCGTTTGGCTAATTGTAGTAAGTAACCTGCACGTTGTAGATACGATCTTTCACATACACATTTTATGTCTTTCAGTCAGTTCCGTGTTCAGCTTCAGTCTAGTGTCCACCAATATAGTATCACCAAATTGTCATAGTATTGTCAACATAAGTCTCTTTGGATGAGTTTTGTGCTGTAATGAAAAAGCATGCTTAGGGTCTACACAATTCGTAATCTGTTCTGTAGAACGTTGCCTAACATCCTTCCAGACTCTTCTATCCATTATAGGTAGATGATTGGATGGATGGATGGATGACAAACAGCTGCAATATTTGTGTCCGATTTTCTCGTATAGGTAGGTAATATTATCATAGTGTTCAAGGATGGTGCAATTATTCACGCTGAATAATACTGAATAAATATAGGTAGGTACCTAGGTTTCTTCTTTACTGATACTTATAAGAAGCAAATCTTTCCCGAACCCTTCTCTCCATTGTACTTTTACTTATCGTTCTCATTACAGCAATTGTCAAGGTCAGATCGTTTTGTGATCTAGAAGTTTTTTTTTCTAGTGCCTTCTCAAGTGAATGTTCTTGGTTAATTTTTGGTTCAATTCAAAGTTAGGTATATCATAGCCATGAGTCATGACAAATTGTCAAAAATATAGGTATGTATTAATCAACTTATGGCAGTTCCTAATATTCTATAGGTAAGTATACATGGTTTGCCTTACTAGAGATAAAAATTTGATAGAACTTGTATTGAGCGTCACATTGATATCTACAGTAGATAGATAGAATCATGGAATCGGCGAAAGCTATTCTCTAATCAACTTATTCCATCGCCAACGTCCATACCATGTTGAATACACCGGTTCTCGTCCGATCACCGAAGTTAAGCAACATCGGGCGCGGTCAGTACTTGGATGGGTGACCGCCTGGGAACACCGCGTGATGTTGGCTTTTTGGACTATAAAAAAATCTATGCTCATATTAATAATTATTATTCCTTATCTTAATTTTGACATTAAACTAACTGAACTACACATACACAAATTACATTTAAAACAAAATCATACTTGAATACTAGAATACTCCAAATACCGATAAGAAGAACAAATTACGGAACTAAAACTATAGGTACAGGTTGAGGGAGCACTGCTATACAATAGTTTACCGAAGGATGTAATATGTGACAAGTCATTTTGTATCTTTTAAAAAATTGTCTTAATGTTTAACCATGTTCACAATATGTTCACACAATTTATAGAATTACTCTAAATTTTCTTTGTTAATTTCTCATTAAGTGAAATTACTGTATATTTCTTTTGAGAATAAATATCTTTAAACCTAACCTAAAACAAAAATTTGAAATACCGATTGCATTAATCGGAACCTATTTACTACATAAAACGTAAAAAAAAATTATGTTGAGTCATTGTTGCTGATGATGAGAAAATTTAAATTAACCAACAAAAGGGAGTCGAATTTTCTACATCAGTGGTGGTGAGGAACCAATTTCCTCCAAGTTCAATGAGTTCCCGCTTATTTAAGGGGGATACTCCTCCGTAGTGTGCCCTTTCTGGGGCCACCGTTTGGGCGCTAAGGGCCACCGTTAGGCGCTAAGGGCCAAATTCACCATGAGAGGTGCCTCAATATGCATGGAGAGTTGCACTCCCCAATGCATCTCGTAATATAATCGCGAGCAACAAACCAAGCAAGACTGCGCGATACCGAGTACGGAGTTTAGAGCAGCGCTCCGTCACACTGCCTCACCGTGTAGAAACGGACTCCCCGAACGTATGAACGAAGCGGTCATATATATAGCGCGAAACGAAATAAACTTCGATAGCGCGAGTTAGACCTTCCGTTTATGAAATGCGATTTATTACATTTAGTTCCATTTTTTTGCTGTATTTATTATTCGGAACACTTATGGATATGGATTAACTAAAATGTTTAATAGAATTTACTATTTTTTAGGGTTCCGTACCCACTTACTTTAAAATGTGTAATGCTTTGAGATACGCTTTAGGATCGCTTTGGTTTTGTTTAGGTAAATACCTATTGTCGAATAAAAAATATTTTTGTAGTTCCAGAATGAGATAATATTATAATTAAGTACTATATTATCTTATTCTGAAGTCTTTTGCATTTCTTTTCAAAAAATATTTTTAAAATTTCAGAATCAGATCATTTTTATTTTCTTTTGTCATATTATTAAAATTAAAATATGTAATTTTTACCCTATTTTAATTGCTGCACGTAAACGTAGTTTTTATCATTTTTATAATGTTACACCAATCGAGTTCCTTTTCGAGGGCCTTTTACTTTCTATACTTAGGATTTTCTATTGGGATAAGTGAAAGCAAATATTCGAGATGAGCACTTTCACATCGTTTGAAGACAAGGGGATATTCTGCTGACAATGGAAGAAAATAAATAATTTTACCTATATAATTATATGCTAGTTACATAATATAAATCAGGTAGGTACGGGGGCCACCTATTAAAATAAGTAGTTTTAATTATACTTTTGTTTTTCTTCAATTACATTATTTAATCATAGTTAAATTAATTCTTAACTTAATATAGTACGTATATTTCTAATATATAAAATTGTTTGTTACCAAACTCCTCCGAAACGACTCGACCGATTGTTATGAAATTTACAGTGTATGATCACTGGGTCAGAGACTCAGAGAGTATGTTGTAATCTATTTTTTATATTCCTAATGGCAAAACAACGTTAGAAGGTTCAGCTAGTTATAAATATAATAAAATGACCAACAGAAAGCGCCGTCCAGAAGAATGATTTTCAAGTAATAAACGTAAATTTGCGCATTAAAAATTCGCAGGCGCACACTTTTTTTGTAAACCCAAACCACAAACCGATTATGTATTCGGTTGAAACATATTACATAATATAGCCTAAACCCCTTTTTATGCCCAACCGTAAGGCACGGTCCTCTTCTCAGATTAATAGAAGTTAGATGACCAAACCTCTTTTATTCTCTACCAGCGGAACTAAGAATTTCGCCGGGATAAAGAGTAGCCTATGTTTTAATCCGGAGCATAATCTATCTCCATTTCAGCTAAATCGGTATAGACGTTGAGGTGTAAAGTATAAACAAACATACACACGCTTACACACAAACTTTCGCATTTATAATATTGTGTGATGGAGCCTACCACGATGGCTAATCGCGGGTTGGCGAGCTTCGCACACCTTTGAGAACATTGTGGTAAACTCTCCGGGATGCAGGTTTTCTTGAGATATTATATTTTTCTTCATCGCTAACCAAGTGATATTAAACAAACGCACTCTACAGCTTTTTAATATTAGGTAAAGAAATTAAGTATTTAAGTAAAGGTATAGGTACTTATCATCAATTAAAACCTGGTTGGCTGAATGCTGGTATTATGATATAGTAATAATCCAGAGTAAGTAGATATGATGTGTGGGCCGAAGTCGAAGTAACGAAGGCCCTTCCAGCCTCCGTGTTTCCAGCCAAGTACAATCTAGGTGCCTTCAAGAGAAGAGTGAATAGGCATTTTCTAGGCAAGCGCGCTCCATCCTAGACCTCATCATTGCTTTCCATCAGGCATGATTGTCGTCAAGCGCAAGCCTATCTTCAATAAAAAAAAAATTGGATACAAACACTCAATTTTTCAGATTTATAATGTAACTTAAACAAAGTGATATTATTGTATAAATACAATAATAAGTACTCATACATAATTCCCATATTCAATATGGGTTTCTGGGAAGGTGAACCAAACCTGCTGTAAGTATTGAACTGCTCGGATACCTATTTATTTTCTCTGGTATATTATTATTTATCTTTAATAACAGTAAAAAATATATTTTATTCAGATCAAAGCCTTCTAGTTATACCAGTAGGTAGGTACATGAAGCTACCTTTTAATGAGAATACATTTCTATACGAAAGTGCTTTGTAATTCATCGTGATTCAGCGAAAATGTACAGTTTCCTTAAAACTTGGTTCGTTATTTAGTTTCTTGGTAAGAGATCCATTTACATTATATTTGATGGCTTTACAGAAATTTAAGGCTTTGGCACTTCAAAATACTTTGAAATTCCTATCAAAGAATATGAATGAAACTATATTTATTGTTACCTTTTTTTTATTCAAAGTGAATAAAAAAATTAGATTCATGGCCCGTAATATGTTCACATTTTTAAATTTAGAATTTAGATGATGAACAATCCGTAAAAAGCAGTTGTCATGATATACGAGTACATATTGTACATAATGAAATCAAAATTTAACCCAACTTTTGCCAACGAATATGTAATGATTTGTTGCACTTGTATTAAACACTTGACCCAAATTATATTTCGTTTTTTTAGTAACTTACTAAGCTTATCATATATTTTAAGTTAAGTACAAATTATTGCAGAAAACTAAATAAAATTTTAAAATTAGGCGGAGGACCCCTTTGGCTCCTGTAACAACCACTCTTCTTACCTTACCTAAACACAGTTTGAGCATAATATGCTAAAAGTTTGTCCTTTTTTATTACGTCTAAATTGTGCGATAGCATCGAGGTTGGAACGAAACAAACGTTACGGGGTAATTTTGATAACAAGACCCCAGGAGGCAGTCCCATGTATTTTGTTGCTCCACCTTATAAAATATTAACGTCGTAATTTAGGGACATTTGTCATTTTTCTTGACAATCACGCAAGATGTATGGTTCGATGTTCATAAAAATATTTTAAAACAATTTTTTTGGACAAGTTGTTTAAAATTATATTTTGTCACATTTTTTTTGTTTCACCATAAATTAAAACGTTACTTTCTCTCGAGCTAGGAAAAACAACCATTTTAGTGCACACAAAATACAATACAATACCATAGCAATCTACTAGCAGACAGGAACACAAGAAAAATATAAGGTTTTCAAATATAGTCTTGACCTCAAAACAACCCACTTAAGTGCGGTGTTACAATACTAATCAAGGGTAGGGATCGATCTAACTCCTTTTCGGATTTCAGTGAGACCCTTAACCGTCAAGTTACTGCTTCAGCTAAGAAGGGATGTAGAAAGTCACATTTTGATACAAGAGGAAACGCATTACCTTTGTCGCGTTTGTAAGCAACCAACGGCTTGTTCACAACCCCTGTTGACACTCGAAAGATGCTTTGAAGTACCCTCGCCCTGCTACGTAAGGGGTCGATTTGGTTCAATCACTTCCTATTGATGTTTGTTCGGATGATTACTTTTAGCTTATTGTGGTAACCTCGTCGATCTACTGCGGGTCGTGAAAATAGTTAGGTATTGGCTTTTCCATATACGCCCAATAAGTTGAGCACTTGACATATCGATGACAAATGACAGCCCCATATTTTTTAAATTTCGAAGCGATATCGCATAGAATGTATAAATTAACATAGCTGGCCTATCTTTTTTTAACTATGTAGGCTAAAGGCTTGCGTTTTACTGTGATCACGCCTGATGGAAAGTATACAGTACAGTTTAAGATGAGCACGCTTGCCTAAGAAATGCCTATTCATGGACAGTCTTTAAAGTTTGGAGTGATTATTATCACTAGAGCGGAGACTAGCCAGTAACACCAGTTCGCACTACCTACTCGTGTGTAGGACTAGTGTGTGTAGTGTGTAGGACACAGTAAGGGCGAACTCGTATGTAGGAATTTTTCTTTCCATCCCGCTACAAGTTTTTTGTTAAGGAGTGAGCAACATACTAGCTGTTGCTCACTCCTTTTTTTATTAATCTATCAACATTCGACAGTCAAACGCGTCCACCGGACCAAACGCATTCTGTGCTCGTCAGGGATAATGTATCTATACCTACTATTAACAATTGCAATGCACAACTCAACAAAGAACAACAAAAGCGAAACACTCGAATTATTTGCACAACTCAACAAAGAACAACAAAAGCGACACACTCGAATGATTTATGACTGAGTCTGCAGCGAGATAATAACACTACTACAGCTGGTGAATTTTTAGAATTAAGACAAGACTTTTCAGAGACAAGGGAAGATATTATAGAAGTAGGGAGGGACAAACAAAAAGATGAATTCGACGTATTTATTTTAGGTCACACGGGTGTCCTAGAATCGCGCAATGGGTTTAATAAGAAGCGCAAACATGGGCTGGCTAGAGTGGAGATAATATGCTATCTACGAGAGAAAGCTTAGCAAAATCAGTCATATAGAAGGAGCACGGCATGTACGTCGTCTGTTCAACTCACATCTCCGTTGTAAAAACAGCTACTTATAAAAATAAAAAATCTCCTCAAATTCTCCAAAGCTAAGCAGAAAGGAGATGCAAAACTACTAATACTTTTTATAAGCCGTGAACGCTCGAACGGCTTGTATCTCATGAGATTTACCATTATGGAGACACAATAATTTTATATTTTGAATAAGAATTTATACTTATACCTAATACTTTTTTTTTTTATTAAAAATTCGGTGTCCCCTTTCGGTGAAAGAGATCTTTTCCATCAAAATAATAATAATTAACAATTCAACAATATAACAATTATCAATAAATATAATAAATAACATACTAAACAATAATAGACTAACCATATATACACAACTAGCAAACGCCCGCGGCTTCGCTCACGTTAACTTCTGAGTTATGCTTTACTATGGTGGTTTAATTTCCAAAATTCCTGCACTACACACCATTTTGCCCACAAAATTTTCTCTTGCTTCCTGGTAATAGTCACATATTGATTTTGAAAAATTCGATCGTCACAAAAAAGTTAAATATGGTGGCCATTTTTAGGGTTCCGTACCCAAAGGGTAAAAGCTCTTACTAAGACTCCAACGTCCGTTCATACATCCGGCCGTGGTTGCTTGCTACCATGGTAAGACATATAAGAACAAAATTGTGGCCAATTCTTTTAAATTTTTACCAAAAATTCCTTTTCTATGCTCGCTGCGATAATCAGATATCAATTTTGAAAACAATCGGCCCAGTATCAAAAAAGTTCAAAATGTCGGCCACTTTTTAAAATGTTGACTACGAATTCTTTCTCTATGCTTGCTGCCATTGTCAAATATCGATTTTCAAAGCAATCGGCCCAGTAACAAAAAAGTTCAAAATGGTGCCAAAAAGTTCATCATTTTTTAATTTTGACTACAAATTCCTTCTCTATGCTTGCTGCCATAGTCAGACGTCGATTTTCAAAGCAATCGGCCCAGTAACAAAAAAGTTCAAAATGGCGGCCACCTTTTTTAAATTTTGACCACAAATTCCTTCTCTATGCTTGCTGCCATAGTCAAATATCGATTTTCAAAGCAATCGGCCCAGTAACAAAAAAGTTCAAAATGGCGGCCACCTTTTTTAAATTTTGACCACAAATTCCTTCTCTATGCTTGCTGCCATAGTCAAATATCGATTTTCAAAGCAATCGGCCCAGTAACAAAAAAGTTCAAAATGGCGGCCACTTTTTTAAATTTTGACCACAAATTCCTTCTCTATGCTTGCTGCCATAGTCAAATATCGATTTTCAAAGCAATCGGCCCAGTATCAAAAAATTTCAAAATGGCGGCCACTTTTTTAAATTTTGACCACAAATTCCTTCTCTATGCTTGCTGCCATAGTCAAATATCGATTTTAAAAGCAATCTGCCCAGTAACAAAAAAGTTCAATATGGCGGCCACTTTTTTAAATTTGACCACAAATTCCTTCTCTATGCTTGCTGCCATAGTCAAATATCGATTTTCAAAGCAATCGGCCCAGTAACAAAAAAGTTCAAAATGGCGGCCACTTTTTTAAATTTTGACCACAAATTCCTTCTCTATGCTTGCTGCCATAGTCAAATATCGATTTTCAAAGCAATCGGCCCAGTAACAAAAAAGTTCAAAATGGCGGCCACTTTTTTTTAAATATTGACCACAAATTCCTTCTCTATGCTTGCTGCCATAGTCAAATATCGATTTTCAAAGCAATCTGCCCAGTAACAAAAAAGTTCAAAATGGCGGCCACTTTTTTAAATATTGACCACAAATTCCTTCTCTATGCTTGCTGCCATAGTCAAATATCGATTTTCAAAGCAATCGGCCCAGTAACAAAAAAGTTCAAAATGGCGGCCACTTTTTTAAATTTTGACCACAAATTCCTTCTCTATGCTTGCTGCCATAGTCAAATATTGATTTTCAAAGCAATCTGCCCAGTAACAAAAAAGTTCAAAATGGCAGCCACTTTTTTAAATTTTGACCACAAATTCCTTCTCTATGCTTGCTGCCATAGTCAAATATCCATTTTCAAAGCAATCGGCCCAGTAACAAAAAAGTTCAAAATGGCGGCCACTTTTTTAAATTTTGACCACAAATTTCTTCTCTATGCTTGCTGCCATAGTCAAATATCGATTTTCAAAGCAATCGGCCCAGTAACAAAAAAGTTCAAAATGGCGGCCACTTTTTTTAAATTTTGACCACAAATTCCTTCTCTATGCTTGCTGCCATAGTCAAATATCGATTTTCAAAGCAATCGGCCCAGTAACAAAAAAGTTCAAAATGGCGGCCACTTTTTTAAATTTTGACCACAAATTCCTTCTTTATGCTTGCTGCCATAGTCAAATATCGATTTTCAAAGCAATCGGCCCAGTAACAAAAAAGTTCAAAATGGCGGCCTATTTTTTAAATTTTGACCACAAACTCTTTCTCTATGCTTGCTGCCACTGTAAAATATCGATTTTCAAAGCAATCGGCCCAGTAACAAAAAAGTTCAAAATGGCGGCCACTTTTTTAAATTTTGACCACAAATTCCTTCTCTATGCTTGCTGCCATAGTCAAATATCGATTTTCAAAGCAATCGGCCCAGTTACAAAAAAGTTCAAAATGGCGGCCACTTTTTTAAATTTTGACCACAAATTCCTTCTCTATGCTTGCTGCCATAGTCAAATATCGATTTTCAAAGCAATCAGCCCAGTAACTAAAAAGTTCAAAATGGCGGCCTTTTTTTTTAAATATTGACCACAAATTCCTTCTCTATGCTTGCTGCCATAGTTAAATATCGATTTTCAAAGCAATCGGCCCAGTAACAAAAAAGTTCAAAATGGCGGCCTATTTTTTAAATTTTGACCACAAATTCCGTCTCTATGCTTTCTGCCATAGTCAAATATCGATTTTCATAGCAATCGGCCCAGTAACAAAAAAGTTCAAAATGGCGGCCAAAAAATTCAAAATTTTTCCTCCTCAAAATTTGAATCTCGAAAATCCCTTTCTGAATACGAATTCATGATATACCTAATACCAACCTAGGTACCAAATTTCAGATCTCTACGACTTTTAATTTCGCTGGAATCCCTGGAACAACGCAAAAATTACACTTTTGTATGGGAAAATCCCTTAAAAGTAGGATTTTTATCCCTTCCAATTTGAATTTCTGGAATCCCCGTCTTAGTACGAATTCATAACCTAATATCAACCTAGGTACCAAATTTCAGATCTCTACGATTTGTAGTTTTCCGGGAATCCCTGGAACAACGAAATAAATTTCACTTTTGTATGGAGAAATCCCTAAAACCAACGGTTTTTACCCCTTAAAATTTGAATTTCTGGAATCCCCGTCTTAGTACGAATTCTTGACCTAATATCAACCTAGGTACCAAATTTCAGATCTCTACGACTTTTAGTTTTTCGGGAATCCCTGGAACAACGAAAAAAATTACACTTTTGTATGGAGAAATCCCTAAAACCAACGGTTTTTTTCCCTTAAAATTTGAATTTCTGGAATCCCCGTCTTAGTACGAATTCATGACCTAATATCTACTTAGTTACCAATTTTCAGATCCCTACGACTTGTAGCTTTTCGGGAATTCCTGGAACAACGAAAAATATTTCACTTTTGTATGGGGAAATCCAAAAAACCAACGGTTTTTACCCCTTACAATTTGAATTTCTGGAATCCCCGTCTTAGTACGAATTCATGACCTAATATCTACCTAGGTACCAAATTTCAGATCCCTACGACTTGTAGCTTTTCGGGAATTCCTGGAACAACGAAAGAAATTTCACTTTTGTATGGGAAAATCCAAAAAACCAACGGTTTTTACCCCTTTAAATTTGAATTTCTGGAATCCCCGTCTTAGTACGAATTCATGACCTAATATCTACCTAGGTACCAAATTTCAGATCCCTATGACTTGTAGCTTTTCGGGAATTCCTGGAACAACGAAAAAAATTTCACTTTTGTATGGGGAAATCCAAAAAACCAACGGTTTTTACCCCTTACAATTTGAATTTCTGGAATCCCCGTCTTAGTACGAATTCATGACCTAATATCTACCTAGGTACCAAATTTCAGATCTCTACGACCTATAGTTTTGGCGGAATCCTTGGAACAACCAAAATCACCAAAATGCCTCATTCTTTTATATATATAGATTAAAAACTAATAATGGAACTGTCGAACATGACGTTAAGCCTGAAGTACACAGGACAACCAAATGTTTTAGCTTTTGTGAGGACCAGAAAAATTCGATCTCTAATACCTAACACTTTAAAACTAGTACTTACCTAAGTAGTTAAGAGAAGAGGTGAAGTGACAAAGATAGTCATCAAGTTATTAAACTCAATAGAGTCGTCACCGTTTGCATCCAATAATTGCCTTGAAGATGAAGTTTGCACTTTGATACCGTACACCCACTGTAAAAACTGTAATTAGTAGGAACCCATCATTCGCCCCGCTTCGGTTTTAATTTCAAGAAATGAAATTCTTACTTACTGAAAAGAAAAATTAAAGTTGCAATGCAGAAGTTTTAGTTTTTCAAGATCGATTAAATAATTTACAGTTCTTGAATTGGAAATTTGTAATAAAACGAAATATAAGTACTTACCTACATACTCCTATTTCATAATGTTATTTATTGTCATATATAAAAAACTAGAATGCATTCATATACGTTTTAAGGGTACGAATCGTACCTACTTAAGTTTTGCTAGTACGTACAAAGTTCTGAACATAATTTAAGTACCTACTTATAACAAACCTATCGATTTGTGAAAAATGAGCAAAATTAATAAGCATGTTTTTATTTTCAAAATATGTACCTACCTGCTTTAAATTTAGGTAATTAGGCGATTAAAAAGTTTCAACTTTTTAATTGGCTTTCGGAAAGTTGTTTGAAAAAGATCCGCCCGTCTAAGTTACTGGCCCTATACCTATTTATAGTAGATAATAACCCAACAAAAACATTATCATGTATAATGTAGCCAGACGAGCATATGGCTCACACTGTCAAAAAGTTATCAGATCTCATGTAGGGCAAGACTTCTGACTTTATACACCCTTAAATACAAGCTCTAACTTCACAAACTCTACACTTTAGTTACAATAATGTCTTGGCCGTTTGGCTACCGTCACATGGGCGTAAAGTGAAAAATGTATCCCACCAAAATCATTTTCCTGATTTCAAATTTTGATTTAACAGAACTTACAGAGTACTGAAAAGTGAATAAATTTTTGATTTTACGCCCAATGTAACGGTAGCCAAACGGTCAAGACTAAAGTGTAGAGTTTGTGAAGTTAGAGCTTGTATTTAAGGGTGTATAAAGTCAGAAGTCTTGCCCTACATGAGATCTGATATCTTTTTGACAGTGTGAGCCATATGCTCGTCTGGCTACATTATACATGATAATGTTTTTGTTGGGATTTCATTTCTTTTTGTAAGTTTTTTAAAACAATGTTTTTTATTAACTTAATTTTTCTTTTTTTTTGTGTATTTCTTGCACTTCAAGTGCGCCTCTTTTCACAGCCCACTCTCTAATATGTTTGTATTACGAGTAGATACGAACTTTGCTTAGAAGTATATTCTGAAAATTTACAAAACTTATAGTGGATTTAAAGTTAGTTGTTTTGGCCTACCGAAAGTGAAACTAATTTTACATTTATCAAGATAAAATGATAATTAAACGTAATGTATAGATCCAAATTTTAATTTCTAACTTCAAATTTTAACTATTAAAACACAAAGTCACAAATGAAAGTTTGGATGTTTGTTACTCAATCACATCACAACCACTGAACTGATTTGGTTGAAATTTAAAATATAGACTGATTATATCCTGGACTAACACAGACTACTTTTTATCCATTACAAATCTACGGAAGGTATCGGTGAGATTTGTGTGTTTATTAGTTTTTAACTATTGTTTTATTTATACTTAGTCTTTATTTTCGTTGGGCGCTGAGGCGCTCTTGAAATTCAAATTTGACGCTTGACACGCTTGACAACTCATTTTGGTCACAGAGCACTGGACTCTGGGCAATGAACACGCGGAGCTCGGTACGGGAATTCGGGCTTGCCGCGTGTACAATGGTACTGGGCACACTGACGTTGGGGCGCTGTTAAAATCCACATAATTTACGCTTGGCATGCCCGACGGCTAACTGTGGGTACTGGGCACTGGGCCTTGGGCACTCATCTCACCCTGGGCACTGGGAACTGAGAGCTGGGCTCGTTGGACGGGGCCTGTATGTAACTTGGGCTTGACGCGTCCGTTTGGGCACTGAGCAGGTATTAATGCGCTAAACGCTCTTCAAAATCAGAGAGATTTGACGCTTGGCACGTTCGACAGCTCAGCTGGGCACTAGGCACTCGGTTCAATGTGGATTCTTGTCATTGAGCGCTGGATCCTGGTCACTCGATATGCAGTGAAACTCGGCTTGTTAAACATGACATGCATGGAACTTGGGCTTGAAACGTGCGATATTACTGGGCACGGGGCACTGGGCACTTAGGCGCTTGGCCACTTGGGCACTGGAATCGCGCTTATAATTACCAAAAAAAAATTACGTGTTTTTCCAGATGTATACTAGCAGATATCTAACATGAAATTAAGTTTGTACCTATCTATATACGTATGGGAAACCCCATACGAAATTCCAACCCCCTAATTTGATGGATGTGGGGTGATTTGCTAAAAATCCTGAAACACGTATTTAATTGTTTATTACAAAGAGTCCCTATATCAATTATGAGACCTCTAGCATCAATATTTGCCGTAGTTTCATACAAACTTCCATCCCCCCATACGAACTTTCAACCCCCTATTTTGATGGATGTGGGGTGATTTACTAAAAATCCTGAAACACGTATTTATTTTTTTATTACGAAGAGTCCCTATATCAATTTTGAGACCTCTAGAATCAATATTAGCTGTAGTTTCATACAAACTTCCATCCCCCCATACGAACTTCCAACCCCCTAATTTGATGGATGTGGGGTGATTTACTAAAAATCCTGAAACACGTATTTAATTGTTTATTACAAAGAGTCCCTATATCAATTTTGAGACCTCTAGCATCAATATTTGCCGTAGTTTATTACAAACTGCCATCCCCCCATACGAACTTCCAACCCCCTAATTTGATAGATGTGGGGTGATTTACTAAAAATCCTGAAACACGTATTTAATTGTTTATTACGAAGAGTCCCTACATCAATTTTGAGACCTCTAGCATCAATATTTGCCGTAGTTTCATACAAACTTCCATCCCCTATTTTAAGGGGTTGGGGGGTTAAATTCCCAACTTTTGGAATTTTTTTGTTGGTTGTGTACTAATTCTAGCCTACACACCAAATTTCAGCTTTCTAGGACTTCAGGAAGTACCTAGGAATTTTGATGATCATCAGTGAGTCAGTCAGTCAGTCAGTCAGTCAGTCAGTGACGAAAACTGGGGTTTTCAGATGTCAATAAAATCTTAAGTATAAGACCTGTGATATTGAAACTTTATACATTTAATAAGTTCACCGGCGACATCATTTCCCGAGAATTTTGATTATCTGGAATAATTCTGGCCTAAGTTATAAGGGTTTAAAAATACGGCGAAACACTTCGAGAAAAGATAGGTAGTGCCTTCGCGCTTCGCTTGACTCGTCTGGCTTAAATTGTTATTATATTTATGATCATAATTATAATAACTTTAATTAATAACTATAACAAATTGCCACAACGGGAATTGTAGAAGTAAAGTTGCTTACGAGTTTTCTCTATAAGGGCTTGTTTTACAATCGCCAGATAAACTATCTGAGTGATAAATTTGAAAGTTATGCCATACAAAATCTGTCAAACCGTTATATTTATTCCTTAGTTAACGATTATCTGACGATTGATCAATAGGCCCTAAGTCTAATAAAGTCTTTCAGGTCCTTATTGTATTGTACCTACTACACTGAGAATTTGAATTTTGATAAAAAAAATCCTTCAATAGCATTTACATTTACTCAAAAGACCGGTGTAATATCTTGTCTCCACATATAACGCTATAGCACAAAATTTTTAATACAGTTTATAGAGCTTGTTTCAAAACTTTTCTAACTCATAAATTTAATTTTTATTTGATTTATTATATGGCTTCCGTCCCGGAATTACGTGAGAATTTTTTCGTATGAGTACCTTAATAATAGTGACTTATACGGCCTACAAAATTGCCAAACTTCCGGATATAAATATTGCAACACGTTTACGCGGTTGTTAGTATTCTTAAAGCGTTCAAAACTTTGGTATATTTTATGAAGTTAGGTACTTCGAGTGGACAACCATACTGAAGTGATCGAATTCGTTCAATTTAAGGCGGCTTATCTATCAGAAATTTATCGTCGTTTCAGCCGACGTCCACTGCTTGACATAGGCCTCCTGCAATGATTTCCAGCCTACACGGTCCTGCGCCACTTGTAACCATTAGGGTAGGAAGGGGGAATGGCGCCCATTGGGTAATGGCGCTCACCTGTATAACTCTGTCAAAATGCGACATAGACACACGCCATGCCGCATGAAGCGCGCGGGGAGGGGTCCACTAACAGACAGCGATGCAAACGGGCAGTCTGCTCGCGTCATGCGACCGTGAAGTGCATTTCTTAGTTTGCGGCCGCGCTGATCTAATTTATGGTTACGTGTTTCTTGCGGGTAAGTCCAAAACTTCAATGGTTATTAGCTTTTAGTTTTACTTTTTGACAGTAAAACTATTCAGTTTTGTTATAATGCAATCAATTTGCAGTAAATGTGCATGATATTTTTTTTAATTTGGAATTAATTACCAAACGACCGTTTGGGGTTATGCCGCTCAGCTGAACGCCATTACCCCGTAGTGAATTTTTTTTTATTGTTGTAGATATGCCAAGAAATCGTCAAAGGACAGCCGCTTAAGTGGCTTGGACCTTCTGTCTGCTAAAACTGCGATTGAAGGAGGTATGTGCAAAAGGAAAGCCGCAAAATAATATAACATTCTATTTACTACCTTGAGAGATGGACTAAAAATGAAAACATGAACAACCCAAGACTTGGTCGCAAGCCCGTTTTCACCCAACAGCAAGAAACTGGAATTGCTGAAAAAGTTGCTGGGTTCGCTATACTATGGACTTAATGTCGCAGATTTGGAAAAAATAACGAGATGTGGTATTGCTGCACCATCTGCGGATTGTGGGCTCATGCTATAATATGTTCAGGGTGGTATTCGCCAAACGGACATCTGTGATTTATGTGTTCAAAAATAAAATATTTCTATTTCTAACTTGTCTTACCTCTTAATAGTTATTGTCTTATATTATGTTATAATAGTTGAAGTTGTTTGACATCTAAGACTTTATTGTGTTTATTAAATTGAAAAAGGCTAATCGTACATACAAAAGATTTATGCTAATTTGTGTTTGTAGACTCTACTTTTATTGTATAAGGTTGTTCTTAGTAATATTTCTTATTTAAATGTATGTTACTTGTTATATTCGAAAAAAACATGCTAAAGCGTCATTACCCCGGACCCTGAGCGGCATTACCCAATGTCTGGGGCAATGCCGCTCAAACATGTTTTTTTTTATAACGTTGTTCTACTACTAGTATGTCAAAGATATATGCCTATTTTGATAAACCGTTGATTACTCGATAGTTAAAGACTATGTTACTTTTCTTAATTTTGCTTTATATTAAATAATTTGAAAAATACACCATGTTTGCCTTAAGTGAACGCCATTCCCCCTTCCTACCCTACTGTGCAAGGGAGGTAAATGGTCCGTGGTCATACCCTGAAGAATTAGTTCGTTTTTTCTTTGAAAACGCTTGATCCCTGGAACTAAGTAATTGTCGATGTTTGAAATTTTTTCCCTAAATACACAACCCGGTTTTCTTTGGATGAAAGCGAAAACAAATGTATGTATGGAGAAATAAACAGTTTTCGTGGAACGCAAATGAAGGCAAAATAGCAATGGCTAGTTACTAGTAGCGAAACGGAGACTATATCGGGGGACCACAGGCAATAAACGATTTTTGGCCTCTATTAGATAGCTTTCTATCGAATATCGCATTCATAACTTTTAGGTCGTTTGTTCGACTACCTGTCTCGAAGTTACTCGCTACTCATCTATATCAGCTGCTTATACCTATGTGTTCTTTGTAAGCATCGACACGGTCCTGCAAAGATAATCCAAGTCATTTTTCCATTTCTCCTCGAGCCTCTTTGTCCGGCAGACTAATGGTCAGTCGTTAATCACGTGAGAGCTTTTTCATAGTCTATCTGGACATGCACAGTTTTTACAGCAGCGGGCAAGAAAAAATTACAGCGATTTATCCTTATTTCGATGTAAGTAGGTAACTTTTGTTTTGTAAGATTTTGATATTTTTCATCACTCATACACGGAAAGTAGGTTTGAAGTTGCCTGAGAAGCGGGTTGAAAGTAATACTTTGCAGCCCTAGGGAGAATCGTTTTCAACTGACAGCTGTCAAATAATAAAAAAAAACTAGTTGTCACATTTTTATTGGAGTTCAAATGAAACACGACATAACCCGAGTGCATCCATAGACAAGAAGAAAGATAGACTTTATGCATAAAATAAAGACAACTGATTCATAGACATTCATAGACAATCATAGACAATACTTGACTATTAAAAAGCTAAATGCATAGCCCGCCGGCTAGGCCAAAGAAAAAAAAAGGCGGGAAAGTTGCAAGCGGCATTCCGATCTTCATTCGTTCTAAGAGTTGTAGAGTTTTGTTTAGGCTTCTGTTTAACAGTGATTTTTATTGACACAATTATTCAATTTTCTTTAGCTAATTTCTATTTTGATTTTGACTTTCCTTATATTCGTAATGAAAAGCACAGTGTTTACCTCGGGATAAAGACTTATTTAGTCCCTCGAACTATAGGCCCCCTCGCTACGCTCGGGCGCCAAACCCCGTCTCGGGACTAAATAAGTTACTTTCATCCCTAGGGTAACAATGTACTATTAATTCTTACCCGGGTTCTATGATATCGTTTTAGTCACACACACAGGTGTCAGTCTGTCAAGATGGCTCAGCAACTTTTATCAGACACCATAGTATAAAAAATAAATCAGATAAGTAAGTTATAATAAAACAAAGCAACGAGAGGTGGTAGGCAACTATTTTTTTGATCTAAAAACCTGAGCACAAATTAATATTATAATATAGTTAGTAGCGGCCTGAGTTTATACTAGAAATTAAGTACAAACATAGGTAGATGTTCTTTGAATTGCCAAGTTTACGTTCTATAATATATTATTAAACGAAAAGAGTAAAGTGTGAAAAGATAAGGTAATTACAAATTATAGGTACTCTAAGGGGACTCAATTCCCATATATATTATGAGATATTATTTAACGTGAACATGTAATACCATTGGAATTTAAAAACAACTGTGTGATTACTTGGTCAGAGTAGGGTTTCGTTACAGGGGGGCTCCGCCAAGCAACCTCCACGAGTGCCCGAGTGCTACGGTGCCCCTCTGTAGCGCACGGGCCGGTGCTCCCTGGTAACGTCGGTTGATAACCGACGGCGAATAGCTTGGCCCGGCGGATAGGTGACGTTTCTTCGCGTGTCCCTCTGAGTCCCAGCAGAGGGCACAGTGTCGAAACGCACCAACCCCGGAGGAGGAAGAAAACCTCATTAAAAAATTACAGGCGGGGGCGGAAACGCCCACAAGTCCCTTCGGGGCACTACGAGGAAGACAACCTCGTAAAAAAATCACCGAAGTGGGCGGGAACGCTCGTCGAGAGGGATATTTACGGCGGCACATCCCTCTCGCAGGAGACGCGCCGGTTGCTGGGGTGCGAACACCTTCCTTCGGCGACCGGTGCCGGCCTGCGGGTGACGTACGTAAGGGGTTCTGGCGTCCGTCACCCGAATTCCACCGACAGGCCGAGGTGGTGGCGCGACCTGTTCGGGACGCGCCTCCCAAGAGGGTCGGCAGCGGCCAGGCTGCCGGCAGCAGCGGCGGGACCTGCCGCTTCGGTGGCGGGTCGAGGCCTGGCGGGAGCGCGGTGAATACGCAAGTGAATCCCGTACTCCCGCCAACGAGGTCCGTCGTGGCAAAGCACAGGTTTTAGTGGGTGCGAGCCCCACATGACCCCTCCGTGTCCCCTGACGGAGGGGTATGCGTCAGGCATTTCCTGTGGATAAATAAAAAAAAAAAAAGGGTTTCGTTACAAAAACACTTATAGATTGCACCGAATATATATAGGTATTATATATTCGGTGCAATCTATAAGTGCTTTTTAAAGTTTTTCAATCGTGATTGAAAAATTATAGCTATAAGCATATAGCATAATATATGATATATTTTTAATTAATTAATTATCACGAAGTAGTGCTTTTAGTTTTATTTTCGAATCCTCTGAGATTACCTATTCGTTTTCGTGTCACGTACATTTGAGGGAGCACTTTGTCTGCTGAAATGAATTAATGCAACCCCTAGTTCTGAGACCATTTTTAATTTCATCCATAGTAGGTATAATAATAAGTTATTTTTTAAGCAAAATTACAAAATATGCTAACTGTTTCTGACTGCCCGAAGCTTAGCATATATGAATTTTTATTTTAATATATCCAGGTGTGGGGTATAAATTGTCTGGATTTTCCTGTTTCACTATAGGGACGGTGAGTATTAAGAATTTAGGTGGTTTTAATTTAACGTTGACCTAATTCGCGTAAAATTTCACGTAACTTAGCGGCGACTGCATTAGCTAACTGGGTTAGACCACATTACCTACTTTATATTATAAACTAGCTGACCCAGCAAACGTCGTTTTGCCTTATTATAATTATGTCTCACTTATTAAGCATTCTGCGAAGACCCAATTCATTATGACAATTATAATATTAATTCATTATGACAATTATAATATTTCGAGTTTGTTGATATGATATAGGTACCTATGATTTCAGCTATCCCAACGGCCCCCAGTATCAAATCCCAAATATTCACTTATTAAGCTTTCTGCGAAGACCCAATTCATTATGACAATATTATAATATTTCGAGTTTGTTGATAGGATATACCTATGATTTCAACTATCTCAACGGCCCCCAGTATCAAATACCAAATATTTCCGACGCTATTTTCAGTAGTCGAAGCTGACGGCCGTCCAGCTTGTGGCTCATCTTCAATGCTATATGTTTAGCTTCTCTGATCTTCAGTGCGTCAATTCTTCCCACCATTTTTTAACGATTGTATACGATGGAGAGATCCTACTTTATTAATCTGTTTCTTGAACAAATACATCGACGTGATGTTCGATTTTCTCCGAAACCTACAATCGGACTGATCACATCTTATAACGTTATTTGCATATCAAATAAACTTTGGGCTAATAAATTAAATAGACCAAAGAGGTCGGACCTAACACTACAGTAAATCTATGGAAAAAAAATTGACAGCAATGAAATGTTTACTTAGCAACGCCATTAAATCAATTTATTAATTTTATTTTTATTTTCAAAATACTCGATAATCCTAATTCTCCACATATAAGTCGTCGACTCGGATCGAGTATTTTTTTACGCTCTTTCATTTGATGTGCGATTCGTTTGATTCCACCATACAGCGGTACGACCTTAGGTATTTGTATGGGAAAATTAAATCGGCCAGGGCAATCGTTCCTCTGCTTTTAGGGACATCAAATGTATCCTATAGCAGACTCCTGGCTCTAAGCTACCTCCTCACCAATTTTCAGCCATATCGGTAAAGCTGTTCTCGAGTTATAAATAGTGTAACTAACACGACTTTTCTTCTAAATATATAGATTAACCCTTCAGCATCACTTATTTTGGACGTCCGTAATGTGTATAATGATCATTTGGCATTCCTTTGGAAGGGTCTTATTTTCACAACAGGGTACGCCAGCTTAAGATGAGCCGTACGTTTAAAGTTTTCTGCATATTCTGTGTTTCAAGCTATTTGGACAAATACTGAGGGTTATTATGTCTACTTTTTCTGAACTACAAAACCGATGACTTTGAAATATTTACAGAACAATCTTTAATGTATCCCCTTTCTAACAAAAAAAGAATGAATGAAATCGGACCACGCGTTAATGATTTACAACTCAGTATACATTTTAACTTTTATCCCCTCTCCTAAGGGAACCATGCTGAATTGCGGGATAAAAAGTATCCTATGTCCTTCCTCGTAGTATGAACTCAAGTCATACCAAGTTTCATTGGAATTCATTCAGTAGTTTCGGCGTGATGCGCGGCCGTGATACAGAAAGACAGACAGACAGACAGACAGACAAAAATGAAAAAAAATACAGTTTTGGGTTCAGAACCGATTTAAGAGTGCCCTAGAAAAAAAATTTTCAAAATATCTTTAATGTACAGAATTTGACCTGTTACAGATTTATTATAAGTATAGATTATAATCTCTATATTACTATATCTATCTTATCCATCAAGAGGTTTGGCATGGAATCCCGTACTCCCGCCAACATAATCAGTCGTGGTAAAATAGAAGTTTGTGTGGGCAATGCGTCACATACTTAACCCTTCCATTTCCCCTGACGGATAAGTAAATGTCAGGTATGTTTTGTGTATAGAAAAGAGGTTCAGCATAAGCATTTAAGGTAGGAGAATTTTTATTTATCGATACATAAGTATTTACGTAAACTTAACGTAACTTCGTTAAAACTATAATATTGCGTCTTTGAAATACAAAGCGAGGAATAATTAAATTAAAATCAGAAGTTGCCTATCAAGTTTCTAGTAAAATGCTTTTATGTTTGCGATGAAGCACTGTGCGGAAAATTTCCACGAAAATATTTCAGAGGCACGCCAAAATGCTGAAAACCACAACAAAGGATAAATTAGTCTTTTGGGCAGTCTAGGAAAATTCCTTTAACTGTCAAAATATTATGATGTTGGCGGTTGGGTTAAATAAATCAGGTTAAATATTTTGTAAATAAAATAAAATTTACTTGCTTATTTTTTATAACACATCGGCTTATCCATATTATTCAAGTCTTTTCATCTAAGCTACTCGTATTTAGAATACATTAAAAAATACGTTTTCCACGAAATTGAGGATAAAAATAAAATGACATTGAAAAGGACGGTTCTTTGCCTGGACTTGTTGAGAATTTATTGCTCTCACAAATAATCCTAAGTACTACGCAACTACTTTGGGTGGAGCTTAGACTTTGTAAAATAAACCTTATAAATTGGGTTGTCATATTTTACTACAAACTCCACTCCTACATATTATGTGTCCACGGTTATTTGAGATTTGCTACCATTGGGTTACTGTTTTCTTTTCTTTTCTAAGGGACGTAGCTTTACAGGCCTCCTCTGCTCAGGAAGGTTACACTCGACAGTACCTACATTGTACTTGATTAGAGGCATATCTTGACTTTAAGTTTTGGCTTAGTTTTCTTTTTATGTCTTGTGCTCCTACTGCATTTAGTATGACGTTTTATTTTCTTTTTTCAATAACATACCTAGTATGTGCATTATACTTTATTCAGACTCGTACAGAGTTTCCTAATTTTGAAATTCGAGCACAGGGATACCCCTGTGCTGGAATTTCAAATTTCAATTCAAGAATAATTCAAGTTTTACAAAGTAGAAGTTTTAAAAAGAAATCCTAGAGTCACTCTACGACTTCGCATTGTGAAGTCAATATCTGCTGAGGATGTTCTGGTGCCGGGATGAAAAGTACGTCAGAGAAAGTGTTGGAAAATTGTGTGTGGTGTTTCATGTGGGCAGTGTTCCTGCACATTGTACCATACAGAATCTTTTCAAGAAGCGGATTATAGCAAAACAAATTAATCTTTCCTACCCTTATGTTTCATTCGATTAGTATGGAGTTTGACAGGGTGGGGCGCGTCATCGTGGATTGGAATATCTATACTCACACTTTCTCTACGTACCTACTTCATAATCTGTAGTTCTCGTATGACTATAATATGATATTTTTGAATCATAGTACCTATATTATCGTTGTAAATTCTATTTCTGTTCCTCTATTGTGCATTGCAACTTAGCAGCACGTAGAACGCACGTGCTTGCGGCATCCGGATTTGAGGATACCTTATATAGACTTCAATGTTATTTTATTTATATAATGTAATATATAATAATATGTAAACTGCTCCTTTGCTTTAGTGATACCCCTTAAATCAGATTCAATTGTTCAAAATTTGTAAAATTCTACCTGTCCATTGTAAATTTAAATCATTATTGTTAGCAGAGCAAGCAAATGTTAGAATTTATAAAGAACGCTCACAGGAAAGAGCTGTAACAAGAAGGAAAGTTGAGAGAAAATTGGTTGTGCCTACTAAAATTAATTATTACGGAAGTTGGACAACGCGATTCCTATTACCTATTTTGTTGAATGCGCTACCTGCAGAGTTCAGGGACACCTGTGTTCCCATGTACGTGTCCCGGGACTCTGCGGGTCCTGCATCCAACAAGTTAATTAAAAAGAAACTTAAAGATGTTTTTATGGCTGGACTGTAGGTATATGCCTACATTTCAGCCATAAATACATAATGTGCATTATATATACATATATGTCTAATAAATAATAAGTATGTTAGAATAGCAGTTGAGAGCATTGGCTCCGTCAACAAACTGCTCTGCAGTTTGACGGATACTATTATTTGTATTTATATTAAGGTAAATAAATTAAAAAAAAAAAAAAAGAGTTTCAACAAAAAGGTATATTTTTATACCATCATTTAAATATTTTTTGTACAATAAAAGAAGTTTAGGAGTAACCTTTGACCAGACTACTACTGTTTACTTTTTAAAGGCTATCAAACTTAGCGCAAAACTTTATTAAAAGATAGAGATTTTTCAGCTGAAGAATTTTAATAAAGGTTATAAAATTATAAACTAATGGAAGTTTCGATTTGCCTAACTGTTTTTAATTACTTTAGTTAATTTTAATTATCAATTTTTAGTTTATTGTTGGTACCAACACTTTGTGTATTCGTTAGCTTATTAAGTAAAAATAAAATCTTCTTGATTTTTATGAAAATATAAACAAAAAGACTAGGTACTATAGGTTAATTTTTATTCTAAACCCACAAAAGTTTAAATCTCGTCGGCTCTAGAAAAGATTTCATAAAATATTTTCAACATATTTCAATGTCCCAACACAAAAATATGCTTACACAAGTATCTTTATGATTTCATAACATCTACATCATAAGAGATTGCTTCTAAGAGTACATTTTCATAATTTAAACCAGAATGATTTATGAATTCATAAGTTATTAATGTCAACCACGGTTTAGAGTCAGAAAAAATGAGATGGTTCAGGAGCTTTGTCTTGGATTTTAAAAGGATGAAAATGTAATTATGTATAAACTCAGGACATATTCTTATATAAAAAACACGAGTTTGTAACAAGTTGTTGTAATAACAAATAAATATTTGGCTTTATTATTTCACGAAATTAAACTTCATTCACGCAATTAAACTTATTTCACTTAAAAACAGTTCAACATGTTCAGAAGACACAATTTCTTGCATCAGTTTAACACGAGATAACTATACCTGAAAAGCTTTTTAGTATCAAAAAATTAGCTAAATATACTCTGTATATAACTTCGTATTACCAGTTTAAAATCAAAGCATGAAAATTATTCACAATTTGACTTCAATTGCATTCATTTTGACGGAGGGCGTTTACGTACCTACAAATTTAATTTTATCAAAGAATTCTACATTCAGCAGGATCTCGCCAAATTTCTTCGCCCTCACAAATTGAAAGGGCAGCAATTGAGTAATTTAACTCGTAGATATCTAAGATCTTGAAGACAAATTAATTCTTGCGTAGGTATCTAAGTCTTAAAACAACTATTTTGTCGTCAATAAACTCTTTCATTTTCCTATGTTAGTGGTCTACTAAAAAGTTTCGAATTTAGTCTAACTATGTTTATGAAAAAAATAGCACGTTCGTCAGTTATTCAGTATTAATATGTTAATGATAAACTAGTAAAGATATCTACCTGATTAAGTTAACTGTTAGTATAAATAGGCGTTGGTTAACTGAAATGATAAATAACTTCATTTTTAAATCTTTTATAATAGAGATCGATAAGTATACCTTAGAATGTATCTTCCGATACATTATTACATGTGGGTAAACCTAGCGTTCTACCACAAGACACTTCCAAGATTTAGTAGCTAATTCAGTGCTTACATCTGAATTTAGGTCAACCGCAAACTGTCCTGAAGCTAGCAAATGATTCATTAATGATACATGCAAGATGTGTGCCTTATCTCTGTACCCCGATGCCAAAGCACACTGCCAATTATTTGTGTGTCTCAGGAACACAGTATACACAATAGGCCATTTGAGAGCAATCAAAATATACCTGAAATTGGATAGTCCTTACTAATAATAACGTAGAAAGCATATTATTTCACTTTATTTTAATTAAAAATACCTAATTATGTATATTTTTCAGCAAAATAAGAGTTTAATAATGTAATATTTAATATTTTAGCTGTGACAGGAACGCCCTGTGATTGGTTGCAACTCTCGTGACGTCACACGCAAGTAAAAATAGCTTTTTGTTCTGATTTTGCAACGAGTATTGCTTTCCCGGTGTTTTATTTTATCTTTGAGCTATATAAACAGTAATTTTCTTGTTAACCTGACAACTATAGGGACATGAATAGTTATTTCGATATTACATAAATAAGGGTCAGTTTTAGATGTTATGTTAACTGTAAGGTATTTTGTTTTATAAGAACTGATATTTTTATATAGCTTAAGTAGGTAAATATTTAATTAAGAAGGTAATTATTATATAAGCAAAGCTTTGTCCAGGTCAAAAAAATTTTGAAAAATGTTTAATTGGTCAACCATTACAAAAATAATGCTTTCCGAAAACTGTAAGACAATCAAGCTTTCTAAAAGAAAGGAAGTTAAAAATACGTCTTGATAAAGGTCGGTATAGTCCGTCAAACCGTATCAGATTATCATGGAGGGTCCGAAATCTAAGCTCGATAAATTCTGTGTTCAAACAGACGTTTACCACTGTTTCATTTTATAGTGTCCCTTGAAGTAAGATACTACTGCAGACAATTAAAAAAAAACAAAGATTAAATTCATTGAACTCTAAATATCAATGTTTGTTCGTCATTTCACCTCTGTTAAGTTTCTAACAGGTATTGATCCACTCTGCGATATTATCCTTTACAGCGTAATTGCATTCCGTGTCACTTTGTATATCGCAAGACACTTGCAAGATTTAGCGTCTAACTTGGTGTTTGGATGTGAATTAGGTCACCGCAAGCTGTCTTGAGACTCTGAGAGTTGAGGCTAGGGAGTGATTCATCGCTGCATCGCACCTTCGAACTGGAGACCTATATCACATCACGAGTCACATTATAGTTAATTATCATTGTTTTATGTTTGTAAGTTTTGGTTAAGGGGATTTATTGAATTTATTTTTGTCTTTCTCACTCTCACGGAGATTTGGTAGGTGCGACATGCAGCGTCGCGGAAGAATATAGCAGAAAAACGACGTTTTACCTAATTACTCAAAAACTAAGCCAGTTATCAAAAATCTGTTCTAAGTGTTTTAGGATATTATTATTACCGATACATTAAAATAAAAATTACAATTACATCCATTGTAGTTTCCGATAAAATATAGAAAAACTGAGATTTTGGAGCAACTTTTGGGAGAACTTTCTATCGAGAAATTTTTATCCAATCGTGTTTCTGCTTCTTAGCGATTTTAGATTAAAGAGCCAAAATACATGACGTGCAAATTTGAAAGTAATTGTCTTCATAGTTTTTGCATAAAACTTCATTCAAAATCACATAAATACGGCTTGAAGGCCGTTAAGATTGATTTTAGCAATGCAAAAGATACAAAAAAAGGATAGAAGAATAATGAAGAGATAAAAAATATTAATTCAAGGTGGACCTAGCAATTATTTGTTTCTCTAATATATAAAATTCTCGTGTCTTGTCTTGTGGTTGTTATCAAACTCCTCTGAAACCGCTCACCCGATTTCGTGAAATCTTCTGTGTGTAGGTCCGAGCTATTTTTAATATCCCTAACTAATGGCAAAACAACGTTTGCCGTGTCAGCTAGTTATTTGTATGTAGAAATGACCACCCTTTCGCACTCCTGTTGTAAATAGGTACGTACTTTATATTATCTTTCTCCAGACCCCAAATATAAAATATTTTATCACGGTTATCAGCTAATATCGGACCCCACCGCAACACGTTCTACAGAAATACGGCACGGCGCTGTGGGTTTGAATACAATCATACTCGTAAATAGAGATGGTAATACAGCAATTACGTGATCGGGGGGAGATATCGAATACCTACTGGCTGTGAGACCTCTCTGGGGAGGCTTGATGTCGTCGCTCGTGGATAGATAGGAGCAATTCAAAATTAAACGCGGTACATAATATTGTGTGGTGCGCTTAATTGCTATCTTCACGGTTATATCAGTAATATTAACCCATATAATATTGTAATGCAACTATAATATAGTAAATCGTAGCTTATATTATTTTGATTACTTTAAGGACAATGATAAAAGATGTATGGAAACCGGCCCAAAATTTATTTTTATAGACTACGGTCTCCACATTAACTTCTGCAAATATGTATTACTTTTCAAACGCTTAATCGCTTGGCTGTAACGTACCCTCGTACTTGCTTGGCATAAGTGCCATAGTCAATATTATATCCGTTAGTTTGGCAATAGCAATATAAATAGCATTCTAAAATTAATAGTTAGAAACTTTTAATCCTTTGAATTTTAACATTTCCAAACCCACACTGTTTTAGGGAGTGTATACCACCGATTACTAGTGTATATCTACTTAGAAATGTTAAAGATGATTCCAAAAATTTTAAAACAAAGTTTCATATTTACAAAGAACCCACTGAAAGAGATGTTGTGAAAGTTAATTACATTTTTCTGAGGCTACTATTATTATTATGGGGCTTTTTTAAAAGCTTGATTATATTGTTGTGGACACTACAGACTTAAGTCACGACGTAATAGGTAGATGTTGATTTTGCTAACTATGATTCGTGTAATATCATAAAAATCTAATATTCCTTAAACAGCGGGACTTAGCTATGGGAAGGGATGACACTAATCTTTAGGAATACCCAATGATATCCGTTTCTAACTGTACCGTTCTTTCATGATTTAACTTTCTTTTTCTTTGAACTATTTTTCCACGCACCAACCACCTTGACTGAATAAATACTGGGATATACAACAAATATTAAGTGATTTTTATGATGGATATTGCAGATCTTAATATATCCCTGAATAGGTTATTCAGCTCGGGAATTGACTATTTATTTATTATTGGACTTAGTTTTATCTTCTCAGCTAGTAAACAGGTATATTAAGTAGATTATCTACGAGGTTTCGGCTCCAGAACTATTCGGCTCCATCGGCTATCGTCTCTACACCAAGCCAAGGTATTGTCAATTCTGCTTCAGATGGGTTGGCTCAGGTTTTTGTGCGAATTTCAAGTCGACTCACATCGCAAAAACGAGACTAATTCCTCCATACATTTACAGCCAGCGCCATCTATGTACATTGAACAATCGCTGACATACGGCTGTCAATAGATTAATATAGATGGCGCTGGCTGTAGATGTATGGAGAAATTCAATTCGTTTGTGCGATGCTATAATAGTGTTATTATCTTGCTGCAGACTCGGTAATAAATCATTCGAGTGTTTCCCTTTTGTTGTTCTTTGTTGAGTTGTGCATTACTGCAGAACAACAAAAGCGAAACACTCGAATGGTTTATGACCGAGTCTGCAGCGAGATAATAGCACTACTATAGTTGACTTGAAATTCGCACAAAAACATGTAGCTGTACTTACCCCTCAGCTTTCTAAAGTAGATATTATGATCTTTATTATTTTGTCTCCCGTCTGCATTCCTCCATCCTTATTACAGTGGAAAATTAGTAAATAAGACTACTCGGGCGTGAAACGAAACGTGTCCGCACACGCCCTGCTTTACAAATGGGTCGCTCCGTAAATTGTGGTAACGCAATTAATTACTTCTTTGCCTCGCCCTTTTTTTAATTAAAAATAATAATGTTGTGTGAAATCAGTTTTCTAGGGTTCCGTATCAAAATAGGAAATGAAACCCATAGGACGTCATGCGTCCGTCTGTCTGTCTAGTGACCTAACATCATTGTAATTAATTACGATTAGTTGGAAAATTAAAACAAATTCTCTGACTAGTATCCTTTATTTGATATTATCAATAAACCTCTACGAACAAAGTTAGTTTTGTGGAACGTTTACAAAATTGATTCTAAACGTTTTACTTCTTTTGTAGTATGGAACATTCGACTCGCGTGAGTCTGACTTGCATTTGGCCATCATTTGGTTTTTTGTGACACCATTTCTTATTCGTGCACTAAAACAAAACCAAACAATGGCAATATAATTAGCTAGGTTCTTAGACTAATTATTTATACAGAAGTAAAAATAGTTTTGGCCCATAAAAAAGTTTGAATACAGTCCCGTATCTTCCCCTACTTTATTTATCCTTGAACAAAAACTAAACTGCCAAAAATAAACACCGTTCCTTTTATTCAATTGTAAAGCAAAAAAGTCAATTTAAATGGGTAGCTTTCCAAAGCTTGGGTACCGAGCCTCGCCAGTAAGCTCCTGCAAATTTATAGCGATCACGCTACAATGGTTATTTTCGGGGCATTTCTAAACAGTTTATTTTTCTTCTAGATATTAAGATTTTGACGGAGATTTATCTAGATTCCCCACGCTACCTACGTATTTTATGTAAATGACTGTATTATTATACCTAGTTGCAGCCCACACTTCGTGTAGCATAAATTACTTAGATTGGGTGTTATTTTCATTCTTATCCATGAAGAAACAATTTTACGTACTCATAGTTTACTAATTATTTTTAATGTTTTATTGGTAACATTTAGTGTCGATAACGGAGACGTGAGTACACAGTATTAATAGATTAAGATAATAATTCAATACCGATACAAGAAAGTAGACCTCACTCAACAGTAGGGGTAGTGTCTAAGTACATGTCAAACGGGGATATACTTCTCATTTCTCCTTTTGCCGGCCTGTGGAGGAGATAATTTTATCTCCTGTCAGAAAAAAATCGAGGGATGAAATTTTTATCCACTATCCATGCTAGGACCTGGGCTAGGCTGGAGCATCTGGATGACAGTAAATTTGACACTACGCAGGTTTTAGATGAAGTTTTTGTTAGGTCTAGCAGTGGACGATAGGCTGAAAATAATGAATAAAATGATATATAACTGTAGTCTTCACAGTCAAGTAACATGTTACTCATGAGTGTCGTGACAGCCTATGAAAGTAGGAAGTACGTCTAGGTATCTTGATGTGATTTGACGACCGAATGGCGTAGCGGTAGCAAACCTGCCGTCTGCGTCGGAGGTCGTGGGTTCGATTCCCACTACTGGTAAATGTTTGTGTGATGAGCATGAAGGTTTTCCAGTGTCTGGGTGTTTTTCAATATATTATATTTATGTATATTAATATGTATGTATATATATCAGTTATCTAGTATCCATAACACAAGCTATCGCTTACTTTGGGGCTAGACTGCGATGTGTGTAATGTCCTGATATATATTCATTTATTTAATTAGCGCCAAATACCTCAATCGCTAGTCGCTTGAAACAAGAAATTTTTCGATGTCGTCTTTGCTACAGGAAAATATTTTATGTTGTTAAAAATTTTACATAGTAGATATCATTACTTTAGTATATTCAGAATATTGCATATCAAATTCAAAACATCCTCCATTCGTGAAAATAAAACTGAAGTGCAGAAATAGAGCAAGTATACGTTACCCCATAATTAAAACATTCAACTCGCGGTATCAAAGAATGTTGAAAAATGAGACGATATTTTTAATTCCCATTCGCACTTGGTATGAACAACAGTGGAAATATTTTCCCCGTTTCCCATTTTCCATTTTTAGCCTCGGAGTGGCTACGATGTTTTTAAAATGGAAAATGTACTCGATTTCGCAATTGTGACTTTTATTTTTCTGTTACATTTGTTTCATTATAATGTCCCAATGTTGCATTTATTTTAAAATAAATTCTAATAATATTACTAATATTACCTAATAGTAGCTAGTAGTTAACCTACTCCGATCTTACGCTCAGTAATATAAGTAATAAGTATTTTGCTTTCCGTTTGTTTTATTGAAAGAAAAATGAATAGTAATATATTTTGCATAAATTTCTGTTGCCAATAAAGCATGGGACACAACATGCTAGGGTTATCAAAGATAAGTAATCGTTTTTAAACTCAGTGACGGCATAGAAAACATATAGTACGCGGTACGTGCTCACGCATAGAAAAACTAACAACAAATTCAGGCAAATAATATAAGTCATATTAAAGACTATTAAAGTTTTAGACAGTCTTTTGAAATACTTATAAGGCTTATAAGTAATTCATAACAATATACGCTTGCAATAAAATGTTTTAACTCGTGAGAAATATTTGACTTACTCAAATGTGTACTACGTCTTGCTAACTTGTAAAGGACAAGTCGTAAAATGATAGCAAGGATCAAGGATAAGAAATAAAATTTTACGACGCTGCGTATCGAACACGATCGTCACACCATGATCCTTCCCTTAGGGATTCATTGGTTCAATTTCTAAGGAAATTAGTACACCAGCATGTACTGAATTTAGAATTTCGCATAATAGAACATGGAGTAAAGACAAAAGTCTTTAACTACAGTTCTTACTGGTCTGACATATGGAGCAGAAACGTGAACAGTCACAGCAGGCTTTGTCCATAATTTCAAAGTCACTCATCGTGCTATGGAGAGGGCTATGCTGGGTGTTTCTCGAAGGATAGAATCTGGTACGAGGCCATTCGCAGTCGAACCACCAAATGAATGCTGAAGTGTCAGTTTGCGGCCCATATCTGTCGCAGAACCAACGGCCGTTGGGGCAGACGTGTAGTGGCATAGACCACTATAAGCCAAGGAGATCATGCACCGACAAGTGCAGCGAAGGACGATCTCCTACCCGCTGGATTGATATGAACTGGATGATCTGGTGGATGAGGAAGACTGGGTACAGTGGTGCGCTGCTCTTGTAAAGGACTTTGTCCAGCAGTCGACGGCTATAGGCTGATAAATTTGAATAATTAAAAATAATGGAGCAAGCCTAATTGGGATAACTCAAAATAATCGAGGCTTATCGTGGTTGTGTATTAAACGTGAAAACGTGTTACGAATCCTTTGATCCTTTGGCTGTCGAGTGGTGTAATTAGATGTTCGATTGGTACCAAAAACACTGCTACTGGTAACAAAAACTACGTAATCACGTCAAAGGGATATATGAAACCTTGTTTTTACAGTTTTCTCTAAGTTTTATGAAGCAAAATTTAGGTAAATGTTGCATCGTTAATCTTAGTATCCGAATGTAGGCTTGTTTGGTTTTGTATACATTTTGTAGGACTGAGATTTGAAACTCGTCCGGAGATTCAAACCTCCCTGTTCGCACGTCGAACTTCCCCAGACGGGCCCAAACTACAATGTGTCCGGCTTCTAGGCTTTTAAGTATCTTACGAAATCTGAGGCAAGTTAAATCTCACAATCACAAAATCAAAAAATCAAAAGTTGAAGATGCAGATGAATCAAATAGCAGTACAATTTATATGTCTTTATTATTTTTGAATTCCAGTCGAAACTCATTATTGATCGAGTTTAGTCGGATTAATCTGCTTTCGTCCGCATATTTGTTTGTCTGTCTGTCCGTCAGTTAGAGTCTGAAGAGTAGAACTCAAAACATTTTATTTTGAATTCAAGATCAGACCATTTTTGAGGCTCACAAAGTAGCTATTTCTATTCCCATTTGTCCCACTTGATTAATAATTGTTGTTTTAATAATTATGTTATTGTTAATTAATAATTATTATGTTATTTCAGTTAAGCACTCATATAATTAAATGTAGGCAAAATTATTAGGTACATATAGTACAGTAAATTAGAATACAAATTGGTAGGTACAAGTTAATTGATTCCCACAAAATATCGGTAGAATTTGTCCAATATTGGAAGCTCCTACTTTGATTACGACAGAACGCCTCGAATAAATTATGGGACCTTTCATTAGCAAAGTTTTGCCAGTTGCGGACAGGGATTCCACAAAATTGGGAAGAGAATAAACATTTGAGAAAATTCGCTCCCAGAGTTTTGGTCGTGTTCTTATTGATTGCAAGTCGTAATTTCTTATTCCGAATAGATTTGTTATGAAAAATAGAATTGATTGATAGATAAGGATCCGATATTCTACAATAGCACCTACTAGTATTATAATAACAAAACTTAGGGAGTGAGAACTTATTTACAGGTATTGTTACAAATAATCATTTATTTCAACAACAGCTTCATCAACAGCTTTATATATTTTTTTTAACTATATGTAGTTGAAGAATAAGGCCAAAAATATTTCACAAACATAATACTAAGAGTAACATAATCAATAAGGTAATTAAAATTTAAAATTTGTTAGTTACATTTGACATGCCCATAACTAAGTACTAAATTACTAACATAAGTTGCGTTTGACGACAAACATAACTCGTTTAAATATAAGTTAGCATATTCCTCATCTTTGTCTCGCAAACTTGATTCCTCTTTGTTCCTTGTCTCCAATTACTATCCGCCATTAGTACGGTATCTCTACAGACTCTCTTCTTTCTTGATAATACTTTTTGATTGATTAATACTTAATCTAAAACAAAACAAAACAAAACAAAATCTTAATTGATTAATTAATACTTTGATCTAAAACAAAATCGCTAATAATTTAAAGATTCAGAATTAAAGTTAACGGTTTACAGTGACCAAAATAATAAATACGCACTTGCCAAAAAAAGGTCCATAAATATTAAAGCCTAACAAGGAAAAGCTAAATTTCTTTTATATTTTTGTTAATTGAAACAATTTAAAACAATTTATGGCAGTAGACGAAGTAGCGAGTTAAGTGGTATCCATAATAATGAATCTGATAAAAGTGTTTTTATGGGTCCACGTTTATTACGCCTTATGCAAACAAAAACTCGTATATTATTTTTTATTTCCCCAAGTGCCTGTAATTTGGGCACTTTGCAGGTATTAGCTGGCAATTTGGTATTCGTATGTTTTTCTTTAATCATTTTTATTGTGGTTTAAAAGCCGTATGTTTAGAGAATGTTGTATGATTTTATGGCACCTATAATTCATCCCTGGGATTGTTTAAATTATATAACTTAGGCTTTTAGCTGTTAATATTACAAATGTTTGTCACACAGTACTTTTTTTCAACCTTCTTTCGATAATTTACATTATATGGTAATGTAAATATAGCAAATCTATAGCAGTTAATAATTGCAATAGATTGTAAGTGTAAGAAACTACATTGCAGTCATAAATATGATTGTTTTTTGCTCTTATTTAAATTTTTCGACTCGCACATATTTATGTTATTAAACTGCGTTCCTAAGTTTTTAGGTTTCTATTATGGAGCAAGTGTGTCAGTATCATTAGAACCAGTTTTGGTAACAATTTTTTTTTTTGTCTATTAATACTGCCAGTTACTGAAAAGGTAAACTTAATTTTTTCTGGATCTCAGAAAATCACGTAGGTAAATATGCTTATATGCTTACAGAGTCACTAATGTGACTCTTTCTTTTACCGAGTATAAAACTGTTGGAGTTGACTAATAGCGTAATTTGCCACGTTTAAATAGACTCATAGCGAAAGGACCGCAGAAATGGAACAAGACAAAGTGGTGCGATGAAACCAGCTTCAGAAAATAGAAGTTTATTGGCCATTGATGCAGTCAAACATAAAAGCGTGAAGTGATTTATATTTCATTGGGATTGATGTTCGTCTAATCTTAGTTCGTGATGAACTAGCTGTTGTTGTTTTTGTTGATATGACCTCGCTCGTATCTCGCGTGAAACAATTCTTTTCCCTTGATGATAAAAATATGATTATGCCAATTTCGAAATCTAAAAAAACAGGTTCAGTTTTTCAAGTAAGCAGTAACCAATGATTCTTGTAAATACTTTGTGATATTTGCAACGAAGATTTTCTTTTTGTAAAGAAAAAAATAATATTGACCTTGCAATTTATATAGTACTAAATGACTCAATACCACAAAAAATATTACTGAATTCTTCAAACAAACCTCCTTTTGTGTTGGAAAAATGTTTTCCTCGAAAGAAATTGAGTGCGGGATTATTAGACATGGCAATAAATTCCGAGAAGTCTACGTAGAGGCTCGTCTCAACTTGTACTTTCAGCAATGATCCCCTTTAAAATGGCCCTTGTTACGCTTTGAAACCATTTTAGTGGAATCAGTCACGTCAAGTAAAAAGAGAGCTGATGGATTTACTGATATTGGACGATGTAAACAATAAGGTTTGTTAATTTCAGTCGAAGGATTTCTCTTTAGTTGGACATAGGCCTGCTGTCTAGGGATTCGTGGATTGTATTGACACACTGAGTGTGATGGCTCACTCTACATAATCAGAGACTTCACGTAGAGGGCAGGAGGGGTAGTTTCACGTGAAGTCTGCGTAAAAACGGGAATACCGCGAAATTTTGTAAACATCTCACTTCACGATATGTAGTCAACGTTACGTGTATTGCTAGGCTGTAGGGATTTCCAATTTACAAGATCTTGCATTACTTGGATGAAGCAGCTTCCCGCATTCTTCTAATGACACCAGTCCACCTTAGTGAGTGTCTTAAACCCTACGCTTGTCGGTAAGGTCGAGTCACTGTGTCATCATTTAGCATCTTCGAGCCTTAACGTCAATATCCTATCATTTTATAGACATCATTTTTAAACATTGAATTGAAGAAGGCGTTTTTTTTTGTGGAAATTAATAATAAGCAGGACATATTCATTTGTTTTGCTATAATCAGCTACTTGAAAAGAATCTGTATTGTCCAATATGCAAGAATACTACCCACATGAAACACCACACACAAATTCTTCCAACAATTTGACGCACGTTTCGCCCTGACATCGGAAAATCCTCAGGAGACGTTGATAGATATTTTTCACGTAGCAGATTATAGCAAAACAAATTAATCAGTCCTACATAATATATTTTTTTATAATTAGGAAATTAATTCATGATTTTTATTTTCAGTGTATTAAACAGGAACAGAAGCAAATGCCGTTTAAAATACAAGGCCTTTAGTATATTCAGTATCTACTGCGAAATGAAGCGTCTTGCAAACGTTAATAATGTTTGTCGTCCTCATTTAGGAGTAGGCCTCTTTGTTATATTCTTGGGCGCGTAAGTCCAAAAAATGACCCTGCGTTATCTTTGTTTTCTTTTTTTTGTTTGAGACTTGTTGCCTATAATTTAGAGGATCCGAGGTTCGTATCTCAGTTGCGCCTCTTACTTTTTAGTGTTAAGTAAGCTAAAGGTTTGTATTAAAGCATCTTTTTACGCTGAAGAAGTAATTATGAAAATATTTATGCCTTCATGACGTATATAATGGGAAAACCTCTAGCGTCATGAAGCTTGACAATTTATTCTTGGCTTCAGATATACTTTGTTAATAAAATATACATCGGAGACAGCGACTCTCACAAGCTTTGTGGCACTTTACCTACAGCTTCCAAACTAAGCTGAGACCTAATAATAATTATCCAGAAGTAAAAAATCGGTGCTAGTAGGTAGTTGTAATTAATCGACCTAAAGTGCCGGCTGGCGAGTGACCAAATTAAAGTCTGATAAAAAAAATTAAACCTCCTGTAGCAAAACTCATGCAATTATACGGACGACAAGATTAAACTGCTATAGGCACATTTGCATGAATTAATTTTAGTCGACGTGGCCTTTGGACACAAATGAACGTGACGCGAAAACTGATGTGTAATCTGAAAGGTCTGAAAACAAGTAGGCAGCGATTATATCGGATTCATGACTTTGAAGTGGTAGAAAGTTTAAACAATTTGTGCCGTAAACCTGGTTATAGGAATAGGAATTGCTGCAAGCGATATGGCCATCTTTGGGAAGTTTTTCTTTGTTTTTATTTTGTTTTGTTACAATTTGTTTCCCCCTTATGTGCAATAAAGTTTGTATCTATCTTTATAAATATTAAGTACAGTTGCTCTTTTCCGCGGTTCCGCCCGTGTGTTCAGTTTTCCGTTAATGCCAAGGTAAATTTTTTATAATTTGTTACAAAATATAAAAAATGGAAAATGATAAAAAGTAGAAAAGTAGAATTTGTGTTAACCTAAAATATAACCTGTTTCTATTATAAATTTCAGGCAAATTCATTGAGTAAGTTACAGCTTGAAATGATACTGATACTCATCAATTTTGTGGAAACCTCTGCAAGAAATTAATTCCTTCCCCGATTCCCACCGTCGATAGCAACAATTTGTCTGAAACCCGAAACGTTTTAATTACATCCCCGAATATTTGAATTAGTTTGCACATAGTTGAGAGTTTACGATTTTCTATATTGGAAGGACAAATAATTGTATCGTATTGTAATATTAATAATGTAATAGTAATATATTTACAATAAAACTTATCACTAGCTTATTCTAATTACTATGCAAGTCTTGCTCGCGTGGAATGGTGCCAAGAATACTGGCTGCATTTCCGCGTTGAACAGCTAGGCTGATACGTTGCGCAAATAATTGGTCAAGTGCGAGTCGGGCTCGCGCACTGAGGGTTCCGTACTATCAAGACTCATTCTCAATAGTACGTATGAAGTAAACTAAACACCCCTGCCCATAGAATTTAAAAACCGGACAAGCGCGAGTCGGACGTGCAACGCCATCTGTCGTCATCAAAGTTAAACAAAATATTAGACTTGTTGAATATCAATTCAACACGTATTAAAAAAAACTACTCACTAGATCTCGTTCAAACCAATTTTCGGTGGAAGTTTGCATGGTAATGTACATCATATATTTTTTTTAGTTTTATCATACTCTTATTTTAGAAGTTACAGGGGGGGGGGACACACATTTTACCACTTTGGAAGTGTCTCTAGCGCAAGCTATTCATTTTAGAAAAAAATGATATTAGAAACCTTAGTATCATTTTTGAAGACCTATCCATAGATACCTGGGACATATTATGGGTTTGATGAAAAAAAAAAAATTTTGAGTTTCAGTTCTAAGTATTGTACCCCCAAAATTTATTACTTTTTTTTAAATTTTGTGTGATTCCTTTGAACCTTAATGCGGTTCACAGAATACATCTACTTACCAAGTTTCAACAGTATAGCTCTTATAGTTTCGGAAAAAAGTGGCTGTGACATACGTCCGTATGTCGGACAGACGGACAGACGAACAGACATGACGAATTTATATGGGTTCCGTTTTTTGCCATTCGGCTACGGAACCCTAAAAATGAGCCAGCCCTTCTGTCACCAGTTGCGGTTATTAAACGCGGGGAAAGCTCTCGAATGAATTTTTTGGCACTATGACTCCATGGCCCAAGGGTCTCCACGGCAAACGGGACAAATATGTAACTCTCTAATAGAGAGGCATATTTGCGACGCTTACTTGATTCAGCAGTTTCAGCTGCGGCTCCCGGCTTTGATTCTGTCTCCCTGATATGAATCGAAGCCAATGTATCGCAGGTTGCGTCCCACATCAGCGCCCGGCATGTAATAAATATGTACATATAATAGTTAACAAAACTTGTTTTAAATATTCATGAATTCATTCTTCGTTGGACAACAGTTGTAAGTTATTTAATGAAGACAAGATATTGGTTTATCGGATGGTGATGAATATTTCACGGCTTAAAACTACTCATATGTTTGATTAAAAAAGTTAACAAGGATTCCAAAGCGTCCTGCACACTGAGAAGAACCTAAACTCAGCTGAGTTTCATGTAAAAGGTATCATAGGGAAGGTAGGTAATGCATAGAAACTATCAACTAAAAATATTATTATTTTGAAAAAAAAACTATGAATTTCAATAGAAGTTAAACAAAACTATGCAACTAATGACTTTAAGGTGACAACACATTGCCAAGAATCGCAAGAAGTAGAGGATTAAAAAAATGTGTTGCTTGGCATAAAACTATTATAATTATAATGTAAAAACGTTAGTAGGGGTTAAAGAAACTTTGGGTTGCCACCGTTGCCAGGTCATTTTGTTTAGTTTAGCATTAAATCATGTACTTATGCTTACAATTTTTGTGTGGTGCAATAAATTACAGTTTTAAATATGAAATATGCGTGAATGATCCAGTTAGCGTGTATATGTATATTATAGTTATAATATCTAAAATATTTGTGTAGCAGAACGTGGTTAGTGAAGATAAACACCAGATTTTATATGGAGAAAATACAAGTGTATTGTTGCTATTTTAGGATCTCAAAACAGAATGTCACAGTCAAAAATAAAAAACGTATTCCAAACAAACTACCCTTTTGAAATTCAAATTTAGCCATATACAAAATAAATAAGTTTGTATATCCGACACGCCCCTATAAATTTAAATTTAAAGGTATCCAAAAGAAAACTTAGCTGGCCTTAACACCTAAACCATCTAAACACTTATTGTGTTTAATACTAGATAACGGCTGAGTAAGCACATCAGCTAACATGGATGCAGTGGGTACATGTCTCAACTCAATGTCGTTCTTGTCCCTCAAAACCTCCCTCACGTAATGATACCTAATATCAATGTGTTTGCTACGTGCATGAAACATTGGGTCCTGAGCTAAAAATATAGCCCCTTGGTTATCGACATGAACAATCACTCGAGCGTACCTCATGATTCCAAGTTCCTTCAATAAGCTATTAAGATATACAGCCTCCTTCATACTCTCCGACAGGCTAACATACTCTGCCTCGCACGTTGAAGTAGCTACGCTACGTTGTTTTCGAGACTGCCACGATATACAACCACCACCTAAAATAAATGCATAACCAGAATAAGATCGTCTGTCTATTAAACAATTTCCCCAATCAGCGTCTGAATAACCCTGCACACATTCACCAGTTCTCTTGTACACGAGACTGTATTGGCTTGTTTCCTTCAGATAACGTAAAACACGTTTCGCTGATTTCCAATCGGAATTTTCAGGATTTTTCACTTTCTGGCTAAGTTTACTTACCGCATTGGCGATATCGGGTCTGGTTGCATTCGCTAAATAATTCAAACAACCTATTAGCTCTCGATAAGGCCATGCCTCGCTGCTCTCATCACTGCATTTCTCTTCTTCTTTCCGTTTGGAATTTATCTCCATAGGAGTTGCACATTTATTGCAATTTTCCATGCAAAAACGTTTTAATAAACTTTCGATGTAATTTTGTTGTGACAAAACAATGACATTGTCATTTCTTCGAATATCTATGCCTAGCATATATTTTTACCCACGACGGAACGGAGTACGGGTATATGCGTTTAGGGTGAGAGACCGTTTGTACATTACTCTATTAAAAAGATTTTATGTTTGTTTGTATGTTAAATTGTTCACAAAAACCAATAATGCAAAAATATTTTTGTTTGTTTGTTTGTTTGTTTGTATGTTTGTTTGTTTGTTTGTTTGTTTGTGTGTTCGTTTGTGCACATCGATATTCCCATTTATTTCAAAAACGGCTTGTCCGATTTAGATGCAGTTTTCTATATAATGTTTGGTGTTCAGCGGCAATGGTTCTTAGATAGTTGTTACGAACATCGATCACCAGGGGGCGCCATAAAATACATTTATATTGCAAACGAATGTTCCCATTTATTTCAAAAACGGCTTGACCGATTTAGATGCAGTTTCCTGTATAATGTTTGGTATTCATTGGCGATGGTTCTTTGATAGTTGTTATGAACATCAATCACCAGGGGGCGCCAAAAAAAACATTTACAGTGCAAACGAATGTTCTCAATTATTACAAAAACGACTGAACCGATTTGGATACAGTTTTGTATAAAATATTAGTGAGTCATTGGCAATGGTTCGTAGATAATTGTTCTTGTGATTGAACAGCAGGGGGCGCCACAATAAACGTCTCTTCATGCCTTGGAAGGGATGATGCCTTCAAACGCTGCTAGAGGAGCTAATGGCTAGTTTGAAGATTAATTTTCATTTTTTAATAATAATATAATTTAAATTACATTCATATATTAATCGAAAAACTATAAAACAAGTGGAAAATTAAAAAAATTTAAAACACCCACGACTTTTGCAGACTTGTAATTGAAAAAGGATTAAATAATTTTTTGAAACTCCCCGACTAAAGGAAAGTAAGAACTAAGAACCTATCAGTATAATTACAAATCCAAGAAAATCCGTCGGAGCTGCCATTGCTATTTTCGTTTCCAATATCAATTAATGTAATTAGTAAGTATTGATAAACTGCCGGTATATGAGACTTATCAAAAAATTGAATTAGTCATCAACTGGTAAACAGCACCATCAACATCGTCATAGGCAAAACACAGCAGCTCCGGCGGATTTTCTTGGATTTGTAATTATACTGATAGGTTCTTAGTTCTTACTTTCCTTTAGTCGGGGAGTTTCAAAAAATTATCCTTTTTCAATTACAAGTCTGCAAAAGTCGTGGGTGTTTTAAATTTTTTTAATTTTCCACTTGTGCTAAACCATAGTCTTTCAAATCGAACTCTTTCGACAACTCATTTTTGAACTTCGTAATTAATGTCCAGTTGATGTATCTCCAAATTTAATTCCACTGCGAGAGCCATCAACAATCTTACAGTATACAGTCTAGCAACAGGTGCAAAAGTTTTCTCGTAGTCGACTCCATACCGCTGGCTAAAACCTTGAGCTACAAGCCTCGCCTTCTTCTTCCAAGACTTGTCGACATTTTGCTTCGACGTCAAAACATAACGGCAGCCAACGACATTCCTATTTTGTGGTCTTTTGACTATCTCCCATGTACCTTTCTGAACTAGGCTTCTGATTTCAGATAAAATGGCTTCCTCCCATTCAGGTTTATCACTACTATTTAAAGCATTCTTCAAAGTAATTTCAGCTGTACCTGCAAAATCTTCAATTTCATTTTCATCAGCAGAATTGATCGGTTGTGTAACTTCAGTCATTTGATAAATTTTCTTCGGACGGCCTACACTACCTGTGCGTAAAATCCTAGGTCTACCAGGAGCTCTCTTCATCAACCTTTGTTGATTATCATGATTTATTTCTTCAGACGCTTGTTCAAGTTCTGCAGGTCTTGACGAAGAATCATCTTGATCATCTCCAGGATATTCTTGACATTCACTCCATATTTCTTCATTAGTCTCTACTCGGTCTGTCTTATTCTCGTCTACAATATCAGAATGAACTATGTACAACTTCTCAGCGCAAGGCCCATCGGATTTAGAAAAAGGTAACGCGGTCATCTTTCCTTTAGCACAAATATCGCAATCACGTAAGTTTCGTACTTCGGCAACGTCAAATTTAGCACCTAATTTACCCAAAAGCTTGGCAACATCTCTACCGTTCAAATGTCCTAATCTCTCGTGCCAACAACGTACATCAGCATTTGAATCACTTAAATTACAATACTCAGACCTATTTACACAATATAAATTACCCCTACGATATGCTATCAATTTTATTTCACCTTTCCTGCCAAAAACATGAGCTACATCGTGTCTAAATGTAACATCATAACCATCGTTGGTTAACTTGGCTACTGAAATCAAATTCGTCCTTAAATCCGGGACATACAGCGTATCACGTAATTCAAATGAGGTCTCAGAGTGATCGTTACATGCCGATAACCTTACAGTACCCTTACCTTTTATAACAGTACTTACATGCGTAGCTAAAGTTATTTCTCCGCTAGTCATTGCCAAAGTGCCCCCGAACTTACTCGCATCATTACAAAGGTGAGACGTGCACCCACTGTCCAAAATCCATTCGTACTTTTGAACATTAACAGCATTAGAAGCTTCTAAATCTGAAACATTAAAAGTAGTTAGAATTTGATCTACACAATGTGTCTCTGCAGCCTTCAGGGCATTTCCACCTCCTTTCTTTTTACAACCAGATGCTTTGTGTCCAGGTTCGTGACATTTAAAGCATTTGTACTTAAAACCTTCATTCTTTTCTGTTTCTTCAGCCTTAGTACTCTTTTTAGCGCCTCTCTTTCCTTTCTCGAAGTTTTTATTTACGTTTGTATACATAACGCCTTCATTCTGAATTTTATTCACCTCTCTCGACTCGTACTGTAACTGTTTCTTACTGGGTTCCACTTATAAGATACCCTATACTTCCTTAATTCTTCTAAATATTGATCTTTAGCAGGTTGGCACGTGATTATCTAATGGTAGGACCCTTTTATACGTTGTGTTCATAGTAATATCCCAAATCCTTTTAGAGTGTCAGAAGTCATGAGTCCACTAGTCCCAAAGTCATCATAATTTATAAAGTGATAAAATAGGATCAGACACAATGTTCAATCCTTAACATAGGTTCTTGCACATAATGTTTACTATGTATGGCCCTACTAGCAGCCCGGTGTACTTCAACTATTATAAGCTTCCATACTCCAAGCACTGCGTTCGGTAAGCGTTCGAAGACCCTACTAACAGCCCGGTGTACTTCAACTATTATAAGCCTCCATACTCCAAGCACTGCGTTCGGTAAGCGTTCGAAGATCCTACTAACAGCCCGGCGTACTTCGACTATAAGTCTCCATACTCCTAGCACTGCGTTCGGTAGCGGCATCTTTATGAAAAAGATGATCCTACTAACAGCCCGGCGTACTTCGACTGTAAGTCTCCATACCCCTAGCACTGCTTTTGGTAGTGGCATCTTTATGAAAAAGATGATCCAGGGCCCCTCACTCGCCCAGGATGGTGAGCTCCCGCATCCGCCGGTCCCAAAGGGTGCCCGGGCCCTCTCTTAGGGTGAGCCCTCCCCCTCATCTCTCATAAGAGATGGAAGTCCGGCCGCTTTAAGGTGGCGGTTTTCACCTATGTTCACATCCCCGTAAGGATATGAGATAAATAGCCTCATTAAGGTGGAGGTTTCACCTATGTGATAAGGTGGAGCACTCTCTTACGAGAGCGCCCCTTCGGTTGTACCGCCTTGATATGTGTTATATTCTTATCCCGGTGAGGATAAGAGATTAGCACCTTAAGCGTGGTGTTACGCATATTAGAGACATTCTGCAAACATCGAGGCCTGAAGGCGCAGCGTACCGCATTAACTTATAGTGCAACAGCCAGCTGCGACACATCAATACGCTCAACGTCATACAGACAAGAGATCAGCACCTTAAGCGTGGTGTTACGCATATTAGAGACATTCTGCAAACATCGAGGCCTGAAGGCGCAGCGTACCGTATTAACTTATAGTGCAACAGCCAGCTGCGACACATCAATACACTCGACGTCATACAGACAAGAGATCAGCACCTTAAGCGTGGTGTTACGCATATTAGAGACATTCTGTAAACATCGAGGCCTGAAGGCGCAGCGTACCGTATTAACTTATAGTGCAACAGCCAGCTGCGACACATCAATACACTCGACGTCATACAGACAAGAGATCAGCACCTTAAGTGTGGTGTTACGCATATTAGAGACATTCTGTAAACATCGAGGCCTGAAGGCGCAGCGTACCGTATTAACTTATAGTGCAACAGCCAGCTGCGACACATCAATACACCCGACGTCATACAGAGAATATGCGCCACTTAGGACGTCTTCCCGTATACCATAGTACGGGCATTCACTGTGTTAGCCATCTCAGAAGGGTCTCACTAGACTCTACTATCGCATTTATTATTCACAAGATACGTCATGACCACCAACATGACGCATCAGCCATCAGAAGTCTTTATGTCATGCACCAATACCATCTCGGACTCGGGCGCTCTCGGCGACCCGCGTCCCCTTTCTCAACCACCTTCTTCCTTCGCATCATCTCACAGTGCGGATGCCAATACACACAGGCCACTCCAGTGCACTGCCCACTTGAGCATCACTCTTTACGGCCTTTGCGTGCAATCAAAAAAAAATTATTTTAATTTTTTTTTTTTTTTTTTTTTTTTAATATATTTTTTTATAATAATATTTTTTTGTGATAATATTGTACTTTTTTTATCAACTTAGTGACGCGCTTAACATCATCGGTCCGAATACCTCAACTCAAATCTGGCTTCGGACCTCAGTGATGCGCGCCATGCCACCCCCCTATAGTTGTCGCGCGGCGATCTTGATCGACTGCACTCTTGATGAAAACCCTGCAATACATGAACATGTTCTATTCCTATACACGAACACGTAGCGAAATTAAGACTTTTCCAAAATTTGATTATTTCTCTTTGTATTGCTTCGAGCTATCATCCTGGTTACTTAGACAGTTGGCCAAGCTATATATATTTGTATTGTCCTTACATATCAAGAATTAAGAGCAGATATTTCATGAACATAGGTATAGAGTAGTTACATCACTCTTCCAATATTTTAATTTTTAATGCCTCTGGTTTCGGCAACTCGTCTCTCGACTCAATAGCACATCTAAAGCTTTCGAAATTTCCGGGTAAACTGTACAGCAACATTATAGACAACAAATCATCGTTGATCTGTATACCCATATCTCCTAGCTTATCAACAGCATCGAAAAAGGTATTCAAATGTTCATGAATATTTCCTGTTTCCGCCATCCTGTGCAATATCAACCGTTTTAAAAGTGTTGCTTTCTTAGCAGGCCCTTTCGAAGCATAAATTGACTCCAGCTTCAGCCATACTTTTCTCGAGGTATTACAGCTCCTAATATGTCTTAATTCGCTTCCACTCATCGATAAAATAATATCCGCTTTAGCTTTTTCGTCCTCTACTTCCCATTTTTCAGCCTCTATAACTTCAGATGGTTTCAGTACTTTACCATTTACGTACTTCCAACCATCATTTTTGGTTAAAATAGCTTGTACCTGTATTTTCCAGCTTTCGTAGTTGTCCTTATTCAAGGGCTCGATTCGCATCATGTTGCTCGTCATCGCACCTCGATACTCGATCAGCTACTCCGTCTCTTATCGACTTTAAAATCAGATTTTATCCTCTACATACGATTACTTCTCTCGTATCGCATCTGGGCACCATAACCAATGTAGCAGAACGTGGTTAGTGAAGATAAACACCAGATTTTATATGGAGAAAATACAAGTGTATTGTTGCTATTTTAGGATCTCAAAACAGAATGTCACAGTCAAAAATAAAAAACGTATTCCAAACAAACTAGGTACCCTTTTAAAATTCAAATTTAGCCATATACAAAATAAATAAGTTTGTATATCCGACAATTTGAGCCCGTCATTTCGCATGTCATGGTTACTGTAAATAAACCATAAACAACAATAATTACAAAATTAATTGTATTTCATCTTACTGATATTATGGTTTGCTAGTTTACAATAATTCCATAATTACAGTGCACACCTAATATGGCAAGCTTGTTAGATAATATTATTAATATTAATCACCGAATTAATTAATTAATTAATCTCGGCATATGCGACGCTAGATTAACAATTATAATAAACAAAGTCTAATTGGTAGGTTCAAATACAGGAACAAATACAGAAGATTGTTTGGCATTTTTAAAACCTTTATCACGTTTCGTTTATCATTAGAACGTTCAAGAGTCGATTTTATAATATTTTACTTTTACTTTTCACACACACATATTCACACTGCAATAATGCTAAAAAAATAAGAATATTATGATAAAATAGGATAGAATAGAATAGAGAATTCTTTATTTCATATAGGCCTAGCTTACAGAGGCTCTTATGACAAGTCATTTCATTTTACACGGTCTCTATAATGGTGATAACCATATTACGAGTTAAAACTAAGTTTTCGAGGGTTCACAAACGCGCCCTGCCGCTGACAAGAAGTCCATAACAAACTCAGTTGAGTATTTTTTTAATGTTATCACTATTTAACAACAATAAAGTATAATTATGATATTGACGATCGAATGGCGTAGGGGTAGCGAACCTGCGTCTGCGCCGGAGGTCGTGGGTTCGAGTCCCACTACTGGTAAATGTTTATGTGATGAGCATGAATGTTTTCCAGTGTCTGGGTGTTTTTCAATATATTATATTTATGTATATTAGTATGTATGTCTATTCATCAGCTATCTAGTACCCATAACACAAGCTATCGCTTACTTTGGGTCTAGATTGCTATGTATGTAATGTCCTGATATTAAAAAAAAAACTAAATAAGCTAGTAACATCAGAGCAATTAAATTATCAATCACTTCCAAGATCATTTCCAAGGGCTTGTGTCACTAATATAGTCCGTAATATTGTAGTACGCCTTATAAATGAGTTTAGACTTGACAAACCCTTTGATTCCATGTGTGCTGTGTGTGCTGATAAACTATAAAGGCTACTGCAAGTGCATAGACGAACAATCTTCGACTACATTCGTTTGTACTACTGGGCTAGACGACGGCGCTTGTTGCCCGGGAACATATTGCAACCAGTATAGTACTTAGTAGTAGGTAAATTGAATATAAAATATCTAAATCTAATACGTGATTACGTATATACCTAAAGAAAAGAATATAAAATTACCATTTTGGTAAGGAGCTCTAAAACGGCAGTACACCATAAAATCGGCATAAATTACAACGTTTAATGAACACCCATTAATTCCTTCAGTGTCTGAATTGAATTCCTCCGCTGAAATGCGAGCCTTTTCTTAGATATATAAAAGTGAAATAGCAATTAATTACGTGGTGTTTAAGAGCTAAATTTCCTTTGTTAATGAGGTTGCAATTAATTTGTTTTGAACAATATTTCACGTTCGCGTCTTAGGTACAGATAATTAGCAGTTTACTTCGTTTATCAAATAAGTTTATTAGAAAAACAATTTTTTTTCATGGAATGAGATAGAAGTAATGAGATTCAAGTTAGGTATAGGTAGGTAAATACATCCTTACGTAGGTAATTTCTCTCCAAACTGAATTTAAGCTCTCTTTGGCGCACTAAAGAAGAGATTAATAGTAGTTGCTAACTTGCTAAGCTATAGTTATTAGTTATAGCCATAATAAGTAAGTAAGTTTTAAGCATGTGTACTAAACAGTTATTGTGAAGTCAACATCTCCTGAGGATGTCCTGGTGTCGGGACAAAACGCGCGTCAAAGAAAGTGTTGTAAGTGTGTGGTGTTTCATATGGGCGTATTGGACCATACATTTCAAGTAGCGGATTATAGCAAAACTAATTAAATTACCCTGCTAAAAATATAGACGGTAGACGGTAATACTTATTTCATCAGTTACTTTTGTTGAAACCCTACTCTAACCATACTTTAACCACTTTAACTAAGTATAATACCTAATTAATCTACGTTAATACTGAGACACCACCGTAAAGTAAAAATACCTATTACATACTTTTATTTATTTGAATAGAAAAATCAAAAATACTTTTAAATACTCAACTATCTCTCGGTATTCTTTGCACACTCTTTGATTACGAAACGGCTTTGCATAATAAATACATTCAGTTTTCAATTGCTTCAGCATTCGGCCAATTAATTTAATTTCTGTCCAATTAGTGATTCATTCTCATTATTATTTGTTCGTCCCGGTTTGTTTTGCTGTACTCATTAATTTAAATATTAATTATTATTTAATTTGGTAAACTTGTCACCGTATTTTTTTTTGAAGAGTTTTAAAGATAAACTTTTCGTGGCAATTTCATTTTAAAAGAGGGTTAAGCCAGAAATTACAAACTTATAAGTTCTCTTACTTTACTTTTGTTTTTCTACTATAATTCTCCACTAAGCTGAAAAAATCCGTATGATCAAACAATCCAAGCACCGCCCGCACCCCCACTCAAGCGAAAAGGCTAAGTTCCCAAGTAAGCAACCACCCACAATCCACATGCAACACAACTCTAACGACATTCTCGACGCACGTTTCGTCCCAACACCGGGACATCCTGAGACTTCACAATACAAGATTGAAGAATTCCGGATATCCGCAAAGTAACGCCTGCTTATATTCAAAATGTGTTGTGAGAATCTTGAAACATTACATGTTTCAAGATTCCCAGAACATTGATAAAAACTGGAATCATTTTAGGAAGACAATGAGTAGATTATGCCCCTTCGCACACGGCTCGTAAGCGTATCCGCGCGTACGACGAGAGCAGTATGAGCACGAACATTTTCAAACATGTCCGCAGACGAAGCGTTGTTGCAGCGAATCGTAGGAGGCGTAATTTTCATATTGTTATGCGTATCGTCATAACGATACGCTTACGCTTACGAGCCGTGCGCGTAGGGCCTTGGCTCCTTCGCACACGGCTCGTTAGCGTACATAAGCGTAGCGTAATCCACGCACATGTCCGAGCGGTGTTGCAGCGAATCGTATAAGAGGCGTAATTGTCATATTGTTAAGCGTAGCGTCATCACGATACGCTTACGCTCACAAACCGTGTGCGAAAGGGCTTATATTACCCTCAAACCTCTGAATTGCACTTAATTTTATTGCAAAACATGTCTCAACTAGTCGGAAAGGGGACGGAGTTGGCGACATGTTCCACGTTGATAAATTATACTTGTTCGCTCCGTAACAAGTTTAATGCACAAAAACCTCACACGTTGTTTAGATCAGATTTCGTAGTTGTTTGTTAGTTCTACTTTAGTTTTAAGTGTGAATTAGATACATTGTTAAATATTATATGTTGAGGCTACGCGCTTTAGATTGTAAAATAGTTATATTAGATTCTAACGATTATTATGTCCAAATACATATATTACACTCATTTTTGGGCAGTCGTGTAATAATTTATTACATAAGGCATAATATTGTCAAATCGGTTAAAATAAATAAACCAAGGACTCTAAAATTTATCATGTATCGCTATTATATAGTGGCAGTCAAGCGGTTTGTTTATAAAATAAGTTGCCTTGTTTGTATCATTATAATATTAATAGGTTTTCTAAAAGAGAAAAACAAATTAGAACACGAGCTGTAAATTACTTGGAAGATACTTTATATACTAGTCCTAAGTGTATATGTCTTTGGAACTGATAATTTACTACATAAGTATTTTATCGCCTTGCAAGATTATATCAAGGAAACCCTAACTTCCACTAGACACCGATATAAACCTAAGGATCACCTTATCTGAACATTTTCTGACACCAGTAAACTGACAAATTTTTCGCGCGGTCAGCGCTGAGTATTATGTCTATTCCTCTAGTCGAGGTTTTATGTAGACAATGAATAGAAAAAAGCCCATTTCTTCCAATAAAGTTATTCTTTCCCCAAATGTTTTAATCAATCAGGGCATGCCTGGGTTCTCTGATTGTGGAATTAATTTCTGCTAACCGAGGGGAAAGTTGTTACAGTTCAGACGTGACCCCGCGCGACCGAGTTCAGCTGTCGGGGTAATATTAATTATTCTACTTCTTTTGCCTTTTTGTCTCGCCAAGTGCTACTTAAGATTTAGGCTGAGCATCCACTAAACTACTAAGAATTTGAGTTCTTTTTTATTCAATAAAGGTTTACGCTTGACCACAATTCACGTCATGGAAAGTGATGATGTGGTCAAAGATAGAGCGCGCTTATCTAGGATATGCCTATTCACTCTTTTTTTTAGTAAAACTGCTATAGCTGTGTTAAACGATTTTCGGTCATGATCGTCTTGTCCCATTTCCGAAACTTAGTATGGCATGGTAAGAGAATGCCATGGTGTGGTATGGTATTGCAAGAGTTGTATCAATCTATCTATCTATCTATGGCGATCAATTTGAGAAAAGCGGGCATTTTGGGCACTGAAGGACTTCTTCTTCATGTTAATTGCTAGGGCAGTATTTTTTTAGATTTTTGGAAAGAGAAATAAGTAAGACCGTCATTGCAACGCATTATGATAATTTATAATTACTATCTGTACCTAAATGTCTAAACGATTAATATGCTTCCAGTGACAGTGCCTATGACTACCTTTTCTTTGTATTAGTCTTATATAACCCGTTTAGCTCTGTTGTTCCAGTAGATATTTCGAAAACTTTTTTCATTTTCCTTGCTTATTACGAAGGTTTACGGCTGAGTGTATTTTTGGCGTGTGTAATTTTGGGATATAAGTCAGTAACTCAGTATGTTATCAGACACGACTTTTTATTTTGTATATTTATACATATAATAAGCAGTTCTGTGGGCTGATTCTATATCGTTCAGGTGGTAGTTAGTAACCATCACTGGGTTATTAACTAATAAAACTGAGGCAAATATCCTATTTTTGCATTAGTTTTGTACAAGTTGCCAACCTAGGTTGGTGTGGTATCATGCCAACATACCATGCTTGTTGTTGCTAACTTGTGCAAAAAGAATACAAAAAAAAAGTGATTTCACACAATATAAAGATACGAACTTCCGAACTGAACGTTACAGAGTCAGCCAACTGGAAACTCTATACCTACCTGTAATGCATTTTTTTTTATACTATAGTTATATGTATAGGCTAGTGCTTGACTGTGATCACACCTGATGGAAAGTGATGATACAGTCTAAGGTGGAACGCGCTTGCCTAGAAGATGCCTATTCACTCGCACCCGGGTTGTAAGTGGCAGGAAAGACACTGCCTGGGAGTGTATTCCAGGCCTTTGCAGTGCGTATCAGGAACGAGGAATCGAACCGCTTCGTAGGTACGCGTCTTTGGTACGTCGACTATGTATGGGTGGCATTGCTGGTATTTAAGTGTCTGGACACATCTATGTAGAGTTGAACCTTGCTTTAAGTGTTTATTCACGAGTGTACACCAAAGTGCAGTTTATTCATAGAATTCATTGGTGAACACAATACAAATATTGTTGTAATAATAAATAAATAATGCCTTTGGAATAATATAACAATACAATTAATGGTGGCATCTCTCTTTTATATATTATACATTATCTAAAAAAAAGTCCGCGATGGCATTTCGATATGTATGTTTGTATGTGTAGGATATTAACTGTACCCATTCTTCAAGCTGATGTGATCCTACGACGAACAAAACTTGTAGGCATATTAAATCTAGGTATTTAAAAATAATAAAACAACAAATCATTTCATAAATAAAATCTATTTCGTATAATGTTAGTATTAGGTACCATCAATAATAGTAATTTATCAATGCTTCAACATTTTGTACATTTCCAACTGTAAAACAATCATGATTAATATAATCCTAAATTAATTGACGTGATTTTGTAGCGTGTTATAAATTAATTTACATTATTTATAACACAACATATTAATTTTGTTACTATTCAATTTGTGATTTGTTAAATTATTCATCATAAGGGTAAGTTCAGATATTACATAGACAGAAATTACAGTTTGTTTTTAAATAATAACTAAAATTGTACATTGTGCGTTACAAATATAAAAATATCGTTTGGTTTACAAAAATTTAAATTTAAATTTGAAGGACACCGCGTACGAGAACGTACCAATTCTTATGATTACTATGAAAACAAAACAGTATGATCCTTGTTAGTTTTATGCGGTATATCATTCAAGCCCGTTTTCACAAGCTATCGCTTAGTTTGGGGCAAGCCCGTTTTCTTGATTGATTCCTAAAAAGGCCAATTAATAAATACTTAATTGAGGTAATTGAGGTGTTTATCAATTACATATAACACAAGCTATCGCTTAGTTTGGGGCAAGCTTTCCTTGATTGATTCCTAAAAAGGCCAATTAATAAATACTTAATTGAGGTGTTTTTCAAATAAATATAACACAAGCTATCGCTTAGATTGGGGCAAGATTGCGATGTGTGTGTAATGTCCTGATATATATTTTTTATTTCTAATTTTCTTGATTTAAATTGTGCTGATAAAAGTCCCTTATGTTGAGTGTTGACGTTAACGGGGCAGACATTCGTAAGAGAAGCCCTTAGTTTAGAGTAAAATAAAAAAAATTAATTTGATTTCAGCAAAGACTACATCATCAGTCATCACTGACAAAGATCACGGTCATAGCAGTAACATTGATTAAAAAATATGCCCAGACGACAAAACTAAAGGAGTACGTGATTAAAAATCAACAAAATTGTGAAATGCGAAACTGATGGAAACTCCAGTTCAACTTAAATAGATTCTCGCAGGAAAATCGTTTATTAACACTGAACATTTTTTTTATCTCGTCGTTACATCAAGTCTTGGTAATTGGATTGTGATTTATCGGTTTTCGTTTATCTCAGTTCGTTAACACGTTTTGCTTTTTCACTCAATTATTATCAGCTGCTAGTATTTAAGATATTTTGAAAATACAGCAATTATTATTATAGGCATAGTTAATACCACCTAGAAAATATGTAACTAAAATCTAAGACAGAAATTATACTGAGTGCTATGAACTTCATTAAGGTTCTCAACTATTTGTACATGTAAATTGTAATCAGATTGCTATATGAATGCGATAAACTATGTATTTGATGAATATTCGGAATTGATGGGTTTGTCTAGATGAACCACTATAATAGCTTTTACAAAAGTGAATTGAATCTGAAAGAATCGTAATAATTATATGAACTAGTAATCACAATAATTGGTTTTAAGGAAAATGAAATTATAAGGTTAAAATAAAATAATACAGTTGATTGAGTTCATGAATTTGTTTTTACTTAATATATGTAAATAAGTTTTAAATATCTTATGCTAAAGTTTTACTCTAAAATATCTAGATATTTCGTAGAACTTGGAAAAATTAATCAGACGTAATTATGTCGAATGTATTATTTACATTTTAAAACATTAAAATTACCTACAAATGCCTTTTTATACAATCTTTCCTTATAAACTACTTTTAAAAGTTTATTTACATTATTATTCAAAATAAATAAATTCCTGATGGACGATATAGACCGCTTTTAATATAGTACGTAAATTTTTAACATAGTTAAAAAATAATAACGCCTTGCCAAAAATAATGGTTGCCAATAAATACCTATACAACTTTTAATAACAATTTGATTTTAATAATTAATAAAGATAGAAATTAACAATTAATTGAGTAAAAACTTTAAGTTAATTTATTTATTCATTCATTCAAGAATCCGATCCAATGAAAATTTTCAAGTATTATTCATAAAATTAGTTTCTATATTCATGTTCCAAACTGTAAGTGGTCGGTAAAGATTAGGGCCACAGCTAGTGAGGTACACATTACTGACAGTAAGTAGTCCAATGTGGATTTGGCGCAGCCCTGCTGCATCGCTGCTGGATGCTCACCTAGAAGCAAAACAAATTTTTTAATACATTTGCTCAAAAAGTTGACATTTCCATGTATGTTTAGCGTGCGCAAAGTTATTCTTTATCGCACTAGTGCTTTTGTGTTTTCCTCCTACGCGGCATCGGAGCGGGCGTACCAGGAGCGCATGAACACGAACACGGCATGCAAACACGGAGCAAGCAAACACGTAAAACCAATATTTTTTTCGCAAAAGTATTAAAAACCGTCGTTCAATACACGTGCGGAATTGTCATTTTTACTCTTCCTTATAGTTGACCCTCGCCTTCGGCTTGGGTCAACAAACCGGGACTCGTAAAGAAATGACAAACTTTCCGCACTTATATTGAAATGTACTATTACATCACCAGATAATAGTAGCAGTACTCCCTTCGCACACGGCTCGTAAGCGTAAGCGTAGCGTAATCCTCGCCTACGACGAGAGCAGTACGAGCACGAACATTCACATGTCTTCAGAGGAAGCGTTGTAATTATCATATTGTTATACGTATCGTCATAACGATACGGTTACGCTTACAAGCCGTGTGCGAAGAGCCATAGAAAAACCCGCAAAGAATGTAGGAATATAAAATCCGAGAAATGTAGAATATAATACTTTTAGACAGCCTGCTCGAGGAAACGAAGAATCTCGGTGTTCACGTTCAGGCTTTCGCCGACGATATTTTATTGATAGGCACAGGTAAAGAAGGAAGAAAGCTTGAACAGGCCCTCAACAACATCCTCGAAGTCATAGCTTCGTGGGGAGAGAGAGACAAGTTAGGATTTGCACCGCATAAAACGCAGGTAACCCTATTCACTAGAAAATTAAAGTATTACAAGCCTAAACTTACGATGAAAGGCACAAACTTGGAGATAAGGGATGATCGAAAAATACTCGGGTTAACGCTAGGTAATGATAGGTCGTTCGTGTTCCGACTAGATAGAGCCCAACCTAACAACAAAAGCTCCGCGAGTGCGGCATCTACTTCTTGTAGTATGAGTGTGTCAATTTGAAATTTGTATGGTGCGCGGATGCTAGTGTGCGTGAAAAATTGTGTAGCGACGGTTCGAGTTTGTCAACTTAGACAGAGTATTCATTGCCGCATTTTCGAAGTCGCCGGCGGCTCTTGGACCTCTATGCAGAAAGCATTAAAACTTGCTGCTATGATAGCACATTAATTCAGTCTCCTTTGCCTCTTGGAATTGGGTTTTTAACCGTACCAAAAATATTTGTTTCAGTTGATGGTAATAAATATTGAATACGATTTAACAAGGACGTTATGTAAAGGAAAAGAAGAATTCTTTGCAAGAATTTCAGTGGGTAAATAATAAAAAGTTCCGCATAAGTTCTTAAAGACTTTCAAGCTCTATTTGCAATGTAAGCAAATACCATGAAACGGTCCCGACATCAAGTAGGTAACTCCCTTAAAAGCTTTTCGTGTTACGTGACTTCATACTTTTCCTGTGATAGTCTTAAAATGTTTTCTTAAATTTTCACGAAGAATATATCATACTTCTTACTTATATTACACCGAAAGTGTTTTCGTTTGTAATCTTCCAGCGAAAGATCAACGGTGCGATATTTTTTTTTTTAAATATAGCTGTTGATTTATGCATAAAATATGTATAAAATACATTGAACCTAAGTGTCCCTGGGCTTTACCCTAAGCAAATCACAGGTAACAGGTACGTATTTACGATATTTTCTAATCCATAAGGTTAGCCATAGACCATCCTTTCTATCGTCCAATCGGTATGACGCTACCGGATCCGTTATAAACTGACCATGTGAAGGCGTGGATTAGCATGACAGTTACGCTTGGCAGCAAATTCGAATTTCAATTATTTTGGTTTGATCATGCCGATTCACAAGAAAGGAAAAAATTATTTGCTGTAATCCGCCAACAGAAATAATTCTGTATGGTCAAACATGCAAGAACAAGCTAAGCACCGCTTACCTTGTCACCAAAGCATGAAAGCCAAGTTACCCAGCAAGCAATGTCACCACCACCACTCACATGCAACACCACACAAGATTTTTTTATTTTTATAACTCTCGACGCACGTTTCGCTCCGAAACCGGAGCATCATAAAGAGATTTTCACCATTCAAGATTGTCCAGTGAATCATAACAATTAGATCGGCGGTCTAGGATGGCGATTGGCGGTCGTCAGCTAAGTAGAGTAAAGTCAAGGCTTTTAGACGTCGTACGCGCGTTGCCATTTGTAACACCTGCATGGCTTCAACTGCACGTCGTTGCCGACCGGACAATTGTAACTGATCATGTGTTTTTTTTTTGAGGATAGGCTTGCGCTTGACTACAATGATGCCTGATGGAAAGCAATGATGAGGTCTCGGTTGGAGCGCGCTTGCCTGGAAAATGTCTATTCACTCTTCTCTTGAAGGCACCCAGATTCTTGGCTGAAAACACGGAGGCTAAAACGTCGTTCCATACTTCAGCGGTTCGTATCAGAAACGTGGAAGAAAAACGTTTCGTGCGCGCTTGTTGGACGTAAACCACACAAGGATGCCACCGCTCTCAACGTCTTGCAGTTCTATGGTAGAAAGATGACGAGGCACAGGGTTATGTAGTTCCTGATCATGTATGGTGTATAAGGAATGAACTGCAAATTGGATCAAACCTACAGCGTCATGCCAATTGCACGGCAGAACGGATGGTCTATGGCTACCCTAATAGGCTTACCTACAAATTGCCTATTTTTTTTATTAAAATACATGCCATCAGTTTATCTATTTATCAAACATTTCATGCGAGTAGGTAAAGATTAAGTAATTCTTACCAGACAGCACGTGGACTCTGATAGAAGCAGGAGGCGCATTGTTGGGGCCGCAAGTGTAGACCCCCGCGTCGGAGCCCCTCGCTCTCTGGACCAGCAGACGGCTGGTGCTCTTCATACCTTTTTCCGTCACGAGAGATATACCGCCGCGGGCGGAGTCGAAGTTTATTATCTGTGTAAAATTAAAATATGTTATGAATTCCTATTTTGAAATGTTTTCCGTTAACACATACAGAATATTTTATTTGTGAAATTATTTTTCAAAAACTGATTTCGATCAAATAACATAATAATGAGAGCTTTAACCTGGTTTGACGAACCTAATCGACGGCAGGCTTTCTCGCATCGCTTATTTTAGGAATCGAACCTAGTAGATATCTGAATTATTTTATTTTCGCAATCGAAGTGTAAAGCATTGTTTACGCCTCGACATTAAACCCATTTTATCCTCTATTCAAAAACCAATCTCGGATAAAATGATTTATTTTTCACATGAAAAAATATTATGGGCTGCTGTCACTATTGAACCATAATATTATCTCTAATATTGACCCGTGATGCTAAATTGTTAGATAAATGATGGTAATTTGATTAGTCCATCGAAACTGTTAAGTTAATCATACTACGGACTATAAGTATTGCAAATAGTGGTTTAATTTTCAGTTTACCGCTCAACTGTTGTGCTGCTTTTAAGAGCTTTATCTGCAGATAAAGATATTTTGCGGTTTCCTCCTAACACTGCACAATTTGTGGTCAATTGAGCCTACATTATAGTACCCGCTTACGTTTGTATTAGAAAAAGGACAAAGGCTTCTTTGACAAAGAAGCTTAAGTTTCTCGGTTGACCCTTAGTATGTATTAATATTTTATCTAACAGAATTTATTCTGAGAACTTTGTATATTTTTCTTCATTTAGTTCAAAATACTTTTACCTCTAATATAAACTTAATGCAAACAGAGCCAAGTTACACTAAAAATAAAATAGAAATTACTTTTAAAACCTGAATTCTCAAGTTGGCTATATTTTGTACTAATTCTTAAGTCTACGCCTGTCCAAGAAATCTAAATTCTCACGTAGGCTATATTTAGTACTAACTTTTAAGTCTACGCCAGTATAAAACCCAGACAGAAACTATAGTCTGGTCTAGAAAAGTATAGTTCTTTATAACACGCAATCGTCAATGCTTTTTAGGTTTCCGTATACCCAAAGGGTAAAAACCTTTGCCATCCATCCGATATATTTTCTATTGTTGTCATAGCAACAAATACTAAAGAATATTAAGGGGAGTCCCATAAAACGAAACGAAAATTTTTTTGCTTGTTTTTGCTCGATATTGATAACGGCAATACATTAGATGGTACTTATCTTCAAAGTGCACATGAGGTATTTCCAGCACATTACATACCTGATCTCTATGCGTCCACGTAATTGAGATGGGTGGCTCTGGAGTATGCCGAACTGTGCAAGTGAGATTGATGGTCGAGCCCGCCTGTATAAATAATTCAGCGCCGCTTGATATCGTTGTTTCGGGCTCTGTGTACAGATGGAAAAGGTTTAGTTATTTTGAGAAGGATCTCAATCATGTATAAGACATTTTTTAAGATTATGCAATAATTTACGTCCTTAGTCCCCGACTTGTTTGTAACTACATTAATATCAGTATACCTATACCACTTTAAACTGTGTCTATACGTTATAGTGGTAACATCATGTTACCGTATGGGTTATAAAAACAAATTGTATTAACATTAAAAGTCAATTTGCCAACAAAATGTAAATTTTCAATATGGACGTCTGCTACCAATTTTTTTTTATAACTGAAACCAATTTCTAATACAAGTCCTGCCTGCATAGAATACTGGTTACTTTATGAGCACAGAACGGCTAGGCTGATTTGTTAAGCTAAAAATGAGCTAGTCTATTGTTACCAGATGTAATGTATCGGAGAAAGTTGGACATTTCATTCCAATTAATGGGTAGAAGTGATGGCTTTTGGAGCGGAAAGGTTTTGAGTGGAACCGAATAGGAATTCGCTTTGCTAGAGTAGTAACTAGCCACAGCCGAAGCCTCCCGTCTCCCGTCGTCAGAAATTATAAAATCCTAAAGAGGCCCGTGGCGGGAATCGAACCCGCGACCTCCCACTCGAATACGAGCGCGCGCCACTGCGTCAGGGAGGTCGTCAAACAACAAGCAACTAATCACTCACCTACAATATTAAGGAATACAGCGTGTCCAATCGGCGGCGTAGTAGAAATCTGGCATTCGTACTGCCCAGAGTCCCTGCGCTGTGGACTGCGTATACGCAAGGCCCACTCCTCCGAGCGTGGCTTGTGCTGCGCCTCGAAACGCTGATCCGAAGTGTAGGTGTACCGACCCACGGTTAGCAGGTGGATGTCTCGATGACGCACCCACGATACCTTTATGATATAAAAAATTGGTTGCCTGTAAAGTCGGTTTACTGACGATAGTTGAACGTGACAACGTCTTCTTTGTCGCTCGTTCCGCGCTCGCGAGGTAACGCCGGTAACGCCGCATGAGCGAGGTAACGCCGGATGAGTCATGTTTTTTCGTGCGTGCAACCGGCTCTATCGATTTATAAGACGTTGTCACGTCAAAAAATTGGTTGCCTATAAAGTCGGTTTACTGACGATAGTTGAACGTGACAACGTCTTCTGTGTCGCTCGTTCCGCGCTCGCGAGGTAACGCCGGTAACGCCGCATGAGCGAGGTAACGCCGGATGAGTCATGTTTTTTCGTGCGTGCAACCGGCTCTATCGATTTATAAGACGTTGTCACGTCAAAAGAATGCGTGAGTTTCATGGAACAATCGGTTGAGACGAAGTTCATCCATGGCTCGATAGATGGCGCTGTGTCTTGTTATCTCAAATCATATATCTGATTGCATGCTTGCTGGGAAGTGAAAAAGGAATTTCGTGGATTTTTTTTAAAAGGTATTTTCATGCCGGAAAATTCAGTTTCGCCTAGCCCCCTGCGCTGTACCTACCATCCAAAAAGAAACTTCGTTTCAAAAGTAATCAGTCTTGTCCTTCGAAAGTTAAATTTTTGATGACAGTGTTAACTTGTTAAGCTATTTCCTTATCATAAAACTAATACCACCTGATAGAATCCCACATATAGCTAAATATAAATATATCAAATTAAAGAACGAGAATTAATAAAAACTTGACTTGTTAAAAGTACTTTTCGCAAGTAAAACTGTTCGAAAAGCAATCCACGTCATCAAATAAAGTTATAATAAAGCAGGAATAGGAGAATATCATCTCCTCAAACGACATCGCTTATCAAACTACAGTAACTCATCAAAGTACTGAACAAACTTCGCACGGTCTTTATAAAAGAGGCTCGCGGATTTTGCTTCGTAAGTAAGTAGGTGAATAAAGTTGCTAAAGTACACATTTACGAAGTGTTTTTTTTTTTGAAAAAATAAGTATGAACAATTTTTTTTTCACTTTTTTTTTTTGTTTAATTAAAGTTTCAAAATCTATATCGGATGAACTAGGGTAGATGAATCTTAGATTCTAAAGCCTATAATCTCTATAATTTGTGCTCTAAGCTATCTCTATTCCAAATCAAATCAGGCCTTCTCGCACGAAGAAGTTATTAAACGTTAATATTTACAAATTTTCTAAATTCCAGAACTTAGTGCGTTCTGGTTCCTTATCTTAGACCACCGATAAGAAGCCTCAGGATATGGGCACCCGAACGATTTACGTAAACCTTTTTCGTACAAGAAAACAGTAGTACCATCTGTCAAAATTCTATAGGTAGCTGCTGAGCGAACTACAGCGTGGCGTTAATGTTGGTGACAAAACAAGCATTTTTGCCAGCGGTAAGCTGGCGACATTTTTTCGCGCGGTCCGCGCTGTCCAGGGTAGATATAAATTTCCCTGACACTGGAATGAACCACTCAAAGGCTCTTATAAAACCTTTCAATGGGAAAGCAGCCTCTGAGGCCCTGAACCTCAGTAAGAAAAACTTGTGTATAGTAGTGCGGGCATTAACAGGGCACTGTGGACTAAATCGACACATGAACAACCTGAAACTGAGAGATACAGACTCAGATCATTCAAACACGAGTGATCTGAGGATACAGTTTTTTTTTTGACAGACATGTGCAGACTCTGCAATGAAGCGGCGGAAACGCCGATGCACATGATCTGCTCCTGCCCAATACTAATGCACAAGCGCAGCAATCTTCTGGGGAAATTCATACTGGACCCAATTGATGCTTCTTTCAGCCAAGAAGTTGCTGCTGTTCCTGGCGGCAACGAACATTGGCTGGGAACTGTAGATGGCGGCGTCACAATAGATCGGGGACGGTCAATGTGACACCAGGGACCATGGAGACCTGAAGCTGCGATCAAGAAAGAAGAAGAAGAAGACACTGAATCATTATTGCCCAGGCGAAGCTCTAGATCTAGAGACCTGGAATCTATCATACTTAGAGGTCTCTTTTATAATGTAGACAAGGAATAAGTAAGGTCAAATTCCCACAGGATACTCGAAGAGAATTAGGGGCGGGTCAGCTAGGTTAGTTATCTATAGAGCTGTTATAGTGAGAAGTTTCTTCCTTTAAAAGGGTTTAATATTTATAACGTTCGTCAAAGCTTTTAGGACACCTGCTAAAATGTACACAGCACAAAATAAGCAGAACCGCTTTAGCTTGCAAACGAAACGGTTAACATAAAAGCAATTTCTGCAAAGTTTTCGAGCACTAACTCGACTCAAAGGGAAATTACTGTCTCAGTAGGAGCTCTTAACTAACAAGTTATAGTGAACCTTTAATCGCCCCTACTGCAAGAAATTTCATTTTCCAGAACATTCAAACTACCAAGTTAGTAGGAACTAACCCGGCAAACGTTGTTTTGCCATATAAATTATTTCTCATTTAGGGGTATGAAAAATAGTTTACGTCTCATTCTCTGACCTATCGAATATACCTACACGTTTTTTTATAAAAATTTGTGAAGCCGTTTTGGAGAGTTTTGTTACGAACACTGTCACACAAAAATTTTATATAGGTTTATGGAGATAAATAGATAAGCCAATATTCTCAATCCCTAAATCCCCCTTACCTTCCCTCCCTCCCCCTCGCTCCGCGCTTGGCTTTAATCAGCTGCTTTCTTATTCCTTGTCTATATCGTAAAAGGAACCTGTGGCTGTGTGCATTGCTTTCTATAGACCCCACAGTTTGGACTGGGCTATGATGAGTGGGGCCTTTTCTTTTGATAATTACAGAGTTTTGCTACAACATTTACAACTTACAACTTTTTTATAACTTTATTTACAACTTTTTTACCAGCTATTGAAAAGCTGCTATTATTATAGCAGCTTTTCAATAGCTGGTAAAAAAAGTTTGATTTTTGATTTTTGATTTTTTTTTTTGATTGTTTGCTGTTTGATTTTTCTTCAGTCAAAGATTTGTAGGTATATAACCAAATAGTTACTAAAAATCATCAGTTCGCCCCTTATAGTGGTATCATACCATTTATTTTTGGATTACCATAAAAATGTTTAGAGTTATCGGTGCTAGAGGTTTTATATTTATGATAAGCTCCGGCGATAGCTATTTTGTAGGGTCACTAAAGTACGCTGTAAAAAGGCCCGCCTGATAATACCGAACCTATAGAATATATAGAGAGTAAATATTTTCATACTCCATTATATACCGTACTAAACTACGCCGATATTTTGAATTATTATTAAGCATTCTAGTAACCAGAGGAATGTTTATAAATTACTGCCACATTCACCGGTGGTGGACCAGTGAACGACCAATATGGTAAATAAAGATATTATGAGACATAACAACGGGTGTCAGAGTGATGAGTGCTGGCTATATCATATTGCAATGAAAAATCTTGAGATGTCCTCAATTTGAAAAGAGCAACTTAACATAAGAAGTGAGCATCATTCTTCCGTTTGATAAAAGTAAAGACACAAAATTCCAATAAATAATCTAGACGAAAACGAATTCCAACCGAAACTTGGAAGATAAATATAACTTTTACCTAGTAAGATAATATTCCAAAAATGTTTTACAGAGCGTAAAATAACAGCTTTAAAGAGTTTTCACGATAAATTTATATTATGCTTAGCTAATAATTCACATTGTTTTTCAGTGTCGGGCAAAGTTTGTCAAAGTGGAAATCCCTCATAGTTAATATTGAAAAGTTTATACCTACATGCTTATTTAAAACCTTAGCTTTTTCAAACAATCTTTGGGTTATAATTAGTCATTATTTTAGTTTTAGATATAAGCTTTTAATTGAGGAAGAAAAACTTTCTCATATTAGGTATATTATTTCGTATAATTTTCTATTATTTATTTTTTTAACAATAGATTTTTTATCTTTCAAAATATCGATTGTGTAATATCATTAGAATTACAAAATTCTAATAAATGTAAAACTATATACTTATAAATATAATACAATAGAATATTTTTGTAACAATGTTCCAATCACAATAATCATATCAATATTTTAAAGCTTGTAAATCGAAAGCTTGTATATTTGTTAATAATTCTTCTAAAATAAAGGAATTAAATACCTAAAGTTCAAGGAGTGATGGAAATTATCACAAATCTAATTATGCTATACGGTTTGTAAGAGATAAATGTCGGATGTACAAACCTGCACAGGATTATGATGTACCTACTCTTGTAAAAACAGATCGTTAAAAACGACGAAGACAAAAAATAAAAAAGTAAAACACTCACAAAGCCCGTAAGCCGAACCGAATTCGGAAGTGACATTATTTAAAACGACTCTTCGATACACTTCGGAAAAATATTAAAGAAACATATAAACTTTTGAATAAATTACAATTACTTTGCGAAACTCCGCCCGACGACGCGCAAGAATGTGGATAATATGCAAAGTAAAATTTTACGAGTGAAATTCATCAAAACTGTAACTGTTATCTTTGTTGGACTACTTGCTGAATATTTAACTAGGCTATAAATAATACTGTAAAAGTCACTGATACTAAATGATTTGCAAAGTATTCAAAGGGGAAGCAATACGAGGGATTTTAACAACTTCTCGATTAAACCTCTACATTTTGTTTGCATAGCGGTTTTGAATTTGTTTTCGCACTTTTCCGAAATTAATCTGTGTTTTCCGAGTTGACACCTGCATCAGTTAATTTATACGTATGCAACTAACTCAATATAATACGATACTATGTTACGTGGTCTAACAATATTCATATCCTTCTTGATATTGCTGTGAGTTATTGAAACATAGAGGATTTTGTATGAACATTGACCACTATTTTGAAAAAAAAATGGCGAAAGGTAGCGATTGGACAAAACTTCAAAGCTTAAGCTCTTGTTATTTTTCGGAAAATAAAAAAATTACACTGGTTCTTCCACTGGGCGTTACGACATTAAGCCTACTATTATACATTCATGCACATTTCGTCCAATTTTTTGGGACTATTTTCAGCAGCATTTTTATGGACGGCTGTCCATCTTATACCTCCAAGGATAGTGATTTTGAGATTGTTAAATACCACACGTGAAATATTCACGTGTGGTATTTAACAACGAATACTAAAAGATAAGAAATAAAATGAAGATTATAGAGGGCGCCCATACAAAAAACGGTTCGTTGATCTAGTAGACCCAATTTTACTCTACTTGTATAGGTAGGTAGGTTTTGACGACTTCCCTGGCGCAGAGGCGGCGCGCTCGGATTCGAGTGGGAAGTCGCGGGTTTGATTCCCGCCACGGGCCACTTTGGAATTTTATAATTTCTAAATTGGCTCAGGTCTGGTCTGGTGGGAGGCTTTGGCCGTGACTAGTTACCACCCTACCAGCAAAGACGCACGGCCAAGCGATTTAGCGTTCCGGTGCGATGCTTGTAGAAACCGTTGGGGTAAATTAACCTACCCTTCCAAGTTAGTACGATAACATCTTAGGCTGCATTATCACTTACCTTAAGGTGAGATCGCAGTCAAGTACTAACTTGTATAGAGTAAAAAATAACCGGACAAGTGCGAGTCGGACTCGCGCACTGAGGGTTTCGTACCTACTACTACCGGAGGTATAAAACCATAAAACCACTTTTCTTGAACCGCATAACCAACTTATTCAACATTAAACAACTTCACCGCGAGTTAAATACGTGCAACGCCATCTGTCGTCATCAAAGTTAAACAAAATATTAGACTTGTTGAATATCAATTCAACACGTATTAAAAAAAACTACTCACTAGATCTCGTTCAAACCAATTTTCAGTGGGAGTTTGCATGGTAATGTACATCATATATTTTTTTTAGTTTTATCATACTCATATTTTAGAAGTTACAGGGGGGGGGGACACATTTTACCACTTTGGAAGTGTCTCTCGCGCAAGCTATTCATTTTAGAAAAAAATGATATTGGAAACCTTAGTATCATTTTTGAAGACCTATCCATAGATACCCCACACATATGGGTTTGATGAAAAAAAAATTTTTGAGTTTCAGTTCTAAGTATGGGGCACCCCCAAAATGTATTACTTTTTTTTAAATTTTGTGTGAAAACCTTAATACGGTTCACAGAATACATCTACTTACCATGTTTCAACAGTATAGCTCTTATAGTTTCGGCTGTGACATACGGAGGGACAGACGGACAGACAGACATGACGAATTTATAAGGGTTCCGTTTTTTGCCATTCGGCTACGGAACCCTAAAAAAGGTGAATGGGCCTCCTTCTGACTTCTGCTTCATCATCTCTCTACGTTATACTAGAACTGATAATGGTACGGAACCCTACGTGTCCGACTCGCACTTGGCCGATCATTGAGTTTAATAATAATTTTATCATACAAGTGCAATAGCAACATTGCAACAAAAAATTATGAGCAAGCCTTATCAAAGAGATGGCAAGAAAAATGTGGTTAAACAAAAGTTGGCTGAATCCTGCTTCTTTGAATACGAAACAAAACTATTTTTAACTGCATTTCATGCTGTTCAAATAAACAAGGCTCTATTTTATTTGACAACAGCGTTTCCGAACGCGAAACGGAACAACAGTGGCTTTGATCGTCAAACAGAACGATACTGTTCGCTTGGAGAGATAAAAATAATGATACAAATATTATATCGGACTTGATTGCTTTATTAGAGCTTTTTATTAGGTCGAGTCTCTCGTAGCACTGAAATGCAGTTTTTAATTATCATAATAATAGAATTGACATGTAATATATATATTTTTATTTGTCCATACTAAGCATAGGTATTAAAACATCATAAAAACGACAGTTTTACGTACGTATTTTTCAGCACATTAAAAAATAAATAACATTAAAATTTAATGCGGTATTCGAAAAAAGATTTCAAAATTAATTAATGTTAGGTTAGGTCAGACATTGTTTAATTTTGCACCTAGACATTTTTTTTCAATCGTATTCCTTTCTCCTGAACAATATACATTTAAATCCATAACGCATTTGTTTCCATTTCAAAGTATAAAATTGTCTTTGCAGTTATAAACTTTCAAGGCACTAAAAATCACTTAGTGCTGCCGCATATTGGTTTGCCTGTAGAGTCGCCCTGACGGATCTGGGTTTCATCTGCACCCCATGAGAATGCAGATATTTCTTGCGGCATAAAAGTGCTACAGTTTGTGAGGTGAAAAAAATAGGTAGAAAATAACTCACGGTTCTGTTCTGTAAGTTCTTCACTCGGCATAGCAGCCTCACTGGATGCCCCACCAAGCCGGTGATATTTCTGGGTGTGCTTGGGTCGAAGTACGGCGCGTCCGGTGCGCTGCTGTGTTCTTGGAGGAACTCCGCGCGAAATCTCCTCGATGTTATATCCACTGTCGTGTCATCTAGAGGTGCTTCTGTGCCGGAACCAGCTGGGGAAGAACATAGTGTTATTTTTGACAATTCCCGTTCGGCGCCACTAGATGTAGCCAAAGCACCGGAGGTTAAAAACGCGAAAAAATACCATTACTAATTAATCTAGATGCTATTTTCATAAAGAGAACCCAGAGATTATATTATATTTAGAAAAAAAGCCCAGAAATTTAGAAAAAACCCCCGATTGCAAAAGTATTAACTTTTAAAGTTATAAGTAATTTGTTACATTAAAATATAGGTATGTCATAATATGTACATTTTTGTAATCTCCTTCAAATTCTCTTCATTTTTATACCCCTCTCGATAGATTTGGTTAAATGTTTTGAATGACCAAAAATCCGCCACTTTGATCTTTTAAAAAAAATAACCTATTCAAGAGTGATGTTTCTATTATTTTTTTGTCTTTCTTATTGTATGTATAGAGCTTTTTAGAGCTTTTCTTCATAACTTGTTATGATGTATTTTATTAGTAAGTTATAAGTTATCCAAATAAGAGCCCAAACCATATGATAATGTTGCGAACCGGGGTTCGGGATTGGAAGAACAAGTCGATGTCGTTGATTAGGTGCCTTTATTGACAGTCCGATACCTGGCTCACGGGCCGTAGCGCCGTGACGAGCAACACAAAGACAGTCCCTGGTCCCTCTTCAGCTCCTAAGGCCGCACCGCGCGAACTTCGGTGCGCCTAGGAGCACGAGCACCACTGACTAACCGAAGACTCCACCACCAGTACTACACCATAACTAGTACATTTACTTCTTCTTCACTCACTTCGTGTTGCTTTTGTATCGTGGACTTGAATCCATCGAACTGAATTACTTGACTGACTGTATGATCCTGAAAACTTCCCCTTATATACTCGTCAATAATTCGAATTCCAGAACATTTCAAATTTCAAATAACTAGTTCTAAATTTAAATCATCCCTAAAACTTATTGCTCTGTGTTCAGGATTATTGGTCTGAGGTTCATCTATTCACTGAAAGGTTTGCATCTTGTTCTAACACATCGGAATTTTCATTCTTCTCTTTCTAATTATACACTATTGCCATCTATTATCGAGTAGTCGAAAGCTCTTATCACTAAACTGTAAACTGTCAATTTCTATCATTAAGCTAGGGACACACAATCGTTTCCGACCTAGCCAAAAGTCGTGACACTGCCCCCACCTAAGACATGCTCGTCCCGAGCATGAACATCACCATGTCATGGCTGGGCCATATTTCTCTTTTCATCTTTACCTTTGTCGTCATTCGATTTACCCTGTCGCACCCAGTTTGGTCTTCCTTCTTCATCTTGACTCTTGCAACGAATCGTTTATCGCTGTCACAACCATGTAATACTTTTCGGTTCTTCTTGTATAATGTAGATCGTCTGGCGTTGATGCAATTACGCCGTACAGCAATCGGGATACTTGCGATGTTGCTACCAGGCCGTACCTTCCTCCTCACCAAGCTTGCTGCAGCCGACCGTTTTGCGCCACCACATCTAGGGTGCACTCTCCTCTTCAGTCTGACCTCTGTAGTTGCGCTGAAGCAAAGCCCCATCTTCCCTTTTACCATGCGTGCACCAACCAATCCTCCAGCGTGACTGTAAGTATGACGCACCTCAATCTTCAACTTCAGATCACCCTTCAACTTCCTCTTAATGCTCTCCGTCATCATTCCGCGTCGTCTGCCACCCTCTTGGCAGCGAATGTCAACTTGTTCCTCAGTTTTCTTTACCGTCTCAATAAACTCTGTCGTAGCCAACTCCAACGTCTCTAAATCTCTTGAATCTTGACAAATGACATCCTCTAATACCAGCACATGAGCCTCAGGTTCCACAAAGTTGGTTTGTGGCTTCAAACAGACCGCATCTTCCACCACTAGTCCAACAACCATCTCCACGTCACTAGTCTCCGTCTCAATGATCTCTGTCGTAGCCAACTCCAACGTCTCCAAATCTCTTGAATCTTGACAAATGACATCCTCTAATACCGGCACAAGAGCTTCAGGTTCCGCAAAGTTGGTTTGTGGCTTCAAATAGACCGTATCTTCCACCTCCACGTCACTAGTCTCTTCCCCATAGACTTGTTTCTCGAATGAGTCGTTACTTTTGTCCACTTCCTTCTCAACCGCTCTGTCGCATACCTCTTTCTTCTTTGGTAGTAGACCAACCATTTCCTCATAAAAGCTTTCCAGACGTGTCTTGATTCTTTCTTCCCGGCGGCTGAATTTTTCCAAGAGCGCACGTGACTGTTCTTGCATTATAGACTCCATCCGTTGTAGCAGGGCATTCACGTCAATCACCTGCTTCACCGTAGTGTCACCCTCCGAAGGTTTTGTATCGGAATTATTCCTCCCCTGCACGCGAGTCATGTCTTGATTCTCGTTCCCTGGCACCAACGACATCTTCCAATCCCACTTCTGACACCAATGTTGCGAACCGGGGTTCGGGATTGGAAGAACAAGTCGATGTCGTTGATTAGGTGCCTTTATTGACAGTCCGATACCTGGCTCACAGGCCGTAGCGCCGTGACGAGCAACACAAAGACAGTCCCTGGTCCCTCTTCAGCTCCTAAGGCCGCACCGCGCGAACTTCGGTGCGCCTAGGAGCACGAGCACCACTGACTAACCGAAGACTCCACCACCAGTACTACACCATAACTAGTACATTTACTTCTTCTTCACTCACTTCGTGTTGCTTTTGTATCGTGGACTTGAATCCATCGAACTGAATTACTTGACTGACTGTATGATCCTGAAAACTTCCCCTTATATACTCGGCAATAATTCGAATTCCAGAACATTTCAAATTTCAAATAACTAGTTCTAAATTTAAATCATCCCTAAAACTTATTGCTCTGTGTTCAGGATTATTGGTCTGAGGTTCATCTATTCACTGAAAGGTTTGCATCTTGTTCTAACACATCGGAATTTTCATTCTTCTCTTTCTAATTATACACTATTGCCATCTATTATCGAGTAGTCGAAAGCTCTTATCACTAAACTGTAAACTGTCAATTTCTATCATTAAGCTAGGGACACACAATCGTTTCCGACCTAGCCAAAGGTCGTGACAATAATATATTGTGATCCGATAAAAAGATGGAAATAAACGAAATTAAAAAAAACTTTCTTGGGGCTAGATTTGCAGGAGTGACTCGTGAAAACGCCGCAAAGACCGTCAAAGTCACCTGTCTATTTTTGGTTCATTCCCAATCTCAGAAACGAAAATATAATATTGGCTCACGCCATTTTCGTACGGAATTTCAAGTTTGGTACGAAAAAAAACACTTATAATAAAAAGGAATAAAACGCTGATCAACGTTTCCTAATCAGTAGCAAATCACGGTAGCACGTTAAAGAACAAAGTGAGTGTCCTAATTACATAAATCTACATTAATGAATCCAATTAGGAAACTTTTAATTAGCTAGGGCAGCGGAACTGCCGGTCCCTTGATGGCAATGATAACATTATTCCATGTTATTGTATAAAACATGATGGTTGTAGCCGGTCTTCTGTGTATTTCTCATTGATAAAAAAACTCAGGATATGGGTATCCGAACGTTTTTCGTAAACCTTTTTCGTACAAGCAAACAGTAAATCTGTCAAAATTCTATAGATGGCTTCTGAGCGAACTACAGCGTGACCTTACTGTTGGTGACAAAACAAGTATTTTTGGCACCGATAAACTGGGGACTTTTTGCGCGCAGTCCGCCCTGTATGGGGAATATGTATATTCGATAAACTCAGAAACCTAAACATTCACCAAATACAAAATTTCACCCGAATCGTTAGAGCTGTTTTTGAGCTACGTAAAATATATTTATTAACAAGAATTCCTCATTTCAATAAAATAAAATTAAATACAGCCATCACTTGCGTTGACACGAAATAATATGATACCTATTTAAGATTTCAAGCTAAAACAAAGTGAGATACGCGCGTTTCTTGCTCCGGGTTACAATGAAAAGCACTCAAAGGACAAAAACTTTTCCTCCACGTTTCTGATACGAACCGCTAAGGTGTGGAACGCCCTTCCAGCCTCCGTGTTTCCAGCCAAATACAATCTAGGTGCCTTCAAGAGAAGAGTGAGTAGGCATTTTCTAGGCAAGCGCGCTCCATCCTAGACCTCATCATTGCTTTCCATCAGGCATGATTGTCGTCAAGCGCAAGCCTATCTACAATAAAAAAAAAAAGCTTCCAACAAACCATATTTACTACCCGGTGTTTATTTCTCTAGTTGTTACTCGCGACTTCGTTACTATCCTGAAGAAATCGCTTGTCAAATTATATCAATTCTTAATCGCAATTTAGTCAGAATATGAAGAGAGCCTGCGAAGAAAAAAACATTTAAATAGAAAAACAGTGTGTGATTGTGTGACACACACATTTGTTATTACATGCCATAATTACTGAACCAATTTGGGTGACATTTAGAATAAATACATAATCATTATACGTGTGTTAGCACATAGGCTACATTTTATCCTGGAAAAATCGAAAATTTACGCTGGATTGAACCTGGAAAGCTGGGAGAGAATAAGTTGGATGAGTAGATATATATATTTAAGTATAGGTACAGTTTTGATAGATGCATTCATTCGTCCTTAATGAGTTCCTACTTTATTAATGGCTTTCCATATTTTTAACGAATATGAAAAAGTAAATAGTTATTTATTGTTGTACACAAAACTGAATAAAATTGATGCAATCTAGCATATATATTTCCCTTTTTGCATATTTCCAATATAAATATGAGCGTTAGTGATGCGTAACTACGTACATCGTGACAGTTTGCGTTTATGGCGTTTTGTTGAAACGGCAAACAAATATTTCATGTACAATAAATAAGTTTTCGTTGTTTACGTTATGTGGGTTATTTAGAACTATAAAAAATTAGAATCGCTAAATTTAGAGAAATTATTTCTTATCATCCATGCACTGTTGCACATACCTGAATTGTGAAGGTATTAAACCAAGATTTCTACAAGATATAACAAATGTCCCACTCAAGACAAATCCTTCCTTCCCGCACAAAGTCACAAGTGTTCCGGATCTTATCTTTTTGCATCATTTCTTTCTGAACCATTCGAGCGACAAGCAATAAATACAATGCAAGCAAATATTGTGATAACTATGAAACATTTTATAGTTATACCAATATTTGTTCGGAAGGAAGTTCATATTGTCTTTGTTTGTTATGACAAAATGAACATTGTGTTTGTTTTTTACACACTCCAGCAGGTTATGGTTAGTACTTGACTGCGATCTCACTTGATGGTACGTGAGGATCCATCTGAAGATGTCATCTTATTAAATTGTAAGGGAAAGTATCCTGAACGGCTTCGGAATCGACTTTGGAAATGTTTACTCTACGATTTCGCAATGTAAAGTCAACATCTCCTGATGATGTCCCGGTGTCGGCACGAAATGAGCTTCGAAGAAAGTGATGGAAGAATTGTGTGTGGTGTTTCATGTGCGCGGTGTTCCTGCATATTGGATTATTTTCACGTCGAGGATTATAGCAAAACAAATTAATCTTGCGATAAGTTAGTTACCACCATACATATGCGACAAATATCATTATCATATTGACGCCTGTACGTAAGGCCTATGATAAATAAAGATAATTTGAATTTGAATAATCTGACCGATTGTAAGTTAAAACGACGTCTTGAAAAACTATTTTATTTAACTACATGTTACATTCTCAAACTTGAAGTGAATAAGTGATGATTATATACTGTGGATCCTGATAAAGGAATGATGTAGAAAGAGTGCATAAATTAATCAAATTCAAGGAATCGAGGACTAACATCGACCACTAGTAAATAGGTATAAAACTAAGTATTTTATTTCTACATCAGTCTTTCGCCAGGATAAAACTACATCACTTTATATAATCGGTCGGTCACATAAAGTGTTGAACAAACTCGTTAATATTGTAATACTTTCATATTTATAATATTAACAAGGACGCCATATGCCCCTGCCAGCAGAGCCCATAAAAAATTAATATCTCAACCGCTCGTGCTCCCTTGAAGGAAACAATGGCCTGTTTTGTTTGGCTTTACATAATATGTCTTCATTTGGAGTCAGTAACGTGGTTGCATCGAGAAAGTAAAGGAAATTGTATTATTTAGCTTTTATTTACTTATTAATTAACTAGATAATTCCTTAAAGCTAGATGCATAGAATTAGCACGTAAATATATGTATATGACCACAGATGAAGTTATTTGAGTATATGACCCTCTTTTAGTAACAAACAAGAGAAAAATAGTACATTGTTACCCTAGGGATGAAAGTAACTTATTTAGTCCCGAGACGGGGTTTGGCGCCCGAGCGTAGCGAGGGGGCCTATAGTTCGAGGGACTAAATAAGTGTTTATCCCGAGGTAAACACTGTGCTTTTCATTACGAATATAAGGAAAGTCAAAATAAAAATAGAAATTAGCTAAAGAAAATTGAATAATTGTGTCAATAAAAATCACTGTTATACAGAAGCCTAAACAAAACTCTACAACTCGAAAAACAAATGAAGATCGGATTGCCGCTTGCCACTTTCCCGCCTTTTTTTTTTCTTTGGCCTAGCCGGCGGGCTATGCATTTAGCTTTTTAATAGTCAAGTATTGTCTGTGATTGTCTATGAATGTCTATGAATCAGTTGTCTTTACTTTATGAATAAAGTCTATCTTTCTTCTTGTCTATGGATGCACTCGGGTATGTCGTGTTTCATTTGAACTCCAATAAAAATGTGACAACTAGTTTTTTTTAATTATTTGACAGCTGTCAGTTAAAAACGATTCTCCCTAGGGCTGCAAAGTATTACTTTCAACCCGCTTCTCAGGCAACTTCAGACCTACTTTACGTGTATGAGTGATGAAAAAGTATTTTTGGCATCCTTATCTTGACTAATTTTGTCGCAGCAGTGGCATATCAAAATTTATGAATGTCAGTGAATGCCATAGTATAAATACCTAGGTTACGTTCTAGTCTCTACACAACCTACGTTACGTTCTAGTCTCATAATTCTGAATAAGTTACGAAATATTCTTCATTCATTTTCACGTCATGCTTCACTTATTAATCTTACATTATTTCGTTTTTCTGTTCATTTTTAGCTCGTGTCGTCACTTAGTCTAAGGCTCCGACTGAAAATCAGCACTGTAAGCTCCCATGCTTATTGCTTATATGGGGCACACAGCACCATGCTGAGTTGGGACCTTTTTCTGGGTTGTGCCACATGTGACAGGCGGTGTCTGGAGTTTCCGTCACTTGAGCACTTATTGGTGTTTGTTGCCTGAGTGGGGGAACCTTCAGACATCGTTTTAGTACGTAAGTACGTATGTTTTGAAACATGTGGCATAATTGTTTGCAACAAATGTTTTTTTCTTTCTTTCAAACTAACCTACGATTAGAAACAATTAAATTGGCGGACACGTTTATTTTCCTCATGAATTAATACCCACTTCAAACATCCCAGGGTCTCGCAGTATGAGCACAGTGTTAAAAGATAGAGTGGCATGAGTGTAGAGAAATAAAATAAACTAAAGTACCTACCAACACAATAGGTTGGACTATCATAAGTCTGGAGCAATGATTTACGATTAAACATCATTCCGCTGAAAGGGAATCGGATCGTGCCTTTATTTGGCAAGAATACAATACAGACTGGATTACGAGATGCTAGACGAACGCTAGTAATCAGACAACAGGAGAAGAATTTATCAATATACGTCATCTCTAAGAAAAAAACTGGCTAAGTGCAAGTCAAACTCGCGCAGTGAGGGTTATTACAAAAGCAGTGAAACTCATAATTAATCACTTTTGTTCATTGAACTATAATGAACAAACTACTTTGAATAACGAACCGCAAAATTTAACTTTATTTTTAGAGGTTTATTGTTACTATCAAACTATTCAGAGAGTTGATTTTATTTTCCCTGTAAAACATACTTTAACTCCTATTGATCATAATCATTTCAGATTTTTCGATCGATGATAAACTTCGGAGATAAGGGGGGAGGGAGAACGGGATATTTTTCGATAGTTTGACCAATAGTTAATCAAAAACTACCAGGCATAAAAATAAGTACGTGGGGCGCACTAAAAGTTTCCGGAATCAATAATAAAAATATACTATTAATGGTCGAAAATCAATTTATTGTTTCTCAAAATATTCTCCCTTTGCGTCAATGCACTTTTTCATACGATTGAACCAATTTTTAAAACATTTGTGCCACTCCTCCGTGGTGACGTCAGATACGTGTTTTTCCTACTCTTCGACAGCCTCTTCTGGTGATGAAAACCGTTGATCGCGTAATTGGTTCTTGATTTTTGGGAACAGAAAAAATTTCGCACGGTGCTAGGCATACAGTCCTGAGACTGTATGCTGGATGACTCATAAGTTGTACGTTTTTCGCCTTCAAAAACTCATTTGTCTGTCTGGCCGTGTGGGAACTTGCATTGTCGTGGTGCAAGATGATACGGTGTTTACCATTATTTTCACGGAGTTTTCCAATAATTTCCGGTAAACAAATGGTCGTGTACCAGTCACTATTCACGGTAAGACGATTTTCTAAAGCAACAGTAGCCACGTGTCCAGTTTTATTAAAAAAAGAAGCAATCATCCGCTTCGAGGCACTTTTCACGCGCGCTACTTTTGTTGGTTTCGGCTCATCTCTATAGACCCATACGCTCGATTGCTGCTTCGTTTTGCTGATTCCATGTTTCGTCACCTGTTATTATGTCCCACACCAAATTTGAAGCCCCTTCGTTGTATCTGGCAAGCATAGCATGGCACCAAGTGATGCGGTCCGTTTTTTGATCTTCGGTCAAATTGTGTGGAATCCATCGAGAACACAGCTTTCTCACACCCAAATGTTTGTGTAGGATTGATTAAATTTGACTCATGCCTATTTCCAATGATGTCCAAATCTCATGGTAGGTCACATGCCTGTCTGTTTCAATCATACGGCGCACAGCATCGATGTTCTTATTATTCACAGCGGTGCACGGGCGACCTTCACGAATTTCATCATGGAGATTGACACGACCACGTTTGAATTCTGCAAACCAGCTATAAATGGTCGTCTTGCATGGTGCTTCTTCGCCAAAAGCAGATTGAAGCCGAACGAGGCTCTGCTGAGCTGTCAAATTACTCTTAAAATCGTAAAAAATCATGCAACGAAAATTTTCCCGAGTTAAATCCATTTTATTGTAATCACGCAATTTTTAAAATGACGCCACAATGCTAAAACAATTGACAATCAGATAAAACAAATTGTATTCCAAAGAGTTCCATTTTCAAATGTGGTAATAACTTTTTAAATATTGTTTATGTAAGTGGCCAATTCCGGAAACTTTTAGTGTGACCTATGTAAAAGTATGTTTCAGAACACAAAAGTAACACCCACATAATATGATATCCCACTCATTATTTTTATCTCATTTTAAAAATGTCAGATTTCACGCTTTAAAAAAATTAAAAAAATCAAGTGTGGCAGACGGACGGACGGAAGAATGGAGAAAGTCTCACCATAAGGGTTTCATTTTACCACTTGAGTATGGAACCCTAAAAATGCTATAACACGAATTCATAAATGATGCTCAAATGGCAGCCAGTTTTATTAATTAGATATGTCAGAAAACACGAGCTTGTCCGCAAACAGAAGTGGAACACACTCCTGTTTGCTAAGTACTTAATCAAGTTACGAGTTGGGAGTTGGACGTGGTTTGGATTAATCGTTTTATTATATATTTGTTTATTTTGTTTGTGTCTGGAATAATACACCCACACGTTTCTTTCTTCAGAGCATTACAAATATACATCAACTAAACAAATTCGATTATTTCTAATATATAAAATTTTCGTGTCAAAGTATTTGTAACCAAACTCTTCCAGAACGGCTCGACCGATTTTTATGAAATTCGGTAGGTCTGAGAAGAGGTCATAAGCTAATTTTCATTCCCAAATGGCAAAACAACGTTTGCTTGGATAGCTAGTTTGTTTTATTATTGTTGACTGAAACCTTACTTAAATATTTTTACGAGACAAACAAGTAGGTATCGTTCTACAGGAAATTATATAACCCGAATCGATACCACTGAGTTTGATTGTATGGAGCCGGCGGAAAGCTTACCAAATTAAGGCCGATTTACAGGTACTAATTCTAAAGTTTATATGTATTTATTCGCGCCGATTTTACTCTAACTGCTCTACGGTCAACGAGTTACAAAACTTTGTATTTTAAGCTTAGCTAACAAATTCGGAGCCTGTTTTGTTCGAATGACCATATCTCATCATATTGAATTTTATATTCATCATCTAGTTTTTTGCTGGAGGTAGATCTAAAGAGAGGAATATATTTTATATTTTGTACAGTTTCATACTGCCCTATGTCAGGTAGCAAAAAGTAAGAGGTCATTTGTTAACTTTAAACTAGGACAAAATCGAATTTAAGTACATACCGTGTTTTCGCGGTAGGTATATATGGAATGATATGTACTTAAACTCAAGTCAATGTCTCTGGGTGATGATCTAGTGTTGGAACAAATAGGTTTTTGGGAGAATATTTAAGATGTTGATATAAGTATAAAGATAGTGCTCTAAGCCTCATTACTTTAACTAAGATAAATATTTCAAAAAATACGGACTCAATTTTAATTTCATCTCTCCTAATGACCTGATAAGCGGACCAAGGCCCGTCTAATGACCATGTTACGCTAAGTGTTACGTACCGATGAGGAAAAGGCATCCATGCAGAAGAGATATCCATAGCGCCGACTTCACGCTTGCCGCCTGGCCCATAATGTCCGGCCCACCTATCTGAAAAGGTTCATTAGAATTTAAGAAAGGATCTCATTACATAAAAGTGACTCATTTAATATTAAACGTTTAGAACACGAATGGCACTTCCAATATCCTATCTTCCAGGTATTGCCCTACTAGATGTTATTAGTAATAATATGACATAATTTGTATCCAGCTAACACATTGTCCAATCTTGTTGAAAAAAAAGCTAAGTATGTATAGATAGGACTAGTAGGGCGCGTGGAGGCGCGGGCCACATGTGGCCCGCGTGCTGTCTTCCCCACTATTTGCCTTCCCACTTTTAGTCTCTTCAATACTCCCATACATTTTCTATGAAAAAATAAATTCAGCCATTTTGAATTTTTTTTCCATCCATCGCATAGAGCTTCTTGTCTTGATCACTTCTTGTGAAGGAACTATTCTTCCATCTTTTATACTTTCCGAGTTAGACACCGATGAAATTTGTATGGCGGCCATCTTGAATCCGCCATTTTGAAATTTTTTTCAGCTCACTGCCAATTGGATGACGTTTCGAGTGACATTTGGTCGAGCACCCCCCACCTATCTTCGATACCCTGGCTGTGCTCTTCACCTGTCTCCGAAATCCTCACTCATCAGCTCTCTCCGTATTTTTCCTCCGAATTAATTTTTTTCTTTTATACGACACCATCCTCGAAAAAAATTTTTTTCATACAAAATTGTTCAGGAGAGGTGATCAATCAGTGAGTGGCCAATCAGCACGAGCAGCTATATATATATTAATATTTGCAACTGCCGTAAGAGCTGACCTCCTAAATTATTATTCTTATTTTTATGTTTGTATGTGTATAACTTCTTCATGCTCCAACTATTGAACCGATTTGTATTTGGTAAGTATAAATATTATATTCGGGTCCAAATCGTTAGTATTACAATCCACAAAGAAATCCAGGGTCCTCATGGTATTTGTTGAACACCGAAATGATTTGGTCAGTTTCGTAGGAAAAAGTTAGTAACTTCAAAAAAGAAAAGATCTTACGTCCTAAATTTATGTGTTAAGGTACAAGTTGGTAGCCGACTGCAGACAGCAGCAGCAGACGACGTGTCGTCGCTTCATGTCGTCGCGACACGTCGTCGCGTCATGTCGCTGCAGTCATGATTTCGAACCCGACTGCAGACGGCAACAGCAGATGGCATCCAGTTGATTGGATTGGCTCGAACGCGGTCGTTGCTCCAGCGTCAGCGGCACTACTGATCTGCGGTCGGACGACACTGCCGTCTGCCGCTCGACGACGCGTCGCTGGCTTCATGTCGCTCACTACGGAGGGAATTTCATAGAAATACATAGAAACCAGTAGTGTCGCCGCGACACGTCGTCTGCTGCTGCTGCGTGCAGTCGGCTACCAACTTGTACCTTAACAGTTGAAAGTAAAATTCAATATTCTGGAAAATTGAGAATGTACCAAAATAACGTAAAAACAAAGAAGGGTCCACCCACATTCTAGCAAATATTTCAATTAGGACATCTCCATTCGATGAGCAAATATTTCATTAAATTAGTCCTCAAGGATTGTGTCCATTATATTAAAATGGAGCCAAACAATCCGACAGAATGTTGTACAATGGATCCAATAGCGGGAATTCCAATTTTAGGGAATTATTAGTTAATTTGATTCGTTTCTGTCCGCTACTTTTGTATAAATTAAACTGCTTGGGAATGCTTTAAAAGCTTCGTTGTATAATTGTACTAATTCCGAAACAACAATTCTTTTAAAATTGTCGTGTATTTTTTTATTGCGACGTATCGAAACGCAAACAAAACAAAACAAATCGTCTTTTTTCCAGTAAACATAGTACCAAAGTTTACAATATTGATTTTATTTTGAATGTTACAATACTTCTATAACAATGTAATATTAATTACGGCAGATTGTTAATCTCTTAATTAATCGATTTTCGATTTGCCGTAGCTTACAGAATGTGTTCGTTATTTGTGTTCGAAGCATTAATATTAATTACTGTAATTAGTCGGCGCGAGCATAGATTAGTAATGCATAATTGCATAAAACAGGCACTCTGTGACCTTAGTAATATCGACTAGATTTTGTTTGAGAATTCAACATCGCCTAAAAAATCCAAGATGAATTCTTCATACCGACTTGATATAAGTTAAATTAAAACGCAACATTGTACTATTTATTCATGTCTAAATCGCTTGACCATATACGGAATCGTTCATATCCAACACACAAGTTGTAATAATATAAAATGACATCTATCACAGATTTATTAAGGGTTAGAAATTACACAGTTCAATTATTGAGGTTTATTTTATTTTTATTGTCTGGTTTCACTAAATATCCTTAGTCTGTAAGTGTATATGCATGCCATGCGGTGGAACTTGAATTAACCAATAAATTGTATGAAGACCTTTTGTAACCAAGTTCGCAATAAAGAAATTTGAATTTGAATGAATCATTGAAATAATTACAGTAGTTAGTTATCTCATAATGCTTTTAGACTTTGTATGCCTTTATCGGTATCTAACACTTGTAAGACCAAAAGTGGAGAATTTCAAGCTCTTTGTCAGATCGTCTGTTTCAATGCCCTAAGTTTTAGAAAATTTTAACATTACTTTCTGTTACAGATAGGCAAAGGAGGCAAAAAATCTACGTAAGTAAATATAAACATATCTCTTGTTTATAATGAATAGTCAAAAATCTATTTTACCAACAATCACGACCGTTGATTATTTAAAACAAAGTAGCTTCAATATGTGTCCTAGTTGAAAAAAGTATCATTAAAATTGTTTGACGTTTAACTTGTTAAAAAGCTTAACTAGTTTTTAAACTATAAAAGAAATTATTTTCTGAAATTATGCGGCTTTTTCAATTATTTTACGAGAGACCTTGACACAGTATCGCGGATTCAACCGCAAACATAATAACATTACATTTTCATTTTATTTCTACTCTACATGACGAATGTTGGTTTCGTGACACGAACGTTACGAGGCAATTTTGTTTGCAGTAAAGAAAAGGCATGTCTTTTTGTCGTAACAGCTATGAGCTACGTGACATTAGTAAACATTCCTCGGATATATTTAAGTATTAAAAAATTACCACCATGTATTATGTAACTAAAAGTTAAAAAGTTTGAAATCTAAATTTTGTTAAGTAAGAAATTGTAAAATAACCCTTTTGACTTATAAAATATGTTATAAAAAGTTTGAATGTTTGTTTTCAGCTTGATCGATTTGGCTGAAATTGGAACATAACGAGAGTTTATAACTTGGATTAACACGTAGTGTACTTTTTACTCCGAAAAAACATCCATGGTTCCCAAGTGATTAGTAAAAACCCATAAACCTTGACGTATTAGCTGGCTATAAAAATTTATATCACGTTGTAGAGCGAACAATTAATAATAAAATAAAAAATACCACAGTTTCATGCTCATCATTCATTTTAATTTTCTCTCACACTATTGGTTGTGTGAAACTGATTTAAAGACATTCTCGCTAGATTTGACCCTGCGTCTGGGCCACAGAACTTGACATGACTTTAAATTAAAACATTTAAAAATCAATCCTCAAGTAGCTACATGAATAATATATATTTAAAGCACCAACACAGAAAAAGAAGTAAAAAAATATCTTAAAGAAACAGCTGCAGGAAATTGACATCTACCCTGGACGGGCAACAGCGTGAAAAAATGTCACCAGTTTATCGGTGCCAATAATACCAACGGTAAGGCCACACTGTAGTCCGCTCAGCAGCTACCTATAGAATTTTGACAGATAGCGCTACTGTTTGCTTGTACGAAAAAGGTTTGCGTAAATTGTTCGGATGCCCGTATCCTGAGTTTTCTTATCAAAGCTGAAGGAATATAAGAGTAACCTAGGTAAAAGGTACTAGCAGACCTACGGAATATTGTTACGGGCGTACCTTCATCAACCACTGTTCTGGGAGCACTTGAATCCAAAATACAATACCTAATTTATTTTTCATAGACACACTTTTTTCCTTTTAGCACACTTCATACAATACGGTTATAACCGTTGAAATAATACCTGTCAAGTGCGAGTCGGAGTCACGCACTGAGGGTTCCGTACTACAACCGGAGGAATAAAACCATAAAAACCACTTTTCTTATCGAACCGCAAAACTAACTTTGTTTTTAGAGGTTTTATTGTAAATATCAAAAAACTACTTATTAGATCTCGTTCAAACCAATTTTCGGTGGAAGTTTGCATGGTAATGTACATCATATATTTTTTTTAGTTTTATCATACTCTTATTTTAGAAGTTACAGGGGGGGGGACACACATTTTACCACTTTGGAAGTGTCTCTCGCGCAAGCTATTCATTTTAGAAAAAAATGATATTAGAAACCTTAGTATCATTTTTAAAGACCTATCCATAGATACCCCACACATATGGGTTTGATGAAAAAAAAATTTTTGAGTTTCAGTTCTAAGTATGGGGCACCCCCAAAATTTATTACTTTTTTTAAAAATTTGTGTGAAAACCTTAATGCGGTTCACAGAATACATCTACTTACCAAGTTTCAACAGTATAGCTCTTATAGTTTCGGAAAAAAGTGGCTGTGACATACGGACGGACAGACGGACAGACGGACAGACGGACAGACGGACAGACAGACATGACGAATTTATAAGGGTTCCGTTTTTTGCCATTTGGCTACGGAACCCTAAAAATGGTCGATATTTGTAACAGGGACACACCGCAAGGGAATTCGTGTGCGTATATATTTTGTAGTACATCGACCTCGTCCTATTTACTCGAAGATAAAGCGCGATGTCGTAGCGGAAACGGCCGGATTCGGTAAGCGACGCAAAAATGCTTCTTTTATTGGTGGACATTTTCATCTATGTTAAATCTGATATGCCTTATAAACCCGCAATGATTACTTTGTTATAAGAACTCAAAAGTTGAAAGTAAGAAATAAAAACTACGTTCCAATACAATGTGAAACCATGGTAATCACAGAATTGGTAACAAATCTCCTCTAAGGGCTTGATAGATTTTTTGTGCATATTATTCAAGATTGGTCGGAAGAATTGGACGCAAATTGTTTTTCATAACCCTAAGTAGGTACATAATAAAAACAGTAATTGCAGATTATGGCAAAAAAACGTTTGCCGTGTCATCTAGTACAATTTACTATAGATAAATCAGTAAAATGAAAATCGAATTACGTTAAACCACAGAATAAAATCTGTCGTTCAACTTGATTCGATATTTTATTTCATACGAGTAGTAAACGAATCCGCCAAATTCGTTTTCACAGTGCACTTTGAAATGTGAAAACCTCGTTCCATCGCTGACTATTATCCTTTCAAAGCGGAGTCAAGTTGCGTAATTGAATGGACTACTTGACCTCCCAAAATGTAGGTAAAATGAAAATGAAAATGAAAAATCTTTATTTTCACATAGGCCCAATTAATAGGCTCATAAGAAAAGTCAAAACTCTACCGCCAGGTTCGGAAAGCAGGTTTGCACCGAGAAGAACTGGCAAGAAACTCGGCACTTGCTCTTTTCAAAAAAATGTTATTATATACAATTTCTTAAATAATAACAAAAATTATTACATAATTTTTAAGATATCTCGTGAGGAGATGGAAATATATCCCTATCATTCCTAGAATTCTTGTCATTGAAAAATTCTTCAATAGTATAGTAAGTAACCCCGCTTTATTTGATGTTTTTTGACAGTGACTTTAAACCTGTGTAAAGGTAAGTCCAAAACAGACTTCGGGATCATATTGTAGAAGCGTGTACACTCAACCCCATCAAAGGACTTCTGTACTTTACGTAAACGGTGTGGTACTACAACTAACTTGTGTCCGCCATTTATAATTGGACGGTTACTTACATCTATACGTTGCTTATAATTATTAATGTTTTGACGTACAAAGAGTAAGGTAAGTTAATCCTTTTTTGCAAAGTTCAATCCACAGTCGTAGGAAGAAAGCTCTCTCAATTGGCATAATGCTATGTAGATTATAAAAATTGGGTTTTCTCTTTCATCACGCTCGAAACTTTCTGAAAGGAATCAAAGTAAAAGTTGGCGCTTGAACAATAAGAAAGTAGCAGGTATGTTAAAAGTTACATTGTTGGATTTTTTTATAAACTTTATTGCACAAATACTAAAAATGATAATACAACTCGTTGAAAATTATTATAATTTGTCAGTCGACTTTAGGACGTGTGTGTAACGAATAAACATAAGAATAACCTTGAAATGGTACTAGTGTTAGAACTCTTCTTGCTGAGTTCTTCCGGATTGGTACCACCGCAGTGACTGTTAATTTTTTTACCGTGTTTAATGTATTAGTGTGTTTAATGTATCAGTTTGGAGGGCACTGTACACCGACGTGATTACTGGGCAAAATGAGACCTATAACAACTGCGGGGCTAGACAATGTAACAGTCGTTTGGCGTTAACGACAGTAGACAAAAATGTATGGACAAACCACGTGACGAATGAAAACAAATGAAAGCAGAATCTACTTTATGCTTAGCGTTGTTTACTGTCGGCTGTCAATTGTCACGCCAGTTATCTACAAGGTCTGCGAGAAGGCGAGGGAGCGTTCTAATTGTCGTAGTCGAATTTCAAAAAAAGCGTGTTGCGCTATACGGTCACGTGGTATTCTACAGTCACTTGTTTTGTCCATACATTTTTGTCTACTGTCGTCAACGCTAAACGACTGTTACTTTGTGTAGCCCCGCAGATGTCTCAGAATGATGAGTGCAGTGCAGTGTGTCTTATGATATTGCAAAGAAAATTTATGGGACGCACTGCATTTGACATGGGTATGAGTATCAATTAACGGCCTACAAGCCGTATTTAGGTGATTTTGAATGAAGTTTTATGCAAAAACTTTAAAGACAATCACTTTCAAATTTACAGGTCATGTATTTTGGGTCTATCTAAAATCGCTAAGAAGCAGAAACACGATTGGATAAAATTTTCTCGATACAAAGTTCTCCCAAAAGTTGCTCCAAAATCTCAGTTTTTCTAGTTTTTATCGTACACTACATTGGATGTAATTGTAATTTTTTTTAAAGTGTCGGTAATAATAATATCCAAAAACGCTAAGAAACAGATTTTTGATAACCAGCTTAGTTTTTGAGTAATTAGGTAAAAGGTCGTTTTTCTGTTATATTCTTCCGCGACGCTGCATGTCGCACCTACCCAATCTCCGTGAGAGTGAGCAAGACAAAAATAAATTCAATAAATCCCCTTAACATCAGATGAACGTCTTGCTCTTCTTATCATTCTTCATTATTTATAAAAAAGGACCTACCTAGGCCTTCAAATACTACACATAATATTGATCTTTTCGGTTATATGTTGTGTTTTAAATACAGGCCGTAATATTTTGCTTCTGACACGTAATTAAATTAAACCGTAGTTTCATCACAGAAAATAATAAATACACACTTTCGAATGAATAAACGAAAAATCAATATAATATAATATTGAGTAAAAGTGGAGTAGAACGTGTCATATTTTGCAATTACGATAGCATGTTTAAGTATAAAGCCCAAGTCTATGAAGATTTATTGTCACTATGAATCGGTACGAGAAAAAAAACTGGATACGGTAAATCCCATGGATCAGGATTTTCAATATCGTGTTCTTATACAACACAATGATACGAAAGTGCAGCTTGTACAATAATTAAAAAATGCTGAAAAATTAAAACATTCTTTAAGGCTTTTGTACCTGTTATTAGTTTGTCTCAGTGACGCGCGTATTGAAATCATGTTAAAACCTCAGTTTATAGTATTTCACCGTCATCAACTTATGCAAGTTCGTTAAAAATCTCAAAAATCGAAAAACCTACTTTTATAAAAAAAATGTTTTATGAATTTGCCTTTGTAGGTAAGCAGATGATAAACTCAAACCGAAAGGAAATATTATTCATGAAATAAAGCTTTCGCCTTACGTTCATAATAATTCTAATTCGTTACAGAGCCTTAGGTATTTTTGTATCTTAGTACATAAATGTGCGAGTAAGTATTAAAGACCTATATTCACTACTCTAGGTATAATAGCTGCGTTCTGCAGAGTGCAATATTGTTATTGCATATAAAATACCGTTACATCAGGAACGCGACACTAGCCGCCAAGATAAATACATCAGCGTTACGTTACAGTCGAAGTCCATTCTGAGTAATTTGCGCAATGGGCCGGGAACGTATCCGGCTTTTATTCAATTTGCTACACGGGATAATAATGGCACAATGTGAAACCTCGTTCACATGATCGCCCCGTCGAGCCGCTTTGTTGTTGGCGTGCGATGAAAAAGTTACACGGTCTCGTAGAAAGGCCAAGTGGCGCATTAATGGATGGGTCTGACCTTCTTAATGTCCTATTATCGATGTCCTTTGTAAGGACAATTCTTCTTTGTATTAGCTAACCTGGCAGATGTTGATCTACCCATTTTGATAGACAGCTTAGCATATGCACATATTGCGTAAATGTAGTGTGAGTTAATAACTAACAATACAGGGTCAGTGGGCTGATTCTGTATTGTTAGTTATTAACTCACGCTGGGTTATTAACTAAGAAAACGGTTTCAAGAATCCTATGTATGTATTATTTTTGCACAAGTTAGCAACCTGTATGGTATGTTGTCATCATAACATACCAACCTAAGTTGGTGCCTTGTGCAAATATAGGATTTTTGCCTCCGTTTTCTTGGTTAATAACCCAGTGCGAGTTGCTTACTAACGACAGAGAATCAGGCCACTGACTTTTTCTATTTTTTTTTGTATTAGCTAATCTGGAAAACGCTGATCTACGCTTTTTACAAGATTCATTAAAAAAAATTAAAAATCCCGACTGCAAAAATTTATGGTAAATTTAAGGTTTTAGACGAATGATGTATGTTAATATATTATTGTAATCTCGTTTTAATTTCCTTCATTTTGATACCCCACAAGATAGGTTTGGTTATTTTTTGATATTGACTCATACTAACAAGCGTTAAAAATCCGCCATTTTTGACTTTTTTAAAAACCTATCTTCCTGCAGTCGGGTACTTAAACACGCGACAAAAAATATACTCTAATGGAAAACATCGAGTTACTACTCATTTTACTCCGGAAGTATATTTTATTTAGCAACATTAAAACATGAGCTGCTACTACTTGATGCTAAACAAGAAGTTAGTCCTTAAGCTCCAACTTGAGCTCTTACTTGAGTACTTATAGTAGTGCTTAAGAAAGAGGAGCGTGAACGAAGCTCTCCAGTGAAAGGGGTGATCTTTTTGTAGTACTTTTTAGTACTGGTGATAGACTTTAATAAAAAGACAAAGTTTTTTTTAACTCCTTCGTTGGTTTTGTCGTGAGCATGTTTGACTGCAAATCACGAGGTCCTGGTTCGATTCCCGGGTCGGCTAAATTAAATATAATATTAGATTTTCAGTTTCGAAATTGGAGGTTTTTTCACCCCCGTGTATCGCAGAGCACGTTAAGCCGTCGCTCCTGCACCTGATCTCTCTGGTCGTGTCAAATCTGTTGTCCCATTGAATTTCGAGAGAGAGAGGAAAAAGATAGTACACTTGAGCACTATAAACACTTTGCGTCTACAGTCCAATCTTTTAAGTGTCCATTTTAAGAAATTAGTTCAGGTAGTTTGACATGAGTAACTTATAAAATATAGGTAACTAATCTCGGAGGTTTCTAAAGTGAACAAATATTAGCAAAGATGTTTATGTAAACATGTGAAGATGAACTGACATTCCTGAAATTTTATTTTATGTTCTATTAGCTTATCAATTACGAGAAACCATTGCATTGTTCGTTAAAGTGCTTGTTTATTCCACTTTAAATAACCACGAGCTAAAGTCTTGCAAGTGTGAAAATCTATGAACATATCCCGTATCCCATCGCTTTCGTCTCTAACTTTCTTTTCCTGAGCTGCCAACAGATATTTAAAAGAGGTCAATGGGGTAAATGCACTGAGAACAAATATCGTACAGCTTTCTAAAAATAGCAAAGCGCTGTTTGTGTTTTCCCTCAACATTTCCCAATCACTCATGTAGAAAGAACAATAAACTTCCGCCCTTGCGACCGACCGATCGTATGACGGATTGTTCGAACGGGTTGGAAGTGTAACTGAATGGGAAATCATATTTCTTGAACGTTTTCGTTTCAGAGAACTTGATTGCAAGCTGTCCGACTAATTGCAAAAAATATATGTAGGCATATTAACTTACATGGTATAAATATTAATATTCAAACGGTTTATTCCCGACGCGGTGAAATTCATGATTTCATAGTTTCAAATAGGATATAGGGTAGGGTAGGTTAGGGTAGAGATTGATCGAAATTATCTAATCGAATGAAGTATCCATTCCTTGAAAAATAGTTTGGGAGCTATTGATAGAAAGGTTACCATAACACATAAAAAGACAAACATAATACATTAAAGTCTGTGAAGAAAACTTTACCAACACAGTTTGGTCGAGGTGATATTATTTCAAATGCTGATGTCAGGGGTTCATTTCCAACATAGCTTTCATCCTATTATTTAAAGTGATTGGATTCATATGGTTTTTTGATTATCAAGTGATAGGCCTTAAGTCTTATATTTAGTATCCCATGGACAGTCCGATTATGGATTTTCTTTTATAAATAGTGTTAAACGTCATATTGCGATGTGTATAATAAGGTGATAAAAATAATTTATTATTAGGAGTATTTGGTTGCCTCTGGTTCTCCTACCGCAAAAAGCGAACCACAAAATATTATTCCCGTAAGAGCGATGCCAAGCTACCTACTGGTGGTAGAAAAATTACACAACTAAACTAATAATACGTTAATTAGTTATCAAAAAACCGACTTCAACTCTCATTAAACTACTGTTGAAAAGGATGTACCTTTTCAATTTAAATTTAAGATATATGGTTTTCTCATGAAAAGCATTAGCTTTCTAATCATCAAATCGATTCACCCAGTCAAAGGTTAAGAGGTAACAAATAAATAAACATACAGTCGAATTGAGAACGTCTTTCTTTTCTGAAGCCGGTTGAAAATCTAAGTTATACATGGATAGCTGGAAAATACATGAACATACATGGTACATAAATCTCATGAGTTCGTAAAAACGTCTTGAGATATTACAAGTTTCTAAGCTAGAAATTTCATTAGATTTGTATAACTTTCTAGGTTACTGTCGGACCTTTAGAAAATAATATTTAGTTTGAATATTTGAGTTCTGCAAACGATATTCGGATTCAAATATTCTTTCTTGTTACATGATGCCAGCAGGAAAACCTATTTTAGAAATGGAAAATTTTCAGTATCTAGTTTTTGTATTACTTTCATACTGTTACCAGGGTTGTTAAATATTACGAAAAATAAGCAATAACCTTATACGGACACTACAATTAAATTTATTAGATTTTTTTTTTTTATTTAATAGAAAAACTTACAGATATTACAAGAAATTAACAGAGTAAATTGATAAATTAAGTAAAGCCAAGTACAAGTTTTTACAAATAAAGATTTAGATTATTAAAAAATAAAATTAAACAAAACAACAGCGCGTACATAAAAAAGCTCTAATAGCATCAGTCTTAGATCCAAATTTTTTATTTGTGTCAATTAAGTCATATGATTCAGGAGAAATTACCATTACGCATAAGTAAACTAAAAATACACAGTAAAAGCCACAGAGAACCCTACTCTAGACACGGAATACATTATAGTATCTACGGTACAGAAGGTTCACTCAGCAATAGCGTCTCTAGCGCTGACACAAAAAGTGCAATTCGGTTCGCCATAGTCTCCGCAAACAAAACGCAACAAACGGAAAGTTGTCTCTTTCTATCGCGTAACCTTGTCTCATTCTACGTTCTAAGGTTGTCTCGCAATCGGGCGCACGCAGCGCGTAAAATGGCCGTACAGAACTAACGTGAGCTAAGTAGCCGGCGCGCGGCGGCCGTCTGAAATTAGTACGTCGAGACGGTTATCTATAGTTTCTACGATCATGTGATAAGTGGACCTGGCCTGCTCTAGAGGGCTCATTCAAATGATCTCAAAAATTGAGGAGTCTAAAACAGGGTTACGAGGAATAAGGAATGAAAAATCAAATATTTTGACGTGAAAAAGATGTCACCGATAAGATATAACGTGTGTCCACCATAGAGATATCATAAAGATGGCATGAGGATTGTAATAATGATGAGCTTAAATGTAATAGATTTATCAAGATGAAAAGAATAAACGAGGAAATATCAAAGTCGCAAAGGTAGAATCCCTGCGCGCCTTCAAATGGAAATAGTAAAATATTCAATATCGTTTTACCTGATTTCTCGACGAAATTGAAAATATTTCTTGTAAAACAAGATTTGGAGAATTCACGTAAGATTAATGTGAAACCATTGTAGTAATCGTAGTCAATAACGGTAAAGTTATTTAAGAAGATTTCACAATAATGCATACACAAAAGTAATTAGGTATTTATAATACCTATACAAATATGTTTATCGTAATGGTGTAAAACATAGATACCTAGATTAGAGTAGCGGTGTTGAGTTTTTAGATTAGTTAATCAATAGAGTGTGATACAGTTTTAGTCTGAAAGTCTAAAACACATACTTACATAATATACAAACTTTAGTGTGGTAATCTAAAATTGTGGTCTAACCCTCAAACGCAAAATATTTCCGTCTTTTCTTCATAAACCAAAATTATTTTTTATGTCAGACAATCGTGGAGTGAGAAAATTGGATGCCGAAAATAAAATGCCATTTGGTAAAATATTCTCATCATAACTTATAATTTAAAGTTGGCAGCCTAATTTTTCGCCGCTGACTTAGCAAAGACGGCTGGCGACTACGTACCTACTGTTTTCGTGCCTCCCAATATTTTTCATGCAAATTGAACTTTAGGGATTCCTAGTGGTAGTATTACGTTTCTTTTTCCTTCCGCTAAAACTTCACTCACGGTAACATTTTAAGAAGAACATTTTTTTAGAATATTGTACCCATTTTTGTGAGACCACAATATCAAGAAAATCAAGCAAATGGGTTGAAGATATCTGCTTCAAAATTGAGTACCAAGATTCCACCCGAACATAATAAATACCTACACACGTAATTTACAAAACTTGTAATAACAAAGCGATCCAAAGATAAAGGACCATACTTTTATGCATAACGCCCACCCTCGTAGAAAAGGCAGCTTTATTATAGTCGCACTGACAAATCCTTTATGAAATGACACCTTTAAAAATGTAAATGAATCCCCGCCCAAACGAGCAAGTTATTTAAAGGATATAATTCAATTTACTTAATGGAATAAACCGCGAAAATTTTACCACCGAGCAGTATTTAATTAAAATAAGGGTCCATGACATTTTTACAGGCAATTTGACGTCACCTTACGTTTTATTGCGGAGAAGAAAAACAAGTTTTTTCACGAATACTAAGATCGTTTGCCCACTGCAGCCGTTACAGAGATGCCACAGAGAACGACTAGTTACCGCCAAATTAGTGATCATACTATAGACCACGTGGCAAAGTGTCGTCAGTTTACCGGTGCCAAAGGTGATCGTTTTGACACCGACAGCCTCAGTAGTAAGCCGAAAGCAGTATTGTCTATAGACCGCGGTTCCCGCCACAGATCACTACCTTGTCAATAGCCTACACGCAGCTTTCCATGGAGACAACGGTTTTCGCCATATTGTGGCGTGTTAGTGGGAATTGCGTTTCACAGACGGCTCTACTATTTTCTTTTATGAAGATAAGGTTTGCGTAAAATGTTCTGATGACCATATCCTCAGGTTCCTTATTGGTGCAATAGGCGTATTTGGCTGTCGCGGCCGGAGCGTCTATCGAGAGCTCGTGGAGAGCTACTAACGAGATAAGTGAGTGAGTGATAGTATCACTCACTCACTTATCTCGTTAGTACTTTCGTACCTAATTCTTCTAACTCGTTAGTACAGGTTTTTGTACAAATTTCGAGTCAACTCGCATCGCACAAACAAATCGAATTCCTCCATACATTTACAGTCAGCGCCCTCTATTGACATTGAGGGAGTCGACTCGAAATTCGTAAAAAAACCTGTACTAACCCTACAGAACTGCGATTCCCTCTAGTTCTACTAAGGTCCGTAATTCCGCACTGAGGTCTTTGAACAAGAGAAGACACTTTGTTATAGTGTTTCCCACACTAGAATATCTCGGTAGGTCTGAGAGTAAGTCGTAAGCTATTTTTCATACTAAGTGAAATTGGCATATGACAAAACAACGTTTGCCGGGTCAGCTAGTCTTTTTTTAATATATTAAATTCTTGTATTAATTTTTGTTACAAAACTGCTCCGAAACGTCGCGACCGATTGTAGTAAATTGTACTGTGTATAGGTATTAGTCTGAGAGTAGGTCGTAGCTTTTATATATTATATCCCTAAACGGCAAAATAATGTTTGCCGGGTCAGCTAGTAATTATGTAAATTTAGAATACATGTCAAAATTAAGTAAGTCTATCCCTCGATGTTTCCATAATTTAAACTTAACCTATTTACCGCTGATGTAGCAAACATTCTGGTTGGTATATATTACGTAATAAGATTTCGTGATTCGTAATAGAATTTCACGATAATGGCACCTACTATAAAATTACACTTCCAGAAACGTTAATCGAGTCAAAGTGGAATGAGCAGGTAATATTATTTAGCGACTATAATTTACCTAATGGAATAAAACCACGACAATTTCCAACGAGAGATATTTAATTAAGACGGGGCGGCCTGCGACACTTTTTGCAGCTACGGGAATTTTGAAATTGTTGGTTTTAATATTTTCTTGCGTAGCTCATCAATAATAATGATTTAATAAAGAAAATGCTTGGTAAATTTATAGCACTTCAAGCGGCTTTTACCCATATGTTTTTGAATAAACGTAATAGAGACACTACGACCTTATTTTAGCTATAATATACTATTTGACTAAAAAGAGCGATTTATTATTGCGAATTTCATGTTCACCAAACATCATTATCTACAACAACAAGCTTATTCATACACGTTCCATGCAATAATGGGAAGAGAATTTTATAGTTAGTAGAGTCTTGACATAATAATTTATATTACCTGATATCAAAATGCAAGAAGTGGTTTGAATTTATAAAATCACAATGTCTGGAACTTGGAGAAAACAGTAAAAATATATTATACTCCACAAAACTATCATCGGATGTTGTTTTAAATATAAGGATTATTATATCAATAAAGCTATAAAGACACAGGCGCGATGACTTACTGAAATCAAACTGTATAAAAGCTTGAATAACGCCGCACATCCCTCAGACGGAATGTGCCGAACTATTTCTATTCACGTTTTTGTACCGATGTTGCGATAAATATCTTTAGCTCAAAGGAAACCCTCGTTTATGAACAACCCCCATACATTATCTGGGTGGCTTAGTTATTGGTTATTTTCTTCTAAGGAGGGTACTTTTATAATAATGTAGATGTTAGGGTGATTGAGTAGTCTGTTTATCTGTTCTAGGGATAATAACGGCTGAAATAATAACTACCTTGTTGATCTTGCAGTAAGCGTGTTTTGATCACAAAGCGCTGATTTCTATTGTCTCGGAAATCAAATAAAAATAAATGATTAAAACATGTTTTTCATTGCCCTTATCGTTCTTTCGTTTCAGCCGACGGACGTCCACCGCTGTACAAAGGTCTCCTGCAATGATTTCCAATCACTTTCCAACATACATGGTCCCTACTTTGCTAGAAGCAATTTTCGTATAAAAATCTGAGAGAAGGTTAGAAATCTCAAATTAGTAGAATTCTCCAGTTAGAGTTTCACTATTGCGCCTCGTAGGGTGCGTGGTATATGTTTTAGAGCTATAACCGGCAAAACCGCAAGAAATAAGAATTATCTAAAAATCTATAATGATAGTGTTAAAACTATGCACCGTTTTAGCCGATTAGTAGATGGATGTACTCCATCCCAGGTATGTGCTTGAGCCTCCATCCCAGAGCTCTTATACAAAAACGCCACTGAAATTAAGCGACTATCAGCGACTCCCTTTATACCGTCATACACTAAATGGGGTGTCAGCATAATAGTTAATGTACCTTTTCTGAAACTTTAGTTTATACTCGTACCTCGGATTTCTGGGTCTTAACTCCTAAGTGACCCAAATTATAATCCGAATCCCACCCTTATGCCCACTGACACCGGTTTAGTCTCATGCAAATGACTACCTAACTAGCGAAAATCCCTGCTGATAAATAGTGTTATTTGTCATATAGAGAAGACCTCAAATCCCGGGAAAGCTTACTTTCCCGGACTTAAGTCAAATCCCCTGGGCGCTACCTTCTCGCCAGAAAACGTGAAATAAACAGTTTCAACGTTTGTATTATATAGAACGTATAGCTCAAAGAGTTTGAAATTCTCTACGTCATTTTAAAGTAACCTGGTTTCAAATAACTTATGCAAATCAAATAAAATGTTATACGATAAACAGAAGTTATGCTTTTTATCAATTACTTTATGTATTTTCCTTCAAAGGACACACATTTTTAAGAGCATTTTTTATGTTACAATATAATATCGTTATTGCCTTTGCGTTTATGCTTCCTGAACAAACTGGTCACTTGGGAAGTACTCGTAGGTAGCGGGTTTTTTCACAAAAATGTATTTTTTGAGGCTTACAGAGTACGTAAAGTTCGCTAAGAACTGTTATACAACTAGTATAACAGTTCGTAAAGAACCTTTACATGTTCTTACAAGCTTTGCCAGAAGCTTTGTCCATGTAGAAATTATTTGAACCGCGTTGAGCACGTTTCTTCAGTAATAAATATATAATAATAGTATAATTTTGTGAAAATCCTGGGAAGTTTATCACCATTCGCAGCATTATAAGTCTAGTAGTTATGGTAAGAATGAGTAATGAACCTCCAAATATAGAAATAGTCACACAAACTTTCACGTAAAATAATATCATTACGATAAGGTATAAAATATAGCGAAAATATAAAGCTACGATAAAAGAGTAGAATTTCTGTGATGTCTGGGATAGATCATAACGTAAAAGGTAGAAACTACTTTTGGCATAAATTTGCAAAGTAAAATGAATAAAGGTTATGAATAAAACATAGATTCCGTTGGTTGATGAATTCATTGCTGGTCTATTGTTTGAAAACTAGTAGATATAACTTCGATTCTACAGTTTTTGTTAAGAAAAGTTTGTCATAATAATATTTTCTAAATTAATTGATAGCAGTTAGTTTTCTTCGTTACGTTTATTTTGTTTCGTGACGTGTTAAAAAGTAACAAATAGAGCATACGAGACTATAATTTTGAATTTATTTTAAAACTAGTTCAATACACGTTTTCAATGTTTGTGCCATTACCCCAAAATATTATTCCTCATTTTAATATCAAGTTCGAGGCTTCACAACCTTGATAAGAAGTCTCATGAAGCTTTCTTTCTTCGCTATCATTAACAAACAATATGAACTTGGTTTCTACCACAAATCTGTTTTTTTTTAATTGTAAGATATACTTTGGTACCAATTGGTATCAAAAAGTTGACGTAGATAATCACTAAGCAATATTGACTAAGCACGAATCCGTAATAATCTACTTTATTTTTGAAGTTGTTTCAAAGATGTCATTCTATTCACGTTATGTTTTAGCAAAGCACTAAACTTTTCAACTATATTTGGAGAAACATAATAAGTAAGTCCCTATAAAAACTAAAAACTACTTATGTATTTTTGAAATGATAGAATTAGCATCACTTTGCGTCAAAATATCAAAGTAAAGCAGCGAAGCACTAACAAAGTATACAAATTGTATTGTAAATTAGGAGCGTGATTAATGTTTACTCTACACTGGTTTAATATTTACACTACCTACCTAGTGTTACCTGTAGAGTATAGATAATTAGATGCCTATTGGTGTAAGCGATATAATACGATGTTTTTAACGACTTAGCATAAAGATAACAACTGTTTTACGGGTGATTTTCCTGAGTTGAACACCTAAAGCCCCTTCTAGCTAATCCCGAGCATCTAAAAATTGCCTTTAGCTCATTGTCTACTCTATTGTATTGTTCATTTTCTATTTTATATAGAATTATTCGAAAGAGACTGATGTATACTATAGTAGTGTTATTATCTCGCTGCAGACTTGGACATAAATCATTCGAGTGTTTCGCTTTTGTTGTTCACTAAAATACAAAAGCAGCAGTGAAGCTCAGCAGTGAAATACAAAAGCGAAACACTCGGATGATTCATGACAGAGTCTGCAGCGAGATAATAACATTACTATACGGCTTTAATAAACAGAGTATTTTAGTAGTTTCAATATTTAAAAGCTGGTATAGTAGTTCCATTAGTAATAAGTTATTCGAGCGCGCAAGGAGACTTAACAATAATAATTAATCATTTAAAAAAAAACTGGTAGTAACGTCATTTGAACTTCTATCTTACAAAAAATCAAGAAAGTTCTATTTTAAATCAAAGGACAATAAAAATAAAATACATAAGATAGTATACCTAAAATAATAGTGTAAGACGCTGCAACTTATTATACTTATGTCCTTCTTCTGTTGTATTAGTTCCAGGTTAGTTGGGTAAATGAAAAAATGTTGGACCTTAGACTTGGGTCAAGTTCAATGTAAGTTATATCTCTTATTACAAATTGCTGGTTCATAGAACGGATTCATAATCATAATCCCCATATTTTATTTACGCAGTACATAAAACGGATCCATTAGGGGCGCAAGAGTCACGCTGAGTCAGCGGTTGTGCAGCCACAAAGACCTCTAATATTTGCGATCATTCATCTTATGTCACTTTGCTAAGACAGATTGCTGTGAATTTAGAATAAACAAATAAGCATAGAAACTTTTAAGTCGAACAGTTTCATTTTACAGCTGATAAACATAAAATTATGAATATTATAACGTTGTGGGTAGCCATAAACCCGACATATTTATTTTATAAGATTGCAATTCTTAGGTTCATTCAGATTAGGTTAGGTTCAGGTTAGGTTAATTCAGGGATAACCAAACAAACAACATAGCATAGAAATTTTTAAGTTGAACAGTTTTTAATTTACAGCTGATAAACATAAATATTATAGCGTTGTGAGTAGCCATAAACCCGACATATTTATTTTATAAGAACGCAATACTTAGGTTCATTCAGGTTAGGTTAGGTTCAGGTCAGGTTAATACAGGGATAAGCAGATACCAACATCTGTTGTTTTGGGTGGTAACAGATTAGAGCTTTAAAAGCGTAGCGGAACCTAAAAACGCTTAAATACAGAAATAGGTCAACACTGTCAATGAATCCGACTGCTTAGGCCCAAGTTATTATTTCCATATTTCTATTATTGATATATTTATATCATTGGTGACTAAAAATTATTAAAAGAGTTCGTAAGTATGCTATATTGACATATATATCATAATTATATATATATAATTCTTTATCAGAAAACTTCGATAAAAATTAAATAATGAAGAAGTAAATTCAATTAATTTAAGATTTAGAATGTCAAGTTTTCAGACATTCATGGTCCAACTAGTGGTTCTTAGTAAGCACCTACTCAGCAAAAAATCGTGTAAAAACAACAAGACAGCAATTCTGATATAGAATGGTTTCCACTCAAGGTTTGCTTCCCATATTATCTTACGCTTATTTACAATTGAATTTTCCTTTCAGTTTTACTTACATAGAGCCTTCAGTAATAAATAAAGCTTATTGTGCTACTTATATCTTGAATAAATAAAACATCACCTACCTAATCGCGTAGATACACATCACATACAGTTGACGCAACTCAGTCAAAGTTTTGTTCAGAGTTCATGTCATATTTGTTGACCGTTTGAGGGTTAACGAAGGAATCAATCAGTTATTTTGACGTGACAGTTGGGGCCGCGGCGCACAACACGGGTTAGCTGGCACGTTAGCAGTCTAAACTGCGGGACTGTAAGAGTGCGAGAGGCACGGGAGTGGTACGCATGCGTGAGCCGTCTAACTCCTTTAGCAATGTTCGCCTACGAACATTGATACAGGAATAACAGGATCACATTGATGCTTGCATGACTTAAATGGCTGCTAAAATTATACTATTTCGTATTATATCGAGTTTATTAATTTCAAATTAATTAAATCTTTATATAATACGAAAACTTAAAAGCACTTGTTTCACTAATAAATACAGGGCTGGGCAAATTACATGCCTTGCTTAAATTAAAATACAAATTACAAAATACTAACTCGCAAGTATTTAAATTACCAAATACAAAATGTACGTAAGTAGGTAATGTATTTGCAATATAAAATACAAAATGCAGCTTATTTTTACTTGAAATACAAATTACTACAAACAACATACAAACTACTTTTGAACTCATTGGGTTTTTATGAATAAAGTCGATATTTATGTCAAAATATTGTTTTTTTTTTCGTAATACCAAACTCTGATATTGATATTTTTAATAATATCCATATTTAGGTAAATATCAACAGTCCTAACGTACAATATCAGGTGTTGAGTTCTGTATTGCCTACTCTTAAGGTCAACACATTTAGCGGTCACCATTTTACTTAAATATATTTATTTTAAAATATTGTATTTTGAATCCATTAGTATTTGAAACACAAATACAAAACACGTTTTTGTATTTCATTTACATCTAACCCTGAATAAATAACTAAATAGTTCCCAAACATTTTATCAATGAAGTACCAAACTTTGGAATTAATCATTCATCTACAAAATTAGTTCATTAAGTTTTGAACTAGGTATCTCTTACTTATTAGGTAAGGTTCTGGTATTTATACACTGAATACCTTAATATTTCTTGTTTATAGTCAGGATAATAAACTTGCTAAATTGACTATATTTTCTTTAAATTTAAAGCAGTTATTAGTTCAAGAGATATTGCAATCTTTCGTTTCTATATATCAACACCCACGACCGCAAATTTTTCTCCTATCCGACTACAAACCATAAGTACAAACTAAATTGCTGAACCGCATACGAAAGCAACTGGTTTATAATAAAAGAACTAAATTCGACCATCTGCAGTATTTGTAAATTAAGGCAATACTATAAATAAGGCACTGGGTTAAACGAATATTCCAGTTAGTAATCATTGTATTCCCAAAAAGATAAAAAATGTATTTTAGATATTTTTTTACTTTGTATTCGTTGGATTTTATAGTAAAATTTTTATGAAAATCTAAACTAGGCTGATTGTACTGATTGTTGCTAAATTATACCAGCAGGTATGAATTTTTTGGTAGATTGTTCGTCAGATTATATACCAAGAGAACAAATTCTTATGCCATCTCCTGTCTGTCCGTCTTTCACTCGCACTTGATTATTTTAGTAATTATCGACATGAAAATTGCAATACCTAAAATAACTTCACATACAAAATTACCCACTCTAGCGATCTCTAGCTCTCTAGCTCTATCGATCACAGATCTTCCCTTTTTCCAAAATTTCCACAACTTTATATGATTTCCAAAATTGGCGTTTGTAATTATATAAGTGCAAGTTCCGCTACAGACAAACCAATTTGAAAAATTAAAGCGTCTTAAAATGGCCTTAATTATGGAGATTTTAATTTGAGTATTTCCACTTGAATAGTACTGCATCTGGAAGTTCTTCAAGAAGAGTTTTGACAGCAAATAATTTTATTGCTGAACTTTGAGCAAGTTAAATTTTCTCATACGTATGTCTACAATTCAAAAAGTTTACTTAGGTACACGTTAAGTTAATTTAAAGTAATTGATCTAAATAGGCTTTCTAAATTTTAAAGCTCTCAATTTTCGTCGCTTTTACGTCGGGTAATTCTTTTTACGCCCGTAAATGTGCCAAAGTGCTCAAATTTCCGCTACTCCGGATGAATGTTTTTGCCGCTGTATAACTTTTTTTGTACTTAATTACTGAAGTACGTTTCAGTTTCGAATCGGAATTCGATGCAGTAGGATATACGAGAAATTTGTATGTATAGTTTTGAATGAGTTTTATAGTGAATTTTTGGGGATAACCCTCTTCTCTGATTAATTCCCTTTTTGGAGGCGAGCTTTAAAAACTTTGCCTGGTAGGTAGGTGTATTAAATTGCGTTATGAAAAGGGCTTTATAAAACACTCTTTGCTTGCATTCAGGCAAAAAAAGTTAGTAAATGTGTACGTTTATATATTTATTTGGGAAGGTATATTTATTTTATTATTTTTGTAATTTGTATGTACTTGAATGTATGTATAAGCATTATAGTTTTGCACCCTGCAGCCATGGTTCTTCCGTATTTTCCTAATCTGGAACTTGCCGGGCAGAGATCGCTACTTTGCGATAAGGCCGACTTTTGTTCTACTTACTTTCTATTCCTTATACATATATAGTGTTAAGTTTTGTGGTGTAAAAATAAAGCGCTATGTAGATAATACATTTAATTATTTTCAACGAATTAATTTCAGATTTATTCAGTACCAAGAGACGTCCAAACTTCGCGGATGAAACATTTCTCATTAACGTTTCTAATGAACGCTCTTCTGCTATCCGTTTTCGCTCTACGTTAAATCCAAATCTCTTCCAAGAAAGAATATAAGTATTTCCCAGGCGAGCACGTTCCAACCTAGACCTCAAAATAGTTTTTCATCAGTCAGACAAGACTATGAAAAATAGGAAAAAGGTGCACTTAGGTTTCTGACGACCTCTCTGGCGCAGTGGTTCGCGCTCGGATCCGAGTAGGAGGTCGTGAGTTCGATTCCTGCCAAGGGCCATTTTAGAAATTTATAAATTGGCTCAGTCTTTTCTGGTTGGAGGCTTCGGCCGGAGCTAGTTACCACCCTACCAACAAAGACTCACCGCCAAGCAACTTAACGTTCCGACGCGATGCTATGAAGAAAACGTTAGAATATTCGAATACGAATTGCTTATCCCTTCCAATTAAGGGCGATTAGGTGAGATCGCAGTTAAGTACTTATAAAAGTTAAAAAAATGTACTTGGAAACACTCAATATTATTATAATTATGTATGAGATCTTTATTTATGGGACTTTAGGTAATGGGGTGTGGTGTTCTAAAGAAATTATATCAGATAATAACCATCATACATGTAAAACTAGACGAATGTACTAGTATTATTAGTGACATGAGTACAAATTGTTGAAAAGATTTCGATTCGAATCTACATTCGTACAATCTATAAGTGGGGAGTACTCGAAAACGAATAACGACTTCGAATTCTTAGCATTATTGTTTGTAATGGCCCTGAGCTCCGCTGAACACAAACTACTCCTTTAGCAACATGGTATGAGGAATAAAGAGCGTGTCCGTGAAAAATGTTAGAAAAATGGCTGCTCATAGCGAGTATTTTAATGCCCCTTAAGGCGATGAATAGTAAAAATATTTCAGTGAAAGCGCGTCACGTAGGGGGCGACCCCCCGGGGGGTTCGGGAAATGCCAACGCGTGCCTACAACGATATGAAATGCTTACCACGTTGATGTTAGAACGTTTGATAGTGGCTTCTGAAGTCAGCTATTGTCTTTAGGGTCAAGCAAAGCGTAAAAAAGGTGCCAGCAGATCTCTCAGCGTCTCTAGGAGACGTCACAGATCCGAATTAGTCGCTATTTTAGTGCTGTCACAGATTTAATTTGGACAATTCACTCCTCTGTCGCTTAGGAATTGTACACAATTCCTGTTTTTCACAGACTTCCGGTGACATATTATACAGGCATACAGACATACCATATCGCTCACGGCTTGTAAGTTGTTTACATTAAAAGAAAAAAAAATCAACGACTTTTTTAACTCGATATTTTGAGAAATATCAAATGTTTCAATATTTAACGGAGATACTCTAATTGTTACTACTGTAACGTAACATCGGCAACGGCGCTAACATGATAACATGATTTTTTATTTTTTTTGCATGAAATAATTGAATACTGAATTTTGAAAAGTCATAGAACAAAAGTTAGTTTTAATGGAAACAACTACAGACCGAAAGCGATTTGGTATTTTTATAGAGAAGATTTCAATTAGACAACAAAGGTCGTCATATCTAGTGAGAGTGTATCATCATGATATCTCCCGTTACGAAATACATTCGAGGCGTGCTATTTTAACCGATCCACCACCACCTCATATTCAAAGCTAGTGGTTGAATTCGTGAATTTGATTATTTGATATTGAGATGGGAGCCATGGTGAAAGGGGTGCCGTTCATTTTGATCATCAGACTATTTTGATATTACACTGTCTGACCAAATTCTGTTCATCTGTTTCTGTAGCAATCCATAGAAATATTTATAGATTTATAAAGATCGCAACAACAAGAAGTTAAAATATGAAATAAAATAAATAATAAATTTTATATACTCACAAATCCGTGGGCTGAAAGTGGAATCATACAATGGGGGTTGGTACAAGTTGCTGGATTTTCAACTTGAATTTCGATTCGGTTAAGCCATACAATCTATAAGAGGGGAGAAACCGAAAACGTACTTAAAAAGTTTTCGAATTCTTTGTACTTTTGTATCATGTACTAGCCCTGACATAGTCATAGAAGTTACTGAATAAGGCGAAAAACATTTTCTTGTAAAAATTACAACATGAATCATAACTAGCTTACAACATCGTGCATATTTTGAAAACTCTGTGGCAAATAATTTAAAAGCGAATTTCGAGTTAGGCGGGAAATATTGCACGACTCAGACTCGAAATTGGCCAGTAACCTATTTCTAAATTAAATTTAATGAAATTGATATAATGTTAAGATTCATTGGAGAATGTGTAAAATAAAATTGTGTAAACCTAGCTTTGCATATAATGTAACACAATTGCTTTCACTAAAATTCAGAACAAAGTAGGCCAAACACGAGCGTACATATTACGTGTAAGGGACCATATCCGTACAGTCTTTGCGTAAAACTTTTCTTGTTGGTTTTATTAAAAAAATTGGGGCAGAGGAACTTAGCATAAGCTCAAAATATCCTGTTTCCTTGGACCCGGTAGGATTTCATGAAAATTTTATATTAGCTTTTAACCGTAATGCCTTGTCTTGTTCATGCTACAGCGTTGAGAAGATGGGATTTAAAAAATAAGGAGATTTTCGCGCACTTGCAAAAAATCAGCAAAGAATATAAGCTGCGAGTAAGGAAGGTATTTTTATCGTTGTAAATATCACATTATATGAAAAGTGTCGACTATTAACGAATAGCGAGCAATGTGTGAAATAATTTGTAGAGAAGGTTTGTATTTTACTACACCAGTTAAACTATTATTAATATTATAAAACAGTAGCTGAAGTAATCTTTATCTTTCGTAGGTGTCATTGTCCCTACATATTTACATTTTTAAATTATCTTATATCATTAAAAGAGGAATTTTTGCAAAAATATATAATTTGAATCTCAGACGATCTCTCCAACGATTTTCATGAATATTTCATACAGTGGGAAAAAATGAATCCTAGCTAGTAGGATTCATTTTTAGAACATGTCGTTTTTACCAAAAAAAAAATCACCCAGATATGTGCGTCGTCGATCAACCTTCGAAATTACAAACACCCGATTAGGTATCCAATATTAGGCTTAAATATTTTTTTGTTCCACAAGAAAGCGAATAATAGGAAAGAAAGTGACTCAAGCCAAAGCGAGAATGAACATGATTAATTTTCATTGTTTTTAGATCAATTAATTGAAATAAAAGTTTATTAATTGAAAAAATAAGCTACACTAAATTATTCAATAATTAATTTACTTATACCAACATTTCCTCCAATATTAAACTTCATATTTGTTATCACAACTCTCAAATCAAACATACTGCCAAATAAATTAAGAAATACTATTTCCTCCCGGATGAAAATTTATCAGAGAATTGTTAAAATACTCTAGTAAATAATAAAAAATCAGCTAGCTGTAAGCCAAGAGAAAAGCCGTCAGCTGATAAGTTTCAGTAGGTAATAGATGATGTTGCGTTACACCTTTCAAGGTACCAGCTGACAAACTTTCCACTGAGATACAGCCAGCTGACATTAATTTTCATTCATAGTAGCATATAAACGATCACCAGGTAAATTTTTAGCTGAGAGGAAATCATTGAAAAAAAAATTTTTTTTTTCATGTTCAAGGAGCCAGCTGACGTATAATCCACCATGTTATGGTCAGCTGACTATTTTTTTCTTTCAAAATACTACATAAACTATACTCTGATAAATTTTCAAATGAGAGGAAATGACTGAAAAAAAATTTTTTTTCTGCATGCGTGGGAGGCTGCCACGGCCCATCCCACCAACGGAGTCGCAGCTGACGGTCACGAGTATTCATAGCATAAGTCCCTTAAGCAATTTACGAAGTTTCGCTCGAGAGGAAATAATTGACCGAAAATGTACCTGGCTCCCGGACTAATAGGACTATACAAAGGTGGATGCATCAACCACTTATAAACCATCAGTCATTATAACTCATCTCGTCTACAGATTTTGATTTCACATTTCACTTATTATCAGCTTTCATGCACAATAATATATTATTCTTAATTATGTAATTATTATAATAATTATGTATAATTAGGGTGTTGCTGTTTTTGCATGCAGCAGTGGCAGAAATTTCATAAAAAATCAGATGAACCGTTTGCTCGTGATACCCGTTTTCGAAATTGTTTCGAATTTTAAAATTGTTTCATCGATGAAACAATTTTAGTTAAAGAAATATTTTATAAACTAAACTACTTTATTTCATTGCCATCAGTTTGGTCACGGACGGCGCGAAGTGCGGACGTGTGCACATTTTTGAGCGAAGCGATAATTATTATTTACTTTATAATTATGCGAGTGTGATCTATCGTATTCGTAAACTGAAATAAATAATGTAATAAGTACCTATCATGGAAGAAAAAGTAATCATCAACGAGTTATTGACGTTTCTTCAAAATAAAATCGATGTCATCGACGAGCTGAGTCTGGTGCAAATATGTACGACGAACTTCACTGCGGAGGAGATTGAAGCCGGGAAGTTGGAATTGTTTAACTCCTTAGTGACCGAAGGAGTCAAGCATATTCAAAGAAAAGGCGAAGACAAAAGTAAGAAAAATATACGAGATATTATTAAAGCTTTCAAGGAGACGGAACCATTAAGACAACCTACTTTTGTAGCGAAAAATTTAAATCGTCTACCTCCGGTCTCTTTTGACCATGTCGACGTGTCTCGCCTGCTAAAAGACATTGTTATCCTAAAAAACGAGTTACAATCTCTTCGTAGTGAGGCAGTATCAAAATCAGAGATGAGTGCATGGCAGACAAAAATTTGTTCGGATATTTCTAGCCTTAAAAGTGTTAACGGCAACCGTGAATGTAAACCACAACATCTTGACTATACGAGCGAAATTTCAATGACGGCAAGTAAGAGGTCTAAGCAACGTGCAAATAACGAAGCGCAATCGTCGACGCGCGAAAGAACTAGCTCGGTCGAAACAATCGTGGATGCAGCGCCCGCGTCGCGGTCGTATCGCGACATCGCGTCAAGCGAAGGCCCGGCCGTACCTACAGTACACACGCCTGCATATCGTGATATCCTAAAGAAGACGCAACCGCAGGCAACCTTGAGCCGTACTGCGCTTAGTCAGAAGGTTGAAAATCCACTGCGAGATGATTCCGAATTTACAACCGTGCAGAGAAAACGGCGTGCGCCCCGAAGTAATTTGTGTGGTACGGCTCAAGGCGCATGCACCATTACAGTGGCAGACATACCGACATACGTCTACGTTTCGAGACTGGCAAAATCGACAACTGCACAGGATATGCAGACTTACATACGGAATATGGATCAGGAATGTACGGACGTTCAAATTTTAAATCAAAAATACGAAACTTCGTTTAATTCATTTAAAATAACAGTGCCCCGTAGTAAGTTGGATCACTTTCTAAAAAACGATTTTTGGCCCGAAGGTATAAAATATCGAGTTTTTCGGGAGCGTAAGACCGCTTTACACAACAAATAATATGGGTAGTACAACCATATCTTTCGCTACTTTTAACTGCCGGTCTATTAAAAGATCGGCCGAACAAATAAGGCAACTCTCTGAGAAGGTCGATATTTTGGCCCTTCAGGAAACTTGGCTTCTTCCACATGATTTAGGTTTTGTGAACGAAATTAGTGAGTACTTTAGTTGTTTCGCGAAGTCCTCGGTAGATACCTCGACGGCGCGGGTACGAAACGGACGACCGTTTGGAGGACTCGCGTTGATGTGGCGTAAGTCTTTGTTTCCCAACGTGTCAATCATAGACTGCACTAGCGATAGATTGGCGGCCGTGCAAATTGATTTGGGCGGACGGTATATCCTTGTGCTGAGTGCCTATTTACCATATGACGATGGAAGCGAAGAAAGCTTAACGAAGTTTATAAGCTGTTTGGGCGACATCGAAGCCATCATAAGTGATACGGATGTCGAGGCTATCTATGTTTTGGGAGACTTCAACGCTCATTGCGGAACGAGATTCGGAAAAGAACTTTCGGATTTTTGTGCGGACCACTCATTGCTGTGCATCGATAAAGAAATATTAGGCCCAGACACGTTTACGCACGTCAATGATGGTAGTGGAGGAAGACGCTGGCTGGACCACTGCGTGGTTACGGCTGCAGCGCGGGCGACTGTGCTCTCTGCGAATGTGGATCTCGGCATTTATTGGTCGGATCACTATCCTCTTATCATATCGTGCAGAATGGATATAATACCGAGAAAAGTTTCGGAACTCAGTGAGGACAAGTCGCTGTTCCATGTTCGCTGGGGGCACAGAACCGATTCCGAAATTGACAATTACAGAAAGTACTGTATGGAAGCATCTCGGGACATATCGCTACGTGACCGTTCCAAAAATTGTGTAATCTGTGATATTAATAATTTTAAATTATGTGAAGCCCATGTATGTTTATTGGATGATTATTACAAGAATATTATTGTAACGTTGCAAAAGGCTGCAAAAATAAGTGCTTGTCGCGATGTACGGAGTAAGCGTAAAAAGGTGCTGGGATGGAATCACCACGTTCGTGAATGCCATCAAAGAGCTAGAGACCACTTTAAGTCTTGGCTGTGGCATGGAAAACCGGTCTCTGGTGAGATTTACGCCAGTATGACAGAGAGTCGCAGAGTTTTTAAGAGTAAGTTGAAGTGGTGCCAGAACAACGAGGATCAGATACGAATGGACATACTGGCCGCGCATCAGGCCGATAAAAACTTTTCTAAATTCTGGAAGGCTACAAAACGTCTTGAATATAAGGCTAAGTTACCTGCGAGTGTCGAAGGGATGCATGATCCACACTCAATTGCAAATCTGTTCTCGCATCACTTCAAAGTGGAGCCACTGCCGGCTAAGATTGAACGGTGTGTTTCGATGCCTCGGGTAGTTAACAACACCGTAAAAGATAAACCCATAATTACACCAGATTTTGTTGCAAAAGTTGTGTGGAAAATGAAAAGGGGCAAATCTCCTGGTTTTGATGGTTTGAGCTTAGAACACATTTTATATGCAGGTACCGAAATTTTCCGTATTTTGGCCGAATTGTTTACGTTTTGTATTAATACGAGTTACTTGCCGAAAGACCTTATGAGAACTGTGGTGGTTCCAATCCCGAAAAGTAAAACCGGTGATCTTTCCAGTCTTAAAAATTATCGACCAATCTCATTAGGGACTGTTATCGGTAAAATTCTGGAAAGCGTATTGCATCCCGGCATAAGCGAAAACATAAAGGTAGACGACGCGCAGTTTGGTTTTCGTACCGGACTCTCAACAGATTCTGCAGTCTTTAGTCTCAAATCGACTGTTAACTATTATAAAAACAGAAACACATCTGTTTATGCCTGTTTTCTAGATCTTAGCCGTGCCTTTGATTTAGTTAACTATCAGCGACTATGGCAAAAATTAATAGCTTCAAACGTACCCCTGGAGACTGTAGATCTGTTGAGATACTGGTACGAGAACCAAACGAACTTTGTGAAATGGGGCGACGCAGCCTCTAATGAATACATATTAGAGTGTGGCGTACGTCAAGGTGGGTTGACCTCTCCGGACCTCTTTAGCGTTTACGTGAACGATCTGATCGAGGAACTCAGAAGTACGAAGATCGGCTGTCACATTGGATCAACGTGCGTGAATAATCTCAGTTATGCAGACGACATGGTGCTTCTGAGTCCCTCGATCAGTGGACTTAGAAAGTTACTAGCTATCTGCGAACGTTATGCTAGGGACCACGGCCTCAAGTATAACGCCAAAAAGACGCAAATGATGATATTCCGTTCGGGCAGAGGCCCGGAGAGGATCCCTATGATATTCTTAGATGGTATTCCTATTGAAAGGGTCACTCAATTCAGGTACTTGGGGCACATCCTGACTGAGGAATTACGCGATGATCTGGATGTAGAACGAGAACGAAGGGCTCTGGCTGTCCGATGCAACATGCTCGCTCGCCGATTTGCGCGGTGCAGTCCCGAAGCGAAGCTGACACTGTTTAGGGCATATTGTCAATGCTTTTACACTTGTCAGCTTTGGGTCAACTGCACAAAAAGTGCACGAAGCAGCATCAGAGTGCAGTATAATAATGCATTCCGCATTCTGATGCGATTGCCTAAATACTGTAGTGCGTCGAGCATGTTTGCTGACGCCAGAGTCCCGGACTACTTTGCGATCATTAGATCTCGAATGGCGGCGTTCTGGTTGCGTATTCGCAACTCGAGCAACGAGATCCTCAAGGTGTGCTCTGAGTATCCTGACAACCCTGTACTGAAGTACTGGCTTGCCGTACATCGCGACAGCAACCGAAAATAGAACAAACCCCGTTGGGGGGCAATTTCTAGTAATTATTTTAGCGTAAGTAATTTACGTTATTATTTTATTTTATTATATTTAGCATATACCTATGTATTGTAGGTTAATTTTATTTCATTTTTCATTTTTGTATTTTTGTATTTTGATGGGTTTTTATCACCTGAAATAAATCATTTATTATTATATTATTATTATTATATTGCCGTCAGTCTCCGGCAAAATGTATGGAGCCGACAGCCAAGGGTACCTCGTGAATTTATCATGTGACATCCTCACGTTTTATCAGTCCCTCAGACGGCCACCCCTGCGGCTTGGGATGTATTTGCCAAGGTAGGATAAAAACATTACCGTAATTCCGTTTGTATTTTAGTAGGCTTCCGACTCATTTTTATTTTAAGTCTTATATTTATTCACTCGCTATTTACCAGCGAATGTAGGTAACAGGATAGTTTTCAGTTTTTAGATCGAAAATAGATCAAGAAAAAGCTTAAAGAGAAATCACAACAACAAAATTAGTTTTGCGGTTCGTTAAAAATTCGAAAAGTGATTCTTAACCCATCCATCACTTATTTGTAGTTGGAACACTCTGTATGCGAAACTGACTCGCGCTTGACCTAATTTCTAGGATATATTTTTCTAAGAATAATAAAACTACACGCCTATAAGGTAACAGTGTTTATTTAACAAGCTTGATTTGAGATATATCTATACATCGCCGATTTGAAAGTTTTTTTAGTCAATTTATTTCATAGAATACCTGACTAAACTAACAACTATAGACAAATAGTCCAACGGGTTGAAATAGACCTAAGATTATTTACTCTAGACAAAACTTTGGATCATGTATGCAACTTTTTGTCTTGGCACATGTTTACAGTGCGACTTTAAGCTAAAAGTTATACAAAATAGGGTACACGAGGGAGATAGCTGAAAGTGTCGGCCAATCTAAAGATTGGCGCTGTAAATCAATGGGATTGGACGCCTTGCTAACCGATATATCACTTGTAACTTAACTTTGCCAGCATATTGTATACCGATATTGTGGAGCCTCACAAACTCCACTGCTTTATAGGATAAATTGAGGTGATCCGGGAGAACAGTTTTATTCCAGCAGATAAACTAGCACTATGTGACGCTTTATTTCAAACCAGTTTGTATATTGCCGATGGCTCAATATATTTATGATAAAAGTATTTCATATGGGCTGCCTTTAAATCTTATATTCTGCAAAAATCTAACTATAAGAAAAATGTAATTGTGACTTTATCATAAAATATCGTACGTAAATACGTAAATTTAAAACATGTTGACAATGCTATCCTGAAATAAAAAAAAATGTAGTAAGTACAATTTTAAGGATATTTAAAGAAAGATGAATAAAATTATCTTCTGCTTTAAATAACCACCACTATGGCTTATCTTATTTCATCTAATTTCTATACCTAAGTGTAAAATTAAAATGCAATTATATTTCTATTTGTTTTAATTCTAGCATAACATTTGATTATTATCAACTTATTTTTTAACGCACAATCTATATATATAAAAGAGAGTTACCACTCACTCACTCACTCACTCACTGACTAATCACGACATCTCAGGAAGTATAAAGCCTACAAACTTGAAATTTGAAAGGTAAGTTCTTTGAAATGGGTAGGTGTCAGCTAAGAAACGATTTTGAGAAACTACCCCTCTAAGGGGGTGAAATAGGGGTTGGGAGTTTGTATGAAAGTCCCGTGTTTTTGAAGTTTAAAGAGTCGTGAAACTCGGCATTAGCACTGAATCTATTTTGGGAGCGGCGTATTTAAAGTACGAAAGCTTATATGTGCACATTACACTATAATATAATTAAGGTGAAAGTTTGTATATATGTGTGTGTTTGTCTGTTACTCCTTCACGCTGCAACTACGAATCCGATTCAGCTGAAATTTGGAATGGAGATGGATTATTACCTGGATTAACACATTATGGTACTTTTATCCCGGAAAAAGCGACGGTTCCCGCAGAAGTAGTGAAAAACCTAAATTCACGCGAGCGGAGCCGCGGGTAACAGCTAGTAATTTTATAATTAACCCAAAAAAAGGTATTTATCATTCAAGAAAGGTTCTTAATGGGCTACTCTTTGGAACAAACACATAGAGGAATGATCGACAGACTCCTATGACAATCCTAGACAAGTCATAATATGTATAAGAGGGTTAATTGAGTGATCATGAAATCAGCAAATAACCAAAATGAGATAGTGAGATAACAAGACCTAAGATGTAATATGATAATTATACCTTCAGCTCCCCCGAGTATAATTATGAATTCTGTTACATGATACACGACGCATTGAGATGCAAAGTGCACTGTGCAGCCGCGGCGTTGAACTTGCACTCAGGCCCAGTCTTGCGTCTTCAGTATCGCTAGCACGCAACACAAATTTATGCCAGGCACGGATTTCTAGACTTACCTAGGCAGGTTTGCCAAGTCACCGCACACATTTTAAAATATTTTCACGTTATTTTCACATTAAGAGCCCACATCACCGCATCTTAGTGGATGACTCCAGACTTGCAGAAGTCGTGTTTTAACCTGAATTTAAGTAAAGATAGCCTAAGTCTGGGGTCAATTCCTGCGATACAAGGATGTCCTCAAGCGTCATAGAGGAAGTTGGGAAAGACTTGCACGACAGAGGAGGGAATGGGGTTCACTTTTTCTGAACACTATGACACAAAATTTGTCTTCTTGAAGATCTTGATGTAAAACGCCTGGCCCAAAAACAGGCTGAAGGTTTTCTATCTTTACGAGTACATTGATTCAGGCCAGTAAGCAAATTATGTTCAATTGAGCCATGTCCTCCGTTGGCGGATAGGTCAAGAAGGATCATAGAGTTAAGAGCACGAAATAGTTGATGTTGTTTCTACAAAATAAAATTTGAAACGGATCAAACCAAGCGCGAAGAGGGCAAATGATTTCTAGCTTTTTCCTGGATAAAAATAGCATATTTATTAATAGCGTATAATTTATCTCCTTTGCTCAGCCACATCAGTTTAGTAGTCCTGGCATAATTGAATCAGAAACATCCAAACATACAAACTTTCACATTTATAACATCAATATGTCATTATTAACAAAATTCACATAAACTCAATTCGCTAAACTAACAAACAACTAGGTACGATTTTAAGTGGAATACCTACTCTCCTATTTAGTTCTATCCTCAACTAATCTCTCAGTAAACAGGAATCTGATTATGACCATTTTCATTCTACAGCGCGGAAAATGTATTATCTCCATAACAACGCTAGTATGAGTCGAGTAAATAAATTAATTTGTTGTTCATAAGAAAGATTTATATTCACTATTTTGCGGTTATTGAGAACGCTCTAAAACGGAGCTCTGTGTTTTAGCGTGAAATAGTGGTTCCATAATTGTTACTGACTTAGTTATGTGTCTATTATACTTTAAAAGATAGCCACTTAATCGGTTCGGCACGCATCTCTGGCTTTCTAGCTTTAGGGTGCCTTTCCACCAGAGATGTGCTATGCTGCGAACATGTGAAATTTACGTTACGAAAATATGTGCCGTTTCCACCAATACATGTATGTAGCTGTGCGAGGAAGATACGCAGCTCAAGCTATGCGATGAGTCGATAGTAGGTACATACTGTAGGTATTCTGCTCTGCAGATAGCTACACCACTCGCGATATAGCAGGCATTCATAGCTAAAAACAAAAAACATTTTAGCTGAATCTGTTTCTACTACTGCTAAGCTATATGCACCAATGAATATGATTGGTGGATATCAAACGCATCCACAGCAACTTAGTATGTATATAGCACATGTCTGGTGGAAAAGCAGTCTTATGTTATGAACGATTAAAAAGCTACAGTAATGGTAAATACTCGTAAGTCGTAAGTACTTATTTATGGAACATGGCTTGAAGTTAAACCATTTAAGAATTTCTGAAAGAAGAAATTGTGAAAGCCGAAAATTATTTGGGTTTATGTGAGTGATAACGTGATAAGAAATTACGACAGTAACTTTGATTTAACCAATTAATGTGACAAACAGCGCAAAGGACATGGCCGAAACTTGTATGGAGCTGTGCCCTAGAAAAAAATATTCATGGCCATCGACAAACAATACGTCATATTAAAGCTTATAATTATGTCTTTACAATAGTTTAAGTTTTATGATCAGAAAACATGCGAGAGACACAATATCACCAAAATAATTTGCAAAAAAATGCGCCTGAATGTTTTTAATTGCAATGATTTTTTATTTAAACGACATGGCCGGATTCTGCCATCGGAATCGTCAATAAAAACATTAATGGCCAATAATTATGAATATGTGAAAAATCCGTTTATATTTTTCATTCAGTCGTATTTTTTGCAAATTGTTTTGCTGATATTGTGTCTCTCGCATGTTTTCTGATAATAAAACTTAAACGATTAAAATGACGTCATTATAAGCTTTAATATAACGAAGGTACTGTTTGTCGATGGCCATGAATATTTTTTTCCGAGGGCAGAATCCGGCCATGTCATTTAATTAGATGTTTATAAAAAAAATCTAAAAAATTCTTAGGGACTTTCAAACAAATTTAATTAAATAATTCCTGCTTACAAGCAATAAATCTAAACACAGCAATTATTCAGCCCATTTAAACAATAAATACCGAGTTTACGTCGGTAACTATTTTCTTACGGCCAATTACTTTACAATTCCACTTTGAACACTGTACTTATCGTGAATAATTTAGAGGCCTTGTTCTTTTTACATGAAAGTCGAAATGGGATTCTTGGGATAAAAAGGCTTTAGAGAAAGTCGTGTTGGAATTATTGTGTCTAAAAATCACAGTCATCGAAACCAAAAACAATCCAAAATCACCGATAAGAAACGTGAGGATATGTGCATACGAACGATTTACGCAAACCTTTCTCGTACAAGCAAACAGTAGCGCCATCTGTCCAAATTCTATAGGTGGTTGCTAAAAGCGAACTACATCGTGGCTTTGCTGCTAGTGGCAAAACAAGCATTTTTGACACTGGTAAACTCGCGACATTTTTCGCGTCGTCCAGGGTATATTCCTTCATGCCATTGGTTGCCTGGAAGAAATCGCTATGTAGTGATAAGGCCGCCAAATGGAACTCCTAAGTTTGTTTTTTCATTATTTCTTCTTTTTTATATTTTTATTTCTGTGGTGTGCAATAAAGTGTTTATCTATCTATCTATCTATCTATCTTTCTATTACATAACCCTTATTAGCTTAACCACCCGCTGCTTTGTTCGGTCGATTCCATGTGAAATACTTTCTTATTCATTGTCTACATTATAAAATTAAGCATCAAGTTTGATTGTAGTTCCGAGATATTACAAGGTATTATGGGATTACTCTTGTGATTTGTGATCAGACAAATTAGATATGGTCTCTATGATTAAATTAGGATAATATTACATTGTAGGGTATGTAATCAATTAGTTTGTAATCAAAGCAGTTAATGTAGTAATTAATGGTAGTTAAGTGTGTATACCACAAAGCGTAGCACAATTTAACTCTATGATGTAGGTATTACCCTACTTGGAAACTTTGATACTTGGAGTAAAACTCGTAATATCATTAAACTAAATCAAAAAAAATTGTGTTTTATTAATAGGTATTTTGATTCCTAATACTTTAGAAAAGGTATAAAAAATCGGTCAAGTGCGAATCAGAATCGCGCATCGAGGGCTCCGTACCACGAAAAGCATAAAAGCTTTATTTTTTTTATCATCCGATGATGATATAGCGGCCACAGCTTTATGTTTTTTCTATATTATTCTAAGACTAATCGGATTGACTAAATAAACATTTTATTACCTTTAAAATTTTTTGTTTAATTTGTGCTAAAAGACTTAATTGCAAAATCTGCTTCCATGATTTTTTTGGTTTTGTGTTTTTGTAAACCACCTAAATGGGCGTAACTTTTGGTTTCTTTGACTTAAACTTTTAGGTATTTTTTATTCCAAAAATGAGATACTATTGTTTGTTAAAACGCGCTAAATAGTTTCACGCAACTATTCCTTGTTTTAAATAATGTAACGTGGGTACTGGGTGTGGGAGAAAATTCCTGTGGTCGTAGACACGATCGTCTCGGCCGTTACCCTGCAAACTTGCCCCATTAGCGACATTGCCAGCCACTAAGTGCTCACATAAGCTTGTTTGATGACAAGTACATACGCACAGACTATTAAGCTGGATTCACGGTGTAATGTGCCTCGGACGGAACATGGTAAATGCAAATGTATGTGTCATCATCAACATTTTAGCCTGCGGACATGTTTTACTGGACTTATGAGCAGCATTTCACAGTGACAGGGCCAAATATCTAGACTTTTTGAGCGTGCCACGTTTTGATTTATGCGAATCTAATGAAACATAAGCGATTTTGACAGAGTTGGGGGGGTCTTCGTGGATTGAAATATCCATGCTTCTACAGCTGCTGCTGATGCTGTTAATAATATTACGTTTCAGTACAATAAGGGACCTTTTTCTGTATCTCAATAATCTTCAGTAAGCACATTTCTTATTTTTGTTTCACTTAATAAAGCAGCAACGAAAATAGAACCAAAGTCAACGGTCAATTTCACAGAATATGGACTATGATCTCTTAGTTATCCATTTGGGATATTAAAATTCTTAAAAAAAAAAAACCAAAAAATTTAGAATATCTAAACAACCGTGAAACATAAAGAAATAATTGAAATCCCAACCCTGTAAAACTTTAAACTACTCCTTAAATATAACACCAAAACTTTAGGCAATGTTAGTTCAGAGGTTAGCGCTGTTAATGTTTGCAAAGTATTTGACAGGAGCACTCCGTACGTGCAAAACTTTATTTACTAGAGTGAAGCTGGTTAAACTGAGTTAACTGGGTAAAAGTCCATATACCTATTCAGTGTAAACTTTGTTTTAAAGCCAAATAGTTTAGGAAGTGATTTTGTAAAACTGGATTGGTACAGAGCAGTTTGCTTCTGTTTTTGGTACAATATATCACACTAGTTGGGTGACCGAGCTTTGCTCGGTAGGATTACAGATATTTACCAATAGATGGCAGCAGGAGTTTTTTGTAATAGTTTTACTTTCTCGCCAATAGATGTCAGGTATAGATTTATATATATATTTTTTTTTGTAAATACGACATTTTCTAAAAATGAATCCTAGCTAGATCAATTTATCGCCCCCAAAAACCCTTGTATACTAAATTTCATGAAAATCGTTCAAGCCGTTTCCGAGATTCAGATTATATAGAAATGTATATACAAGAATTGCTCGTTTAAAGGTATAGAATATTTTCAACCTCTTACGTAAGCATACATTAGCATTGCAGCAGTGAGTCCCGGATTCTATTTCCAGTACAACTTGACTTTACCATTTCTAAATTTATTTTTAGCGGCTCACTACTCTACTAGCAAGTTCCATTACGATGCGATATCACATAGAGCTCATTACAATCTATGTTTTGTGGCAATATCTATTTATACTGATTCCAAGCTAGTACGATAACATCTTCAGCTGCATCGACACTAAGTAATTAATAAACTCAAATGAGATCGTTGCTAAGCTCTGTCAGGCAATAGACGTTCATTGCTAGATAAAGAACTCCTGAAATATAATAGACAAAATTACTAGTCAAAACTAGCGGTCGTTTTGATGTCGTCCGTTCACCTAGCTTGAGGTGTTGGGGTTTCTGGTGCATAGCCACCAAGTCAGTACCTCGGGTGTCAAACTTCCTACGAACTATATGCAAGATAATTTATGTTGATCCAGGTAATGTACACCACAAAGCATGTAAACACATAAAAATTAAAAGGTACACAAACATCTATGAACATCATACAAAGAACACAGTAAATAAAAACATGAAAGAACTAAATTCTGGGTATATAAGTTGTATTATACATACAATTACTGTTAAAGTAACATAAATATATATAATATATAAGTATTCAATGTGTGAGTATTCTATCTCTATTCGGAGAGTGTGCTCAGGAACTTTTTAATTTGATTCCCCCGTCACCTTTCTACCATAGAACGGCAAGACATCGTAAAGGATTCCACCCATACATAGTCGACGTACCAAAGACACGTACGAATCGGTTTGATTCCTCGTTCCTGATACGCACTGCAAAGGCCTGGAATACCCTCCCTGGCAGTGTCTTTCCTGCCACTTACAACCCGGGTGCCTTCAAATCAAGAGTGAATAGGCATCTTCTAGGCAAGCGCGTTCCACCTTAGACTGTATCATCACTTTCCATCAGGTATGATCACATTCAAGCGCTAGCCTGTATAGTATAAAAAAATAATACACAGGGTTCTAGCACTTTGTTTGTATGTTTACGCGTAGTATGTCAACGAAGCGCTTGTAACTACCTAGATCCCCTAACTTTCATTTTTATGATAAAAGAGTCTTCGGCTTAAATGTATAGCTTGGCAAACTGTCTGAGTAACGAGGGTGATAACTCGAAGCAATACAAAGAGAAATAATCAAACATAGGAAAAGTCTTAATTTGATTACTCGATCGTGTATATGACTAGAGCGTGTTCGTGCATTGAAAAATTCATGACCTATGGAAGCGGGCCGTGCAATAGTACTTCGTAATATAGCGATGCGGGGTTTCACCAAGAGCGCAGTCGATCAAGATCGCCGCGCGACAACTATAAGGATGCGAGGCGTGCGACGCTGAGGTCCAAAGTCAGAGTTGAGTTGAGGTATACGGACCGATGATGTTAAGTGCGTCACTAAGGTGATAAAGACGTATAATATTATTACGTGGCTTGTGAAGTGTATTGTGTAGGTCGCACGCAAAGGCCGTTAAAAGTGATGCTCGAGTGGGCAGTGCACTAGAGTGGCCTGTGTGTATTGGCATCCCCATTATAAGATGATGCGAAGGTAGAAGGAGGTTGAGGAAGGAGATATTGTTCCGAGATAATATTTTATAATGTTCCTCTGGAACATTATATGAACTTGCACAGCGCCGGCCGATGGGACTTTGATCTCATTAGTGTTCCTCAGGGAACCAAACGGTCGTACCAAAAACCTTGTATTTATTGGCAAAGCATCACATCACACTGGTGCGACGCCTGTGTCTGACTCTCTAGTACCAAAGACCTATGAAAAATATATAAGTTATATTGTGTGGGTCTCACACATAATATTTGAATATCAGTAATGATTCACGGAGCAAATACATTAAAAGGTAAAATGTGAGCGAAAGACAATATGAAAGTAAAAGTATAAAGAAGGGGACGCGGGTCGCCGAGAGCGCCTGAGTCCGAGATGGTATTGGTGCATGACATAAATACTCCTGATGGCTAATGCGTCATGTAGGTGGTCATGACGTATCTTATGAATAATAAATATGAATATTAGTAGAGTCTAGTGAGACCCTTCTGAGATGGCTAACACAGTGAATGCCCGTACTATGGTATTACGGGAAGGCGTCCTAAGTGGCGCATATTGTCTGTATGACGTCGAGTGTATTGATGTGTCGCAGCTGGCTGTTGCACTATAAGTTAATACGGTAGGCTGCGCCTTCAGGCCTCGATGTTTGCAGACTGTCTCTTGGTCTCTAGTATGCGTAACACCACGCTTAAGGTGCTGATCTCTTATCCTCACCGGGATAAGAATATAACACATATCTGGGGCGGTACAACCGTTAGGGGCGCTCTTGTAAGAGAGTGCCCCACCTTATCACATAGGTGTAACCTCCACCTTAATGAGGCTCTTTATCTCATATCCTTACGGGGATGTGAACATAGGTGAAAACCGCCACCTTAATGCGGCCGGACTTACATCTCTTATGAGAGATGAGGGGGAGAGCTCACCCTTCGGGGCGCCTTCGGGTTCTGGGCGGATGCGGGAGCTCACCATCCTGGGCGAGTGAGGGGCCCTGGATCATCTTTTCCTTCCACAAGGGAAAGGTGCCAAATAGATCTCTCACTCAGAGTAGATAACATGATCATAGAGTCTAAGGACTATAATGTTTGGATCTGGCATTTCTCCAGGTCCCATTTTTTTATCAGGAAAATAATTAGGTCTTACTATTAAGCTAGGGTATGAAGATTGTGTGTAGGTTTGTTTACCTCAGCCTCTAAAAGGATTTGAGTTATTATGGCATAACTTACTAAGGGTTTTGACCATTGGATGAATCACGTGCCTTACTAGAGGAAGAATAGCGTATATTGTAAGTAGAGCCCAGTAAGAACAGTTACAATTTGGTGCCGTGACCAGGATACTGGTCTAACGGCAAGATAGGAGTTAGGAAAGTAGGCGAAAGCCTACAATTTGTTGTCCGTGAAAATGGAAAGAGGTGTCAGAGGTAAATGAAATGTGTAATTAACGAGATTTATTTCTTGTTGCAGGTGGTCGAGTAAGTTGTGATTTATAAAATACAACACTATATTTAGAACACTCAGAGGTCTGGGGGTTGTGGAAAATTTTACGAATCGAAGAAATAACTTTTATTCCAAAGGTGTGGGGGTTGTTAAGTGAACCATTGTGGTTATGCTAAGTGAACCATTGTGATTATGCATATGTGTTGTGGAAAAGACCACTGATAGTGTATATTTTCAAAGTGGAAAAGGGACCACTAGTATTTAATTGTTATAAAGTGGAAAAGGGACCACAAATAAAGAGATACTGAGAGAGAAGTGTGAATAGGTTTAAGACTACATTTTCATTAGTGAGCTACATGTGAACATTTTATTAGTGAAAATGGTCAGGAAACGGAGATTAGCACAAGAGAAGGATGATAATGAGGTAGTTCAAGAAGAAATAAATCGAGAATGTGCACATAAAGTGGATGAAGTTGTAGAGTTACCATCTGAAGAAATAGAGCCACCAGAAAAGAGACGTAGGAATAACAATCCTAAATCGAGAAATAAAACTGATGATGGTTATAAGATGCTTTACGAATATTTACAAAAGCACACAAAACAGATGGAAGGAAAGATAAAGGAGTTGGAGTTAGGAATAAAGCAGATTCAAAATCAAGTTTCAGGTGACTTGAATGCAAAAGATAATTCAAATAATATAGTGCCTGAATTAACCACAACTGTGGGAACAACCAATAAACAGAAGGAATATGTTCCATGTAACATCATGAATGTTGCAACAGAAAAACCAAAGTTCTCAAAAGACAAAATTCATCCTGTAACATTTTTGGAAGATTTGGCTTCCTACTTAAGGAAGCTGCCAAATAAGGAAAAGGAATTGGAATTGGCATATGAATGCTTGCAAGGTGAAGCCCGAGATTGGGTACGATTATACAAATCAAGATGGCAGAATCTTGAAGATTTTAAAAATGACTTTTTGTCAACATACTGGGGAGAAACAGAGCAAAACAAAATAAGAAGAGAAATTGTATGTTCCACTTGGGACCGAATTAAGCAACCTACCATGTTGGGTCATTTTTTGAATCTAACTGCACAAGTGAGAATGCTCTCATTTACAATACCAGAAAAACAGTTAGTTGACGATATGATGAGGCACTATCCCATTTCTGTGCAACAGATGTGGGCAATCACTAAAGGTGAAACTATACATGATGCCACAGAGTTTCTGCGGAAGCAAGATGATATAAATAAACAGGAGGAACCTACAACGAGTGCAAATAAATCCAACTATAAAGAAAGGAAATCACAAAATAGCGATGTTCGTCGAAGTTATAGATGTTGGAGGAAACCAGTGTACCCACAAGTACATTATTATCCGCAGGAATACTGCAATGTTGTGTCCAACGAAGTGTTGGATAAAGGGAATGAAGGCTATAATGATCAAAATGATGGAAAAGAGAATGAAGGAGCTTACAGCGTCTGGCAAGATGGAAATAATTATTCAAACTAACAGCGGCTGAGGAAGTTGTTCCCAACTCAGCTGCTAATAAAGGGAACAAAGCATTAAAGATTATGCTTAAATATGGATGGCAGCCAGGACAAGGACTAGGAAGGAGGAAGGGACTATTAAGACCAATTAAATGCAATGGACAAAAGGGAAGATTGGGGTTGGGATATGAAAAAGAAATGAATTGTAAACAAGTGGTTGACCTGCTAGTGTCTGACAGCCATGAAAAGAGTAGAAAAATTATAGAAGGTGAAATTTTAAATGTATACGAAGAGCATGAGACAACTGAGTTGTCTTGTACTGTGAAATCTGAAATTCGGATGAAATTGCTGAGTTTTGAGGTAGATGGGCTATTGGACACAGGCAGTGATATTACTTGCATTTCTGAATTGATGTATTTACAGTTAAAAAAGTGTTCTGACAAGTTGCCATTAATGCCTACAAGGACGATACGACTAAAAGGGGCAATAGGACACAAAAGTATTAAAATTCAACAAATGGTTATTGTTCCAACTGTTATAGGGAGGTTGACTTTAGAAATTGGTTATTTGATAGTCCCTGGGTTGACTCATTCAGTGATATTAGGTTTTGATTGGATTAAAAAGAATGAGGTTGTATTTAATCTGAAGAAAGATCAGATGAACATTACATTGTACAAAGATGGGTGTTGTTATACTATACCCTTAATAAATGTTTATCCAAATATCAGTGAATTGACCATGTCTGAGATGAGTGCAAAAGTTGATGACATTCTAGCGAAAATTAAAATAGGAACTGACGTTCCTGAAAAAGATAAAAAGAAGCTCGGTGAAATTTTAAATAAATATAACAGCATGTTTACAGAAGACTTAGGCAGATGTACATGCTATGAGCATGAAATAAAAATGCTACATGAGAAGCCAATAGTAAAGAAGTCATATCCTATACCATATGCTTATAGGCAAAAGATGGAAGAGAAGCTTGCTGAATTGGAAAAGTTGAATATAATATCGAGGGCTTCCACGCCTTATAGTAGTCCGTTGACTTTTACATTAAAGCGAGATGGAACCATTAGAGTCTTGTTGGACGCAAGAGAAATAAATAAACATATGGTTGCAGAGACCGAGAAGCCTCCTATGCAGCTTGATGTATTGAATTCTTTCCATGGATGCAAATTTATTACGACAATTGATTTAAACAATGCATACTTCCAAATACCCATCAGTGAAGGAAGTAAGAAATATACCGGATTTTCATTTAATGGAAAATCTTATGTGTATAATGTATTACCACAAGGACTAAAAACTTCAGTTGGAAGTTTTAGTCGGGCAATGGATAAAATTTTGGGACCTGAAGTACGACAATTCTGTGCTAATTACCTAGATGATTTGGCAATTATAACAACGGGTGATTTGGATGAGCATTTGAACCACATAGAGGTTGTGTTAAACAAATTGAAACAAGCTGGAATGACTTGTAATATTGAGAAGTGTGAATTTTTGTGTAAAGAAGTAAAAATGTTGGGATTTATTATCTCAACCCAAGGAATCCGTACGGATCCTGAGAAGGTGGAAGCTATTCAAAAGTTTCCTCAACCGCAAAAGGTAAAACATTTGCGAGCTTTCCTAGGCTTGTGTAATTTTTATCGAAGGTTTATACCAAATTATGCTGAAAGTATTCACCCATTGTGTGAATTATTAAAGAAACAAAAGGCATGGAAATGGACAGAAAAAGAACAAAAGGCTTTTGACTTTATAAAGCAACAGTTTGTAAATACTGTTGAATTGCAACACCCAGATTTTGGCAAAACTTACTATTTACAGACTGATTCATCTGGTATAGCTTTCGCCGGAGTTTTATACCAAATAGGAGATGATGGAGAAATGAAGCCATTAAGTTATCACAGTAGGTCCTTCAAAGGACCGGAATTGAATTGGACTGTTACAGAACAAGAATTTTATGCAGTTATAAGTTGTTTGCAGAAGTTTGAAACCTATTTAAGAGGATCCAAAGTGGTAATACGAACTGATCACAAAGCTTTATTATTTGTGAAGAACTGGAAATTGTTTAATAGTAGAGTTACAAGATGGCTATTGTATTTAGAACAATTTGATTATGAGATAGAACATATATCTGGAAAGAAAAATTTAGTCGCAGATACTTTGTCGAGGTATCCGCCAGATGGGAGTAGAGTACAAGAGAATAAAATTAGATTGCCGGGCATCTATTATATGGCTAAAGAGAATGGACAGCTATTGTACAAACTTAAAAGGTTGCCCGAATTACAGGCAGAAGATCCAGAAATACAAGAAATATTGAATGGAAAAAATTCACGTTATAGAGATAGAATAAACGTGAATAACGACGAAGTGGTGTGTTTTAAAACAAATCAAGGAAACAGGGTATATCTACCCTCTTCCTTGCGAGAGGAAATGGTCAAACAAGTACACTTGGAGATGGGACATCAAGGTGCTTATAAAATTATTAAATATTTGAAAGATCGATTGTTTTGGAAGAACTTAACAAATGATGTTAAGTCAATAGTAAAACGTTGTCACACTTGCCAACTAGCGAAAAGTGATAAGGCAAAGTATGTTGGACCCTGCCAGTCCATAATATCGAATGACATTGGTGAGATTGTAATGGCTGACTTGTATGGACCATTACCATCTGGGTCATTTGGATTCACTTATATCCTAGTAATGCAGGATGCTTTTAGCAAGTATGTGAAATTGTTTCCATTACGGAAAGCGACAAGTCAAACTTGTCTGACCAAAATCAAACACTTTAATAAGATCATTAAGATTCAAACCTTGATGACTGATAATGGATCCCAATTTATCAGTAAAAGATATAAGGATGGATTAAGAGAGATTGGGATCAAAACAATTTATACAACAATCAGAAATCCTAGACCGAATACCACTGAAAGAGTCAATAAAGAACTTGGTAGATTATTCAGAGCTTATTGCTCACATGATCATAAAACATGGGTAGGATTATTGCCAAATATTGAGGAAATGTATAACAATACTTATCATGATAGTATAGGGTTTACACCAAATGAGGTGTTATTTGGTCAAAGGACTAAGTTATCTGTAGATAAAGTATTGAATCATTCTCAAGGGGAATTAAATATAGGAAGTATACGTCAACGTGTACGAGAGAATTTAATAAGTTCCAGCCGAATAAGGAACGGGAAATATGACAAAAGTCATAAATTAATTGAATTTCATATTGGGGACTTAGTGAAATTACGACGTTGTAATCGATCAAATTTACAAAAGAAAGAAATAAGTAAATTTGATTTATTGTATGAAGGACCTTATGTGGTCGCTGCAGTACCATTCAAAAATGTTTATGTATTAATGGACCCGAAAACAAATAAGATTCGAGGAAAATATAATGCTATTCATTTATCAAAATATTATCAATAAATTATTGATTGCAAACAATGATTCTAATACTTGTATAATTTGATAAATATAATGTTCTTTTGAGGTTTTGCAGAGGTTATGTGGATTTCGAAGTAATTCATTTAATTTGAGAGTTGTTAACTAAAATGTATCAAGTTAGGTTGATTCCAAAAGTACATTAACTTAGTTATTGTAATATGAAAAATGATGCATCCCAAAATTGATCTATAATGGTGTTAAAGTAGGCATGAATAAAACTTGGGATGCTTTGTGATTGCATATCCAAAATTATAAGAAATGTGTTAACTATAATGCTAACACAATTGGTTTATTTTGTAAGTATGTAAATGAAAACATTGTAATAATAATATGTAAATAAATTATTAAAAAAAAAAAAAAAAAAAATAACAAGTTTTAATACAAGAATCCTTATGTTGCCTAACGTAAATTCTATTACGCAGGCTTCATAGAATTTAGGGGGTTGGATGTAACTACCTAGATCCCCTAACTTTCATTTTTATGATAAAAGAGTCTTCGGCTTAAATGTATAGCTTGGCAAACTGTCTGAGTAACGAGGGTGATAACTCGAAGCAATACAAAGAGAAATAATCAAACATAGGAAAAGTCTTAATTTGATTACTCGATCGTGTATATGACTAGAGCGTGTTCGTGCATTGAAAAATTCATGACCTATGGAAGCGGGCCGTGCAATAGTACTTCGTAATATAGCGATGCGGGGTTTCACCAAGAGCGCAGTCGATCAAGATCGCCGCGCGACAACTATAAGGATGCGAGGCGTGCGACGCTGAGGTCCAAAGTCAGAGTTGAGTTGAGGTATACGGACCGATGATGTTAAGTGCGTCACTAAGGTGATAAAGACGTATAATATTATTACGTGGCTTGTGAAGTGTATTGTGTAGGTCGCACGCAAAGGCCGTTAAAAGTGATGCTCGAGTGGGCAGTGCACTAGAGTGGCCTGTGTGTATTGGCATCCCCATTATAAGATGATGCGAAGGTAGAAGGAGGTTGAGGAAGGAGATATTGTTCCGAGATAATATTTTATAATGTTCCTCTGGAACATTATATGAACTTGCACAGCGCCGGCCGATGGGACTTTGATCTCATTAGTGTTCCTCAGGGAACCAAACGGTCGTACCAAAAACCTTGTATTTATTGGCAAAGCATCACATCACACTGGTGCGACGCCTGTGTCTGACTCTCTAGTACCAAAGACCTATGAAAAATATATAAGTTATATTGTGTGGGTCTCACACATAATATTTGAATATCAGTAATGATTCACGGAGCAAATACATTAAAAGGTAAAATGTGAGCGAAAGACAATATGAAAGTAAAAGTATAAAGAAGGGGACGCGGGTCGCCGAGAGCGCCTGAGTCCGAGATGGTATTGGTGCATGACATAAATACTCCTGATGGCTAATGCGTCATGTAGGTGGTCATGACGTATCTTATGAATAATAAATATGAATATTAGTAGAGTCTAGTGAGACCCTTCTGAGATGGCTAACACAGTGAATGCCCGTACTATGGTATTACGGGAAGGCGTCCTAAGTGGCGCATATTGTCTGTATGACGTCGAGTGTATTGATGTGTCGCAGCTGGCTGTTGCACTATAAGTTAATACGGTAGGCTGCGCCTTCAGGCCTCGATGTTTGCAGACTGTCTCTTGGTCTCTAGTATGCGTAACACCACGCTTAAGGTGCTGATCTCTTATCCTCACCGGGATAAGAATATAACACATATCTGGGGCGGTACAACCGTTAGGGGCGCTCTTGTAAGAGAGTGCCCCACCTTATCACATAGGTGTAACCTCCACCTTAATGAGGCTCTTTATCTCATATCCTTACGGGGATGTGAACATAGGTGAAAACCGCCACCTTAATGCGGCCGGACTTACATCTCTTATGAGAGATGAGGGGGAGAGCTCACCCTTCGGGGCGCCTTCGGGTTCTGGGCGGATGCGGGAGCTCACCATCCTGGGCGAGTGAGGGGCCCTGGATCATCTTTTCCTTCCACAAGGGAAAGGTGCCAAATAGATCTCTCACTCAGAGTAGATAACATGATCATAGAGTCTAAGGACTATAATGTTTGGATCTGGCATTTCTCCAGGTCCCATTTTTTTATCAGGAAAATAATTAGGTCTTACTATTAAGCTAGGGTATGAAGATTGTGTGTAGGTTTGTTTACCTCAGCCTCTAAAAGGATTTGAGTTATTATGGCATAACTTACTAAGGGTTTTGACCATTGGATGAATCACGTGCCTTACTAGAGGAAGAATAGCGTATATTGTAAGTAGAGCCCAGTAAGAACAGTTACACGCTCAAACGAATGAACCATTTGATTGCGGTTTTCAATTCAAAGGACCAGAGCGAAAATCTGATTGTTTAATTACATGTGGATGGAAACGTGATTAAAAACGTTATTTCGCTAAACTACGGGTCGCATATGGAACAAGCGTCGCAATATTTAGGTCGTGAACATCATACGTGAATTGCGCCTTATTTATTGAAGCCCGAATATGTCACATGTCAGAACTCGGAGCACGGAGAGGTCAGCAGTGATATTGTCGTAACAAATGTCAGTCTGAAACAGTTGGCCTGATTTGCGTGAACGCTCATCATAATATAGTGATTTCACTATAATGTTGCCTTTATTTAGTAGTGATAGAATATAGGTAAGTTTGGACGTCTGATTTCCAGCAGCAATAATCCTATTATTTCTTTTACCAACTTTTGCTTACTTTACGGAAAATATCATAAGACATCCAGCCTAAGAATTCTGGATTTTGTTCAAAATCCGGTTAATCCGCCCGTGCTTTGGTCTACTGACCCAGTGAGTATTACTGGAAATAGATTCTTATCCTTTTTCAGCACTACGAGAGGTAAATTTCAGCTTTCTAGAACCTAGATTTTGGGCTGCAGCAGCAGGCAAGCAGTCTATTGCTTCATTTTATTGCACCGCGTGCAGCGACATATAACGTTAAGTAGGTTTAGTGTGGTGAGCCATTGCTTTAGCCTCACTGGTCTCTATTATACTGGTGCGCTGAACTAACTATTCTATACAATTGACAGTCCCTTTTGCCGATTTGTGCCCGTGCGCCTTCGTCGAAGGCCCACGGTACTATACTTGACATGTACCGTCTTTTTTGAATGACATTTTATTTTAGTTTCAGTTTCACGCTTACGTTAGCTTACGCAACAATCATCGTCAAAATGGCGAAAAACAAGTATTTTTTTTACTATCAATTAAAGTGCATACAAACAAATAACTTAATCTAAAAACACTGAAAAAACCATAGAGGTTTATCCTCAGTGTCCTAAGTGTCTTCATTCTTGCGTTGACAGTCTCAGGTCCAGCGTACTTGTATAATAGATAGAGGTCAGTGTTTGGCATGGTAAGAAGGAGTATAAATATTTATTATTGTCCCTCACCTAATCGCATATCCCTTGCGACTGTCCCATGTCGTGGTAATGCGCCTGATTACGCTTGATGGATGAATCCCATTCACCTCAGCATTAGCAGTACAATCCTCTCTGATGAACCGTTCGCTAATGTCCCGATGCGGTGACAGATTGTGTTATAGCCTAATTTATAGGCGACCTTTGTACAATTGACAAATGGCCCCATAAAGTCTATTTCAAATAAATAATAGGTACAAACTGGGATCAATGAGGACTTTTTTCGTGCAGTTTGGGTGTTATCACTTTATTTTTGGTGAAAACTATCGTCTTAATTCCACGTTTGAATAGTCGTCGTTTTTTAGGGTTTTTAATCATACCTACATTAAAACTGGTCCCTATTACTAAGACTCCGTTGTCAGTCCGTCTGTCTATCTGTCTGTTTGTCACCAGCAGGGCTAGTATATCTTTTCTATTTCTAATCCATATAGATAGACAGAAAAGAGATCGGCAAAAGTAGACAAAATTATCTCTTCTTACACATGCGGGATAAAGCAGGTTGGAGCGCGAGCGACGACGTTTATAAATCTATAAGCAGGCTGTATATTATGAACCACAGCAGTAGTGTTCCCTAAAAGCTTCAACATGGGGTTATTCAAGGGGATGATAAACAAACTTCTTGGGAAGCCGGCAACGCATTTGCAGTTCCCCAGGTGCTGCAAATATCCATGGGCGGCGGTGTTTGCTTAACATCAGGTGACACGCCTGCTCGTTTGTTTGCGTTCATTATAAAAAAAATTGGTTGTCTGTAAAGTCGATTTACGGACGATAGATTTACGTGATAACGTCATAATTGGCCTCTCTATCGTTTGTTTTGTAGTGCCTCTCTATCGCTTGTTGCGCGCTATCGCTTGCACGCACAGGCTCAGGTGGAACGTTACGCGGAACGTTATTATTTTTCATGTGCGTTGCTGGTGTTCATCAATTTATTAAACGATATCAGGTCAAAATGATGACGATGATGAATTAATTATTGGTGTACCTTACTGTCTATTAGCAGACCGGAACCGCCAATCAAGGCATGTTATGTATATTTAATTGCACATATTGGCCTGTTGATTAGAAATTACCGGTGCGACATACCACGGGGAATAGGTCCGTTTAATTACAAGATAGTTAGTATGTAAATAAATATATACATTATTGTTATATACAAACACTTGTAATGAACATACGTCTCTAATTCTTCGGTATATAATATAAATTGAAGCAACCAAAAACGTGAAATGTATTTTTATTTCAATGTTAAGATTATGTGGTGAAGGAATGCAGAAATATAAAATTAATTAATACCAGTCGAAAGTCAATCAATGGGCTTATATAATTATGGGCATAACTGACAGTCTAAAATGGAACCCGGTACTTTGAATTATATATTTGCTCAGTATGGTTAGGTACAGAGCCTGCGAAATACAAATTTTATGTAGATTTTCGTAAATAGTAAAGACTAACTACTCATTTTAGGCTTATGAAAATGATAATTATTGAGCAATTTATAATAGTATGTAAATATAAAGTGCCTTAATATGATTTCATAAAAAAATCACAAAAATCTCAATGCACTTCATAATGGTTCTCAAACGATTATTTTATGCAGTTGCGCCAAGCAAGAATTGGGCACCTACAATGTAGGTATATCACACCTACTATGTTGGTCTATTATTCACAAAAAAAAACTACGTAAAATTGGAACTTTTCGGGTCACATAAAATAGCTAACTAAACTGCTATTTTATTTTTTAGAGTCATTCGGGTCAAAAGCACGCACTTAGCCTTTCTCGACCACGCCAGATCAAAAATAATTAAATATCAGGAATATTTTCACGTTTATTATATAGAGTATTTGATACTTTACTAAAACCTTCAGCGTATATACTAGCTACATATATAGTTTTCTCTATATGACGAAATAATTAGGTCCGCTCAGAATGCGATCTCTTAACCCTGAGTTGGGGTAAAGGTACGCAACGAAGGGGGCAAAAGTTCGCGTGTGGGGTAAAGAGACGCACGTGTAAACTATGAGAATTAAATAAAATAAAACAAAATTTTGCTAACTTTTTAATATTGAAAAGTATGTATTAAAGCACTTTGAAATAAACTTAATTAAATTAGGAACTTTTTCAATGAATCAATACAATAACTATGCAAAATAGTCAATCATTAAACCCGTAACTACGCAAGCATTTTTTTTTGTAATTTGTGCTATAGCTGTATTACAAATGGCAAAACTAAATAAGTGAGACCAACTAAATGACTTTTGATCATATAATTAACATTAAGTTACAAAATCAACAAAATAAAACTCTCAATAAACAAAAAAACATATCAAAAAGTCATTGCAATCAAGAAAACACAAACAACAAGTTTAGCATTATTCACAAAAATCACACGTGAAAAATCCTCCCGAATATGCTGTGCATTCTTCGTGGAACCAACGATATTGGAACGTTAATATTTTTAAGTCTTTTCTTCAGATCTTCTTCACTAATACCAACTTCTTCCGCAGCACGCCTTTGACTCATCCCTTCTGAAATAAGTTTTTATGCTTTTGCGATTTGTTCCTCTGTCACCAATTTTCTATCCGGTTGCTTTCTGACGTAATTTCGTGGCATGGTTCTAAAACAGAAAAAAAACAGTTTTAGTCCGAACAAATCGCCAACATAAAAAATTATGTAAACTGTTCGTGACAAAATTGACACCAGCTGTGTCACATCTGCTTAAAATATCTATTTTTTCAAGTATAGAACGTCAGATGCTAGAAAACTATGTTTTATTACCACACGAGCTGAAACAAAAATTTGATATGGATGTGGGTAAGAGTTCGCATGCGTTCTTTTGACCCCGTTCTCTTACCCCATGAATTCATTTTTAAAGTATAACTCCCGCTCTCATCCGTGCCTTAGACATAACCTAAAAACTTTACTCGGAAATAATAGCTCATTAATAGTCTTAGAACACTAAAAACTACTTACTGTGTTTATCCAGTATTCACCGATGTTATAAACTTTTCCGTGACACAAAAAACTATGTGATTAATAAAGAATTTCACTCTTTTTTATTTTATTTCCCGTACTCGCGTCACACCTGAACCTATCGCTTGGTTTCAAAATGGCGACTCGCTTGCCGATGATTTTGCCATACACGTCTCACCGCTCCCCTCCCCACCCCGCGAGATATCAGCAGTGCGTTCTCTCTATAAAGATAGCTTAAAATTTGAAACTAGTAACTTTCTACGTAAAATTATCGACTTGGTAGAAAGTAAAGTTTTCATTTTATTTAACTTCATCCATAAATAATTAGTTAGCGTCTTAGAAAACTTGCATCGTACCAAGAAGAGTGCTTTTAAGTCGAGGTTTAAAAATAATAGGTTTCTCAACAATGCAAACCGTTTTCTTTCCTTTCATTATAATGAGTTCATTTGAAAAACCAACTTGTACACTTTATTAAAAAAATGTAGTACATTACTTTCGTTTTCCATTTCTCCCTTATTTGTTCATTTATTCCAAATGAAAAGAAATGTAAATGTGAAGAATAAAAATAAAATTTTAAACTACCTAGGTAGGTACTTAAGTTTGCAATATTATAACTTCACGGAATAAAATGTTATTACCTACTGTAGTAGAGACGGCGACAAACATATATTGTATTTCAGTAATGGAAAGATAAAAAGAAAACGATAAAAATAAGTAAAATTTTTTCGCAAAAATTGTCGTAATTATTACAAAACCGACGTAGCCAAGTATAAGATTGATGAAAGCTTGTATCCCAAGTTTATGGTTAAACTATTTTCGGTATAATACGAAGGTTTCTCGTGAGATCTTGAAAAATCTGTAGCTATGAGTAAAGTACTATTGTGATATTATGTACCGCAAGCAAAACTTACTCTAAACTCGAACAAACACTATTTTTGGGTCCTTTATATTAATTTATTTACTTTAATTTTATTTATATTTCCTTCAAAACCTAGATTGGGTAAAAGCTACATAATATACATGTAATTATTTACATGTATATTATGTAGCTTTTACCCAATATCTTTGTAGTGCTAAAACCATCGACCATGTAACCGCTAGGCTTTTTACAATAAAAGAGCGATTTCGGTCACGACAAAGTATCAACATCTTTATCCTCCGGTTTTAATTCAATCATAAGTTTATGCAATTCACAAAAATCTGCAAACACTCAATTCATGAACAAAGTAGACAATGGATGTTCACAACTTTTTTGACGTGACAACGTCTTATAAATCGATATAGAGCCGGTTGCACGCACGAAAAAACATGACTCATCCGGCGTTACCGGCGTTACCTCGCTCATGCGGCGTTACCGGAGTCACCTCGCGAGCGCGGAACGAGCGACAAAGAAGACGTTGTCACGTTCAACTATCGTCAGTAAACCGACTTTACAGGCAACCAATTTTTTTGAGACAAGTGATTAGCAAGAGGTTTTCGGAGCTAATACGAGTATATGTATCAAATCATGTACTTTACAGAGATTATCTCAGTTCTAACTTTATGTTATTTAAATTATTTAAAATACAGTAAATATCAGTATTGTAAAGAAATTGAATAAAAATAAACTACCACAATTATTTTAGACACGTGTTAAAATTAGTTGTCTTATTATGAACAAACGTCTGTTTTGCTCTTACTGAAAATAACGGTATTATAGTAATTTAAGACTTATTTCGTGGTTCGAAAACATATTGCTGTGTTTAAAACGGGTACATACCACGATATAAAACGATGATTTTATGTGCCGATATTTCGACCCAGTTACATGGATCGTGGTCACGACAGGACTGCGGTGTTGCGAGGTGTGTAGCTGGAACCGTCATGGGCAGTAGCGAACTACCCTCTTCCTCGTTCTCTTCACAGGAACTTCGCGAAAATTTCGGCAAAATACACTGACAACGTCACTTTTAACTTTTGATTTCATGCGGCGTAAAAGTTAAAAGTGACGTTGTCAGTGTAGTGTATTTTGCCGAAATTTTTGCGAAGTTCCTGTGAAGAGAACGAGGAAGAGGGTAGTACGCTACTGCCCATGACGGTTCCAGCTACACACCTCGCAACACCGCAGTCCTGTCGTGACCACGATCCATGTAACTGGGTCGAAATATCGGCACATAAAATCATCGTTTTATATCGTGGTATGTACCCGTTTTAAACACAGCAATAGGTATTATAGTAATACAATCAAACCTGGATAAGTGAGAGCTCAAGGGATCGATATCTCTATTTCTTTTATACAGGTTTCAAAACCGAGTTTCAAAGTGAGAAGGCAAATACTCTCACAAATAGAGTTTTCTGGCTTACCCAGTTCTTGCTTACTCAGGCTAGACTGTACTTTGTTTAGTGGTTTTATTACGAATGTAAAATTATTGATAATTAGAGAAAGACAAGTCAGCGTACAATGCTACAAACTTATATTGTCTATAGTGGCCAAAACTGGAACCAACGTCACGACCTTCTTTTTGATGCCAACCTGCTTTCCAAACCTGGCGGTAGAGTTTTGACTGTTCGTAAGAGCCTATAATTTAGGACATAGGCCTAAATTATAGGCTCTTACGAAAAATAAAGATTTTCATAACATAATTTGACGCAAACAGCAACACCCCCATTGTACAAGAATATAGTATATGGCACCATATTGTATCTATCAACTATTGCAACGCAATTCGACAGTCTAGTAGTTAGTTGTCGATGTCTGAAACATCCAACACGTCACTAAAACGCATTAGCACTAATCATAAAACATATAATTCACTAATTTATGAAACCGCAGTCCGCACCCCGCATGTATTGTATTGTATTGGACAACACTTTGGCATTGCGTCATCGGGATGCAATTCTGTACGATAATTTATGATAATGGTTTAACGATACAAGACTACATCAGCTTCATGGGCTATTATTTATTTGCAAGCAGCTATCATTAAATATATGTTTAATATATATCATGCCCTCTAGGACATAACCATTTACTAAATTATACATCAGAGCTTAGAAAATTGACTAACTTAGAAGTTGAAAGTCTTGTCCCAGGTATAAAAGGAGTATAGGTATTATAGCTGGGATTTTACTATCTCTAATCGAGTGAAATTCAATCAACACTAATAAATTGTTTGAATCTTTAAAAATAAAGTAGAGACTAGATACTAAACATTTTTTTAGAATATACTAAAAGTTTATTGTAATAATTATTTTCTCTTTATTTTTCTAAAGAGTTATCCTAAAGAGACAGTGGTGCTTATTCTGTTGTACAAAATCTCTAACTTAAAATTGGCGAGTTTAAGTTTAGACTCGCCAATTTTAGTTTTTCTAAACTCATGACTCATTCGGCAGTCACGTCGAACTAAATATGGAGATGATTTGGAGTCTCCAAAGACTCGCTAAACCTGACGTTTGTGTTGAATAGTAAGTGCTGCCATTTATGATAGCAAAAACTCCACAAACGTTGTTATTTATTTTCCCCAATTGTAATAAAAATATTTTTTGCGAAATATATGGAAATTAGTTACGTAAAATACAAAGGTAATAGTTTAATTGATTTATTTTGGTCCAATCACCTTAAGAAATTCCGAAAGTTGATATTATGTTTAATTCATCGTCTGATTTGTCTATGTCCAAGCATAGACAAACAAGCAATTATCATTTGTCTATTAGTCTATGCTCATGTTATGGTTGGTCACTTGCTAGAGAGTATAGTGTTCTGTGGTCATAAAAGACCGTTTTGAAGTTGACGTTCGAGTTTTGTGACCCTTAGTATCACTTATTTTAAATATTCAAGAAAATAATGACAGAGCACCGGAAAAGGGCAAATAAAAAAATTTTCTAAATTTTATCTCTGTCATCTCAAATGGATTCGAGACATCCCTGATTGACTCCAGCCTTATCCTTTCTTGATAGTTTCTGAAATAAGTTCAATAAACACAGATAAGCATAGCTTAAGTACCTACTTTGTTACTTAGTTGGATTAATTTTAGTGTCTCTTTTTGCCTTAGATATGGAGACTACAAACATTTCTTCACCTACGAGAATAGTGCTTATTTACCTTAGAATAAGATAAAGAATATTATAAAATTACTTACCTTTCGCTGGAATCAATCACAGCCGCAACAACGAATTCTTCCATTTTAAGGTTATCCCTATGATGTTAAATTACAATAAATACAAGCAAATCACCACATTTTTCGCACTCAAATCTTAATATGAAGCCAACGAAAAATAATATTAATAATTTACTCTAAGAGAAAACCAAGATATAATTAAAATATTTCGTGTATTTGTCTATATGCAAGTGTTAGGCAGACACCTTAAATTGAATCGGCACCTCCCGAGGTCCTCTCTTATTTTAAGGAATTTTAGATTGAAATCTCTTAATTTAAACATATAACGCGTACAACGGAATAGCTTTTGTTCTCTAAAATCTAAATTGAATAGTTTAGCGCTGTCAAAATAAATTTTAAGATTAGAGCTGTCATTTAGGGGTGTAACAGAATGTCACATCTCTCTAAGTCTTATTTTGGCGATTTTTAGCGATTTTTAGTTTAGAGATTGGCAACAGAATAAGCACCAGTGCCTAATTTTTTTAGTTTATGGTCACACTGATCGTTTCGGACGTTACTTTTACCCTTGTATCATTACCGTCTAATGCAAATACATAGCTTCCTGTAGCTCCACGTAAGCTTATGTAATGAGGCGGTAGTATCTAAAAACGACTGAAAGTGCCTTGTTTTGACATAGGAATAACATTAAGGGTCTGAAGTCTATATACGCAAATAGATGTGATGTGGTGTTAGTTTATTAACGTTGTTTGTGTTTAAAAAATCACTCATACTGAGTTTATTATGCACATTGCATATTTATGCATGCAAACCAGACGCTAGGCTTTCGCTTTGGAAACTCAAATTTTAGTTGCAATTAGCTTTATTTTATGTGTATGAATTTTTAATATGCGCAATCCTCTTACAAACGTTGTACTAGATCGTTCAATAAGTCCCGAGACTAACCTGGAAATGGCGCATATATTAAAAACTCTTTTGATTTTTAAAAAGTACTGGCTATCAATACAAGAATGTGTAAAATTTTTAAAAATGGAACAATAAAATTATTGATTTTGAAACATTTAAGTGACGCTACGGTTGTAATTTCAATACAATGGAAAAAAACGAGTTTCGCGTGTTGATAAAACATTGTTTTTAATGGGAAAAAATACCGTTGAAGCACAGCAATGGCTTATAAAATGTTATGCAGGATCAGCTCCCTCTAAAGCAACCATTTGTCGGTGGTATGCCGACTTCAAACGCGGTCGCATGGACACCAATGATGGGGAACGCTCAGGTCGTCCAAATGAAGCAGTGACTCAACAAAATATTAACCAAGTCCTCAAAATCGTATTGGAAGATCGGAAGGTAAAAGTGCGAGAGATAGCCAAGATAGTGAAGATTTCAGCTGGTAGTGTTTTCACTATTTTACATAAAAATTTGGCCATGAAAAAGCTTTTTTCTAAGTGGGTGCCGCGTTTGCTTACAACTGATCAAAAGGAACAACGTATCAATGATTCAGAGCGATGTTTGGCGCTGATGAATCATACTAAAAATGATTTTTGACGTCGGTATGTAACAATGGATGAAACCTGGATACACCATTTCACTCCGGAATCCTATCGGCAGGCAGCGGAGTGGAGAGCGGCTGGTGAAAGCCGCCCGAAGCGGCCAAAGACTCAGAAATCGGCCGGTAAGGTTATGTCGTCTATATTTTGGGATGCGCATAGAATACTTTTCATCAACTACCTTGAAAAGGGGCAAAATATAAATAGTGACTATAACATGTGCTTATTGGAGCGATTGAAGTACGAAATTGCGGATAAACGGCCTCACATTGAAAAAAAAAATGAAAAATTAACCAAAATTAACGAATTGGGCTTCGAATTGCTTCCTCATCCCCCTTATTCGCCAGACTTGGCCCCCAGCGATTACTGGCTGTTTGCAGACCTCAAAAAAATGCTTCAGGGTAAGAGATTTGACTCAAATAGTGAAGTTATCGCAGCAACGGAGGCTTATTTTGAAGCCAAAGACAAATCGTTCTACACACATGGGATAGAAAAGTTAGAAAAGCGTTGGAGGGACTGTATCGCTCTTGGAGGAGACTATGTTGATGAATAAAAATTAATTTTATAAAAAAGACCTTTTTTTAGTACTCTCGGGACTTATTGAACCACGTGTTACATATTATACAGTTACTGAATTTGTGTACACGGTATCAAAAACTAAAAAGTACTTATATTTTCTTGACTATCAGAAATAAGATTAAATTGATTAAATACGTCTTTGCGTTTGCCAAATATGGTCCCATATATTTTTCTGCGAATCGGAGATTCCTAGAGGTGACCAATGAAGCATGCACAGAGTCGTTTCATGCTGCATGCTTCCATATTTTCAAATTTATGAAGATGCCGATATCGCAAAGAGAAAATGTATCTGGCTAGACTAGACGCTCAAAGTAAGGGCACTTACTTCAATGACCTAGCGTGTACTGTGTATTCTAAGAGCTTTCTAAACATAAAGGGTGAATTGAGAGAATATTTAGAAGATTATTAGCTAGTTATGATAAACATACTGTTTCCTTTTTCCCTCCAAGTAAGATTAAAACTTGTTAGTAAATACAATATCAGACTGGAATCTAACCAACGACTGCATCTTAATTATTGTAACAATACAATTCCTCGAAAAATGTTTATTTTTTAAATAGTAACAAAAAACTGATGATCAATTTTAAAAAGTTTCAATTCTGTTAATGTGGCTGTGGTAAATAAATTGTAATTTTATGTAAAGACTTTTGATCTAATGGTTCCCTTACTGTGTTGCAATAAATTCTAATTTCATTTAAAGAGATTTATGTACGCCACCGACTTCATACGTGTTAGAGACCTACTACTATTCATAATTCGTAGAACTTCATTTATTCTGATAAGTAGCTAAGATATCAAGAGGATGTAGTTTTGTCAATTTCATCATTGCTTATATTGAATACCGGGCTTGGTCAAAACAGAACTTACGTGTAGGTATGTGGTACATAGCTTCCTGTATAGTTGGAGTTCTAATATTTGAAGAAATGACAACTAAAAACAAGACGTAATGTGGTATAGATATACCACACTCTTTTTAAAAACAGTCAGGGTGTTGCCATGTCGTTGACGCGATTGTGTGATTTCATACGTAAATACGTCTAATCACTTGCAATTGTTAAATCTTTTATCTATCGAGTCGTGTTAATCATATTAAATGTTAGAATGTACCTATACATTCGGTGTCTGTATCATCCCCTGATTTTATTTGAATTGCCCAAAAACGCACATATTAACAAACGCCTATATATTCAGCATATAAATCAAATTTTATTTCCAAACATATTTTTTTATTTCGCTGTTACACAGTCGGAAAGTCTTTATGTAAAAAAGTAGGTATTTAAACGTTAAAATATTGTGTTGACAACTAAACAGCTCGTCTAGTATGTATGTAGTCGATGGTGAATAATAAGTACCCGTTGAAATTAAAACTTAACAACGGAATCGTAAAGTTATCGCCCGAAAGAAAATAGTTCCAGACCTCGGCATTTAGCCTGTTTTAACGCGCTGAGTAATTTTCTGAATTATTCCCAGTAAATTTATTGTTTCATTCGCAGTTGTATTCAAGCTTTATTATTTTAAGTAAAATTAAAAAGGGAGAGACAGTCAAATTCCTACATGCTAAAGTTTATTGTAGGAATTTGACTGTCTCTCATTTCAATTATATATTTAGTGTAGAAAGTGATCACTTGAAAGTTAATTGTTTGTCAACGTACACTGAACATATTTTAAAATTAACTGAACCAATTTAGATAAAACTAACAAAAATATTATTCGATTTTTCAGTGTCCTGTGCTCAACAAGTAAAAGCGAATATCTGAGTGTTTTTTTTTTAGTAAATTAACAATTTTTTTCAACTTTTTATATGAACAGCTCATTCAGAACAATATCTAAAAACTGGTCATAATTATTCTGTTTTGATTCAACTACACAAAATGTTTTACTTTAAAGTTACACGACAATAATTTGTTAAGAAAAACTTCAGAGCGTCTTTTAACTATTTTAGTTAAAAATATTGCCATCATTAAGCAGATTACTGAAAGGTGACTAAATAATACGAGCACGATAATACCAGCACTTTATATTAATCACACTAATTATGAACACTTCACACACAATACAAATCGCGTTACACTGACATTAACTTATTTACACACATTATCACTACAACACTCTTTACTTTAGTAGGTGCTACTTGTGCACTCTCCGAAAAACCACCAACTAACTCCAGTTATTACTTTCTATAATGCCGCCTCGTGTCGCCCCACTATCACCTTTTTGATAACCAATCACCGACCGCCGCTTTTGGCGGGGACCAATAGCGTGGCGACACGATACGACATGCCATCGACAGAGCTGCCAACTTAAACACTCGTGGCGCCCCACTATCGCCTTTCGGCGGGAACCAATCACCTACCGCCGTTTTAGGCGGGAGCCAATAGCGTGGCGACACGATAAAACGAGACGTAAACAGTGTTACCATCTTAATCAATTAATATTTTACATTAAGTTTTAAATTTAACAATCACTTTTATATTATTTTAATTTAAACAGTAACTATAATTTAAATATTACAATAATATATGCACAATTATGCACATATAGCTCTGTTTTGCACCGCGGCGACAACATCCGGCCCTCCTGCGCACGCATCCGTCCCTGGATAGCGTCCATGTCTGGTGCAGTTGCTGAGAACAAAAACAACATTAAGAAATTTGATTTAGCTATTTCCAGAATTCCAACGAGTGGCCTCCAATCTACTATCCCCTCAACGGCCAGTAATTGGAGGTCCACCCAACATGGACTTCAAAACATTTAACAAAGGAACTTATGCTGCTTGTACATCAGATACTTAGATTTATTCCGAACTGTTCCATCAGCGGTCAGTTCTATGTTAAGACTCATAGCTTTCCCTAGGCGATGCCTTTGGCCAACCCTAGTTGCATATCACTATAAGTCTCAACTTCAATTGTAACGGATTTATTTTACACGGATAAATACCGTCACAAGCATCTACGTACCGATATACAAGTTCGAAGCATAATGCACTAGACACTTATGAGAAAGTTAAAATAGCGTTCACACCAGATATTTTAAACATCAATCCAATCAAGGAGAGTCATAAAATTAATAATAATTGTGTTATTACCTGACAACATCTTAGGCCATATCCAAACGCTCCTCACACAAATCGTCCAATCTTATCCAGGGTTTCATATTTTCGGCACACGTGGTCCCCTCGTAGCATTTACCGGTTCTTTCAGCGCCTCTCATATCTTTCACCCTATAGCGGTCATGACCCAAAACCTTTGTCACCTGAAAAGGTCCTTTAAACAGCGGTAGCAATTTAGTGCTTTGTCCATCGTTTGATTGACTGGGAATCTTAATAACAACCAAATCATTGACATCGTAGATTCTAGCAGGTTTTCGTTTAGCATCGAACATACGCTTCTGACTTTCGGCATTCGCTTGGATTCGATCATTCACAGTGTTTCTTAATGAGGTTACATCGATAATTTGTTCGTCGTCTTCTTTTACAAGTTGATCTGAGTCAGTTTGCAGTCGATAACCAAAGAAAACCTCGCTAGGAGCTGCAGAGGTGGTTTTGTTGATAGTACTATTTATGCCTTGTTGAATACTTGTAATATGAGTATCCCATTTATCATAATCAGAACTAGCACCCATAGTTCTTAGTGCATCAAGGATGGTGCGATTAAAGCGTTCCACTTGGCCATTTGAACGTGGAACCGCGGTTGCAATTACATGCCGCCTTATATTTTTGTCTTCACAGTATTTTGAAAACAATTTGGACGTAAATGCACTTCCGGCATCACATATAAGCCGTCTAGGGTTACCGAAAATTTTAAATATTTTATCAAGCTCATTTATAACGATTTTACTTTTTGTATTCCGCACAGGTGATATGAAAACAAATTTTGTAAAAGCGTCAACTGTAACGAGTAAGTAAGTATTTTTCTGTGTGGTCTTTACAAAAGGCCCTAGATGGTCTATATGTAATGTATGGAAAGGTCTCGCATATTTCGGTATAGAGAACAACTTTCCTTCCTTTTTGCCGTGGGTACTTTTGGAATAAATGCAGGAAATACAATTCTTTATATATTTAGACACAACCTTTTTCATTTTAGGGAACCAATAAAGTGATTTTATTCTTTCCAATGATTTATCCACGGCAAAATGGCCTACCTCGTCATGATTAGCTCTAATCACTTGCCAAATACATTTCTTGGGAACTACCCATCTCCTACCATATTCAGTCCGTCGATACACTTTATTTCCTAACAACTCATATTCATTAAATATTTTTTTGTTTTGCTCGGCTTCTCCTGATTCGAGTATTTCTCTAATTGCGCAAATATTAGGGTCTTGCAATTGAATTGACAATAACCAATCGCCCTCAGTTATTGCCAACACACTTTCATTACATATGGGGGTGGAACTTTCACAAATCGGGTTCCTACTTAGCGCGTCAACATGTTGCATTTGAGTTCCTGGTTTATGTACAATGTTGAAAGTAAATTCTTGAGTCAGTAACACCCATCTACCAATTCTAGAATTAATTTCTTGTTTATTAATAGTATATTTAACAGCGTTGCAATCTGTATAAATTTTGAAAGTGGAACCGAGTAAGTAATGACGAAATTTTTGCAATCCCGTGACAATAGCCAAAAACTCTAATTCAAATGAATGATATTTCTTTTCCTCACTAGAAGTTTGTCGACTGTAAAAATGGATAGGTTTTTCCCCATTTTCAGTCATTTGTGTCAAAATACACCCCACGCCATCGCGACTGGCGTCCGTATACAAAATTGTGGGTAATTTAGGATCGAAAATGGTTAATAAAGCGTTATATAATAATTCTTGTTTTAATTTAATAAATGCCTGAACTTGTTCCGAGCCCCATTCCCACACGGCCTCTTTTTTTAACAATTTTACCAAGGGTTTTGATATCAAAGCGCAATTTTTAATAAATTTGCGGAAATAATTAATTAGTCCTAAAAATTGCCTAACCTGGTGTACATTTTTCGGTTCAGGGTACTCCTCAACAGACTTTAATTTCTTTTTACCTGGGCGAATTCCCTCCTCAGAAATATCATAACCGAGAAAACTAACAGAGCTTTGAAAAAAATGGCACTTTTCTAAATTTATAGTTAAGCCATTTTCTTGCAAAACTTTCAAAACTTCTTTCAATTGCTTAATATTCTCCTCAATTGATTCTGTTGCTATCAACAGATCATCCATATAACAAATAACCTTGCCAAAACGCAGATTTCCTAAAACAGTATTCATGAGCCTCTGGAACACTGATGGTGCATTACAAAGGCCAAAAGGCATTCGTCTAAATTCAAAATGACCATCAGGGGTCACAAATGCTGTTTTAGGTATCGAATTTTCATTAACTTTAATTTGGTAATACCCACTTTTTAGATCTAATGATGTATAGTATTTACAACCTTTTAACTTATCTATTAAATCTTCTATAATGGGCATGGGGTACTTTTCTTTCACTGTAACTTTATTTAGGGATCTATAGTCAACGCACATGCGTTTTTCACCGGAAGGTTTGTCAACCAATAAAACTGGACTTGCATAAGCAGAGTTGCTTTCTTGTATTATGCCATTTTTTAAAAGTTCGTCAACTATTTCGCGTGTAGCTAATTTTTCCGATTCTGACATACGATATGGTCGGTGACAAACAGGTTTATTGGTTGTGACCTCGATGTCCAATTCCACACAAGATGTTTGGCCTAACGTCTGCAAGTCTTTCGACACCACCTGAGGGTATTGCTCAAATATTTTATTTAGCAAAGAGATATGGTCGCTAGAATCGGCATTGAACATGGATGATTCTATTAAATCAACCTGATCTTCATTTAAAGTACAGAAGGACAAATTGTTTCCTATACGTGAATACATAATTCTTTTATCTTCTGTAAAATTCCTTCCAATGAGAATTGGACAACCAGATAATTCATCAAAAACATATAATGTAATATTTAGCTTTGCTGTGTCTATTTTCAAATCAACTTGTACTGCTTTAGTAACCTGAGAGCAAGAATCAACTTTAAACCCCGTTAATAGGACTGGTGTATCTAACTGAAATGGTGCAAGATTTAACTCTTGTACCATAGTACTTGTTATTAATGAACAGCTACTACCCATATCAATGAAAGCTTGTTGTTCAATTCCGTTTAGTTCAATAATTTTATGAAATTTATCTTTGGAGGTTGGCTCGGTAATTAATTTAACTTCACTATCTTTTTCAATTTTAGTCCTAGGTTTCGATCTACACGCAAGTTCTAAATGACCTAATCTATTACATATAGTACATTTTACATTATCCTTTTGATTACAGTTGGACTTTTTGTGGCCGCCTTCACCACATCGAAAACACGTGATTTGTGAACTAACAGTCGGTAACGATGAAGTATTTGATGAATTACTACCTATCGAATATTCTGGTTTTTTATCCGATTGGTTGGGAGCAGAACGATTAGAGTATTTATTATGAGAACTACCCTGTTTTTGACCGGGCTTATGATCAGGATCCGAGTAAATTTTTCCATGTAAAAATGAGGCTAACTCATCACAGTATTTAAAATTACCAGCTTCAGCCGCTGTGCTTATATTTTTATCACCAATTGATCCTACAATTATTGAAATGATATCTTGTTCGGAAAACGAAAGTCTCATTTTATCAATTTTTCCTTTTTGTTGAAAATAGAACTCGTATAAGGATTGGCCATCAGTAGGTTTTGTTTGAATTAGGTCTTTTAGCAAACTAAACATATTACGCTTAATTTGAAACGTATCTAAAAGAGTATTTCGCCAATCCTTCCACTTCCAGCTGGTCCAACTTGTTTTATTTTTTTGAAGAGAATCATACCACGTTTTAGCTGTGTTACGTAATTTTTGTAGGGCTTGATATTGTAAAACACGGTCAGACCAACTGAAAGCGCGAGCATTAGCTTCCACAACATTTATCCACATTTGAATATCGTCAACTAAGGGGTCAAAGTCCGGTATCACAGAAGATAATACAACATTTTGGCTTACTGCGAGAGACGCACGCCTGGTGCGTCTCTTTTTCCTGCGTCTGCGTCCATCGGAGTTGCTACTACTTGATGATGATGAACTTGAACTCCCTGAGGAGCTAGAACTCGTAGTCGAAGCGCTCCTTTTTCTTCCTCGAGTTCTCTTTCGGCTTCGCGGCATTGGGCGTTTTTTTTTTGTTCTTTGTCACTTCTGATGAAAGGTGACTAAATAATACGAGCACGATAATACCAGCACTTTATATTAATCACACTAATTATGAACACTTCACACACAATACAAATCGCGTTGCACTGACATTAACTTATTTACACACATTATCACTACAACACTCTTTACTTTAGTAGGTGCTACTTGTGCACTCTCCGAAAAACCACCAACTAACTCCAGTTATTACTTTCTATAATGCCGCCTCGTGTCGCCCCACTATCACCTTTTTGATAACCAATCACCGACCGCCGCTTTTGGCGGGGACCAATAGCGTGGCGACACGATACGACATGCCATCGACAGAGCTGCCAACTTAAACACTCGTGGCGCCCCACTATCGCCTTTCGGCGGGAACCAATCACCTACCGCCGTTTTAGGCGGGAGCCAATAGCGTGGCGACACGATAAAACGAGACGTAAACAGTGTTACCATCTTAATCAATTAATATTTTACATTAAGTTTTAAATTTAACAATCACTTTTATATTATTTTAATTTAAACAGTAACTATAATTTAAATATTACAATAATATATGCACAATTATGCACATATAGCTCTGTTTTGCACCGCGGCGACAACATTACTCACATTTACCACTTCTCGAGTTTTGTATAACACGTATCAAGTTAAAAGAACACTAGCTAAAAATTATTAAATTATGTGCGAGTATTTTGGCTTGGCTTGTCCAATGTTTTATATTGCGAACAAGTAATTGGTCTGGAACCTCGCTCGCGAGATATTTTGGTCCCTTTTAATTCCCTACTAAATTAGACTTTGAGAGCAATATTTCAAAAACGTATGCGTCAAGTATGCGCGGAGTAAATCTTTTTAAAATTAAAATTCGCGGGTTAAACGAAATCCTGAAATGCAGGTAGAAAATTATAGAAATTAAGTCGTAACTGAGCTGCAGTCAATAAAAAAAAATTCTTTGAAATTTGACACAACATGCTAAAGATAGACAGATAATAATCTGCGCTTTTTTACGTGACACTAGCAAAAACTGGTAAGTAAAAAGTTTGAAAACCTTTGGCGAAAATGTGCAAACATTATTCTCACTTATAAAAACTTTTTAGTGTTTCTTGACTCTTGGCGCGGTGTTTTTAAACTTTTAAATGCTTTTATGTTTTTCGAATAAAAGCAATACCAGTTAAAACTATTCTTTTTTCAAATAATTGTTAATGCAATTAATGTTCCTGTATACTTTTCCTTACATTTGTTTCTATCAAAATCACAGACTCTCGAGCTTTTATAATGTAGGTAAGTATATTTACTAGTGATTCAAGTACAAGAAATAAGATGATTAAAATGTCACAATATATAAATCCAGTTATTGGCTATCTGGGAGCTAGTATCTCCAAAAATGCAAATAAAGCTGACGACCCAGCAGCGTAGCGGTAGTGGTCCCTACTCCCTCCCCTTAGTATACCCTCAGCGTCGTAGGTCGTGGGTCCCATATCCAGTGGTGGGAGACACTGGATATATATGCTATACAGGATATAAAGTGATGAGCGTTAATATATATCCAGTGTCTGTATGATATTCTATTTGTTATTTATGTTTGTATATTTATCAGTTATCTAGTATCTATGGATCGCATGTCATCGCTTACTTAGGGCCTAAGTTGTGATGTGAGTAATGTCCCGATACACAGGGTTGTATAAAAGATTTATTAATACAAATAACTTTTTGTTGTTGTATGACTTTTCGAAATTCAGTATTGATTTATTTCATACAAAAAAATGTTGTTTCTGTAAAGTAACATTACACTGTTGCGGCATTGCGCCGCGCGCCGTTGCCACTTACTAATCTTACATTACAGAGTAGGAATAAGTAGAGTACCCCAGCAAAAGTATTGAATATTTGATATTTCTCGAAATATCAAGTAAAACAAATCGTAGAACAAAAATTGTTAGTGTTAATGTAAACAAATACAGGCCGAGAGCGTTTTGGTATTTTTTATATAACCCTGTATATATATCTTTTTAATCTACTTTGTATTGTAAAATTTAAAGTTTCATAAAGCTCCGAAAGCCGCATCACGTCTCGTCACTTAAGTGATTGAAGAAAACCTTTAGGAAAGTCACAAAAGGGCTGCACACGCCCTGACAATCCCGCGAACGACGAATGTTTTAAATAAAGACGTTTATTTTGTTTCTCTATCCGCTAAAGAAAAGGTTTTCACGCTTGGAGGCAGACCCTCGTTTTATTTATTGTTTCTGGGGAAACACGAACGATTGTGCTATTTAGTAGGTATATTAATTATTTATTGATGCGTACACGGTTATTTCATTTAATGTGTTAATAAACATTATTTCAACTAAGATTTGTTTCTCCTAGGTACGATTTTGGTGTGCTACGAGTATTGTTGCATTTTTCCACACAGAGTTAATTTACTATCTTTTAATGCCAAAACCGTTTGCCCATCGTCCGTGACCAGCGGGGCTAGACAAAGTCACAGTCGTTTGGCGTTAATAGACCAGGGCCGATAATTTTTAAAACATAAAAAAATAATAGTAGGATGAAACCCATTACAAAAGGAGGAGAATATTATAAAAATTAAAGGAAAAATAATTTACGGTAGATCCGAGTTCGGGAACAGGGGGGGAGGGGGGGTTAAAGTGTAAAAAATGGTTTTCCTTGATTTCCGGCAAAACTACAAGTCCTATGAAAAAAAGTTGAATGGCAAAGTTGTAGGTAATAAAAAGATCTACAACTTTTGTATTTACACTTTTTTCACATAACCTCAAAATTTATGTGAAAAATTCAAAAAACCAAGTTTTTGGTTTTTTATTTTTATCTTTAACAAAAAAAAATTTTTTTCACGAAATTTAGTGAAAACTTACCTTTTTATGTCCCAAATACGCTGTAATTTATTTGACTAAAAATATTATTTTTTTTTCACCTTATTTTGAATTAATATCGAAAAAGCACACTCATTTTCAATCGAAAATTCACCCGTCAAAATATCAGCTTTTTTCAAAAAGTTGGTATGTTTTCTATTCGTTGAAATCTCTACTTTCCGATGGTGAAAAAAAAATATGTTACTATAGTAAAACTTCTCGAAAAAAAACTCGAATTCGAAAATTTTTTTTTAACAATTTTGAGCTATTTATTAAAATTTACACTTTAATTACTCGAAAAACGTAAGATTACATGTTACATTGATAAAAAAAATTGCAAATCAAAATATACTTCAATAATTAACAAACAAATAACTTAATAAAATTATTATTTAATAAGACATCTACAATATTTGGAGAAAGTTGTCAAATCTTCTTTAGATTTTTTGCATTTTCTGAGAAGATTTACTAAAGTAACATATATTTTTTTTTCACCATCGGAAAGTAGAGATTTCAACAAATAGAAAACATACCAACTTTTTGAAAAAAGCTGATATTTTGACGGGTGAATTTTCGATTGAAAATGAGGGTGCTTTTTCGATATTAATTCAAAATAAGGTGAAAAAAAAATAATATTTTTAGTCAAATAAATTACAGCGTATTTGGGACATAAAAAGGTAAGTTTTCACTAAATTTCGTGAAAAAAAATTTTTTTTTGTTAAAGATAAAAATAAAAAACCAAAAACTTGGTTTTTTGAATTTTTCACATAAATTTTGAGGTTATGTGAAAAAAGTGTAAGGTGAAAAAAATTAATATTTTTAGTCAAATAAATTACAGCGTATTTGGGACATAAAAAGGTAAGTTTACACCAAATTTTGTGAAAAAAATTTTTTTTTTGTAAAAGATATAAATAAAAAACCAAAAACTTGGTTTTTTTAATTTTTCACCTAAATTTTGAGGTTATGTGAAAAAATTGCAAATACAAAAGTTGTAGAACTTTTTATTTCCTACAACTTTGCCATTTAATATTTTTTATAGGACTTGTAGTTTTGCCGGAAATCAAGGAAAACCATTTTTTACAATTTAACCCCCCCCTCCCCCCCTGTTCCCGAACTCGGATCGACCGTAAATTATTTTTCCTTTAATTTTTATAATATTCTCCTCCTTTTATAATGGGTTTCATCCTACTATTATTTAATTTCTTTTTTATTATTTTTAAAGCTATCTACCCTGGTCTATAACGCTAGTCGACAAAAATGTATGGGACAAAACAAATGACTGTAGAAAAACCACGATAACAATGACTAAACACGCTGTGTTTGATACTGTCGGCTGTCAATTGTCAAGCGAAGTACGCTAAAGTTATCTACAAGGTCCGCGAGAACGCCAGGGAGAGTTCAAGTTGTCGTAGTTAATTATCAAAAACAGCGTGTTTAGTACTATTATTATCGTGGTTTTTCTACCGTCATTTGTTTTGTCCATACATTTTTGTCGACTAGCGTTAACGCCAAACGATTGTGACTTTGTCTAGCCCCGCAGGAAGCCACTGAGATCGAGCCAATATCTGTATGAGATTAAAATGAGAGCCCAAATGTAACGTGACTGATGCGCGGTGGACAAAAGGCCTCATAAACTGCCATAGTACACCTGCATAAGCATATGAATATGACCTCTACTTCGCGGCCTGTCCCTGCGACATTTATGGTGGATTAACAGCCTAACTATAGCGTAAGTTGAGAGCAGCTTTACATCGAAAGAATGGATAAAAACTCAACAATTGATCCTTACCAGGCAATACCTATTGACTACAAAGCTAGGAAGCTGTGCAAATAAAATAGCTTTTCCTCTCTTTAAAAGACCTCGTAGCCATAATTTTTCATCTATGACTTATATTCCCATTTTCAACTCCAATTAGGTGTAAAACTTGTGCTAAATGTAGGTACTTACGACAATATTATAATGCATTGAATTGAACCTGTGGATTTTATGTTTCAGTCATATTATAGACTTGGATTAGAAAGCTAGATAAAGCTGTGCAAAATATAGCTTCTCTTTTCTTTTAAAGTAGGAGCTTGATAGAAAAAGTTATGCTTGATGTCCTATACGATACTTACGATAATATTTCAATGGATTGGGCTTGAACCTATGTACTTAATATTTGTCTTATTATACACAAGAAATATAGATTCGTGTACGCTTTCTTATCTCTTGTCTAATTAGAAAGGGACCTCTGTGCAAAATATTATCAGCTTTCTGAGTTCGAATTATTCAATGAATAAGTGAGTAACAATTTTATTTTAAATTTATTCCTCAAATAGTTCATCTAGCGATTGAAAAATCAGCCCAAGGAAAAATACGTATGTGTCCACTTTCCAGTCGGTATTACAGGTATCATGCCATAATAAATACGTCACAAAACAAGCGTTGGCCATGATAAAATATTATTGGATAATATGACAGTCTGGAGACGGCTTGATACCTCTTAGCGGTGGATGCGGGAAGGTAAGCTTGACAAATGACTTCTCAGAAAATACGTGACCGCCCCTAGAGACACAGTTTCGAAGAAACAGAAAAATGTGGGGTCATATTAAACTGTACTGAATTTCCTTTATTGTTTCTTGCTTATAAAATTCTCCGTATTTTTGCCGTTTAAAGCTGTGACACTTTTCCACGATTACACCCAGTAATATGACATTTTAAAATGAAAGCTTTTCATGTGGTTTAAAATGAAATGTTGCCTTTTTATTGGAAAACTATAAAATGTATTGAATGAGGTTTTGGAAAGCTGAAGTAGGATGGGACTTCTTTCAAATTGTGAAGGGTTTTGCCACAACTAACGAGGCTACTTTAATGTGTTAGGTAAAGTAAGGTGCTTCACATACCTTTCAAATCATGATATCCATGGAGACATAACACTCTGGCAAGCAGATTTCCTTATAATGTTTTCTTTCATAACTTCCAGTAAGAGTTTTATATGCTGAAAACATGACGTTTCCGGACCAGCCACCGTAGTCACTTTATCTATTCTATTTAATCCAAAAAAATACAAAAATGACACTCTTCATCGATAAATCAAGTGGTAAATTCCATCATTCCCACACCTTTTTCGTTCCATTAGCAATCGTTGAAATCGTTGAAATTGAAGGTACCGTTACAGGTTACATAAGCAAGCAGTATGCACTATGAACCTTTGTAGTAAAACAGACCTTATGTACACATGAACGTAATAACGTAAAATTAAATTTTAGATAGAAGATATCATATCATAAAAGATACCTGCATAAGCTGATAATACTCTCCCCACGGTGCTCCAACTTTACAAAGTTACTTGAAATATCAATACAGAGCAAACGGAGCTTAAATCTGCTCTGTAAGTAACGTGCTCAGCATAAATTTTATTTTGCGCATTAGCGATACTGGGGACATATGGGGACCGAGTTCACTTTTGCATTTCAATGGCCGGGATTACATTAATAAATAAGTTCTTACATTCTTGTTTACAGAGTTGGTTTATTCTATATGTTACCTAATTTTAAAGTCAGTAGCTCTGGAAAAAAATGACTGGAAATATCCTTTAGTTTTGGTACTTCCGCCATAGGTTTTTACCCTATATACACCTGAGTACGTATTTCGTAAGTACTTGACTTATGCTACGTGAATTGCGGTTTTTACTCGAATCTCGGAATATCTATTATTTCCGTACCTAAATAGTATTTTCAAAATTAATATAATATAAAATTCTCGTATCATAGTGTTTGTAACTAAACTCCTCCAAAACCACTCATTTTTATGTTTGTGAATATTCAATAGATTTGAGAATAGACGTTTTTCAGAAATAATCAAATAATAAATACCCCAAGTCAGAAATAACTTATATGGCAAAACAAAGTTTGGCGGGTCAGCTTAAATTCGATAAATCAGAATGTTAGCTTTGAATGATCCCACCAGAGGATGGATATATCGCATAGCTTCCTGCATAATTATAATCCTTATGTTTTCCCTACCACTTACAATGTGAGAATATTGAGATCAATAATGACTCTTGAAAAATCTGGTGGTCAAGATAAAGGGAAATAGTACATTTCAATATAAGTGTGGAAAGTTTGTCATTTATTTACGAGTCCCGGTTTGTTGACCCAAGCCGAAGGCGAGGGTCAACTATAAGGACGAGTAAAAATGACAATTCCGCACGTGCATTGAACGACGTTTTTTAATACATTTGCGAAAAAAAATATTGGTTTTACGTGTTTGCCTGCTCCGTGTTTGCATGCCGTGTTCGTGTTCATGCGCTCCTGGTGCGCCCGCTCCGGTGCCGCGTAGTAGGAAAACACAAAAGCACTAGTGCGGAAAAGAATAACTTTGCGCACGCTAAACACACATGGAAATGTCAACTTTTTGAGCAAATGTATTAAAAAATAACTTAAATGTTTTATTATATTAAACTGAATTTGGTTTCGAAGTAACAAATATAAAGGAGGCAACGTAAATACGTTCTCAGTTTTCAAAAGTTACGGCCCTCTACGTTTTGAAAACTACACTTTGATCTGAAGCTAGTTTCGTCGGATATAGAGTATTTTTATAGTTTCCCTCGAAGATTCCAAATGCTTCGAAATTCAGTACGAAACAAATAAGAGACTACATTTAGGTGTATTGGAGTTGAAATGTTTTCTATATTCCGAAAGTGTTCCTGAATTTTTGATGTTATAACAGCGGTGTGAAATAAAATTTTCTTTTATTGTACGAACGCATTCATTTCAGGTACTTCCATACGTGTTGGTATTCCTTATTTATATGTAAATCTGACTTGATACGCCGTCTAAACGGTGATTACATTATACAAATTTGGTATACATTTTGGAAATTCCTTGTATATAATGAATTACTTAGGGTTTTAGACGCTGAGGGTTTCCAGTTTGAGATTTCCGGATGTCAATTATTGGGACTAAAAAAAATTTTATAATTAGCTTTTTTGTCTTTCAGTATGTAATCAGGTTATAGTTTTTACTTAACAGCAGTATATTGTATAAAAATAAATAATATTAGTATGTATATTGCAATCAGTTCGTTTTACTGTAGTAGAACAATATTAGAATCATTCAAATTTCTTGTATGAAGGCTAAGTAGGCATACTTTTTAATAATGAGAAGTATTTCGTCGTTGCTTGAAGATTCTTTGTCTCGTAGACGACTGCTTGATTCATCTTTTTCTCAAAAGGAATTTAAGAAATAAAGATGTCAATAAGTTCTATATGCATACATTTTTCATTTTTTTTAATAATCATCTGCAACACAACAACTTTCAAAACTCGCAGCTCTTAATAGTGGAAGTTAACAAATAAACGTCAGAGCGGAAACCCGCTCAAGGCTGGTAACAAAAGCAATATCTCATCAAGCCTTTGTATCGGAAATTAAATATTCGAAATGATGCGAATTGCGATCGTTAAATAAGATACTCAACTATAGATCATTCAGTGTCTGTTAATAAAAGTTCTTTTGATTGATCGGTTTAAGGCGCAGTTACATAAATTATAATGATAATGGTATCAATATTTACTTTTACGGAACTTATGTTAGAACAATATTATTGACATCTACCCTGACTGGGCGGACCACGCGAAAAAATTTCTCCAGTTTACAGACAGGTGGCAAAATGCTTGTTTTGTTACCTAGAGTAAGGGCACGCTGTAGTTCGCTCTCAGCAGCACACAGCTATAGAATGTTGACAGAGGGCGCTACTGTTTGTTTGTACGAAAACATTTACGTAAATCGTTCGCTGAGGTTTCATAAAGGTGGTTGGTGTTTACTTGACGCAATCTCATCTGATAGTATGTGTGGCGATGCAGCCGAAGATGTTATCCTAACAACTATAAAGGTGAAAGTAACGTCTAACACTTCACTAAACGCATCGCACTGGAACGCTAAAATACTTGGCGGTGCGTCTTTGCCGGTAACCAGCCTAGGCCGAAGCCTTCTATCAAACCAGACCGGGCCGTACCTCCATCTCTTACAGCAGTATTATTGTAATATTGTTTTGATAGGTATTTTCATACGATGTCAGTGTGAAAATTTTACGTATGTACGGCCCCTGAGCTTATTTGACATTAGGTATAAAATTCCTAACTGATCTATCCCGTGAATCAAACCAGGGACCTTTCGCTCAAATAAGATAAAACAACTTCAACATAAATTTCACAAATTAATTATTTTTTCACAAAATTTATTTGGTACCTGCGCATATTGTATAATAAAGTTGTGAAAAAAGGAACAAGATAATATTACAAGGTTGAAAACCTGCCATGAAACCTCTAATTAGCCAATCCAAAGTTTTCCAATCACAAAACTTCAAAATTTGAAAGGAAGTTTGAAAACGAACCCAATTAATTCGGACATCCTAAAGATAAACAACGCTAAGTCACGCCACAGGATTTCCAACTTTCCACCACAAAAATCCCGTATTTTTTAACCGACTCCGAAAAACAAGAGAAGGAGTAGGTTCTCAATCTTTATTATTTTAATAATCATTATTATCGAATTGGTGTACATTAAAATTAGTTCACTCTTATTAAAGGTATATTTTACAAGAATTTTAATGTATTCACATAGTACGACGAAAATTAAAAATTATAAATTAAAACTAGGTATAAAATTTAACTATATCTAAATTAAAAACTACATACTTATCTAAAATAAAAACTACATATTAATCTAAAATGTTAAAAAAAAAATTAATCTAGTAGACCGCTGTCAGAGGGAATTGTTCCCAAAATGCTAGCCCCATTGCCTCGTAGTATCGCGATACTTATTCTCTGGGCAAAATAGAGGCCAGCATTTTGGTCACGCGTTGCATCGACCAGGCGTAAAGAAATTTCTTTAAAAACTTTCTTTGCTCCCGGTCCCCACGGTCCCATAGTTTCGACCCCAATAGGCTCAAATATGTACCCACTGTCCAGGGATACATATTTGCGCCTTTTGAGGTTTTCAGCGGATTCAGCCGCAGCACCAGCCCTAATTTGGGTTCCAGGAAGATGGGACGGTGCAAGTGTGTCGACACAAGTCGCATCCCACACTAAAGGCCTTCCCATCTTCCATGGAATCAGGGTCATTCCGTCCGGTCTCTTACCATCGCTACGCACTAGACCGCTCGGTTCAAGAACGGCCGCACAGTTAGCGGTGGTAAGGGCACGGCGGATGATATCGTTAAGGCTGGCGTGTCGGGGAATTCTACCCGAGCTCCTGGCACAGGAAAGACCGTGGTGACCGAGTTGGTCGACGACAACACCACAGTGACAGCGGTGTGGTGCACAACAAGATGCGCCCAAACGAAGGGCGACGCCTATCCGGAAAGTGGACGAATCAATAAGCGTGCCAGTGTTGGGAGAAGGGAGAGCCCGCAACCACAAACCAGATTCCCACTGGGCAACGGCTAAGAGACGAGCACGATCTGCAGAGCTTGAGCACGTATTTACGAGACGGTTCCGTACTTGCTCACAGATCGGCCCATCCCACAGCCGCTGAGAAGATGGAATTGTTGGGAAGTCTGAGTTTGGGCATGCCGCTCTCCAAGCGTCCCTGGCTTCGTTCATATAGCTTATTTCTGAGGTTTCTGGACAATTCGAAAGAATTTTATTTATTAGGATTTCGTTGCTATGAATCGAAGACAGAAACGCAGGGAGAGCAACACTAGAGGCGGAGCGTATCCCTAAACCTCCAAAACGTACAGGTAAAGAAGCCTGTAACCACTCTCGATCACTTAAATTTACATTTAAAATTAAAGCCAAAGTGTTTTTTATTATGCTGTCTAAATTAAGTAATAAGTCAGTATGCTTCCACAACTGACAGCATCTGACTAAATAAGTAAATTTTGGAACAAAAAGACAAAAACGAACAATTGTAAAAGCCATGTGAATATTAATTTTGGTTAGGCGATCCGAAACTTGTTGAAAATTTTGAATTTTTTCATCAATGAAAGGAGGGAATGATTCATCCAGGACAGGTGAGCCCAATAATTGAAGAGTTCTTTTGTTTATAATTTTTATATTAGGAGCTAAAGTGTTAAATTTTTGTATGATTGAATCTTTTTCCGGATGTATATCAGGAATCATAAGTTCACATTTTGAAAAATTTAAATCTAAACCAATTGTTTTGAATTCTGATATCAAAAATTGTAAGTCACTGTATAAGCTACAAGCGTCACCACCTAAAGTCCCATCATCCAAATACCAAACATTAAGTTTTGATTTAAGGCGTTGGATGATTGGGTGAATTGCTAATGAAAATAGAGCAGGGCCAAGAGGGTCACCTTGTTGACAACCTACAGCGGAAATAATTTCATTGCCACGAAAAGTTAATTTAGAAGATGAACCATAACATTGCCAAAGGTAGCTAAATAAATTTGGAATTTTGCTCTTGACTTGTGTTAGTAGGGCGCCCCTGTCGACTGAATTGAAAGCATTTTTAACATCCACCTTCAGCAGCAGATCTTTAGAATTTTGAGACAAAAAAGATCTGACTGAATGGACGGCGGCTTCACAGCCACCTCGCGAACCAAAACCTAATTGCAATGGTTGAAACAGGTTAGATAGAACCGGTGCAACCTTTTTGCAACATATTTTAGCCGCAAGGCGCCGATATGTCATTCCAACGGCAATCGGTCTTATACCACCGTCCTTTTTTTTTAAAGCGCATAAATTGGCGCCATATAGAATATTAATGATGTCATTGTTTACCCGCCCCGAAAGCATTAGATTAATCAAAGCCGTCAGGTCCTTCAGTAGAGTCTCGCCGGCTTCGCCACTTGTACCAGACAACAAATCCTTTAGATGTTGTGGTGTCAAGGCATCTAAACCACCGGCGGACCCATTTTGGAAAGACGTGACGGCCGCTGAAATCTCCAATGCTGTCACCTCAATGACTTCATCACTATCCAACGGCGCTGTAGGCAATGTTAGGTCTGTTGCTGCAGATGGATGTTTCTCCTCCAGGATCGAGAGAGTTTCCAGGCTCACTGGCGCCATTGTATCACTGGAAAAGAGGATACGAGCTGCACCTTTTATGTCACCATCACTGAGTCTGTTTTCCACTAGCCTATAGAGAGCAGACTCAGAAGATTGCTTTGTATTAATAAATTTTGAATTTTTTTTGTAGTCCAAGAAATTATTCGAAAAAGCAGATACCTCTTCGAGTGCCCTGTATTTCACACAATTTTCTTTTATAAGAGTCGTTAAAGATTTTTTATTGTCTGGGTAAACGTGAAGTACGGCACTCGGAAAGAAAAGTAAATGTTCCCAGGATCGCTTTGTGTTGTTTGTCACCACAGCTTTGATGGCGTGTGATAAAGCTGCGGCAACTGAAATGCGAGCACCTCTGGGGATACGCTTGACGACCGGCTTAGTTGATTTCAGTATCGTTAATATCTCCCAGAAGTGACGAGAAGGCAGGGGTGCGTCATTTGTATCCAATACCCCACCAGGATTAGGATCTGGCGAGGTATTGGGAATTTGAATTGTTTTATGGCATTTACCTTTATGTATTTGTAAACCTCTCGCACCTTTAAAAAAGCGTTCCTGGGAACATTCTAAGCATCGCACCTTATCCTCCTGAGATACAATCGTTCGATTGGCTTCGTCCACTTGAGCACACCTTGTCGTCCCAGTGAAATTTTTACTACTAGACTGCATATGTTTTAACAGAAAATAACATATTATAAACAGGTATAAAAACAAACAAAGTGAAAATAAAAGCATAAAAGTTTATAAACGTTGAATGCTGCACTCTTTCACCTTCGGAGGAAAGTTGCAACTTCGGATTCGAAGTCAACTCACAACCAGAAGACAACTTCGCAGCTGCAGGAGGAAATGTATCTTCCAGCCATTCCAGTGTAGGGCCCAGTGGAGGCCCATACCTTCTGATTTAATGCATGTAAAAGAGCCACTGAGTATCAAACTTTTATTAATTTTTTGTTCACTCTTTGTAGTGGCATTTGAAGTCGGTTTTTCGGAAAGAATTTTTATTTAGTAAAATTATTCATACAGTGCCGTGATAAACACCTGCTTTATTTATATTAGTGGTATATCAAGTTAATTTCATTTGCCTATCTTGCAGAGCTCAATTTGCAAACTACAGAGTGGTTAATAAATGACCAAAGTTATTTGATCGACTGCCTAGTATATGTTTTACTTCTAATATTTTAATCTCAGTACTTTTTATGACCCTTTAGATTTTTCCCACGATTTGTCAATCGAATCTTAGATTTCCTGATCCCGTTCGCGCAGCTATTTTCAATCCTTACATCTACTTTTGAGGAAAGCAATTTATCTAAATTTGTAGCTAAAAGTCATCATCATCAACGGCGCTACAGCCCTTTGTGGGCCCGCGCCTACTCCAAAAGATTCCTCCATCTGTCTCTATTCATTGCGTTCGTTTCTCAATTTTTATTCCTATAGTCTTTGCATCCTGCTTCACTCCATCCAGCCAATGAAGCTTTGGCTGACCAACATTTCTACGGCCGTCTGGTGACCTTTGATCACTCATGTCAAGCCCACCGCAGTCTTGCATCTTTATGTGCTGGACTGTGTTTGGCTCACCAAAGATATCGTAGAGTTCGTGATTGTATCTGATACGCCACAGACGGTTCACTTCCACCGCGTCAATTATGGTCCGGAAGACATTTCTTTCGAATATTGCGAGGGCTTCTTCGTCTTTTTTGCTTATGGGCCAGCACTCACTACCATAAGCTAGTATTGGTCTACTAAGTGTTTTGTAGAGTGCCACCTTGATGTGTCTAGTAAGGAGTTGTGATCTCAGAGGTTTTTTCGATCCATACCCAACCCATAAATATTACAGATTATAATAATATGTGCTATTCAGTTCAGCCAAATCAGTACTTGATGTGAGATTGAAAAATAAACATCCGAACATACACAGACATAAAATTTCACATTTATATGCGTAACATTAATAGGCAAATTAATTATCACCCTGTTTTATTGTGCATGATTAATTTTAAACTGAACAAGCGCTTTTCTAAGTTAGAAATTTACAGCAAAGCACGACTTACATACTCTTTATTCCTCGTTGTACATTGCATCGTTCTTTCAACATGTAGCAATCTAATGTATTGCCAGCGTTAAAAGCATTTCCTGTCAAAGGGTACTTAGTCCGGAATGGAATCACCAACGACCCCATTTCATGTCTTCGTTGTGACCCATTCGACTCTTTTCTCCCGGAATACCAAAGAGGTTCTTTTAAAAACACTCTGATCTAGTACGGACGTCGACTTTCAATAGATGGGAGGTATGAATTTATTTACACGACCATACCCTTATCCTGGGAATACGGAAGTGTCACACCATTCAAATTACACTTTTTGATTTCTATTTGAAATAAATAATAGTACAGAGCATGTTTTCATTGAAGATATATCGCTCAGGTATATAATGTTTATTTGAATATTAAAAGGTATTCATAGTAACTCTAATCGAAAATAAATTCTACCGCGGATGGTTGACTGAAAAAAATATTGATGGTGAAATTGGCCAATTAATTATTTATTAGTTGCAAATTTTTCACACCCAGGATAGATAATTAGAGGCACTTAGAAAAAATAAGAATTTGATAAAATTCTAAAACATGTAAACGTATTAAGCTAGTATGGGGGCCAAACCCTCTAGGCTTAGACTTCGTTTCAGCCGACGGACGTCCACTGCTGGGCAAAGGCCTCCTGCAATGCTTTCCAGCCCACACGGTCCTGCGCCATCTGTATCCAGCGCCTTCCCGCGACTCTTTTAATGTCGTCACTCCACCTGGTCGGAGGTCTGCCAACACTGCGCTTTCCCGTGCGGGGTCGCCAGTCCAGCACTTTGGGTCCCCAACGTCCGTCGGTTCTACGAGCTATGTGCCCCGCCCATTGCCACTTCAGCTTCGCGATACGTCGGTGACTCTGGTTCGTCTACGGATCTCCTCATTCCTGATTTGATCACGCAGAGAAACTCGCGAAGAAACACGCAGAGAGAAATGCTCGGGCATAGCTCTCTCCATCGCTCGCTGAGTGACTCTGAGCCTTCTTATGAGGCCCATAGTAAAAGACCAAGTCTCGGATCCATATGAAATCACTGGTAACACGCACTGTTCGAAGACCTTAATCTTCAGGCACTGAGGGATATTGGACGAGAAGACATCGCGAAGCTTCCCGAACGCTGCCCAACCGAGCTGGATTCGGCGGTTCACCTCTTTCTCGAAATTGGACCTACCTAGCTGGACCGTATGTCCCAGGTATATGTATTCGTCCACAATTTCGAGTGCAGACTTCTCAACCACTACTGGGTGGAGCGGAACGTGAGAGTTGGATATGATTTTCGTCTTGCTCATGTTCATTTTAAGGCCCACCTGTTGGGAGACTCTGCTGAGGTCATTGAGCATCGTGTTGAGGTCTTCCGGAGTCTATGCTATGACCACGATATCATCGGCAAACCGAAGGTGAGTGATGTACTCGCCATTGACGTTGATGCCATATCCGTTCCAATTCAGAAGCTTAAAGACGTCTTCCAATGCAGCGGTAAACAGCTTCGGGGAGATTACATCTCCCTGTCGCACTCCTCGCTGCAATTGAATCGGTCTCGTAGTCTGATCTTGGATACGGACTGACATGGTGGCGCTTTCGTACAAGCACTTCAACACTTCGATGTATCGATAGTCAATTCGGCATCTCTGCAACGACCTCAACACGGCCCACGTCTCCACCGAATCGAAGGCTTTCTCATAGTCCACAAACGCTAGGCATAGTGGCAAGTTATATTCCTCGGTTTTTTGTATAACTTGCCGAAGCGTGAAGATGTGGTCTATGGTACTATAGCCTTTTCGGAACCCGGCTCGTTCGGGAGGCTGGAAGTCGTCAAACCTACAAGCGAGACGATTCGTAATAACTCTCGAGAACAACTTGTATCAACTGGCGCCTTTCTTTTCTTCAGTTGACCGAGAGCTATACTAATCTCGTCGAGGCTGACGTCCGGAATATCTTCGGTATAGTGTCGAGTTAGTTTGGCTCTAGGGTCTGTAGCCAAATCTTCTACAGGCTCCCGAGATGAGGTGTACAGCTGTCCGTAGAACTTCTCGACCTCCCTCAAGATTTCAGGCTTCGACGAAATGAGACTACCGCTGTCGGCTTAGACTTAGGCTTTCTTAAATAATAATAATATTTTAATTGTTCATAGATTTGCGCTTGACGACAATCATGCCTGATGGAAAGCAATGATGTGGTCTTGGTTGGAGCGCGTTTGCCTAGAAAATGACTATTCACTCTTCTTTTGAAGGCATCCAGGTTTTACTACGTTTGTTACATGTTTTATTTTACAGTAATTTTTAGTAGGTGTGTGTTAAATCATAATAAATCACTTTTTGCATATCACTGTCGTGTTTACGTACAGTATATCACGCCGGCCATTTGCACACGACGCGACGTGGTCGGCCCACGTCCGGTTTACTCGTAAGTAAGAATTATTATGAAAATCGAAACTGTGGTTTACGAGCGTGTGAGATTATGCTTTTGTGATAAGCGAAATTTTAAATAACACCTTTTTAATATGGTACGTAAAATGGTAGATAAATAGGATAAATAAATGAATAAATATATACGGGACATTTTACACATCGCAATCTAGCCCCAAAGTAAGCGATAGCTTGTGTTATGGGTGCTAGATGACTGATAAATATACATACATGCTAATATACATAAATATAATATATTGAAAAACACCTAGACACTGGAAAACATTCACGCTCATCACACAAACATTTACCAGTAGTGGGAATCGAACCCACGACCTCCGGCGCAGACGGCAGGTTCGCTACCACTACGCCATACGGTCGTCGAAAGGATAGTAAGTATGGTCCGGGATAAACAGGTTTCCATTAGAATTTTAACTGATATCACGCCTGTTTTTATGTCATATTTTACTAGAAATGAATATAAAGTAGGTAAAAATTAAATAATTAGAAATCTTGATTTATGTCTTTACTGAGTTATATTTTCTTTCAGAGAAGTAGATAACATAGTCCAAGGCTTCAATGCCTAGCTTTCGGTTTATTGTGAGTATCAGTAGTTGTTCAATATTCAGTGATAGAGTAACTAACATTTATAAACCTACAAACTATATTTTTTTTTTCAGTGTTGCAACTATCTTATTATAAACACATTTATCGAAATTAATAAAAAGGTGTACTTATACAAAGAGAAAAATAATGAAGCCTGACCTCTTTACGAACAACGCAGAAATTAAAAGAGAAAAAAAAATATAATATCGATAACGTTATAATAATTGTACTCTTAACTGTAGAGCGAACCAACTGAAGTTTTTCCCGATCCGGCGAGGTACAGGCAACTGGGAATTGGAAATAAATTGCTGTAGTACAGTCCATTTCTATTTTATTTCAGACAAATAATGCATTATATTATTACAATAAAATTAACGAAAGCTTATATTTTTTTGCATGGTAGGCAATTGTAATAAATGGCAGGTAATTTTTAGAATTGGTTAAACAAATTGGAAATAAATTCCTGTTGTACAGTCCTTTTCTATTATTTTTTTCAGACAAATAATGCATAATAAAATATATTTACGATAGCGATAGCGTATATTTTTCCTTCATTGAACAGGCAGGAAAATTAACGAATTGTTAAAACAAACTAAGCCCAATGATTATATTGAAAAGGACTAAATAACGTCTTCCGACATAAAAAATAAAATGAGTACTCAGCTCTACTAAGAAAACTCAGAATATGGGCATTCGAACGTTTTACGTAAACCTTTTTCGTATAAGCAAACAGTAGCGCCATCTGTCAAAATTCCATAGGGCTGCTGAGCGAACTACAGCGTGGCCACTCTTGGTGGAAAAACAAGCATTTTTATACATAAACTGGCGACATTATTTTTGCGCCGTTCGTGATTGTACTAACTACTTTTAAATGCATTAGAATCTGAATAACATGGCAATTAAAATTTTAATCGCCTTATAATTTGTACCCAACAGAAAATAATTACAGTTTGCAGCTAAGCTCGAGCGTTAATTTTATATTACATGGCTAATTGGCTACAATGCCTAGTGCAAAATAACCACTTTGCGGTGAACCATATGCACCGATGTGGCAGTGTGGCTTGTAATGTTTCATTATTATATTCAATTGCAACCCATTTGATAAACTTGTTACTAACCACTTTGGTAAATATTGTAGACTGTAATAGAAAGCTTGTTAATGTCAAATGCCTATACTATATGTAGAATGTTGTCGCTAATCCAATATATGAAATTCTCGTGCCGATTTTTGTCAACTCCTCCGAAACGACTCGACCGATTGTTATGAAATTTTCTGTGTCTGTTCGGTAGGTCTGAGAGTAGGTCGTAAGCTGTTTCCATACCACTAAATGGCAAAACAACGTTTGCCCTGTCAACTAGTCTAATAATATAAAATACTCGTGCCATTTTATGTTACCAAAATCCACCTATTTTTCTGAAATTTCCTGTGTTTGTTTGGTAGGTCTTAGAGTAGATCGTAAGCATTTTTTTTTATATCTCTTATGGCAAAACAACGTTTACCGGGTCATCTAGTAGTCCTATATAATATACATACGGTTTTAGAAATTCTTATGCGCAGACAAATAATAACTTTTAGGAAATTATAATGTACGTAAATACTATGGAAAATAGTAAGTAGAGCAAAAAAGTCTTTCAATTCCGCTTATTCGGGAAGTACTGGTACCTAAATACAATTTTTATTATTACACGGAAGGACTAAACGTCTTTTCCGCTTTCGGATGTATTAATTATAAGTTTTTTGACCTGTAGGTACGGTTATAATTCTGCTCGCTGATTTTATTCTTATTTAATTGGTCATTAATTTTTTTCGTAATCTTTTCAGTAACTTTGAGTTTATATGCTTTGTAAGGCATTTATCAGTAAGAAGTTTGATATTAGAATCATATTATTTATAAACTACTGTCTGACCTGGCAAACGTTGTTTTCCCATAAAGAAGTATACAAATAGCTATTCACAACCCAAACAAATGAATACAAAAATTTCATAAAATTGGTCAAGCCTTGAGAATTTTATATATTTTTATAGATGTATTTAACATAAGTAAGGTGAGCATTCATTTTATTGCAAGGTTAATATTTAAAAAATATCCTGGCGACTCAGCTTTTAGTGATCGTTACACTTAACTTTAAACATAAAACCTTTTGTTTCTTTTACTTTTGTCTGTTGAATGTCAAAGTTCTTAAACAGTTAATAAAATTAACTTCTTATCTTTCACTAATTGGTACTTAAGCTTTTAATTACGTTTAGATGTTTATGTGAGAGGTGCAATTTTCAAAAGCCAACACATCTTTGAAATGTTTGCAGAAAAAACTGAAATTATTTTAAGTATATTCCTCCAATATATAAAAATTGTTATAATGTACAAATACAACGTGCAATACTTCCTCATAATATAGTAGAACTTTTCAGCTGAATATGCCCGAAATTTATTCTACCTTAAAAAAATAATTGCGAAGAGTTATCGTGTCTTGGTTTAAAAGCCTACTGTATAGCCGGAGAAATTACTAAGAAATTAAATTGAATAATTGATGTGTGAATATATGTGTACCTACTTAACAGTGAAAATTAGTCAGTCGTACCACTTAACATCGGGTGAAATTTACTTTTCTTCTTGTTCATCTTAAACTCATGATTCGCTATTTAAGGCCGATGATGTTTTTCTCCGCCGCCAGGTCTCCTTAAGGTCATTTAAGGGGGATTCTACATTCCTCAACTGAGTTATTTTTTACAAAGACACGTATTTTAATACAACCTACCTCGCTCCGGCGATCTCGTAGGAATTATACAAAATCCTGCCTTATCCCCAGTTTCCAATAAAAAAGAAACCTGCGTGCGAAATATCAGCTTTTATGCAATATTTATGAGAATATTCGAACTTTCGCCTTTGTAATATCATTGTGATTATGACTTAGTAAGCATTATTAAACAAGTGATATATGAAAGGAAAAACACAGGGATAATGTAATTAGAGCAAACGAACCGACGTTTTTTTTCGCAGCCGGTCGGCAATCCCCATCTGTGGAACTAAAAACATTATCATAGCGTTTGCTTAGCTCGGTATTTGTTTAGGTGCGAAAACCTAATGATATGGTAGGTATAAGAAAACATTAGCGAAAACGAAGATGGTCACAAAACGTATGTTTGAGCATTATTGATAACTAGCTGACCCGGCAAACTTCGTTTTGCCTGTTATTTTTGTCAACATTTAATTGAACGCGGCCGAAGCCTCTCGCTGGATCAAATATAGTTAATTGAATTTCATCTCAACCCCACAATAGCTGGGTTAGGGTTTCCTCTCAGAATAAATGAGGTTTGTTTAGTAAGTACTTAGATGAAGACCAAAAAAGAAATGGATGGATCGTATGGAAGAGTATTGCACGTTGACAGCAGAAGAAGAAATTGGAAGAAGACTCCATGGTAAAAATTTAGAATCGTTTGGCAGGAGTAGGGGGACGGGAAGGGGGAAGGGGGGGAGAGGGGGTGTCCCCTAACCCCCGATACCACTCCCTGAAAAGGTATTGCACCATTCTTGAACAAATTTAAAAAGATGAAAATAATTAAAATGACGATGATGGAGTCGCTTCGTCGCGGAGAGAAGCGAAAGGGGAATGGGTGGGAAGAAAAAAAATGGGATTTTTCCCCCCTCCCAAGCTAAAACTTTCGACACGTAGTAGTTTTTAAGAAATATTTTTTTTTAATTATGAAGTTTTGAATTCGATTTTGCTGTTATAATTACTGAAATACATGTTTTGAAATGGGAATTCTAGCCTCAAGAAGAAGTAAAGGAGCTAGGAAAACCCTTTATCCATCACCATCTACCCCTCACCCCCCCTAAGGGTCAGTCGACAGAGCTTAATCTTGAGGTTAAGACTCTTTTAGCCTTCAGTCTTTCCCTTACCCTTTTTTGGCTCGGTCTATTTCTGGGTGGTCATAAAAGAAAATAACCACTCAGAAGGATGGTGGGGCCTTGCAGGCCCCGCCATCCTCTTCGTCACCTATCCGTTATCCGAGTCGAGGTGCCCCAAGTCCCGAGCTCACTTCGCTCGCTCTACATCCTAAGTCTTCAGTCTTTCCCGTACCCTTTTTAAGGCTCGGAGAAGAAGTAAAGGAGCTAGGAAAACCCTTTATCCATCACCATCTACCCCTCACCCCCCCTAAGGGTCAGTCGACAGAGCTTTAAAATCTTGAGGTTAAGACTCTTTTAGCCTTCTGTCTTTCCCTTACCCTTTTTTGGCTCGGTCGAAAGAGCTCCTATTTCTGGGTGGTCATAAAAGAAAATAACCACTCAGAAGGATGGTGGGGCCTGCAAGGCCAATGCAATCCTCTTCGTCACCTATCCGTTAACCGAGTCGGGGTGCCCCAAGTCCCGAGCTCGCTTCGCTCGCTCAAGATCCTAAGTGGTTTGTGTCAAAAATTTAATTTTTTGAAAAGCTCGAAAACACTGCGTTACCTCGTAATGCGAATAGTATTGTTGTAATCAGGGACCAAACCTCTACCAAATACAACACCTTTCTCCCCCGAACTCCTGCCAAAGGAAAGTAAATCCAACCGCGATTTACCAAGTTTCATCAGTACTAACAAATATCTGTAAGAAGTTTGGTGAATCGGCTTTAAACAACTCCAAACAATTGCGCTAAATCGTTAGTCGGTTGCATTTATGTTCAGCTGAAAGAAGCCTCGGTACCCATCTCGCAGAAAGCTTCGAAGCCACAATTCATAGGTATATTTCAAGTTCGTTCATAGGATACACCTATGATTTCAGCTATTTATCTGATTTTCGATCAACGGCCCCGAGTATGAAATCCCAAATATTTACGACGTTATTCTCAGTACTCGAAGCTGATGGCCGTCCAGCTCGTGGGTCATCAATTCTTCTGACCATTTTTTAACGATTGTATACGATGGAGCAGATCCTACTTCTTTGTCATTCTGTTTCAGCGTTAATCCTTTCTTGAACAAATACTTGGCATCGACGTAATTCGACGATTTTCTCCCAAACTAACAATCGGTATTATAACGTTATTTGCATATCAAATAAATTAAATAGACCAAAAAGGTCGGACATCATACTCCGGCTACAAATTTCGAAACAAACTTGTCAGAGGTGCTGACGTGACAACAATGAAATGTTTACATAGCAACGCCATTAAATCAATTTATTAATTTTATTTTCAATTAGAAAATACTCGATAATCCTAAGTCTCCACGTATAAGTCCTCGACTCGGATCGATTATTTTTTTACGCTCTTTCATTTGATGTGCGATTCGTTCGATTCCACCATACACCGGTACCGCCCTTGGTTTTTGTATGGGAAAATTAAATCGGCCAGGGCCAGGGTTCTTCAGCATTTTGGGAGAATAAATATAGATAACAACCCGCTCCCCGACCCAGAGATCACACCCCGAAAGTTTCACAACGATCGATCCAGCCGTTTAGGAGGAGTTTGGCTACAAAGAAAATCGAGAGAATTTAACTTTTATTCCCTCTCCTAAGGGAACCATGCTGAATTTCAGGATAAAAAGTATCCTATGGCCTTCCTCGTAGTATGAACTCAAGTCATACCAAGTTTCATTGGAATTCATTCAGTAGTTTCGGCGTGATGCGCGGCCGTGATACAGAAAGACAGACAGACAGACAGACAGACAGACAGACAGACAGACAAAAATGAAAAAAAGTACAGTTTTGGGTTCAGAACCGATTTTAGAGTGCCCTCGAAAAAAAATTTTCAAAATATCTTTAATGTACAGAATTTGACCTGTTACAGATTTATTATAAGTATAGATTGTAATCAATAATTACCACATTATCAAGAATTATTTATTTCAATTACCTACCTGTTATCTAATATCAAGTTTCGTCGATTAAAGTATATTTGTTGTTGCTCTATTGTTTGAATAATAAAAACTAAGGAGATAAGAGCTGCTATATTCCTGATACTTCATGCATATGCCAATAATTTTTAAGTTTAAATGTTTAAAATAAGTATATTAAATAAGTAGTTTATGTTAGTTCTAAATTATTTATAACATAAAAACGGCTATTTTAATTTTTTGTTTCTTTAATTATTAATTATTATTCTTAAACTATACATAATTCCATAATGATCATTGATTTGCAAGGTATTTAGATCTATCAAGATCACATTCTGTAAGCGGCCGAAAAAAACCCACAAACGTAACTCATTAAAAGTTACGTTTGTGGATTTTTTCCAAACTTAGAAACTTATAAAACGCTCTCTACCTTACGGACGTATGTTCATATTAAAGCCTTTTACTGAATCAATTAAAATTCAACTGATGGTTAATACATTACCAACACTGTATCACAGAATCCTTGCAAACCATTTTCTCTATGTTCATTTCTCAAACAAAAAAAAAGATTCCGATGAGTTGAGTACCTCCTCCTTGTTGTTAAGTCGGTTAAAAATACTAAACCAACAAATCCTGCATTTAGACGCAAAATTACCAACTAGATAATTAAACTTTACCTTTTCACATCACAGACGCTTAATCTTAATAATTGGACTCTGGGTTTAAACAGGTAAAGTAAGAAGGAGATAAATAATATTAACGAATTGACATTGCCATAATTAAGTTGCCCTTTTAGGTTAAACAAGTTTATTATTATGCTAAAAGGGGCACAGTGTTTAATATTTTCACACAATTAACGACGTGCGCGTAAATTAACAGGACCGCAATATATTTCGGGTGACAGGATACGGGCGGTCCCCTTTTCTTAATAACGTCAGAGTTAGCGAGGATAACCACTCAAGGAATTAAATATGTTTGTTGATCTATAAAATATATTGTTTATGGGTACCTAGATAGAGGAAGTTCGTGGCTCCCTCCGCTTAAATTTCGATTTTTCACGAAGCTCACGGTAACCTTGGATTTTTACGGAATACAAAGTAGCTTATGTGTAAAGTATCATTTATAAAGAACATAAATAATGATCATGGATGTATGGAATCCGTATCAAGCTAATCAAATCCAAACTTTATTTTTAATAGACTACGGTCTCCACATTAACTCCTAAAATTATTACTTTTTTTTAAATTAACATCCGGATTTTAAAGTTATAGGCAAACAAACAAGTTGCACTTCTTAGTAAAATCAGTATGACACGAAATGTGCATCGAAAAGAAAATAACGTTTTGTATACAAAATTAAATTCCGGATATGAAACAAAAATTCCTTGTGCCTATGGTTCTTAAAAAAAAAAACACTATTTTATTTTCCTAGACTATTTTGTTTTTGGTTCATGAGAAAATTTGACACCACCGTTCGTCATTCTCCTTTCAGTCAAAGAAGTTCAATAACACCTTTTTTATAACCTACTTGTTAATTAGTACTCTCTCGGCGTTGTGTGATTCTCCAAAGAGACTGTTATGCTGTTAATGTACTCAACTCAATTGCAGATACCTAATACATACTGTAACGAGGTGGGTGATGTAGGCGTTGCTGTCAGGTGCTGCGAGACACGGCTAGGCCGCCATCTTGCCACAGTTAGGTAGCTGAAAAGAAGATGCCGCGTGGTAGCTGTCGGCGTGAGAACTCGACTTTTGGAGACCAAAGGCCGTCCTGTAAATCTAGCCTTCGCTGTAGTTAAGACTAAGGGTCGTCAGGCACAAAATCAAACTAACAAATGAATTTAGAGGCCATGGTATAATAAATTTAGAAATTAAGTGCAATTAATACAAATTCATTCTGAGGATTAGAAGGGTTAGTTAGTAATCTAAAATTAAGACTAAGTACATGCGGCTAAATCGACGCCGCTAATCGACACTTCGTGACGCTGTCGTAAAATGCGATAAGTAATAGTTCGAAAGTTTACTGTCCTTGTAAAGAGGATATCCGAGATGATGGTCCATCCGTCGGGGAACTCGTGCTGAAGGGGGGGCGCGGCGTGGTGCGTCCGCGCCCGCGAGCGCGGACCGCTGCGGGTGGTCGGCAAACTGGCTGGAGGCGCGCTGACGTCGCGTCGCTGTGCAGGCGTGGTGTCAGGGCCTGCGGTCACCCGCAGGAGGAACGACGAGCACGGACGGGTCCACGTCAGCACGTGGCATTCGATCGCACTTGGAGACACTCACTTTGTTTAGGGCGGTCACGACACTTTTACGCATTCACTGGCCGTCTTAACTAGTTACATCGATAACAAAGATTCCAAAAGCTTCTGATCGACAACCATGACGCTACGTTTTTACAAAGGGGCCGCGGGGCGGTTCGTCCGCCATTACCACGTCATCCCCCCGGTCGGTTGTTGTGTCGCGCGGAAAGGTCCACGGGACATGTTTTAGGGAACCGCGAAGCGGTCAGCGAGGTTGAGGTCCTCCAGACGCAAATCTGGGGCCGAGAAGCGGCTTCACATTTTAAATCGTGAAAACCGGGAGAGAAGGCAGGCACGCACGCAGAAGGCGTGACGGTCCAGGAGCGACTCTGCCTTCGACGGGCTTGTTCACTCTTTTTTTACCCGTTCATTCTGCCGTGAAGTTAGTGCTATTTGCTAGCAATAGACTCGGCGTTCAATTTAGTTTTCTAGCGACGCGTTCACTTTATGTTTATGACTACCTTTAGGCGAATTGGGATTAATTTCGACAAGAAACCTTTAATAAGGAAATAAGTAGTGTATAACACTACAATACATTACATTATCATTCCACTTAATATCAGAGATACTTCGTTATAAGCTTCTTACCCAAGAAAGCTCACAGCTGCTCTTAATTTTCTTAATTTACCATTAACCTGATTATAGTTCGACTCTTTGATGTATTCAATTTACTTTGTTATTAGAAATACTATTAGCCTTTTAGGTGATTAATTATAACAATAAATTTATGATATTTCTTGAATAAAGAATGACATCTAAAGCATAGGTATAATATAATAACTAAATTAAAAAAAAATTGCCACTAAGCAACATACTCGTCTTTGTATCGTAGGAAAGTTTTATTTTCGTTTCGCTTCATGTATTACGAAATAATTTATGAACACAATGACGGTATGTACGGAAGAATATCGGCACATAGCTTTTCAGATGCCTGTTGAAAAGTTTTTTTCACCGTACCAAAAAGAAGCAATTATATTTATGTTGAAAATTTTAATTGCTACTTAGAAGCTAATGAAAATGTTCCCAAACTTAGTAGCAATAATAAAAATTCGGATGCGAAAGCTTATTCATAACGAGAAGTCAAATCGAAGCACTTGAACGATTTCAATTTTCAATGATGTCGGCCATTTTTTCATCTCCAAATGGTTTTCATTACGGCGCGCGGTGATTCCCCGGAGCTTTCCACGCCAACGAACAGTGACGTCACGAACACATCTCACGCTCAAGTCTCGTTGGTGACGGAAAATACGGGTGAGAACTCTGAACGTTTTATCGACACCAGCGGGGCTAGACAAAGTCACAGTCGTTTGGCGTTAACGCTAGTCGACAAAAAACAAATGATGATAGAAAAACCACGATAATAATAGTACTAAACACGCTGTGTTTGAATAATTAACTACGACAACTTGAACGCTCCCTGGCGTTCTCGCGGACCTTGTAGATAACTTTAGCGTACTTCGCTTGACAATTGACAGCCGACAGTATCAAACACAGCGTGTTTAGTAATTATTATCGTGGTTTTTCTACAGTCATTTGTTTTGTCCCATACATTTTTGTCGACTAGCGTTAACGCCAAACGACTGTGACTTTGTCTAGCCCCGCAGTATATGGTCCTACTGCTGGGTCTCCTCTCAGAATAAAAGCGGTTTGCCATAGCCCACCACGCTGGAAAATTTCGAGGTGGCAGGCTGCATATATCTTTGAGGACATTATAATGGCCTCTAACCATAAATATATAAAACTAAGGATGACGGGTCAGCGCTAAAAAGTGTCCGAACCGAAAGAGAGATAAAACGCGAAAAGGGAGACAATCGCACTATAGCTAGTTGCAAGTAAAATTAGGCTGTATAATAATGGTTTAAGACATAAATTACAATGTAAGTTTGTTTATAAAAATACACTTACCCTCGTTTATATATAGGTTTTCCAGTACACCTTTTTCGTGAATTTTGTATTACACCCGGGGTTCTTAGATAGTAAGTCAATGCCTCTAACACTCTCAGGCCTAGGAGTTATGCCGCTTGTAATCCAAGCGGCTTGGACATAATGCGGGACAGTTCGCTTAGCGAAGGTCTCCAACCTAGACTGAGGAGGTTAATATATAGAGTATAATATATTTTGATTGCCAACGTGATAAAGGGTTAATTTCCTTAAGGACGAGATTACAAAGCATTCTGGATGCAGTAGATTTGTTGAACGGACGTTATCGCTCTGTGAGAAAGATCTGTTTGACCCGAACAAGAACCTAATGGTAGAGTTTGCAATGAAGTTAAATCGGCGAGTTGAGGACGCTGACTATATACGTCATAATAAATGAGTACCTACACAAGAGTGTTATATATCATAAAAAGCAAATATTTTCGTATGAAACATAAAATAATTCTTAAGTCGACCATACACTATCCTTTCTGTCCTATAATCGGCAGGACGCTGCCGATTGGATTAGTTAGAAGTGACCGTGTGTGGGTGTGGATTGGCATGACCGTTATACCTATCATGCCAATGCACGCCCACACACGGCCTGTTCTAATCGGCGGCGTGACGCTGACGATAGGTAGGATAATTTAGTTTGGCTGGAATTATATTTTTAACATAATACCCTACATCTTGGTTTGACGACCGAATGACGTAGCGCTAGTGCCTGCCCTTTGCGTTGGGGTAGTGGGTTCGATTCCCACACATGAAAAATGTTTGTGTGATGAGCATGAATATTTTTCCAGTGTTTGTGTTTTTCCCTAGTAGGTACCCATAACACAAGCTATCGTTTACTTCGGGCCTTGATTGCGATGAAATTTCCTGAAATATTTATTTATTAATTTACCCTATTGATATGATGTGAAAGTGTGTATGTCTGTATGTTGTTTTAACTTCACACTACAATAACAGAACTGATTGGGTTGTTTGGAATAGAGACAACTACCCTGGATAAACACAATAGCTACTTCTTATGCCGAAAAAATCCATAGTTCATGCGTTAGCTATATAGATACGGGGAAAAAAACGATTCTACGTAAATAAATAGAGGCCGCGGTTGCCTTAAATTAACACATAGGCTACTTGTTGAAAACATAACAAATAAGGATTTTTTTAAGAACTAATTTTTTTTTGCATTTGACCAATGTCGAATCGTGTAGTGTGCAAACTCTCTAACCCTTCACAGCGTTACGGTACGTGATAACAATCTCTATGTCCCGGATGCGACCCATTCGTTCGACGGACGTTATCTCACGTCGTACCTGCACGCTTGTCACATGAAACGTAGGAGGGATCATTTGTACCCGTACCCGACGGTGGGTTAATTCTGAATTAAAATTTTCTACCCCCTTATATAAGGTAGGTTATGGATGTCATAGTACCTGTAGTAAATGGAGAATCTAACATATAAAATGCTCGTGTTTGTGACAAATCTAATCCAAAAAATATTTTATGTATATTCGGTAGATCTGAGAATATGACGTAAACTATTTTCCCTAATCATATTATATATGAAAAATCAACGTTTGCCATGTCCTTTCATATATTAAAGTAGAAAGAAATTGCTTGTTGAATTAAAAAAACAGTGATCATTCTCTATCCATGTTAGACACTACAATAAATGGGACAGATTTATTCACATATTTTTTTATAGATGAAGGTTAGAGTAAAATAAGCTATCCATATTGTAATTTGAGAACTTGGGTGACCGGAGACTTTTACTTAGTGTTTTTTTTGGTAAATCGCCACGAGAAGAATAGTTAGAATGCAAAACTTTATTTAAACAGAAAACTTCGTATAAATCGTAAGAACTGTTTCTGAGATAGGTACACGAAATAAAAACGTATATAGTATACAAAATTTTGATTAAGGTTACTCTTCAACCAGAACACAAAACTATAGCATACACCACACATACAACTTAGCACATTTATGGTGGCCAAGCAATCTGAACGATGAGTCATTTTGTATACTTATTACATTTGTAAGAACAAAACGCCTTTTCCCGCTGTATTCGGAGAAAACCACCTAGTATTTTCAATCTTGATAGATTGCTTTGCCTTGGATCCCTTTACTTAAACTTTCCGTCTTGTAACATAAATAATTCTTAATGAAAATCTTTTAACTAACAGCTATTTTTAAAACAGCTGAAGTGCTTTTAGAAATTGTATTTTCTAGAAATTATGTTTGCACCAAGAATGTAACTACCTAAGCCATTTTAATATATTGACCATAACCACAAAATAGAGTCTATTGAGTTCCCAACTTTCTAAGTAACTGATACAAACGAGGAATAGTAGAAGCCATACAGTTTTATAAGCTATGCCCTTCTTTCATCTAATCTACTGCATGCGTTAGAAGCGTTTCCTGTCAAAGAGTGCTTACCCGGCAATGGTTTCTTAAAAGACCCCATTTTATGTCTTCCCTCTGACCCGTACTCTTTTATTTTTCCCGGGGAATATCAAAGCGGTTTCTTTTGAAAACACTCATCCAGTCCGGGTTTCTAGTCTCGACTTTCAATAGAGTGGTATGAATTTATTTACACTGCCCCTACAGTTACACCCTTGTCAGTGGACAAAGGGATAAATCTTTCATTTTACACACTCAGACTTCGTTATGTTTTTGATTAAACGAGCCGCGTTTAATCTTATTTAGGTATGGCAGAATCTAGTTTTTCCAATATATAAAACCCTCGTGCCACAGTGGTTGTAACCAAACTCCTTTGAAACGGTTCGCCCGATTTTTATGAAATTTTTTGTGAAATTTGGAATGGTGATAGATTATATTTTGAATTAACACAAAAAATCTATGTTTCCCACGGGATTATTGAAAATTTAATTAAACGCGGGTAGAGTCGCGGGCAAAGGCTAATACTACCATAAACAAACGTGTTTATAAGCACTATAATCTCTTCGTTTGAAGCGAGGTTAGATAAAAACATAGATTGGAAAAGTTTTTTCCTTTGAACGAGTAATTAAACTTGTTAGAGGCAATTTCCGGTGTATACGAGCACCTACTTCCACGTACGTGTAGGACACGGTACGTAACATAATGTTTGATTTAGATAGCGGGATTCAGGTAATTTTTAGATTTTAAATTATAAGTCACCTTATAGACAAAAGCAGGCGTTACTTTGCGAAAGTCTATGATTAGCAAGAAAATCATTAAATTACTCCTTGTACCTCCTTTACTTTTCTACGATAGGACTGCAAGACGCCGAGAGCGATGGCATTCTTATATTGTGGTTGACGTCTAACAAACTCGCACGAAACGTTTTTCTTCCACAGTTCTGATACCAACCGCTAAGGTGTGGAACGCCATTCCGCATTCCATACGTGTTTCCAGCCAAGGGCCATCTGGGTGCCCTCAAGAGAAGAGTGAATAGGCATTTTATAAGCAAACGCGCTCTAACTTGGACGTCATCATTGCTTTCCATCAGGCATGGTTGTCGTCAAGCGCAAGCCTATCTTCAATAAATTTTTATTGTAGTATCCACATTATTCTGAGAATGACATACTTAGTATAATTTTTTCAATATACATCATATTTTTTTTGAATATTTTGTTAATATTACTGTTATACCTACCTTCTTTAAAATATGCGTAAAAAATTAAAACAAGTCAAAGTATAAATTCGTTTTATTTCATTTAATTCTCAAAAATAGTTAAATTATAATTACTATAAAATTACCATAAAATTAGTACGAAGGTACCTTTTAGATATCATTACAAATCTTCATATTCATACTCTTCAGTTTCATTAAAAAAGTTTTCTTTAAACTTATTATTGAAATAATCAGTTATCATAGTCCATACATTCATGGAATACCACACTATAATTCCCATTGAGAATAGTAAACGAAATACAACACCCAACATAATTAAATAGAATTAAGAAAAGGAACTATTTCTATATTTTATAGGAACTATGTTTAAAAGACTATACATACATTTTAAGTATTATTTCTAGTAGATATTTCTCAGACATAACAAAAGATTAAATATTATTAAATCTATTCCTGGGTGTTACTTTCATAAACTACTATTTATGTAAAATGAATGGGGAGTTATCGAATTATATTGTAGTTTTATTATTTTTATAATAACAGAAATAGTTTTTCTATCCTAATTACAGGGTTTGTCGTAAGAAAAATGTCCCAAATACTAATAAGCGGACATTATGTGATAATATATTTCACGCCAAGTCAACACAATTAACAATATAGGACAACACAAATAGTGAACGTGAAACTCTGTCTGACCTTATTACAAGGCTTAGAAGAAATTGTTTCATTTTCATATAAAACATATTATGTATAAGAGTATGAAAAGCTCTTCAATTGTTACAGTAATTTTGTTAATTTATTTGGCACTAAATTGTGTTACTTTTAGTTTTAATTACACGAAGAAAAATCATGTACAGATCGTAGTTTTACAGATATTAAGATTACTTCACTAAACTTCGGTATATAAGATAGGTACTTAAAATAAATTATTTTTTAAGTAATTGTACAATATAGGAGTTACAGTTTTCATATAGCAATATTATTAAGTTAAATATTACAGCCTAAAATAACCAAACTTGAATAATTCATTTCTGTAATTGTATGTAATATTAATAAATGGTATGTCAATCAGTGTAATAATTATACTAACCCTTATTATATCAATAGTTTACGATTCTGATTAACAGGAGTCTGACGTGCTTTAGACGATGTACATCTTCTATTCACATGTCAATTACTTAACATACCTCAAACGTAACAAGTCAGTTACACGTTGTGAAATTCAACGTATTCAATATTTATTATCTATGGCGTAAACATGACGCTTTATGTCAAATCCTAGATAAGCTACAGTGGAAATAATATTGATATGTTTATGCTTTTATATTCTTGTATGTATATGGATAATTAACAGGATTACAAGATTAGATGTCTAAAGAATGGTAACGTAGCATCAAAAGACGCGTTAATAGACACAAGGCTAGTAAACAGAAAGACTACTTATAAATACATTTGATGTATCAGTATAGTATGTAGAAGTAGGCTTACATCGGTTGAAACGCCGATGAGTAAAAGTAATATTAAAAGAGAGCGTCAGGGCCATAGAAAGCGTCTGATATAATTTCGTACATTAATTGCATATGAGGATAGGCGAGGGTCGTGAGCATAACGATGGTGTTAGCTATGACGAACAGTTTCATATTCTCCACGCCCTCTGACGATCTGAAATTCAAAAATCATTTTAATTTTATTAAAAGTAACGTTAAAGACTTTATGATCGACGATATTAATCGTGACGTTTCTTAAACAATTGAAAGCTTTATAGCATTAATGGCCTTTAATCTGTTTTTAATTAACTAGTATTAGTCTCTCTCTTTAAAATAGGTTTTCAGGAGCACGAGATTGGCCAGAAAGTGTTAAGTTTAAATAATTGTATTCTCAGAACTTGGTTATTAAAAAACTGTGTAATATAATCACAAACAATTATTACAATACTATACACTGTGTATTACAATATAGCTGTAGTACAATCAGAAATTTCGGCTAGACGATAAAACGTTTTAATTAAATAGTGTAGTGCTGCGAGTCGCCATAAGGATAAGTCAACAGAGTTAGTACAATAATGCTAACAATTCGATTAAATTATACGTTTTTGGTAACTTCCCGGATTTAGATATTATGGCGAAACCAAATAGAGATTCGAATAGTTTATACGAACTTGTAGTAAACTAGAAACCCTACTGATACAGAAGACGTCGTTCCTTTAACTACGTAATCCTACAAAAATGAGATCGAGTTCGGAGAAAAAGGAGCATACTGAAAATAATTATTGCCTTCGTCTAGAAAATAGAAACAAGAAGTTTGTAGACTTTATAGCAATAGTACGGTCGTAGAGTAGAAGCCATTCGTTGTCAATTCTAACTTGATCCTATCAAGTTGTTATTGGATAGAAGCCAAGCAAGTCCCAGCTTCTTGTAAAGTGGCGAAAATTGTTTTATCCTATTACTGAAGCTGAGAACGCGCGTTTGCTGAAGCAAAATCACTGCTATATGCCGATACCCCTTAGTATTTTCTCAATCTCTTTTTGTAACCCACTATAGTATTTGCCCTTTAGCATGGTGCGGGTGACAGATGAGATGAAAATAGCAATACAGGGAAGGACCAGAGTAAGGCAGACTGAGAATGTATTATTCGAATGACAGTAGTCACCCGCACCCTGCTATAGATATTTCAATCCACGAAGACGCGCCCCACTCTGTCAAAAGTGCTTATGTTTCATTCGATTCCTATGTAGTTTGACAGATTGGGGCGCCTCATCGGGGATTGAGATATCTATATACAGCGCAAATACTATAATGGTCACGGGTCTCTTCTAAGAATGAGAAGGGTTGTCGATAGCCACCACGCTCTCCAAGTGTAAGTTGGCAGGGTTCACACTACTCGCCTGAGCCAACCTCCGAATCCTTGGTCATCATCATCAATTGAATCCAGTTTCTTTAGGGCGGTTTCAGTTTTGGGGGCAGGACTGACTTTCACTGATCGCTTCGCTGGTCCATTTTGTTTTGATTTCTTCATACCTGGGTGTCCAAATTTGACAAATTAATGCATGACGCACCTCCCTGGTGTAATAGATCAATCAGTCAGTCAATCAGTGATATTTACAGATTTAAAAACAAACAAAACGGAGCATTTTCCTGTGGCAAAACTCTGTCGAAATTGTAAAAAGTGACAATGGAATCAAAAGCTCAGTACACACTAGAAACAAACCGCAGCGAGTCCTAATCAAATATCACTACATCCGATACATGGACTTGTACAAGTACATTATATAGCGTCACTGACGTTCGAACTTCGAACGCTAACGAACCGTATTCATCGAAGCGCTTCAAGCGCGTATCAGTGCACGCGTTTTAACTTTATTAGTAACTAGTTGATACGCTCCTGGTTTGCTCGAGTGATCCCGTGAAATTGACTAGAATTCCTTCCTCCCGATGATCTGCCTGGTGCAGTCGGTGCATGGATTTGACTGGGAGAGGTCCCGGGTTTGTTTACAGACACCAGCCAGTTTGAGCTTTCTACGTGTTTAAACTGACATTGGATAGCTGACGACTGTTTATTACCCTATTGGCAAGAACGTGCTTTCAAGCTATATACGGTTGCGGTGCAATGCTGTGTAGCAAGTTTTACGTGTTATTTACCTCTTACCCCTTTCAAGTCAATACAGTAACATCTTCGGTTACCAAATAGTGAGATTGCAGTCAAGAATCGACTAGTAATGAGTAAAAAAATTGCAACTAGTAAGAAGAATACGAGCCGAACAATAAACGTATGTTTATTGAAATCACTTTAAAATAAAATTCATGATTATTTTTTAAAATACTTACTGGGTTGGTAAAATACAATAAATTCAAAGTGGAAATAAGCTGCACCTCAATAAAACGCGCGAAATAACACCTCAGTTTCTTTCATTGCTGTCATGATATTTAGTATTTTTATATAAAATTTTCTTTGAAACTAGCAATACTTTATGAACATACAGGAAGTGAGAGAAAGTACAATTTTGCCGGAGTGCGCGCTGCAAACTGAAGGAAACACCACCTTTCCTAATCAAATAACGCTTGATCTAATAAACTCGTTACTGTAAACACTGAGAGCAGGTGCCTGTTTGTTCAAAGTCGTGTTGTGTAAGTAATCTCTCTTACAATACGTTTAGTTAGGTATGAATTATGATCAGCATCAAAAATCTATATAAAACTAATTTGTGATAGTCATACCATTTATGATTCTAGAACGGCTGTACCAATTATTTGTATGATCTGACATTTGGTGAATTGAATTAATCACAATAATTTATTATTGAAACATCAAAAAAATTAGAAAAGGGTTGTGAACTTAGGTTGTGAATATAAACATTTTCTTTTACATTTTATGAAATCCTTTTTGGTGATATATCAAGATCTCTGACTTATTACTGAAAGAAGATCTAAATCATAGACCTAACTTTTGAAAACATCTGTAACGTTTTTTTTAATGAAAATATTTGAACGAATTGACTTGTTTAAATTAATTATTTCGTTCGAAATTAATTTTGTTGATTTTGACTTCTCTAACAGTATCAACTTTAATGGAACAGCAATTTCGTAATATACAAGAATAATAGTATAACAAAAATTTGAATCAGCCTATCATAGGCCCAGGCCACACAACGTATTTTAACAATTCGCAATGAACTTTACCTTCTTTATATTCTATCCTTCTTTTATTTATATATCGATATTCTGTACCTAACCTTTTAAATAAATAAAACAAATATTTATTATTCTTATAATAAAATCATAGTTAAATAAAAAGAGGTAAATTTGGGTTGTGTAATACCGTCTTCGGTATAAGAATTCTTCTCACAATCTCTTAGACTATACTGCTGTTCGTAACGCTAATGAACCGCATTCGTTGAAGCCTATCAAGCACTAATCAATACTTATACTTACTACCCGTAGCAAGTAACTGACTTATAATCTACTCTTACCGTAGGTGGGTTACGTAACTTCCACTTCTTGACACTGGAGCCTGGATCTCTCGATTATTGTGAGGTTTTTTAGCAGATACTTAACATGGACTCGATGTCATAGGAGATTATCTAAATAATAGCATATATTTTTAAGAAGTCCTTAAGGGGAAAGCTTCGTGATTTGTGAAAAACCGAAATTAGTTAAAAAAATTGTTAGTGCCGCGGGCAACGACTAGTATTTTTTTAATACTAAACACGACCGAACGAGCGGGCGAATCACCTGATGGTAAGTGATCATCGCCGCCCATGGACATTGGTAGCATCAGAGGAACTGAAAATGCGTTATTTGTTTATCCGCCCTTTGAATAGCCCCATGTTATAGTTTTGAAGGTTCCATAATTATAATAATAGGGGTAGCTGGTTCCATAATTTGCATGTATGCGTGGAAAGAAAGATCTGCCAAACCGGGTGGTCTTGGTAGTATTAATTACCCTATATTTGCGTTATGGAGTTAAACACAGACAGACTTATGTTGTAGAAAAAGAAAAACTAAACAAACATTCAGAAATACGCAAGGTGTGTACGACACACCTTTACGCGTTCAAATCTAATATAATTTATTATCTATTTATTAGATTCAAACAATGGACTACGGACTTTATTTATCCTAATGAGGGAGAGTTTTTGTACCATTTTCAGTTAAAACCCTTACGTAAGGGACCCACTGTAAAAATACAGCGAATGCGATAAAAACTTGTTGTTTCAGCTGGGCAATAAAATTGTGTTTCTGTAAAATAAACACGTCGTTCTGTAAGTTTGAAGTCGTTAAGTTTTTGTAACTGAAATGTCTCTGTAAATTCTCTCGGAGTTATGTTTGTGTATTACACCAGGTCTTTCCTTTCTTAACCTTTTTTATTCCCCTGTGTGGGTGGACTTTTCAAAAATTATTTCTGAGCGAATCGTTATGAGTATAATGACAGCTATCTATTTGCCAAGTTTCAACAACTTTGAGTATACGGGTTGATAGTTTTTTTTTCTCACTACAACTTAATACTTGACTGCGATCGCACTTGATGGTAAGTGACGATGCTGAATGTAGGTGAAGATCAGTGAGTCAGTGTCTCTACCTCTGTAGTTTTAGTACACTTTGAAACTGCCAACTATTATGAACCTAAGGATGAGCTCTGAACATTTTACGTAAACCTTCTTCATAAAAGAAAAAATGATATGTTTTCCCGCTAATATGCCACAATATGGCGGAAATCGTCCGTGTGAAAACGCTAATAAGAAGTCCAGAACTAATAAGAACTAATAAGAAGTATAGTGATCTGTCGTGGACCGCGTTCTTTAAACAATACTGCGGTTGCCTTACTACTGATGCTGTTGGTATCAAAACAAACATTTTTGACACCAGCAAACTGGGGAAATTTTATGCGCGGTTTGCCGGGTCCTATGTCCGGGTAATATGTCTATTACCAACTATGGCTTTTTGGCTAGTGCTAATTCTTATTTATCAACACAAGGTCGTATCCGTGATCCTATTATTAGGACAAATTTGTACGAGGAAGAAGCCCATTGTTACCGAATTGGATCAACGTCGTTTAACCAAAACAATCGGTTAATTTGCGTTATCACAACTAGGCCACCCTTATGATAGTAAAATAAATGCACAAAAATTATGTCGTACATCCATTTAGTAAATTAAAAGTTACTTATATAGACCAAGCTTTTAGTATCTAGTATGCAAAGTGTGCTTTAAATAGTTTCAAAACGCCGAGATAATATTTTTAATGTTTTTATAATATTTCGAAATAAAAATGGAAAATGCAGAAGAATATTGCTGCAGAACTTTGGAAGCACTGCACTCCATATTTAATAAAGCTTAATCGCCGCTTCCGCAGCGTGTCTTGAAAAAACAAAACAAAATAAAGTTACTCGCACACTGCAACAGTCAACACACAAAGATATCTTCCAAAAGCTCCAGAACTAGAAGTCATTGTTGAGTCATCGTGAGTTTCTATAAAGCCGAGTGACAAAATTAAAGAACCTTTATGATTCTCCTAACAAATAGTTACTAGAGTTGAATGGTCTAAGCCCGTCACGTTCCAAAGAAGGAAGGATATAAATAGGTACAATTTACAAATATAAAAAGAAAATATACACTGTATTACACAAAAATATAATTGAAAATGGAAACATGTTATTGCCGGATATGAAAATTAAATAAAGGGTGCATAAATTGCACAGGCACAAATTAGTATGCACAGTTAACGTTGTAAAAAGTTTATTTCTTATTTTGAGCTTTAAACAGCCACGTCGCCAGAGGCAGTCTACAATAAAACTCAAAACTAGAACTAAAAATAGGTATGACTTCGTCTTAATCCATTTCGTAATTTACATTTAAAACAGCTTTTTCATAAGACTAGTAAGTCCTTGGGCTGCTTGAAGTTTTACGAATGCTAAATAATATTCTTTCTTACCTTATTTCCTATGCTACAATCGTATTAAAGTTACTGTAGAAAAAAAAATCAGGTTAAGGTCAATATCACAGAAAAGAAAAATGTTCTGTTCTGTGATAAATAACTCAATAGGTATGGAACATGCGTAAGGTAAACTTTTTCATCGTTATCGAAATTGTAAACAAATTCTGCGCGCTGATTGGCCGAGTCCGCTGATTACATTCTTCCAGCCATTCGGGGGACCGAATTTGTTTACAATGACGATAACGATGAACAAGTTTTTCTTGCGCAATTGCCTAGCAAATTGCAACGCATGTCTTATAAATAAATCTTGGCGTTGGTCACGTCATGGGCGTAAAGTGAAAAATTTATCCCACCAAAATCATTTTCCTGATTTAAAATTATGATATAACAGAACTTACAGAGTACTGAAAAGTGAATAAATTTTTGATTTTACGCCCAATGTAACGGTAGCCAAACGTTAAATACATTATTGTAACTAAAGTGTAGAGTTTGTGAAGTTAGAGCTTGTATTTAAGGATGTATAAAGTCAGAAGTCTTACCCTACATGAGATCTGATAACTTTTTGACAGTGTGAGCCATATGCTCGTCTGGCAACATTTTACATGAAAATGTTTTTGTTGGGATTAATATTTAAGTTTACAGTTCATGTAACTTCTAATATATATAAAATTCTCTCGATTTTCTTTGTAACCAAACTCCTCCGAAACGGCTGGACCGATCTTTATGAAATTTTCAGGGTATGATCTCTGAGTCCTGGAGCGGGTTGTTATCTATATTTGATGTCCCTAAACGGCAATACGAAGTTTGCCCGGTCAGCTAGTTTTTTTATAATTTTTAAATTGTAAATATTTATTTTTCATATAGGCTTAACTTACATTATAGGCACTGAAGTCAAAATTATCACCAGGTTCAAAAAGTAAGCAGCTCGAAATCGGAGCATGTTTTTTAAATATCAAAATTTACACGTTTAGGGTTCCGTACCCAAAGGGTAAAAATGGGACCCTATTACTAAGATTTTGCTGTCCGTCCGTTTTATATGCCAAGGTGAAGACGACTGCAAAGACAAGCCAAGCAAAGCTACATATTTTGACGAAGGTGTAAAGTTTGTGAGGTTAGTGCATTTAGAGATAAATATCTAGTCCAAAATTTATTTATGAGTGTATAATATTTTATTTTGCCAGATTCTATCTTAACCTAATATCGCCAAGTAAAGCTAATATAAAAAGGGACTCGTAAAAAAAATCGCTACTTCTTTATTGTGGGCGATAATGATGTCAACACGAATCGGTACTCGGTGTTTGCTCGGAGGGTGCAAAAATCAACCCTTGTTTACCGAGTCCCTTTGCGAACACCCTGCACGTATACTTCGAATTGAATTGGCCTCCACAGTGACCGAGGACAATGCCTTCGAAACAATGTTTCGACATTGCTCAAACTAAAACTAAAAGGTTTTCGATCCTTACTTAGGTACAATATAATGTTCTTGTACTTAACGACAATGATGGTTTGATTTCAAGCTAAACTTGAAAAGTGAAAGTTTTCTGACACTCCGATGGCAGGACAAAACCTAAGTAGAAATAAAAAAAATTGTATTGGCTCTTGAGAATTGGTTGAGAGGGATCATACAAATGCATCCGATATTGTGGACTGTAGCAAAAGAGTTTCGTGGTTTTATCGTTTAGACTTCAAGCTCAGAATACAGAATTTTCTGTAGTCTGAGACTTCAAGTGAGCCCAATCAGAAGTGACGGCCTTTTTTGTCATTATTGTAACTGTCAAAGCTACTTCCCGTGGTACGAAAATGATATTTTAAAAAAAGCATGGTCATCATCATGTTAGAAAACTCGAAAAATTGTTTGTTTTTATCAAAATAAAAAACACAGCGGCTCTGGTAGTACTAACAGAAGTGAAAAAGCAGAGTATACTACAGATACTTATATTCAGTGCTGGTAACGGTAACAGTGTCGAGGGTTCAATAGTTTTATCCCATCTCAAAAAAACCCAATGCATCTAAAGAAGTCACTTCAAGAAAAAATATATAGGCTTATACATACGTATACTTATTGCAACAAAGCCTCACGCCGTAATTATTACTAATGAGAGTTAATCTCGGTAGATCGGAACCCACAGTGCGCGAGCCCGACTCTCACTTGACCAGTTTTTAGTAATTAAAAAGTTTTTAAACATCAAACAACTTATAAGCCATTGTTAAGCTTATGCTAAAGATGCAATAAATGTGCGAGTCTTTTCAAATCGATACCGAAAGACGGTCTGCACTCTGGCTTATATCCAAATGCACAAAATTGGGGACTCGTTGGAATTTATTAAGCACTAATAGCCGGTAAGTGTTTTGCCCATTCCAGTAAACGATTTCGTTTAGTGTAGTGTAGTACCTAGTTAATAAGAGTTTGCAACTACTTGTTTTATTGGACTGAGTGTATAGTGTGAGAGAGCAAGGTACCAATGATTTTTTTATGTGGCGTGAATGTGGCCTTGTCTAATGACTCAGTTACTATGACATAAAGCTACTAGCTGTAGCCATGTTACCTTATCTATTCTATTTCTACGATTATTAATGAAAAAAATTAACAAAAATAATGGGATTTACGTATCTGATAACGTGACTTATCGATGACAACAGTCATTCTCATACTTTTTGAATTTCGTTCGATATTGAAATCGAAACATTTTATGCGAACACTGAAAAATTTATTTTAATGAATATTGACAGAGCGTAAATTAAATGTAGTTCAAAACGCAACATGGTCGCTAATCGTGAAATTAAATTCTTCACTTTTCGCGATAAGGTTGAAAGATCGTATGTTGAAATACATTCAACTTTACACTCTAAACCAATGAACGTAAAGTTAGTTTTTCAGTGTTATTTTTTTAATTCTTGACTCACAGCACTCAGCGTATGAAAACATTACGTGAAGAGCCCCCCAGATTCATTCTGAAAAGCGGATTATAGCAAAATACTTAAAAACAAATGCAGAATGCTTACAGCGCGTGAAATATTTCAAAACTAATTCAATATTCGTGTTAGCGAGATCTGCTTCATCCAACATTCATAACGTTATTATGATCAATACAGACAGGCTGGCTCACTCTGGCTGCCAGCCAGATCGCGGTTTTCATCTACAAACTAACGTGTACAAACAGAGGTTAAGTACGAAAAGCCAATCAGCGCTGTGCCATCTTAGTACGTACTTTAACCTTTTGGGGGTCGCGCGGCGTCGAACCGACCGCACTCACGGAACACTAAATAGGTACAGAAGGCTCCCTCCGCACGATGATTAAAAGAAATAGCGACTCTAGCGCTGACACAAAAAGTGCAATTCAGTTCGCAATAGTGCCTGACCCCCAAAATCAACATGCAACAAACGCAATGTTGTGGTCTCTTTCTATCGCCTAACTTTATCTATTACGACGTACTAGGGCTGCCGTAGGTAGACGGCGCTAAATAGACCGTACAGAACTAGCGCGTGCAATTTGGCCCGCGAGCGGCAACCATTTGGAATATTGGCGTCCGGACCCCTACTTGTAGCCGGGACGGTCACGTGATAAGTGAGACTGGCCTGCCGCACTCAATAAATTTTTGTTAATTAGTATCAGGTTTTCTTATCCCACGTATTCCCCAATCCCCATTCCTAGTAGCCTGTCATTGTTTCACTGGGTACTAAATAAACTACTGACCTCTCCTCCCTGTGCCCTCCACAGTTCATAAATCGCATTTGTGTAAGTTGCAAGAAAAGGTAACGCGCGACGCTAAAATATGAGATATTATTTTTCTTTACAATAACAACTTATTAATAAACTTAAGTGTTTTTTATAAGAATAACTCGAAGTTTACTAACTTGTTGTATTAAATACTTGCGCATATACAACACAAAGATGACGAGAGTGAATCAGAACTTAGTTTTTTACTATTCCAAAGTAAATTTAGGTTGTACTCTTTGATTTTATAATTTTGTTTTTATTCGAGTTTATGATTTTTAATGTGTCTGAAAAAAAAACAAAAAAAGGCTTTTTAAATAATTGGTATTTTAAATCCATGACATATCAAATAGGTCTTTTAGGTTAGGCGCGACCTTTGACGTAACAAATGACCGCGCGTCCTCTTGACGGTTAACAGCATTTAAAATTATTAAATAGTTCAGTGGTAAACATGCTCGACGATAGATCACGAGGTCCTGGTTTTCGTCCCCAGGTTGGATAATTTTTGGGTTTATATGTCATCTTAAGTACCAGTCCGGAGTTCGGAAATTGACGGTGTGTAAGCGAGTTATTCAAGGTCTAGAAAATGGGTTCACCAGAACAGATCTAAGCCAAATTATAGAAATTATAAAATTCGTGGCCCGGACCGGGAATCAAACCCGCGACCTCCCACTCGAATTCGAGTGCGCGCCACTGCACCAGAGAGGTCGTCAAAATAACATGTTGGAAACACTTACTAAATATATCATAGAATATCATATGATACGAACTCAAGTTCAGGAATCAGGGGCCGCGCCGTACCATATTTGTATGAAAATACATTACTGCTTTCAGAGATAATGGTAACACCCCCGGATTAAAAGGAGTGAGCAAGAGAGATTAAAAGGTTAATTAACCACAGGTTTGTACGAGCTCCTCGACATCCAATCAAATTGGCGCTGGATTAGTTACCCGCGGCGCTTTTTGATCACTCAATTTGATTGGCAAACCTTTCAGACGAGAAGAAAAAAGTTGATCTTTTAAAAGCCAGTTAGTTAATTTTAGTGAGGGGTGTTGCTGCGCGCGTCCGTAGGATTTATCATCTCATCCTCTTAGAGATTAAGATTTTTCAAAAACCGAAAATGACGCAAAGCCGTGGGCCATACCTAGTAAATGCATAATGTTATTGGTACAAGGAGGAATTGGGTCCGGAACTTTCGTTAAGAGTTCGCCGAATTCACTCAAGAGATGAAAGGCCTCTCTCATTGTGCAATTCAATTAGATAGGCCTTTCTTAAGGCTTTAAAAGGGCGAGACATTTTATACTTTCTCTCGCTGACGTTACATTTTTACACCCGTTGGTATAGAAAATATATTACTCGTTTTATAATTATTAACAAGACAAAGTGAAATCAAATTGGTGACGGATTTAAAGGTCTTAAGAAACGAATAAATTCAAATTGACGTCAAATCTGATTTTCACATAGATGCTTTTTAGAGCTCCGTACCCAAAGGGTAAAAAACGGGACCCTATTTCTAAGACTTCGCAGTCCATCTGTCTGTCCGTCTGTCACCAGCTCTATAGTTGACACTTGAAATTTTCAGAGATGATGTATTTGTGTTCCCGCTATAACAATAAATACTAAAAAATAAAATAATATAAATTTTTAAGGGTGCACAGCAAACGTGATTTTTGTTCGTTTTGAATTTTGACGGCAGAAATGTTTTGATTGGAATTATCTTGATAGTATGAAACTTGACCAATTACTATACTACAATTCGATTTGAAAAATAGCTTCGGTGTAAATCTGCGCTACGAATAGTATAGGTGGCCTTAAACACTACATAAAACAGATATAATTTCACGAACGCAAAATACTTCATTGCGTCATCAAAACAGGCCCTGTTTCCTGTTTGTGTCAAACACAGGACGTTCCATCACTGCGGGAGACAGTTTACTGCCACAGCAACGCACATCCAGTATTTGTATCGGATTTGGAATAACAGCTGTTCAGTTCAGTTGAAACTGACGTACAAATTGTTGAACCGAATATCCACTGCATTTTGATTTTAAATCGTTTCTTTGCGTCTGTTTAAGGCTTTTTTACACTGTACTAATTAGTAATTGACTGCGATATCACTTGATGGTAAGTGATGATGCAGCGGAACATGTTATCATATTAACTTGGAAGGAGTGCAATTAAGTAAACTCACCTCTAACGTCTATTTTACACAGCATCGCCCTGGAACTGCACTTCAAACCTTCTTCTTCTGAACTGGTATTCAAACCTTGCAGTTTTAGTGACACACGAGGTCTGCTGATCTGCCAATTTTAAGTAGAGCATAAGCGTTTTGCCATCAAATACAGACCATAAAAATTAAGATTTACTAAAATACACTGAATTTTTTAATCACGCTTCAGATCTAGAATTTGGCGTGGGTGCTTGCCCAAATCGCTCTGCGCTGGCTCGCTCCAAGACTCAGCCTCTCTGTATCTATGTATCTCAGTTCTCATTAAAAGTATTCTTATCATTCGTCTATCAGGTCTTCAAAACTGCTGAACTGATTTTGATTTAGATTAGTATTGTTTAAAAGTTAATCAATTAATTGAACCTTTTAGGGGCCGGCCGAAAAGCCTGTATAGGTGCGACAGAGCGTAACAGGCAGGCTGTTTTCCCATTATATTGCTCCGCAGGCAGCGATATTTTGCCAAATATAGGAGCATTCTATCAACATTGCAAATGTCAATTTTCCCTTGAGTCACATTCGGAGTACCTCCATATAATGTTATGCATAGAATGCCTACGTCTTGCCACAATATTGGGCATCCTGTCACGTCGGAGATATTAATATGCAAATGAGGGTAGTTGTGTGGGCTAAGTAATAGTTACTTTAGTCTAACCTAGGTCTAAGGGAAACCATTGAAGGAAGTAATCAAAGGATTGCCGAAATCTTGGTATAAGCTGGTATCAAAATCTAGTAAAAAAGGGTTAGATACTATACCATTGAAGAATTTGTAAGTGACATTGAGTTTATTATTGGTCAAAAATCTTTGTCACTTACAAGGATTTTTAGGATCCCTTCTGTTTGCTTACGAAATATAAAAAACTAATATAATACGATAATAAATTCCATGAGATTATATTCATATTATTATGTGACAAAAATAATTAGGTATGTAAAATGATATTTTGAAAAGTGTGTAGGTACCAACTACCATAATCGAGAGGAAATTCCGAGTTTATTGGCCTACGTGAAAAATAAAAGGATTCATTTTTAATTTGTGGTTTAGTAAATACCTGTTTGGTTCGGTAGATAGTACTTAGGTAGTATTTGGTTTTAAAGGAACATCACCTATGGTCGGTTGAAAATTTTTACTCATTTGCATTACAAGTACGAGTGTTTGGTGTTTTCGACGTATTTTTACGACATTTGCTTAATTCTCAATCCGTGATCCGTCCGGGTGTAATTTAACAAATTGAATGCGGCGGACATACTCGTATCCGTCAGGTAAACCTTTTTACGGACATTTTAATCTCCCTCAATCAGTTATACGCTGATGTTACGTGATCATTACTGATTGCTGTTTTTATTAAATACAAAACATTTTTTTATTTTAAAATAGAAACACCAACGTGGAAACAATCCAAAATATTAATGTCACTTGGTAATATAATAAGTACACCAAAAATAAAACCTTTTTAGTACAATACATAAACGCAGCTTAGGAATTTGCGTAATATAATTTCATCCAAATAGCCCTTCATTTTTACAGGCACTTACCTCAGGGCCGAGTTAAAGATGGCTTGTTACGTTTTTAAGCCGGGTGTCAACGAAGAAACATGCTCGTCGAGCAGATTAAAGAAGCATAATCATTGTGCTAACGTGGTGTTAACATAAATTATTTTTTAAACATAAAATTCTCTGCCAGCGTTTGTAAGTCCTCCGTTCCCTTGTCTGATTTTTTATGAACTTTTTTGTTTTTCAGTAGTTCTGAGATTAAGACGTCAACTAGTTTTCATATCGCAAAGTGAGAAATAATTAATTTATATGTGCAAACCAACGTTTGCTGGGAAACCTAGTAATATTATATGGATTTTCTTGAATTCATTGAAATACAATGATTAATGTAAGAAAACCTTTCTTAATTCCTCTCTACTCGAGCCTGCCTACCTGTGCCAATATAAAATATGTTACAGCTTAATATTAAGTTTTTATCTGCCAACCTGCACTTGGCATTGCCAAGTCGGTAAAGCGGTGGGCTGTGGTAAAACCCTTTTTACTCTTAGAAGAGACCGCTCAATACTCTGGATCGGTCAAAAGAGGTTGCCGCATTTTGTCCATGCGTGACTCGCAAGAAAAACAATCGTTTTCTTATTTCGTGCAAAACAGATGGCCACACGTTGTATGAAGTAAGTAGGTAGGTAATATTTTCATATTTTTTACTTATCGTTAATTTATACAGTTCCGTAAGAGTGCCAACGGACTCTATTACTCAAACTCCGTTGCATGTCCCCTATCAGGCACCATGTTGACATTTCCATTGATTGTGTATTACTACAATCTCTACAACAAATAATAATTAAAATATAATATAGAGTTACAAATCAAAATAAAAAAAAACATTTGTATTACCTCGAAGGAACCCTTCGTGTGCACAAGTCTGACTTGAACTAGGTCTGTATTTATTTTAGGGCAAATTTACACGTTTGCGTTCAAAACGACATTCCTCGAAAAAGAACAAGGGCACAAGGGTGTTAATTAGGCTGTAGGTACGAGCTTATGCTTGAGCTCATTCACGCCACCGCTCGAGATGGCTGTCAGTTTGACGAGCTATCAGGCACACGAGCGTAAGAAAAGCTTGCGTGGCCCGCGAAAACGCGCGTGCTGCATGCTGAGCTGCTGCTGCGAGACGTGCGTGTAAATAATAGGCATGTAATCAGGACCCGGCGGATTGTGCGAAAAAATGTCCCCAGTTTACTGGTGTCAAAAAAGTTTGTTTTGACACCAAAGGCATCAGTAGTAAGCTGACGGCAGTATCGTTTATGGACCACGATCCACACATAGTTTTAATTTCCTATAGCCATAAAGGTTACTTGGAAGAAATCGCTCGCAGCGATAAGGCCGCTTTTGTATGCCTATTATTGTATTTTGTTCAATGTATCTTTTTTTTCTTTGTAATGTTTGCAATAAAGTGTTTATTTTTCTTCTTCATAGATCACTTCACTATGTAATTAGTCCGCACGTGCGATTCTACAGGAACTATTTAATTTGGTTCCCCCGTCACCTTTCTACCATAGAACGGCAAGGCATCGAAAAGGCTTCCACCCATACATAGTCGATGTACCAAAGACGCGTACGAAACGGTTTAATTCCTCGTTCTTGATACGCATTGCAAAGGCCTGGAATACCCTCCCAGGCAGTGTCTTTCCTGCCACTTACAATCCGGGCGCCTTTAAATCAAGAGTGAATAGGCAAGCGCGTTCCACCTTAGACTGTATCATCACTTTCCATCAGGTGTGATCACAGTCAAGCGCTAGCCTGTATAGTATTAAAAAAAAAAATATTTTGATATTATTTTTATCTTTGTCTACTTTTTAGGGTTCCGTACCAAAATGGTAAAATGGAACCCTTATGGTGCGACTTTCTCCGTCTGTCTGTCCGTCTGTCTGTCCGTCTGTCTGTCTGTCTGTCTGTCTGTCCGTCACACTCGATTATTTTGTTTGAAGAAGGTTTACGATAAATTGTTCATATGGGCTCATCCTTCAATTCATATCGGTGGTATGAACCCTCCAACCGAACATGTTCGCGAATGTAACCAACGCGGATGCCTAGTACAATATAATATTAGGCACGCAGGGCCGCGATTCATAAAATTGAGTGACTGCCCACCTCGCTTGAGATGCGATGATAAATTCACGTCGTAATAAATAATTGAAAGTTATGGCCGAGACCCTATTTGAATATTTAAATAATTTTGTTAGGGACGCGAGTGTAATAAGCTTTGGAGGACTTCCGACGTTTTAAATGAGAGAAGAGTGTGATGATATTTCAAGAAAACGTGTGTAATACGTTACCGGAAATGAGGTATAATACGTTATCGTGATTGTTGATTGGCAAAATTAAATGAATTGTGTTACATAAAATCGAAATAACATTATCGATGTATCTCTCAATTCAAAAGAATCGTATCAATCATTCCCCATATTAGCTTTTTTTTTGGTGAATTTTGGTGAACGAAAGCGCAATTGAAATTTTTAGCAATTGAAATTTTTAATCGTAAATTATAGGTACCTACTAAACATTTTGTGAAAGAAGACTTTTTTCACTAGTTTTGGTACTGCAAACAGAAAACATTATGTCTGTCTTCAAGACTCTACCTTCGTTTAGACCTCAAAGGTAAATTTTAAGTTCTGGTGGCCTAATGCTGGTGATATTTGCGAACTAACTCTACTGGGAGTTTACTGGATAATTAAGACCTCGTGGTCCTTGGTCCATATGGGTCATAATTGTAAATTATTGAATGGAAGCACGTAATTGTAAATTATTGAATGGAAGCAGGCATTATTTTGCGGAAATCCATAATTAGCAGGACAGATTACACTAGAGTCACTCTACAATTTCGCATTATGAAGTGAACATCTCCTGAGGATGTCCCGGTGTCGGGACGAAACGTGCGGTGTTTCATGTGGGCAGTGTTCCTGCATTTTTTACTATATAGATTCCATTCACGTAGCGGATTATAGCGAAACAAATTAATCTGTCCCGATAATAATACTTGCCTACACGCCGAAAACATAACGATCCGATTCGAGTGTCTAAACTCGAAACTCGTCGAAACTGGAAACTAATTCTATAATCGATTTTAGTTTTATAACTTGTTCTCTTTGTGAGAGCCTTAGTTGACTCGACTTCTCTCTCTCGAGGAAGCGAGGGCTTTCCAAGATAAGATTCCTTCGCCAAAGTTACGTTTACTTAGACTAACTTTTCTGCCTTGAGTATTGAATGCAGTTAGTACTTCGTGAAATTAACGGTTCATCGTACCGTGTAGTTTTATTTTGTTTTCCTTTGTTTCAGTAAGCCTTCATTTTATGTTGTTTTATGGGATTGTTGTGTTGAATGGCGTATGTGAAGATTTTTTATTCTATTTTAAACGACCTAAACATGATTGGTCCGCTTCAAATGTAGTCTCATTTCAATTTGGACCAATTTTTACAATGACATCTATGAGAAAACTGTTAAGTCTTCACGCGAAAAAAAGATTGAGCATTGAGAACCTCCTCCTTTTTTTTGAAGTCGGGTAAAAAGGAAGAATAACTCAATATCACGCTAACCGATTACGATGACTTTTTTTAATTCAAAGGAACAAATGTACTTAAACTACCTTTAGTTTGATGAGAGTTGAATTTGGTTTTTTTTGTTATTATAAAATCCTTTGGGTGAAAAATTTAAAGTATTATTTCATCCCAATAACATCAAACTTTCATACGCAAGCGGTCCAATTATTATTTTGCGAAAATATACAACCGATAACGAAGTGGCGCGAGTAATCGGGGGCTCATGGCAACCGTGACAGGGTCGAGAGACCTGACAGGCAGGCGTGAATGCTAACAAGGCTTCATGAGAGTTGAAATTCGAACAGGTACTGTAAGCTGGTTGTTTTTTGTAGCGAAAATAATATAGGTAGAAAGAAAATCTTTATTTGCAAAAAGAGCCCTATCACCAGTTCATACTACATATATTGTATAGTAAGCGTGGTAGAGATCTCTCACCTCTAGCCGTAATCTGCGTTTTTAGGGTTCCGTACCTAAAAATAAGGAACCCTTTAAAGATCACTTTGTTGTCCATCTGTCTGTCCAAGTGTGCGGTTCGGTAAGAAAAGTATGGCTCTTCAAACACGGCGCGTAAGCGTAAGCGTAACGACGCATAACAGTATGACCATTACGCCTCCTACGATACGCTGCAACACCGCTTCATCTGCGGACATGTTTGAACATGTTCGTGCTCGTACTGCTCTCGTCGTAAGCGCGGATGACGCTATGCTTACGCTTACGAGCCGTATGCGAAGGGGGTAAGTAACTAAGAACGCGTGGAGGTCACGTGACCTCTTTGGTGCTCATTTAGTGATCATTTTCATACGTTTTTAAATTTCGTTCCATTTTTATGTTTTTAGCGTTTCGCAAAAAGTCATTTTATATAATGCAGGTATGCTTTTGCTAGTTAAAATATTTTTAGGAAGAATAAACGCAACCCACGTTAATAAACACGAACCTGCAATTTACAATTTCCAAGTAGTTGTGAAATGTACCGGCATTATAGCACAGTAGGTACAAGGTATTGTGCAAACGTGAGTTTCCAAGTTCCCAACACTAACAGTCAGGTAGCATAATTGATATTCAGGGAGCAGCGAGCCGCTAACGCTTGGAACTGTTTTGCGGGCGACAAACAATTGTAATTAATACAGAACGCCTTTTAGATAGAACGAGAACCTTAGATTCTAAGAACTGTATAGATCATGAAAATTCTAATTTGTAATTGAAATTAGTGTTGGTACACCAAGTGAATTGAATAATAAAAAAAATTTGAGCTTTTGACTCCATTTGTTTTCAAAGTTCCGCCAAGGAATGCAAATGGAACCCAATTACTAACCTATCTATCTACCTATCCTACCAAAAATATTTTTGAACAAATAATGAAAATAACCCGAGCAGAAAAGTGATTTTTGTTAGCAGTTTTAAGGCTGGGTCCCACGGCCCGTGTTATCACAGGTCAGGCCGGATCGTGCTACGCCTGTGGATGCCTGTGCGTTTGATTGCGTCTCGCGCAGTGCCGTTCCCAAGGCCTGTGTCGGCCTGTAGCGGCCTGTCGTTACTGCCAGTTCAACATGTTAAGTGATACGGAACGCATGGCTGCGTGTGCAGCTGCTGTGGTTTTATTCAGTGGTCAACATATTTTGATAAATAAATGAGTTAGAACCGACGCGGACGCGCCCGCACAGGCCGCGGCAGGCACCGTCGCGCCGCGCCACGCCGCGCCTTTGAACTTACCGACTCCCGACGGATCGGACGGGCATGGACGGGCGACAACAGGCTTCATCGGGTGCGATCGTTCCCATGGCCTGTCGGTCTGGCCTAGTGCGATCTGGCCTGTGACAACACGGGCCGTGGGACCCAGCCTTTAGGGTTTAACTGGTTAATCACCGCCGCTTCGAGGCGGAACTACAAATGGACAGTACGATAGACAGAGCTAATCTGTCGCTCCTAATATCTTACAAAGAAACGCGGGGTGCATTCCTTTTATACTGTTCAAGAATAGCGATAAAAGTTATACATAAGAACAAAACTATATAATATTACTAGGGTAAAAAATTGAATTGTAAACACATACAAACCTCAGATACATGTCGGAGAAAAACACTGACGTCTCCAGAAATTATGGAGACAACTATAAAAAAAAACTGGTTAATCTCGAATCAGTGTGAGGCCCTTATAAATATGTTTTATATATTCGTTTTATAGTATTTGTTATTATATCGGCAACAGAAATCATCAGCAACATCATCAGTGTGAAAATTTCAGCTGTCTAACTTTCATAACAAGAGATACTCAATAGATAGGGCTTGGTGACAGACAGACGGATGAACGGACGGTGGAGTCTCAGTAATAGGGTCCCGTTTTTAACTGCTTCGTTACTAAAAACAAGACAACTATAATAATTACAAACAGACACTCTGATAATGACCTCCGTCCTCACCGATGAGGTTAAAAAATGGCCAGCAGTTGGCAGCAATGAGGCCTAATTACTAACGTGCAGTACGGGTAATGGGACATTTAGTGGAATTAGTGAAATAAATCGCTTACAGTTAGCCCGTAATAAATCGCTACGAGTCAAGAAGTTTGTACGAAATGCATTTGGATTAAAGCCAGATAAGAAGATTAAAAACTTTGCTAATCGATTTTTTTTGAAATATTCATATTGCTAAGGGCAGACATACTTATTTGAATAGATTTCGTGGTAGAAGATGGATATCTCGTTAATGAGAACATTATTATTTTTCAAGAATTTCAAGAAAAGTCACTCTTCTATTATAACTATAAAAGGCTTTGTGCTGAGTGACTGACTGACAGACAAGCTACAGCCCAAACGGCTGAACGTAAGAACTTGAAATTTTCAGGGAAGATTCTTTGTGAACCCAAACCGCTCGCTAAGAAAGGGTTTTTGAAATTCTACCCCTAAGGGGGTTAAATAAGGGATTTAGATTTGTATGAAAGTCCCTCATTTTTCAAGTGAGATTCTTTAAAATTGGTATATAGACTTTCGAATAAAAATAAGAGTATGGGTGTCCGAGGGATTTTGGAAATTTCACCCCTAACTCTCTAAAAAGGGGGTTGAAACTAGAAAACGCTTGGTCCCGGCTGGCTGGCTTTTGGACAAGCTACTGCTCAAACGGTTGAACATAGAAACATGAAATTTTCAGGGAATATTCTTTTAACACCCTAGATGTGTACTAAGAAAGGAATTTTTGAAATTCTACCGCTAAGGGTGTTAAATAAGGAATTTTATTTTACATATATGGAAATCCGTCAATTTTCAAGTTGTGTTCATTAAAATCGGTAAGTAGGCTTTTGGATAAAAATAAAAAAGTTCCTCGATTTTTTAATTCCACCCCTACTAACGAGACTACCTCCTAGGGGGGTGAAACGGGGGTCCAAATATATTACGAAGAAATGCTCCTTCACGCCGCAGTTACTGATCGGAACTGGCTGAAATTTGAACAAGAGTTAAATTATATTCTGCGTTAATAAATAGAATACTTTTTATCGCACAAAAATCTATGGTTCCTGCGAAATTTGTAAAAAATAGAAATACGCGCGGGGGAAATGCTCCTTCACGTCGCAATTTCTGAATCGATTTGTCTGAAAATTGGGATAGAGGTAGATTACATCCCGATTTAATACAGAGGCTACTTTTGATCTCAAAAATATCCATGATTTCCGCGGGATGTGTGAAAAACCAAAATTCCTGCGGGAGAAAAACTCCCTTACGCCGCAACTACTGAAACTATTTGGTTAAAATTTGAATAAGAGGTCCATTATATAATGATCTAGCACTTAGGTTACTTTTTATCTCGGAAAATTACACGGTTTTTGCGGGATATTTGAAAAATCGAATTCCACGCCAGATTAAAATCTTTCACGCCGTAATTACTGAACCGACTTGACTGAAATTTAGAAAGGATATAGATTATATCCTGTATTATTGAATAAGCTACTTTTTATCCCGAAGAAAACAATGGTTTCCGTGAGATGTGTGAAAAACCAAAATTCACGCGGGCGAAAAACACTTTTACGCCGTAACTACTGAAGCGATTTGACAAAAATTTGGATCAGAGGTAAATTGTGTAATGATTTAGAACTAAGGTTACTTTTCATCCCGGAAAAGTCCATGGTTTAACGGGATTTTTGAAAAATCGATTTCCACGCAGGAGAAAAATCCTTTACGCTGCGATTATTAAACCGACTTGGCTGAAATTTGGAATGGAGATAGATTACATCGTGCATTAATACATAGGCTACTTTTATCCCGGAAATATCCATAGATTCCGAGGAATATGTGAAAAACCGTATTTTCGCGGTAGAAATACTTACTACCTTTATACTGTAACTACAGAAACGATTTAGATGAAATATGGAGAGAAGATAGACGATATCCTGGATTATCATACAGCTTATCTTTTATTCTGGAAAATCCGTGTTTACCGCAAAATTTGTGAAAAACGAAGTTCACGCGAGGGAAGTACTACTCCTCTAAATTTAAATGGTGAAATTTAAATGGTGAAAGATTATTACTTGGATTCATACTAAGGCTACTTTTTGTACCGGAAATGATTGGCTGAAATTTGGAATGGAGATAGACGATATCCTATAATTACCACATAAGCTACTTTCTAGAAAGTAAGTATAAAGGTTAAGGTTGATAAGGAAATTTAGGTTTTTGAAAAATCTGAATCTCTGGGTTTGTGAAAAATCGAAATTATCGCGGGCGAAGCCACGCGCAAAAGCTAGTTTTTTATGAAAAAGCAGACGTAAAATACTTATCCGTACCAGGTATTCTTTTAAAGTGCTGTTGTTCAGGAAGATACATCCTTTATTCATTGAATCTTATCCACTAAGAACAGCTTTTGAATAAAACAATCTCCAGTCTTTTATTTAAAGGTGATTCCACAATTCATAGTCATCTCTAAATCAAATTAATATCATGTGTAACTAAATATATGCTATCTGCTTCGTTAATCTGAAAGACTGACTGACTAACGGACAACTCAAGAGATTAAAACACGGGGTCTGAAAAAAATGAGCTGAATTCCAAACCTTTGCAGTGCGTTTCAGCGGGGCTAGACAAAGTAGACAAAAATGTATGGACAAAACTAGTGACTGTAAAAAACCACGTGACCGAATAGAGGAAAACAGGCTGTGTTTGAAAGTTGACAACGACTATTTGAACGCTCCCTGGCGTTCTCGCAGACCTTGTAGATAACTTTAGCGTACTTCGTATGACAATTGACAGCCGACAGTGAACAACGCTAATCATAAAGTAGATTCTGCTTTCATTTGTTTTCATTCGTCACGTGGTTTGTCCATATATTTTTACACGACTGCCCAAAAAAAAGGAGTGTTATGTTTTTAGGGTTCATGTATGTATGTATGTATGTATGTGAGTTTCTTTATTCCACCATAACTTTTGAATGGCTGAACCGATTTGGACAAATGGGATATCGTTAGAACCCTTACATTATTCCGGGTAACATAGGCTATATTTTTTTTGGAAAAAGTTAATATGGCGACCGTGAGGCGCCAATTTCAAAAGTGGAAATCAAAATGTTTTCTTCAATTATCACAATATGGGTATCAAAATGAAGATATTAGAGTAACCGTATATATATATACATATATTTAAAAGATATACTTTTACATAGGTAGGATGTACACTCAATTTTTCTTACTTTGCGCGTGGGTCAAATAACTATGCAGCAACTTGAAATACTACATCGTCGTCGTGTCCCGCTAACAGGACCATTCGCAGATGGCGAGTGTGTACAACAAAACAAGTGAATGAGTATAATACCATCATGACCGACGAACTTTCGCGAACACACCTAATGTATGACGTGACGGCAGTAGATACTTCGGTAGACCTATGGTATGCGGCCGAAACCAGAGTTCATTCCTTCCGATCCAAACAAAACTGGGGGTATTGTCGCTTTTTTAAAAATTGGTGTCGGCTCTAGAGTAATGTTGCGAAAGAACATGAACGTTGGTCATGGCTTAGTAAATGGCGCTATGGGGATCATTCGGAAATCCGAATGGCCAGCACTACGTCGTGATCAACTTGAACCCGGAGAATTACCACATGCAGTCTTCGTCGAATTTGACGACACAACTGTATGTGGAAACACAAAGGGTGTGGGTGCCAAAATTGAACCCAGCACTGTGGAATTCGATGCATTAAGAGGTCATGGCAAAGTAGAGCGGCGCATGCTACCTCTAATATTATGCTGGGCCGTGACAGTTCACAAACTGCAGGGTACGTCACTGGACAGAGCCGTCGTGGATTTAGGCCCCAAAATTTTTGCCAAAGGCCAGGCTTATGTTGCACTCAGTCGCGTGAGACAATTGAAAGGTATGGCAATCAGCATCTTAGATCCACGAAAAAATTTACAAGATCCACATGACAAGAATTCTCTAAAAGAATTAAATCGCCTCAGAAATCTTTGAAATATTAAATATTTAACCCACCCGCAAATTATTTAAAATGCCCGCAAACACCGTAGACCATCACTAAAAAGTATAAAATAAAAATAAATAATTAAAAAATTTAAAAACACGACTGCCCTGTTTTAAAACGAACTTAAAAGTAAAAAACAAGTTATTTTAGTTCATCTGCATATTGACAAAGGGAAAAGTGGTCAAATTTCTCATTAATTAAAACAGATAAACTCATATTATGGCAGTCGGGGGACCGTTCTGAGGAACACCTTCTATTCTAAGAGGTCCCCCCGACTGCCATAATATGTTTTAAAACAGGGCAGTCGTGTTTTTTAATTTTTTCATTATTTATTTTTATTGTCATTGTCGTTAACGCCAAACGACCGTTACTTTGTCTAGCCCCGCAGGAACGCGGAATCAAACCGCTTCGTACGTCTGTCTTTGGTACGTCTACTGCATAGGAGTGAAAGCCCTTTATTACTATATTAGTTGTCTGTATAGAACTACAAACTAGATATTAAACCTAATTATACAAAGTAACTTGTAACTGAAAAAATACTAGGCTCGTTTAGCGTTGTTATCTCCAAGCAACCACGTATAAATAGAATACCTTATTTGTTACCGAGTTTACTTTTATTTTGTTTTGAGAAACTTGGCAGGTAAGTAAGGAGAATAAGAAGTAAACTACCTGCAAATGTGTCATTAGGGAGTGCTTAGGGGGATTAACTACGCCGGTTATTGCAAAGCGACAGGCTTTATTAGACTTTCTTTCAGGAAAATTTATTCAAGGTACTATGGGCTATCGGAGTTAATACTAAGACCATCGAGATAAATTTCTTTGTCTCAGCTATTTGAATTTGCATACAACAATTCCGAGACAAGTAGGCAGTAGATATTATGGCTATATACTCTTACAACTATGGGCTATTATAGTTAAAAACAATGGGCTCATTGCTGTAGGGGGTAGTGACTTCGAACCCCTATAGCAAATACATCTAACTTTCCACAGTCACATGGTAGAAACTAAATTACACTTGTTTATAGGTGAAGAACAATGTGTGGAAATCACCAATGTGTGGAAATGGAGCTTAGTACAATATTTTCAAATGGTATGCGAAGTCCGTCAATCGGCACTTGACTAAGCAGTGGGTTTTGGCCATCTCCCTCTGATTCAACACACAAAAGGGGACGCAAAAGGGGAGAGGTAAATTTGAAGTTGCATTCATTTTATTGTCGTCTTAGCTGATGAAAATCTGACATTTATAGTAAAACATGATTATGAAGCACGCTTTTATGCATCAACATTTAAATTTCACCACTTATGGCTTGATAGTATCTAGTGGGCAACCACGGATCTAAGGGGTAGCACATGCCCCAGGGGGCAGTCTAGCGTCTAGCATACGGCAGCATGGTTGGTTCACGGTAGACTTGTAAGCAAAAGGTGCCACTTAGGAGAGTGTGAGGGGCAACACTGGAAAGAGGAATGCCACTTTCAAGTTTCTGCCCCGTAAATCCGGGGCTACTGGTAAAAATGCAGTGTTGGTAGACTCCCCGTCTACCAACACTGCATTCAATGCTAGTTCTGAATCTACGCGAGAAAACTTGGCACAAGGGGGCAGTCCAGCATACGAAAGCCTAGTTGGTTCACGGTTGACTTGTAAGCAATAGGCGCTAGGAGAGTAGAGGAACAAACGCTAGGGGAATGGGGATGCCTTTATCAATTTTCTGTCCCGTAGATCCGGGCTTTGGTGAGGAATCTACCAACACTGCATTTCCCGATACTAGATCGCAATTTCAGCTTCTTGGTAAGTAAGACCACAACATCTCTGAGTTTAGATCCGACATTTGGACCGACTCGGCAATCAAACCCAGGAATTTATTATCTGCAATGTAGCCAGCTACACCATAAAGACGGCTCACTACTAGTGAGTCACTAGAAGTTTATTAAACACTTTGATGAAAGCTTGCTCTCGGCCAATAATGACAATCTGTCAGTATTGATTGTGTTGGATGAAGCGGCTCTCAGAGAGCATGAATAATTTACGAGTTGAGAAAGTTAGTAGTAGTCTAGAGATTAGAAGGTAAACTGATAATGGTTTATATTATACGTTTAATACAAATAATAGTTTAAACATTTACGGCCTAGTGGTTTAGACTTCGAGTTCCGATTCTGTGGTCTGAGGTTCCAATTCCAGGTATTTTGATTATAGAGTACATAATCAAAGCCCAGGTACCTCTGACTTTTCAGTTATTTTGTTTTGAGACAATCTTACATAATGACGTTTGTCATGGTAGTTTTTATGTACAGTCAACATCAAAACTCGATGTACAGGTCTACTAGTTACAAATAAAAAGAAATGTCTTGACTTGACACCTTAATTTTTTACTATAATTTGCAACAGCTATACTTGCATACCGCTATCTATGGTTTTTTTAAGTCGACAGTACATCGATACCGATAGTAGAGTTTAGTATTCTTAAAAAACCAGTTGTTAGGAACGACATCTCCTATGTTGCTACTGCTCACTTTTAAGCTTTTAACCTGAATATGAACCTAATAAATAAAAGTTTTGTTTCTTGTTACTAAAAATTATAGCTAAATCAGTTAAAGTATCAACCGTACGCCCGAAAGCATGCACATCGCTTAAGGGGATTTATTGAATTTATTTTTGTCTTTCTCACTCTCACGGAGATTTGGTAGGTGCGACATGCAGCGTCGCGGAAGAATATAACAGAAAAACGACCTTTTACCTAATTACTCAAAAAATAAGCTGGTTATCAAAAATCTGTTTCTTAGCGTTTTTTGATATTATTATTACCGACACTTTAAAACAAAAATTACAATTACATCCAATGTAGTGTCCGATAAAAACTAGAAAAACTGAGATTTTGGAGCAACTTTTGGGAGAACTTTCTATCGAGAAAATTTTATCCAATCGTGTTTCTGCTTCTTAGCGGTTTTAGATTAAAGACCCAAAATACATGACGTGTAAATTTGAAAGTAATTGTCTTTATAGTTTTTGCATATAACTTCATTCAAAATCACCTAAATACGGCTTGTAGGCCGTTGAATACCGTGAGATGACATTGTTTTTGAGACGAAATCCCCGCTTTATTCTAACAATGCTTTCCTATTCATCACAAGCTTCGGTCATATTAAATTTGATACGCCCATTATTCGAGCCGGAATAAGGGCCGAGACACCATGAATAAGTGATGTACATTGTACAACCATAACATTGTAAACAAGTGTTTTGAATAACACCCGCTTTGATCTTAGGTCAAAATAAGATATGAATTTTTAGGTATTTTAATGGAACTGATATTAAACAAGTAAAATGAGTTCCAAATTATACTCCTTCCATTCGTTTATTTTCTCTATGACACATGAAAGAGATATAGCAATAGCGAGGGACCAGAAAGAGACCACTTTACCTTTATCTCTCTCTGGTCCCTTGCTATTGCTATATGTCTGTTTCATGTGGCTTCATGTAATTTAATTATTTAATTAAATTACATTTTACTACACAGGGTAACTACAGGAACTATATGTTTATGAAATTACTACATACTAGTGGTTTTAGGACACAAATGTCAGTTAAAAAATGAGCATCAGGATTCAGCATTAGATGTCCCAATAGACGTTGTCGTGCCCTCTATAAAAACTCAATGGAGTCACCTAACACATAAAAATCTCACCGAAATCGGTCTACCCGTGTCCGAGTTTTAGCAAGACTGACGTTGTTGCCTACAGGTGGTGATTGATTAATATTCAAAATTGTATAGAATTCATACTTAACACTTACTATTCAAAATGGGTCAAAACTACCGATAGTGTTAATATTCTGAATTCATAACATAAGGTCATATGCGATTTCTGAGACGGAATTTAGTTGAAAAACTTTACCTAAACAACATTATTTAGTGTTACATATATCTTCGCTAACAAGCATACCAACGTAACAGCAAAGTATTAAATATTGCACAGACGTGAGTTCCAAACTGCAAACGTTAACAGTTGGATGCGAATAATTGATATTCAGGCCGCGTGGAGCCGTAAACGCGACCACGTGTGAAACTGCGCGGAAAACAAACAATTGTTTCTGTTAAGGTACAAGTTGGTAGCCGACTGCACGCAGCAGCAGCAGACGACGTGTCGCGGCGACACTACTGGTTTCTATGTATTTCTATGAAATTCCCTCCGTAGCTAGCGACATGAAGCTAGCGACGTGTCGTCGAGCGGCAGACGCCAGTGTCGTCCGACCGCAGATCAGTAGTGCCGCTGACGCTGGAGCAACGACCACGTTCGAGCCAATCCAAGATCAGTAGTGCCGCTGACGCTGGAGCAACGACCGCGTTCGAGCCAATCCAATCAACTGGATGCCATTTGCTGTTGCCGTCTGCAGTCGGGTTCGAAATCATGACTGCAGCGACATGACGCAACGACGTGTCGCGACGACATGAAGCGACGACATGTCGTCTGCTGCTGCTGCGTGCAGTCGGCTACCAACTTGTACCTTTAATAGATGCCTTCTTCTTTGTTATTGCGAAGAAATTACTTAAGGTAATCTGTAACTGAAGTGTGTGGCTGCGGCACATTATTACGAGTATAACCTATACCTATTTTTAGCTCGAAACTTCACGAAGTTGAGGAATGGATCTCGGATGAAGTAAGTAAAGAGAGCTCCTTTCACAAAGTGTAGAGTATCTTAAAAAAACCAGTGGCTTGATTCTGTATCGTTAGTTAGCAACTCTCACTGGGTTGTTAACTAAGAAAACGGAGGAAAAAATCCTATTTTTGTACAAGGTACTAACTTAGGTTGGTATGGTATAGCATCAACATACCATGCAAGTTGCTAATTTGTTCAAAAATAATGCAAAAATAGGATTTTTGTCAACTTTTTCTTAGTTAATAACTCAGCGTGAGTTGCTAACTAACGATACAGAATCAGCCCACTGAACACGTCATGCAAGTATACTGATGACTTGAAAGTCTTTGCGTGTGTCATATTATCTTTGATTGCCTCTCTTGTGAATTTCGTGTGGTGTGATATTAGGTCCTTACATATGAAATTGGCGTTTTGTCGTACTGGCCACTTTGATCACAAATATCTCTTCTTTGGTTAGAAATTCCAATTTCAAATGTATACCGCTATTTACTCATGCTTTTGTGTTTTGAAAATCGTAATTCATTTGTTTTTTTCTCTTTTGGTTTTTTTTTTGCGCCACTCTGTTTACGAAATGGAAAACTTGAAATATCGCGTTATTTACGAGTACGAGTTCCATCGTGGCACCAGTGCTGCAGAAACGGCTTGAAGGATTAATGATGTGTACGGCGAGGGTGTCGCAAAAGAAAACACAGAGCGTTTTTGGTTCCAACGTTTTCGTTCTGGAAATTTCGACCTGCAGAACAAGCCCCGTGGACGGTCGGAGACCAAAGTTGACAATGAAGAATTGAAGGTTATTGTGGAAGCGGATCCATCGCAAACCACGTCCGAGCTAGCTGCAGGCTGCGGTGTTAGTGATAAAACTGTTTTAGTTCACTTGAAGCAAATTGGGAAGGTGAAAAAGCTTGAAAGGTGGGTACCTCATGAATTGAGTGCAGCAAACCGACAAACGCGCGTAGACTGCTGTGTTACATTACTCAACCGGCACAGTAATGAACGGATTTTAAATCGAATCATTACCTGTGATGAAAAATGGATCCAGTGTGATAATTGGAAACGCTCATCGCAATGGTTGAACCCTGGCGAACCAGCCAAATCCTGCCCCAAACGAAAATTGACTCAAAAAAAAATACTTGTGAGCGTTTGGTGGACTAGCGCCGGCGTCGTTCACTACAGCTTTCTTAAATCTGGCCAGACGATTACGGCGGATATCTATTGTCAGCAACTGCAATCCATGATGGAAAATCTATCTGCTAAACAACCGAGGCTGGTCAATCGTTCTAGGCCACTGCTGCTTCAGGACAACGCTAGACCACACACTGCACAACAGACGGCTCCCAAATTAGAGGAGCTTCAATTGGAATGCCTAAGACATCCACCTTACTCCCCGGACCTTGCTCCAACAGATTACCATTTTTTTCGAAATTTGGATAACTTCTTACAAGGAAAAAAATTTAACTCCGATGAGGCAGTCCAAAGCGCTTTCAAAGATTTTATTGATTCCCGTCCGAATGGCTTTTTTAGTAAAGGGATCAATGAACTACCTATAAGGTGGCAAAAGTGCATAGATAGCAATGGTACATACTTTGATTAAATATATATATTATATTTGAAAAAAATCGACTTTATGTTCCTCCCATACAAAACGCCAATTTCATATGTAAGGACCTAATATTTTAGCGTAAGGTCCGTGGTACGAGCCAGGGTAGTTTATCATTCTGGTGCAACACTGTGTGGTAACGGGTTAGAGATCTTGTCCAAGTTAGTGTGATACCAATAATTTTTATAATATTATCTGTAATGTTTTCTTAAAACCGTGATTTGAACCCATTGACTTACTATCTAAGGACAGCGGGTGTAATACAAAATTCACGAAAAAAGTGTCTCCAGAAAACCTATATATAAACGAGGGTATGTGTATTTTTATAAACAAACTAAAACATTGTAATTTATGTCTTAAACCATTGTTATACAGCCTAATTTTACTTGCAACTAGCTATAGTGCGATTGTCTCCCTTTTTGCGTTTTATCTCTCTTTCCGTTCGGACACTTTTTAGCGCTGACCCATCATCCGTAGTATTGTATATCTATGTTTGAACCTGACACAACTGACAACATACCAAATACTGGTATTAAGATCAAAAAAAAAATCTTCCTATCGTCAATATTTCCGGTTCAACTTTTACCTTGTTATGTTTTGTCTAGTTTCGTAACAAAGACGTTTCCTATCAAAATAACATGCCAGAAAATTGGTCAGGAAAAGAGGTTAAGTATTACGAAGATAATCGTTATTATCTTTGACTAGAGCCCTTCGGGTCTATAAAGCCCTTAGTTTGGTTCCTTATAATAGAAAGAAAAAAGATTTCGGAGTAACGAGAGGCCAAACCGTCCGTAAAGAACCGCTCTATCCGATCATTGGACCATGATTATAAAGGTGATTTTACATTACCAATTTATGAACTGGCCAGAACGAACAAATAGGTGCTTTTCAAAGTTGCACGTCATGACACACTCAATGATGTCATATGTAATCAGTCATTTTATAAATTAAGTCATTTTTTCTCAACCAGTTCAACTTATTTTAGAAGAACTTAAGATATTATACTACAACCCAATATCCTTAAATTTCAATCCGTCCATTTAAATCATAATTATAATAACATTAAGGCTTTTAAATCGCTTTACTAAAAGGGAAATCTAGTCTGACAAAAATAATGGTGAAATTAAATATAATCGTAGGTTTAAGTACTTATAAACAGGTCTTCACAAAAAATAATAATTGCCAGTTAAGAAGGGGTTGAACAGTTAAACGTTGCAATAAAGGTTTTCCAGCTTCTATAAATACATTCAGTGTGAAAGGGCTCTTAGAGCTCGACAGACCTTATTAATCTTTATCGCCTACGTATTTGGGAGTACCAAAGAATGTTGGTCTAGAAAACTACCCTGAGAGTCTCGAGCACTTTAATAGCCAAAGCTATTTGGGACGGTTTGTCGGCAATCAAAAAGTTTTTGTATCTCAATGGATTGCCAACTCTGCTTGTTAAAACTTACGTATCGAATGTGTGTTATATAAAGGAAATACGTACTTAGTTTTCCTATAAATAATTTTAATACTTATCGAAATTTCAATCGCAGTGGGACTTGAACCCACGTCCCCCGGCTATTGCGATTGGGTGGTATGCTATTTAACAATTGAGCTACATGAGCCTCGTCCCACCGCGAAGAAATTCAGCTGGGTGCTATGCTATTTATCAATTGAGCTACATGAGTCCCGTCCCACCGCGACAAAATTCGCGCACGTATTGTTTTTGTTCTTAGGCAGAACTGAGATGGCATTAATTAAAAAATTTACAATTGTAATCCAACCCAATAAGATGCCATCACTGTTCTGTTCATCCTAAGTGTGTAAAGCACTATAATTAAAAATATAATTAAAAGTACCTAAGTACTTAGTTTTAATGAAATATTTTGAGCTTTTAAGATTTAAAAGCCGAAATGCAATTTAATTTAATTTCCGGTTCGAATTAATTATATGAACCGGAAATACACCGTTACTTTACGACACAATCTTGACACAAATTCTTTGTCTGTAATTACATTCAGCACATAAAGTGATTCCTCCTATTCTCCTACGCAGTGCTATATATTTCATAGAACACAATTTAATTCCGCCACCAGGTTATATACAAGTAACACTTGGAAATGTAATTGAGTATAGAGCAGGGATTAATTGAAGCAGAAAATGTATCATGGGTGCAGATAGACCCAGCGGTGGAAATTTACGCAGGCGCGTTTCGTGCTACCCCCACAGTGTTGGATCTACTGTTATACGAGACGCCCGGCTGTATCACCTATGCGATCCCGGACGAATTCGCAAAAGTGACACTTCGTCGTGAGAACAAAAACTTGAATTTTGCCTTTAAAAACTAGGGAAGACCTTTTAAAAAGTGAAGTGAGTTTCACGGTTTTTTTGTTAATCAGCAGTTATTTTTGTGCAATGTGTATGTTTTTAAAGTGTCAAAGTGCACGAGAAATTAAATGGGACACCGAGTGATTAATTCGCCGAGTTGCGAAGTTGAAAACAGTTTTGTGGTGCATACCGCTTTTGTAGAGGACTTGAATTGAAGTATTTTGTTGAAAGCACGGCGAGAGATTGTCCGGTAAGCTTATTGTTTGTGAAAATGTAGTTGGTTTGATTTTTTAAATTAGTAAATCAACGTCATATTATTCTGAAAAATAAGATGACCCAAAAAATGATCATTCCACTTAGGAAATGTACAAAAAAGTTTAACTGTAAAATTGTTTTAACTGCAACTCTTTCAACCATTCTTTGGCATATGTTGGGGTTTGGGGTTCAAACCCCAGGCATGAATCTCCGACTTTTTGAAATTAGGTAGACACCTACCTAAGTACTACATGCGTTTCTGGAAAATAAGAATAGAAAAGATAATATATCGAAGACATCTGCATCTCTAACGGCTGATATTAATCACTAATTCTCTGCAGATTTGCCCTTTCAGAGATATTTTTTTTGTATAAGCTCCATATGAGTTATGTCAAATGTATTATCCCTGGTAGGACAAATTTGTATATCCTATCCAATATACAGGTTCTTAATGTCCTTTGTAAAAGTTTTACCGTATGTTATTAGTAATTTACGAGACTGAAATGTGCGTGAACTTTTTTTCTAATTGCTCTGTACTGGACCTTAAAAAACATATTCACTTTACAGTAAGCCTATAGTAAAATAATAATTATCTAAAATAGTTTCTTCAAAAAGATTACACTCTCAAAAAGATTTCATATTTCTAACTGTATACGGCCTAACTCTACAGTTCAGTCAAATTATGTTTCTAGGCCGCTCTCTTGTTGATCCACAGATATTAAGTACTAGCTGACCCGGCAAACTTCGTTTTGCCTGTTATTTTTTTCTCATAATATTAATAATACAATAATAATAATTTTATTTATTTAATAATAGGTACAACTGTAACGGGTCACGTTCCGTACATTGAAGATATTTCGAAATTTTTTGTTGCAGAGCACTCTTTAGTCGATACTGAAGCCAAAACTGTAATTTGTTTAATTTTTGTCTGTTTGTCTGTCTGTCTCTCTATTTCACGGCCACGCATCACGGCTAATCCGCTGGATGGATTAAAATGAGACTTGGCATGATGTGAGTTTATATACCGAAGTAGGACATAGGATACTTTTTATTCCGAAATTCAGCATGGTTTCCCTGGAAGACGACATCAAAGTCAAAATGTGTATGTATTAAGTTATAATTCATTAGCTCGCGGTCAGATTTCATTCATTCTTTTTTGTTCGAAAGGAGGGACTTCATAGATTGTCTCTGAAATATTTAAAGTTTATCAGTTTTGTAGTTCAGAAATTACAGACATACAAACCCTCAGTGTAAGTCAAACCGTATAACCAAGTCATGCCGCGATATTACTTATAGCGCCATATTAATGTGGTACCTTCTTGAAAGTAATTTTTTCTCGCATTACCGAATTTTAGTTATGTCATGGTGTATCTATCTATCGTTGCCTCACTTTGTTTCGAGATGGCACCTGAGGTTTTCACTTCTGTCAACATTTAATTGAACGCGGCCGAAGCCTCTCGCTGCATCAAATATAATTGAATTTCATCTCAACCCCACAATAGCTGGGTTAGGGTTTTCTCTCAGAATAAGAGAGGTTTGTTTAGTAAGTACTTAGATGAAGACCAAAAAAGAAATGGATGGATCGTATGGAAGAGTATTGCACGTTGACAGCAGATAGGAGAGAATGAGAAGACTCCATGGTAAAAATTTAAAAATCCTTTGGCAGGAGTAGCGGGACGGGAAGGGGGAAGGGAGGGAGAGGAAGTGTCCCCTAACCCCGATACCACTCCCTGAAAAGGTATTGCACCATTCTTGAGCAAATTTAAAAAGATGAAATAATTGAAATGACGATGATGGGTCGCTTCGTCGCGGAGAGAAGCGAAAGGGGAAGGGGTGGGAAGAAAAAAATGGGATTTTTCCCCCCTCCCAAGCTAAAACTTTCGACACGTAGTAGTTTTTAAGAAATATTTTTTTTTTGTTTTGAATTCAATTTTGCTGTTATAATTACTGAAATGGAATGGGAATTGTAGCCTCAAGAAGAAGTAAAGGAGTTAGGAAAACCCTTTATCCATCACCATCTACCCCTCACCCCCCCCTAAGGGTCAGTCGACAGAGCTTTAAAATCTTGAGGTTAAGACTCTTTTTTAGCCTTCAGTCTTCCAGCCCCGCCATCCTCTTCGTCACCTATCCGTTATCCGAGTCGAGGTGCCCCAAGTCCCGAGCTCGCTTCGCTCGCTCTACATCCTAAGTCTTCAGTCTTTCCCTTACCCTTTTTAAGGCTCGGTCGACGGGCCCCGCTTCGCGGGGCTTCTATTTCTGGGTGGTCATAAAAGAAAATAACCACTCAGAAGGATCATCCAAGGCCATCCTCTTCGTCACCTATCCGTTAAGTCGAGGTGCCCCAAGTCCCGAGCTCGCTTCGCTCGCTCTACATCCTAAGTGGTTTGTGTCAAAAATTGAATCTGTAATACTACAAATAACATATTTTAAAAGATCTGTGGCCTATTTTTTTTGTCGGTACAACAAAATATATGTGTGGTGTTCCATCTCGTCCTACTGTATCTCCTAAAAATCAGACCTCCCGATTTATACTGACCGCCACATAGATTGAATAATTGTTTTTTTTGAAAAGCTCGAAAACAGTGCGTTACCTCGTAATGCGAATATTATTGTTATAATCAGGGACCAAACCTCTACCAAATACAACACCTTTCTCCCCCGAACTCCTGCCAAAGGAAAGTAAATCCAACCCTGATTTACCAAGTTTCAACAGTACTAACAAATATCTGTAAGAAGTTTGGTGAATCGGCTTTAAACAACTCCAAACAATTGCGCTAAATCGTTAGTCGGTTGCATTTATGTTCAGCTGAAAGAAGCCTCGGTACTCATCTCGCAGAAAGCTTCGAAGCCCTGATTCTGATTTTCGATCAACGGCCCCGAGTATGAAATCCCAAATATTTCCGACGTTATTCTCAGTACTCGAAGCTGATGGCCGTCCAGCTCGTGGGTCATCAATTCTTCTGACTATTTTTTAACGATTGTATATACGCTGGAGCAGGTCCTAATTTGTCAATCTGTTTCAGCGTTAACCCTTTCTTGAACAAATAAATACTTGGCATCGACGTAGGTAATGTTCGATATTCTCCGAAACCACAATCGGTATTATAACGTTATTTGCATATCAAATAAATTAAATAGACCAAAGAGGTCGGACATCATACTCCGGCTACAAATTTCGGAACAAACCTGTCAGAGGTGCTGACGTGACAGCAATGAAATGTTTACTTAGCAACGCCATTAAATCAATTTATTAATTTTATTTTTATTTCGAAAATACTCGATAATCCTAAGTCTCCACATATAAGTCCTCGACTCGGATCGATTATTTTTTTACGCTCTTTCATTTGATGTGCGATTCGTTCGATTCCACCGTACACCGGTACCGCCCTTGGTTTTTGTATGGGAAAATTTAATCGGCCAGGGCCAGGGTTCTTTCAGCATTTTGGGACATCAAATATAGATAACAACCCGGTCCCGCACCCAGAGATCATTCCCTGAAAATTTCATAACGATCGGTCCAGCCGTCTCTGAGGAGTTTGGCTACAAAGAAACAGTATACATTTTAACTTTTATCCCCTCTCCTAAGGGAACCATGCTGAATTTCGGGATAAAAAGTATCCTGTGTCCTTCCTCGTAGTATGAACTCAAGTCATACCAAGTTTCATTGGAATTCATTCAGTAGTTTCGGCGTGATGCGCGGCCGTGATACAGAAAGACAGACAGACAGACAGATAGACAAAAATGAAAAAAAATACAGTTTTGGATTCAGAACCGATTTTAGAGTGCCCTCGAAAAAAAATTTTCAAAATATCTTTAATGTACAGAATTTGACCTGTTACAGATTTATTATAAGTATAGATTTTATATATTAAGTATATATTAAGGATATAGAGTAAATTTGCACTAATCCTGCTTTTAAAATATGTACTTAATCCAACTTAGCAGTTTTTCATCAAAGCAGCACTGCTGAACCATTATCAATAAAACAGGAAAAATAAAATCACGTTTGTTGTATGTGAGCTCCCTTAAATATACATTTAATCTGTTTTGCAACTTATTTGTTGTTATAGCAGCAACAAAAATACATCATCACTATGAAAATTGGTCTAACTATCACGGTTCACGAGATACAACCTGGTGACAGATGAACAGATGGATGGCACGGCGAAGTCTGACAAATGGGGCCCGTTTTGTACTCTTTGAATATGGAACCCTAAAATTGACAAAATACGGGTTTTTCTTTTGGAAAATATTGAGTCTATTTTTGTCTTTCTCACCCTTACGTTGGTAGGTGCAACATGCAGCATCGCGGAAGAATATAACAGAAATACGACTTTTTACCTAATTACTCAAAAACTAAGCCAGTTTTCAAAAATCCGTTTCCAAGCGTTTTTGGGTATAAAAATTACAATTACATCCATTGTAGTTTCCGATAAAAATGAGAAAAACTGAGGTTTTGGAGCAACTTTTGGGAGAACTTTCTATCGAGAAAATTTTAACCAATCGTGTTTCTGCTTCTAAGCGATTTTAGATTAAAAACCCAAAATACATGACGTTTAAATTTGAGAGTAATTGTCTTTATAGTTTTTAAATAAAAGTTCATCCAAAATCGCTTAAATACGGCTTCTACGCCGTTAAGTGCCTCGAAAGTAGAAACAAAATAGCTCGTGTAATGTAACAAGCAAAGAATTTCTTCCTCCGCTTGCGCTTACACCATAAAATAATGAGAATAATATTAAGTTTTATAACATAATATGAAATATTACGAAATACCTCACACAATGAGGCACTTTCCTGATTCCATAAAATTTCATTCTGTATATTTGAAAAATGTTTCTGGTTTATTTTCAAAACCTCACGAGTAAAACTGGACCCATTGTACCTATTGGTACAACAATAAAACCGTAAGCACTTTAAAATATTATCCAGAAAAATATATAAGTACCTAGCTAGTACTTTCCTCGTTCAAATCGGATTATATTTTGCTCTCATACTAAATTCCTTTTGCGACAACGTCGTTCCTACTGGTACTGCTGTATTGTGCTCTGTAGCATGAAATTGACTTTTGTTTCTTTGTTATGACGACGTTAAGCTGAAACGGGAATTCATGCGGCATTGCATAAAAATTGAATGTTGTTTTTGATTGACATGACCAATAAAGTAATACAAAAAATGCCCACCTAACAAAATAAGGGCAAAAGTAGAGTAGGTAGGACACGTAATGTAATAATTATTATGTTTTAAGTAGCACGGAATTCATCTAAGATTTAAAACGTTGCAAATGTTTTTTACTAGAGGTTTTCTATGAAATATTTCGAGTAAATACATATTTTTTCCATTACCCGCTTTTTTATCTACTTCCCTAAACTACTCATTGTAACATACTAGGTTAATTAAAAAAAATCCCGACGGCAAAAATATAGTATTAATATGACATAATATACCCTTTTTTTGTAATCACCTTTTAATTACCTTCATTTTCATACCCCACTCGATAGGTTTGGTATATGGTGATTAAAATCTGATGTTAATGTTTTTCTTATTATGGACTGCTATGACATTCTCGTAACGTTTTCACACACTGAGAACTTTACGTCTATTGACTTAGAGTGTAAAATTGAATAGAAAATCATAGGAAATACAATGCTCGACTTTGACGCGCTTAAGTAATTTCAATCTCAGAATTGTCGGCCAACATGGCGTTTTGAACTACATTCAATTTTACGCTCTATGTCGATTGTCTTAAAATTAATATTTCAGTGTTCGCAAAAAAAGTTTTGATTTCAATATCGTCTGCTTATATACGTAAATGCCATCACCTTTTTAAACATTTCACATCACGAAATGTAGCCGACACGTAACGTGAATAGCCCCCCTGATCCAGATCTTTCTATTTCAGTATGGGTACGTGATATATTCACGGTATTAAAGGCAATATTGGGTCTTGAATAGATTTGTGTGGGTAGTGACATGATTTGCATTATTGGCATGTTGGATCCGCAAATATAATAGAATAATGTAAACGTATACTCGCAATTAAAACCTTGCTTTCATAACTGGTTTCAATTAGGCACTCTTCTGTATTTGAAAAGAGTTACTAGCGTTTTGAAAAAAAAATTATACTTCTTTTTCACCACCTCGAGAAAAACATTGTGGGTAATCCTGCGCATTTGTTAGCTCTCTCTCTCTCGGTCTCTTCGTAAAGAATCTAAGTAAGAGACGGTTCTGTTCACGACTGTGTGAGACTCTTTACCAGCTAAATCAGTTATGGCTAAAACCTCACATATTTAGAGTAATGCCCTGCTACCTGCTTTTCGAAAATGGCGATAGAGTTTTGACGTTTCATAAGAGCCTCTATAGTCTATACTTTTGTGACAAATAAAGATTTACATTTTCAATACTGATTGGAAGCAGGCGTTATTTTGCGAAAATCCATCATTAGTAGGAAAGATAAATTTGTTTTGTTATAATCTACTACTTGAAAAGATTCTGTATGCTACAATATGCAAGAACACTGCTCACATGAAACACCACACACAATTTTCCAACACTTTCTTCGAAGTACGTTTCGTCCCGAAATCGGGACATCCTAAGGAGATGTTGACTTCACAATGCGAAATCGTAGAGACTACTCTCTCTACTTTTACTTGATCTAATTGTGTTCAGTATTCGGCTAATAGGACCGTAGAAAAGAAAACAAAGGAATGCTTCTTCACAGTATAATATAACCCATAGTATTTGCGCTGTAGCATGATGCGGATGACAGATGAGATGAAAATAGCAATAGGGAAGAACCAGAGTGAGACAGACTGAGAATGTGAATGACAGCTTTCACCCGTACCATGCTACAGCGCAAATATTATACCTGGAAGAATTTCGCAAGACCACCAGTAAACATATAGATAGAAAGGAAAGTTTATTTTGTGTCAGCGTGTCACAAAACTGCATGGAAGCTGTAAACCACACAGCTCTTCAATACGTACGCTTCAGTTAGCCCGCACCGGCGATATCTTATTTCGATGCTAACATAAATAAACTAGAGAGTGACATATTGCATCGTCGGTCGTCGGCGGAATGAAATTCGAATTTTAGAAATACATTTTTACACTTTTGAATTTTTCACCTACGAACATTTTAACTTGAAATTTTTACATTTAAACAAACACATGTGTTTGATTCCCTATTTGACTATTTTCATTGCAAATATAGTAAAATTGCTGCTATAAAAAATTAAATTTATCCTTTATTTAGTTAGGTACTCTGCGATGACTTTAACATTGCATCAAGTCGATGATTTTCTTGTATTTCAAAAATAAGACAAGTGACACATCTTTATAAGTAGGTACTTTTCGATCATCTACAGGATGGCCTTCCTATTATGATGATTTTGCATGTTTTTTTCTAGCTTGTTCTGGAGATTTAAAAACTTTAAAAATACTAGTGGTATATGGTTATCTTAGGTATAAACTTTTCGGAAAAAAGTTGCCATCTTTAGTATTATGGTTTGGCAAAACCTCAAAAACATTTTTTTTTAAATATGTATTCTCAGAAACAAAACGAAAAAGTTTATAGAAGCTTCGTTATTAATATTAAATAATGAGATCTTCTTTCCTCTTGGTTTATAGCTATAAGTACCAAGCTGCAAGCAAATGATAACGCTGGCTGCGTCATGAATAAATCATGTTCATTAATTTAAATGAAATATATTTAATACTTCTTTTAAGTCATTTTTATTGCAGGAGCTGGAAGGAAATTTAAAAAAATCGGGGAATATAATTTGGTATTGCAACAGCTACATAATAGTATCTATACTATCTACATTCAAAAAGTGTAATGATCATGGATGTGTGGAATCCCGTACCATCTGTGCCCGTACCAAGTTGATTCAAATACAAACTTAATTTTTTATGGATTCTGGTTTCCACAGTAATTCCTACGATTATTATCATTTTAATTAACATCCGGATTTAAAAGTAACAGGCAAATAAACAAGTTGTAGGGTAGGTACTTCTCAATAAAATCTGTATGACAGGAAATGAGCATTGAAAAGAAAGCTAACTTTTTATTCCTATGCAAAATTCAGTTCCGGATATAAGAAACATATTCCTAGTGCCAATGGTTCTTAAAAAAACACTATTTTATTTTCCCAGAACATTTTGGTTTTAATTCATGAGAAAACTTGATACCACCTTTGGTTTTTACCGTAACAACGAAACATCTTTATCTAAAAAAATCGCATGTTTATCAATGTCTGACACTCATGTTATTACAGAAGTAGTAGAATTTGTACTATTAAATGACTAAACAGGGAACCGATGTTAGTAAAAAAATCCAATGCACTTTACAGTAGGTACATCAAACTTGAATCGATTCATCGTGAGTATCGAGTAACGAGTCGTATGGTTCATCACTAGTCTCTTCGCGATGACAAAACGGGTCTATTACATTTTTACAACTATATAAGTGATCATAGTGTATCACTCCAAAGTACCGATATTTTCACTGCATAAAGACTCAATAATGGAACGATCCAGGCCAAGAAAGGATTCACAACCAGCCAACATTTGCTTTGTTCAGGTTTTGGCATCCGTCTCGGACAGACGTCTTTGCCAATAAAGAATTCACAAAGAAAAGGGTGTAGCTATCAAGTTAGATAAGACCTGCGTCACATTCATGCACTTTGGACAGGAAAACCAGTAAAGTGAAGTGAATCTAATAATACATGCAATATGGACACGAAAACCGGTGAGATGAAGTGAATCTAATAATTCGACTATAATTATTTATGATTAGTCATTATGAAAAGTATTTTAAACCAATGAAAACTTTATTTTTTTTAAATGTACATACAACTATCTTCTTTGTTGTACCAATAAAATTTTTTGCGAAAATAGTACATTTCAATATAAGTGCGGAAAGTTTGTCATTTCTTTACGAGTCCCAGTTTGTTGACCCAAGCCGAAGGCGAGGGTCAACTATAAGGACGAGTAAAAATGACAATTCCGCACGTGCATTGAACGACGTTTTTTAATACATTTGCGAAAAAAAAATATTGGTTTTACCTGTTTGCTTGCTGCGTGTTTGCATGCCGTGTTCGTGTTCATGCGCTCCTGGTACGCCCGCTCCGGTGCCGCGTAGAAGGAAAACACAAAAGCACTAGTGCGGAAAAGAATAACTTTGCGCACGCTAAACTTACATGGAAATGTCAACTTTTTGAGCAAATGTATTAAAAATGACATTATTCACAGTTCAACATTTGTTTTGAAAAGTTTTGCAAAACGCCCGCGGATTAGAAACGTAGGAATTGCGAATTTAATTAAATTTTACAGAAAACGTGCGAGCTGGGACCCTTGCGAAGTGTAAAAAAGGCCAGAACTTTTTTTAAATTAAGTTAACAAACATCAAAACATACAAACTCACAATCTTTCACTTTTGTTAAATTTATTCATTTATATTTTTGTAGTGTACTGTAGTATTTCACAAACTAAGGGTATTTTTTTTGTTATAGTAGTTTATGTAACGGTTACATAATGGGGGGTATTAAAACACGAGTGTGAGTTTAAAAAACGAGCCGCAGGCGAGTTTTTTAATAGTATCACACGAGTGTTTTAATACCTAATTATGTAGAGTTTCATACACTACTTTATCTACGCTCATATTATTACCCAAATCATAAAATCTTGCTAACGTTTGTCGTAAATCATTGCAACTACTAAGATGTCAGGTGGAGTGAAATTTTCTTTAGTAGGTTTCACTGCTAGACATTTTTCAGCGCAAAGTTTTGACTAAGTAACAAAAAAAATTGGTTGTCTGTAAAGTCGGTTTACGGACGATAGATTTACGAGATAACGTCATAATCGTAATCGTTATCGTAATCGTAATCATAATCGTTATCGTAATCGTAATCGTAATCGTAGTCGTAATCGTAATCGTAATCGTAGTCGTAATCGTAATCATAATCACAGGCCCAGGTGGAACGTTACGCGGAACGTTAGACATTGTGTTGTTGTCTATGGTCAATCATGATTCATGGCCCATCCATACTCTCGGCAATGACTACCAACTATAAGTTGTCTGTGGATTCACTTAAAAAATATTACATAAAAATATTACCCCATAGACATTGTGTTGTTGTCTATGGTCAATCATGGCCCATCCATACTCTCGGCAATGACTACCAACTATAAGTTGTCTGTGGATTCACTTAAAAAATATTACATAAAAAATATTACCCCATAGACATTGTGTTGTTGTCTATGGTCAATCATGGCCCATCCATACCTACTCTCGGCAATGACTACCAACTATAAGTTGTCTGTGGGTTCACTTAAAAAATATTACAAAATATTACCCCAGATACAAATACAGGAGTCCAGAGCCGTGTATCGTTATAGATTTTATCTACGCTCATTGCTTAAAGTTCGAATTATGAAATCGAAATGTGTCAAATAATTACCTACTTTATTCACAGACTTCTATAATTATTAAAAAGTTATTCATAATAACATCGCTCTACTATGGAAATATTTAAAGAAAGTTGTATAAAATCTATAACGATACACGGCTCTGGACTCCTGTATTTGTATCTGGGGTAATATTTTTATGTAATATTTTTTAAGTGAATCCACAGACAACTTATAGTTGGTAGTCATTGCCGAGAGTATGGATGGGCCATGAATCATGATTGACCATAGACAACAACACAATGTCTAACGTTCCGCGTAACGTTCCACCTGGGCCTGTGATTATGATTACGATTACGATTACGATTACGATTACGATTACGATTACGACTACGATTACGATTACGATTACGATTACGATAACGATTATGATTACGATTACGACAACGATTACGATTATGACGTTATCTCGTAAATCTATCGTCCGTAAACCGACTTTACAGACAACCAATTTTTTTTGTTACTTAGTCAAAACTTTGCGCTGAAAAATGTCTAGCAGTGAAACCTACTAAAGAAAATTTCACTCCACCTGACATCTTAGTAGTTGCAATGATTTACGACAAACGTTAGCAAGATTTTATGATTTGGGTAATAATATGAGCGTAGATAAAGTAGTGTATGAAACTCTACATAATTAGGTATTAAAACACTCGTGTGATACTATTAAAAAACTCGCCTGCGGCTCGTTTTTTAAACTCACACTCGTGTTTTAATACCCCCCATTATGTAACCGTTACATAAACTACTATTATACAACTTTCTTTAAATATTTCCATAGTAGAGCGATGTTATTATGAATAACTTTTTAATAATTATAGAAGTCTGTGAATAAAGTAGGTAATTATTTGACACATTTCGATTTCATAATTCGAACTTTAAGCAATGAGCGTAGATAAAATTTGTTACATACCTCTTATCTAAGAGGATCAGATAGGCGATTCACGTGGCGCGTCGGCTATATTTCGTGAAGTGAAATGTTGAAAATGTTATGGGACTTTGACTGTTATGCGACTCGTGTTGCAGACGATATTGCTGAAAACCAAACATTTTTTCGAACAATGAAAAATTAATTTTACGATTTTATTGACATAGAGCGTAACATTGAATATATGTAGTTTCCAAATACAACAAAGTCGAGAATCGTGATACTAAATTTACTTTTCGCGATAAGTTTGAAGGATTGAATTTCCTATGTTGAGATACATTCAATTTTACACTCCAAACTAGACGTAAAGTTATTTTTTCAGTGTTAATTTTTTATTTCACTACTGTGTGTGAAAACGTAACAGAGTGAATAGCGCCCCTCAGCAATGAATTCTCCTATATCTACCTTGTGGAGTTAGAAACACCTAAGAAAAATCGTTCCAAACATCGATACGACCTGAAGTGGTTCCCGAGGTCTATCGAAAAATGAGTGATGGCCATCCAAGCGACGCCGCTTTGTGCTATGAGTGGGTTATTACGAAGCTTTGGGCACTTCTCGCTTTAGTGCATACCTCTTACGTAGGTAATTTAAGATCTATCAAAAATCTATTATAAGTACCTGTACCGAATTTCAACTTTGAGGTTCAGTATATTTTTTCATGTAAACGGCGTTCTCCAAACACGATACTACGTGTCTAGATCCTTTTACATAAAGGTCTGATATCTTTGAATTTAGCAAAGGCAGCGAACATGTTGCCAAAAAGTTTTTTAAATAAGTTTGCTAATTTTAGCTCTTTTAAATTTTTCTTTTTTAAAATTAGTTTCTTCTTTTTAAATTTGTAAATTAAGCACTGGCGGCCGCATTGATAATTATGTTTCTTAGGTTAGTTAGGTATACTTCAATGACACTTATCAGTTAGTTGTGCTATAAACGCGTGACCGAAATGCGAAGGACTCTATGACGTCATAAACAATAACGTAACTATTACACCCTGGACACAGATAGCTCGTAAAGTAAACGGATACCGAACGGCTTGTAAACCCGATTTTACGATCGCCTTCTTTCCTAGACCTTTTATCATGATGAAGTTACAGTCTAGCGTCTAGAGTTTCTATGACCGATTGGTAAAATGTCTACTTATAACGTTCGTCTCGCCGTTAGTGGGTTACCTTATAAAATAAAATTCTGCCATTAGAAGGCGTTTTATGACTCTAATGGACAACTTTTATAATCCGTACATTAAAAGATAAGTATGTGGGTTTTTTTATAGACACTAGCGGAACTAGGTTGTAATTGGTAAATAGCCGCAGCCGTCGCCTCGTAGTAGAGCAACGGGGCTAGGCAAAGTCACAAGCGTTTGGCGTTAACGCTAGTCGACAAAAATGTATGGACAAAACAAATGACTGTAGAAAAACCACGATAATAATTACTAAACACTCTGTGTTTGATACTGTCGGCTGTCAATTGTCAAGCGAAGTACGCTAAAGTTATCTACAAGGTATGCGAGAACGCCAGCGAGCGTTCAAGTTGTCGTAGTTAATTATTCAAACACAGCGTGTTTAGTACTATTATTATCGTGGTTTTTCTACAGTCATTTATTTTGTCCATACATTTTTGTCGACTAGCGTTAACGCCAAACGCTTGTGATTTTGTCTAGCCCCGCAGACCGTATTAAGTAACTCGGTACCTCGGTATCAAAGAATGATAGCCACTGGCATATTTAGCCACTTTATCCATTAAAGATTTGGTATGAAATAAAAATAACATTTTTGTAGCAATCCTTCAATGAATAAAGAATATAATGCCAATGGCTATCATATTTTGATAGGCACCGAGTTACAGAATAAGTGATTAAGAAACTAACTAACTAATTAAGAAAGTAATATGTTTAATAATAATAATATGAAATAAAAATAAAATAAAGTAAAGTAATATGTTGTAGTTTAGTAATTATGAAAATCTAAAGTGGCTCGTCCCGGGTATATTAAAAGAGGAACCTCCCACTCAAATCAGAGTGCAAATTAAATGTCAGGGAGGTCGTTGATTACCAAAACTTATTGATGAATTAATAATTGTTTATTTCAAGAGTACCAAAGTGTCACTAGCCAAGTACAAAGGCTTATCTATCTTCTTCTATATATATAAAAGAGAGTTACCACTCACTCACTCACTCACTCACTCACTGACTAATCACGATATCTCAGGAAGTATAAAGCCTACAAACTTGAAATTTGAAAGGTAGGTTCTTTGTATTGGGTAGGTGTCAGCTAAGAAACGATTTTGAGAAACTACCCCTCTAAGGGGGTGAAATAGGGGTTGGAAGTTTATATGAAAGTCCCGTGTTTTTGAAGTTAGAGAAATGAAAATCGTCATTTAGGTTATCAGCTTTAGATAATAAAAATTTGTATAAGTCGTTTTGGAAAATTCCCCTTTAAGGGTGGTAAAATAGGGGATGAAAGTTTTTATATGAAAATTTTAATATTGTTACTGTTGACTTGAAATTTGGAAAGTAGGTTCTTTCTAATGGGTAGTTGTAAGCTAAGAAACGATTTTGAGAAACTACCCCTCTAAAAGGGTGAAATAGGGGTTGGAAGTTTATATGAAAGTCCCGTGTTTTTGAAGTTAGAGACGTGAAAATCGTCGTTTAGGTTATCAGCTTCAGATATTAAAAATTTGTATAAGTTGTTTTGGAAAATTCCCCTTTAAGGGTGGTAAAATAGGGGATGAAAGTTTTTATGTGAAAATTTTAATATTGTTACTGTTGACTTGAAATTTGGAAAGTAGGTTCTTTCTAATGGGTAGTTGTCAGTTAAGAAACGGTTTTGAGAAAATCCTTCCCTAAGGGGGTGAAATAGGGGTTGGGAGTTTGTATGAAAGTCCCGCGTGAAACTCGGCATTAGCACTGAACCTATTTTGGGAGCGGCGTATTTAAAGTACGAAAAGTTTATATGTGCACATTACACTATAATATAATAAAGGTGAAAGTTTGTTTATATGTGTGTGTTTGTCTGTTACTCCTTCACGCTGCAACTACGAATCCGATTTAGCTGAAATTTGGAATGGAGATGGATTATTACCTGGATTAACACATTATGGTACTTTTTATCCCGGAAAAAGCGATGGTTCCCGCAGAAGTAGTGAAAAACCTAAATTCACGCGAGCGGAGCCGCGGGCAACAGCTAGTATAGTATATTTGGCATATAGATATAACGTAGGCGTTCGCTAAGAAAAGTTTTTGCAAATTCATAAGGCTTAAGCGGAGTAAGGGGTGACATAAGTAAAGACACAGTCGCCTTACCTACTGTCGCAAATGATAAAAAACGTTTTTAAGATAAGTATGTCACGGGATAGCCGAAAGCAATTTTCAAGCTTTTGTCGTCATCAGTCAGTACAAATGGGTCATAGGAAGAAATAGTGTTCAAGAAGTGTAATAACACTGATTCATATTCCAGCTACGTGGCATTTCAGCGGACTTGCATAAAATATGACCACCATTATGCCGCTGCGCGCGCATGAACCAATTTGTCGGAAGGTAAACAAGACTGATGGGTTCTTTAACGATGCATCATACAGCGTACCTACTTGCAGTGCTCAGTTATCTACTGTGAGCAAGGATTTAAATACTGTGAGCATAATTATATCACTAGTTATATTACAATTTATAAAAGACATTACTTTCAATAAGTGTCATTATTAAATTTCATTAAGTGTGGCCGCCATTAAAAACATTGCGCGCGGATGAAACAATTTGTCGGAAGGTAAAAAAGACTGATGGGTTCTTTAATGATGCATCATACAGCGTACCTACTCGCAGTGCTCAGTTATCTACTGTAAGCAAAGATTTCATTATTGTGAGCTAAAATATAACTCTAGTTATATTACAATTTATAAAAGACATTAATTACAATAAATGTCTTTATTAAATTGCATTAATTAAGTGTGGCCGCCACTGATAACGTTGCACGCGGATGAACCAATTGGTCGGAAGGTATACTCAGTCATCTACTGTAAGCAAAAATGTTAATATTCTGAGCTAAATTAAATCACTAGTTATATTACAATTTATAGAAGACATTAATTTCAATAAGTGTCCTTATTGAAATGCATTAATTAAGTGAGGTGACATTGATAACGTTGCGCGCGATGAACCAATTGTCGGAAGGTAAACAAGGCTGATGGGTTCCTTTTAAAATGCATCATACAACAATCAGCATACCAACTTGCATTGCTCGGTTATCTAATGTGAGCTAAACTAATATCCCTAAGAGTAATATAGTGGACAATTTCGTTACAGGAGTGTCCATATTCAAAAATTTATTAATATATTGCCTCCATCGTGCCGTTGCGAGCGGATGAAACAACAATTGTTGGAAGGTAAACTAGATTGATGGGTGTTTTAACGATGCATCAAACTTGCAGCTCTCAGTTATCTGGTGCAAGCTAATAATTAATATCACTTTGTATATGATAGTAATAATTTCAGAAAAGGACATCCCTATTTCAAATTGCAATTAAGTATGGCAACAAATCCAGTTGCAAGAGGATGAATCGATTTGTTAGAAGGTAAACCAGACTGACAGATTCTGTAATGATTCATAATAAACCATAATAGCAACGCTCAGATAATCTACGGTGAAAATACAATAATTAATTACTTACCACAAAGTATATAAAGCTGTAATGTGAAAATATTTCATAGTTATTCTTTTTTAAAATTGCATGTAATAATGGCTGAATGATGGGACGCTGCGAGCGGAAGAATTAATTTGTCAGAAGTTAAACAAGACTGATGGATTCTTTTACCATTCATCATATTACTTCCAGTACCGTTGATCAACTGAAAGTTTTAATTTATACGGCTAGTAATATTAATAAAAGGGCTGTTTTTACTATATTAGTACCTATCCTACTAATGAATTGTTTAAATCCATCATAAATTATGTTAACTTGATACGTACGTTATTGAAAATGATTATAATAAATTGCATGTACTCATAATGAAATACTATTGACTGCTATTTCAAAATAATTCTCTGCAGAATTATCAATAAAACATACGATAATCAATTAATTACTTACCATAGCAATGTGTCCACAATTATTGTAATAAATGTAATACAAATAAATTGAATTATTAATTGATAAATATAACTACTCGTAAAACGAATTTCTAAACGAAACTATTAATTAACTATGCAACAGCATAATAATAATAATTATAATATCCTAATGTTTACTAATGTTTATTAGTGTTCAGTTATTTATTCATGCATCCAGTTTCTATCAGATAAATATTAGTACCGATGACAAGTTGAGTATGAAAACCACAGATTTAGAACAAAACTATACTTTTAATAAATAAGTGATAAGGTATTCTTTTAAAGTTTCAAATGAAGAAAGATTTTTGCCTCCAATTTCATCTCATTTTTATTTTATGGCTGTTTGGGACTATTGATGATTTCATTCATACTAAGAGTAGTAGATATATCATTTTTCTTCATATTTTTATGAAGTTGCAAACCGATTTTTTTCTTATTTTATTTTCTCCTTACCATTTTTAACGTGATCTTGAGTTTTACTTTTTCTAGCTAACTTCTTTGTCTTGCTCGTCGTTTTTACGCAGAATTACACTTGGGATATTTCGCATTCAAGTGCGAAGCGTATATATGTCTGTTGAATATTTCAGTCGGAAATGCCGCTATTATGGCGTTTATCTTAATTTTATGGTGACTTTAATGGCGGCTGTTTATCTTATTTCACGCCGAAGGTGGCAAGGCCTCTGCCGGCTTGCCAAGCTTTACAAAATGCTGTTACGGCCCTGCTTGTATCTGACCAGCCCTATCTCATCTGACAGAACTCCATCTTACTGTCGCCACACGCTACAGCCACAAACGCCGGTCACTTGTGGCCAGTGGTAACAATTTTTTCAACCCATGCGTGCAGTAATGGAATCTGACGTAGAAAGTTTAATTGCGAGAATCGCGTGACAGGCATTTTGTGTCGGCGTTTGTGGCCGTTGCTAGCCACAATAAGTAAGGAGCGGTAAATATGCAGCGTGTGGCATCCACTAGGGTCACTTTGTGCGACGAGCCCTATAAAATATATGAAAACTACAGGAAATATGCCGGTGGCGACGGAAGCCCAATTCATCCTATAGATGCTTGTAGAAACCGTTGGGGTATATTAACTTACCCTTCCAAGTTAGTACGATAACATGTTAGGCTGCATCATCACTTATCATCAGGTGATCACTTATCGCAGTCAAGTACTAACTTGTATAGAGTAAAAAAATATAGAGCTTTGATTTAATAGATCATTTAGTCGGTAGGTCAGTCGGTAAGGCATGTTTACGTAGTTATACATAACTAGCTGGGCAAACGTTGTTTTGCCATTTCGAGGTATAAAAATAGACCTACCGAATATAGACAAAAAATTTCATTGAAACTGGTCAAGCCGTTTCGGGAGAGTTTCGTTAAAAACACTATGACACGAGAATTTTATATATTAGAGATATACGTACTTTCAGAAGATCCTTATCAAAATCAGGAAGGCTCCTCATTTCTATGGGCAGGATTTTGTATGGTCCTAAATTTCATTTTGTCTTGTGTTAGCTCCAAGTCGTACTTCATACTTGTCTTGCTGTACAAAAAAGTGACAAGGGAACTTAATTAAAAATAGTTCTTGAACTGCACACTCTCTCAAATGTAGATACCGACTAGCGGCTACCTTGTAGAACGTATTTTACCTACCTACGTGAGAAGAATTTCATCAGAAGACCTAAATAGATTAAGGGCGGTAAAATTACAATAATGAATGAGATGAAGGTTACAGACCGCAAGAATGATGAATCGTTAGGGAAACCATCATTCTTGTTCGCGTTCCGACAAATTTGATCATCCTCGGACTACGGGCTAGGTAATTGAGGCCGTGTTTTATGCAAGTCTGCAGCAACTTATACCGGTAGAAGATTTTTGAATATTATATACAACGTGTAACGAAAAGTTAAAATAATTTGAAAGGTACATAAGTGTACTTGATAACAAATAAAATAAGCATACCTATCCATTTTTTCATACATTGTGGATAAATAAATATGCCTATTTCTATTTAATATTTTTACAGGGTAATTGGTTATCAAAAAAATAAAATATTGGTAACTATCAATACAATGATAATATCATTTTTCTACGCAACTTCTTCGTTTAGGTAGAGAAAAACTTCACTTTGTCATATCTTACATACACACTTGGAGCGTTAAAGATACAAATTCTCTTCACGAATTATAGGTATAATGAACCAGTACAAAAGCTGTTAAAATACTTGCTCTCACATACCCAGCTAGTGTTTGACAAAAATTTAATACAGCACTAGAGATGTAAATACAGACTGAAAAGAAGCCGTCACAATTTTTTTTAAGTAATGCAAAATTAAACAAATTCTTAAATTAAAGAGATGAATCGTCAAATACCACAGAAGAAGTTAATCTGAACATTGCTTTCGAAATTACCAATTTAGGTAGGTAAGTACGAGCAATAAATTGTTTTAGTCTTTTTGTGATAATATTGGTACTTTTTTAATATAATTATTTTAATTTCCATAGAATGTTCAGTGTACCTAAAAAAAACGGTCCTACTGTATAAATATCTAACGTTATTCCTTGAATTTCAGTAGATGAAGTTAGATGTTATAAGATAACTTTTATTACAAGCGCCAAAGTTTGTATTACTTCAGAGACTGTTAGTAAATAGTATTTCAAAGTGAAATTAAAGTGAGAAGCTAAGTACTTAATAATATTTGGAACACAATTTTCTGAAAATACTATATCAAAGTGATAAACCCTAACTTTGTTAATAATATTTTCACGATTTACTTTTGATGAAAACAATTTCCAGGGAAAACCCACTCAAGTTCTAAAACTAAACTTTACATGAAACTTAGTTGTCATAGTAAATCTACATTGTTTAAGACACTGCTGAATTTTAAGCAAGCATTACGTAAATTGCGGTTAAAATGAAGTTTAGCCGTCAATACTGATAACTGGAGACAAAAGATCTTTCCCCTAACTTAATGGTACTTTCGTGTGCGTATATACGTGTGAATACTCGTAAAATACCTGAAAATGGATCTTCTTTCCTGCTCTAATGGGAGTTGGTAGTTTACATAATTATTATACAGGTTTTTTTTTCCAAAACCTTAACTAAATAATTCAACTTATTTACAACTTCGATTCATATCAGGGAAACAGAATCAAAACCGGGAGCCGCAGCTGAAACTGCTGAATCAGGTAAGCGTCGCAAATATGCCTCTCTATTAGAGAGTTACATATTTGTCCCGTTTGCCGTGGAGACCCTGGGGCCATGGGGTCATAGTTTAAAAAAATTCATTCGAGAGTTTTCCCCGCGTTCAATAACCTCAACTGGTGACATGGCTGGCTCATTTTTTGCGCAACGTATCAGTCTAGCTGTTCAACGCGGAAATGCAGCCAGTATTCTTGCCACCATTCCACGCGGGCAAGACTTGTATAGTAATTAGAATAAGCTAGAGATAAGTTTTTTATAACAAATAAAAAGACTTATTTACCTACCGCCAGCACACGAGTAGCTTCTCACAGCTTTTATCGAGAGATTAACGCTTGGCTACGCTTTTGCATAACGCAGTGACATCATTCGACGTTTCAGTTGATCGCACACTGCCAGAAATTATATTCCGCGGAAGCTGAATAAAAAAAAAGCCGGAAGATGGTTTACCTAAACGAACGGTCAATATTATGTCAGAGTTGTCGAATCATTTTCATCATTTTCAAATAACTAAAAGTTAATGCCATTAGAACAAATTTGAACGTTAATAAATGAATAATATGAGTCCCACTAACTCAAAAAGAATACTTTCTTCTTTTTAGCTTTTGCTCGCGGCTACGCCCGCGTGAATAATTGTTTAAAAATCCAACTGGAATCATGGATTATTCTGGTAATTTATTTTATGTAGGATACAATTCTATTTAACGTTTCAGGCAAATCTGTACATCTGATGCCATAGAAAGAAATGATGAAAAAGGAACAAACATGCACAAACAAACTTGCACCAATATTATAGTGTGATGGTACGGTATAAGCTGGCCTTATACCGTACCATCCATATGGCCTACCTGCCATAAATGTGACTGCTATTATGATGATCGTGGTAATGTGTTGATCCCACAGCTCTGTCGTAACCGCTGTTTGCGGTTGTCTGCGATAAACTTTATCCAATAAATCTTTTAAAAGTTTTACGGATAAAGGGGAAATACACACAAAGTTACGCAGTATATCACGATAACTTACCTGAATGTTGACAGTTGCTTATTTGCATTTTGCATAAGTTTATCCACGGAGTTTATTATCCATATAAAATAAATTATTAAAGCAGAAATTGTTTGTCTCGATAAACGGACTGTAATGTAAAAGAAGTATATTCAGGATAAAAGTGGAGATTCATTATACACCTAGTTAGGTGTCATAATGAACATTAATTATTTTAAGGTCCGAAATTTATTGGATCCACCATAGATCACAGTGCAATGCCTGGGTTTGCTCAACCTACGTAGCAAATACTAAGTGGAGTCCGTTCTGGTAACACAGACATACCTGTCTTATGTATTTTGAGTCGGTTTATAATAACTGCATTGTGGTTCTAAAATCTAAATGAATGTTTTTTCTTTCTTTCTTTCATAGTGAGTGCGTAAACTATGACGACGTTAATACATCAAATCGAGCGACATGGGTCTGTCCTTCTTGCACGGCTAGTAAGCCAAAACAGGATAATAGTAATACACCAATTCAAGGCAGAAACCGCAAGCAGCAATCGCCCGATAACTCAACTGTCTTGCCGCCGTTATTGGGAACGACAAGTGGTCTAAATCAAGAGATCATTAACGAGATCAGGAATTTGCGTCGTGAAATGAAGGAACACTTTGAAAACCAACAAATAAGCCTAAATAAGTTCGATGCCAAGCTTACCGAAGTCCAAAAAGAAGTTAGGGACCTTGGAGGTAAATTCTGTACCCTAAAAAAAGAAGTGGACGAGCTAACAAAGTCCATGCAATATTTATCTAATGCTCACGATGACCAGATTAAGTTAAATGCAGAATCCAAAAAGTCTCTATCAAATCTAAATATAGAAAACCAAAACTTGCGATCGCAAATGATTGACTTGAATAGCAAAATTGATCACCTTGAGCAGCAGGCTAGAGATTGTAACGTCGAGCTTCAGTGTATCCCGGAAACCAAAAATGAGAATATTCTTACCATTGTCCAGCAGATGGCATCAGTTGTCTCTTGCGACTTAACAGATGGCAGCATTCTGAACTTCCACAGAGTTCCTAAGATGGATACACAGTCCCAACGTCCGCGAAACATTGTAGTGAAATTGTCTAGCCCAAGAGTACGAGATGACTTACTTGCGGCCGTAAAACGCTTTAATAAGAAAAATCCTCAGAACAAGCTGAATACATCTCATTTAGGTTTCGCTGGTCAAACTGTACCTATATACATCATGGAACACTTATCCCCGAAGAACAAAAAGTTACATGCTGCCACTAGACTAGCTGCGAAAGAGAAGAAATATGAATTTGTGTGGATAAGAAATGGTCGTATATTTGTTCGGAAAAACAATGAAGCTGCAGCACTGTGGATAAAAAATACTGAAACTTTGAACGGCTTAAATTAGTAAACTATCTGTGTATGCATGCAGTAACATTTTAGTGTATAAAATTCACGTTAAATATTTTTTATCAAAATGTACGAGGTCTAAGGACCAAAACAGAAGATATCTATACAGCGGCTTTATGTCAGGACTACGATGTAATAATCTTAACAGAAACTTGGCTGAACAACACGGTTTTTGATAATGAAATCCTAGATAGTCGTTATATTTTATATAGGCGAGATCGCTCTTCGTGTCCACTATCTTGCCATAAAAAAGAAGGTGGCGGGGTAGCAATTGCCGTTAGTAATAAATATGAGTCTGTTAGGAAGTACGAATGGGAATCTGTATGTGAAGATTTATGGATAGCGATTAAAGTCAGTCACAACGCTTTTGTTTATATCTGTGGTGTCTACGTTCCTCCGCCTGTTAAGGAAGATTACTTGGAATGCTTCTTTAAAAGTGTGACTGATATTTGCAGTAATAGAATATGTCAAGATTCATCAATTCTTATCGTTGGTGATTTCAATTTATCTAATATTTGTTGGGTAACTGATTCGAATGGAAACGGCTTAGTGTCTGGCCAACCATGTCATAATATAGATAGTGTCTTTCTGGAGAATATTGCTTTCAATAACTTGAAACAGTGCAATCCTATTCAAAATATAAACGACCGTATTTTAGACTTAGTCCTTACTAATAATACTGATTTGATAGAAGTAAAAAAAGAAGATAATGCTTTGGTTACAATAGACAACCATCATCCACTTTTACAAATTATTCTAAAAGCAAATTATAACCGTTGCATGAAACCTTCTCGTACACCATTTCTCAACTTCTTCCTATGTGACTTTGATAATGTCTGTAACGAACTGGATCAAATAGACTGGTTGTCTCTATTTCAAAACGCTTACACGGTTGATGCAAAATTAGATATATTTTACCAGACACTAATGCCCATCATTCATAGACATACACCCATGCGGAAACCGCGTGATAGACACTATCCTATATGGTTCTCAGGTCCATTATTACGAGCATTAAAGGAAAAGGCGAAAATCCACCATAAAAGCAAAACGTATAATAACTCAATAGACAAACTTTCATACAAATTACTGCGCGAACGTTGCGCCATCATGATAAAGGATTGTTATGCCAGTTTTAAAAAACGCGTTGTTGAATGTATTCGTGACGATCCCACCTACTTTTGGAAGTTTTTTAAACAACAGCGTAAAAAAGGCGCCAATTGTATTCCGACTGAAATGTTTCTGGATAATTTTGTAGCCAAAGGAGGAAAGAATATATGCGATGCCTTTGCCAAACATTTTTCATCGGTCTATACAAACACCAGTAACTGTCAAGTGGGAAATTCACTACTCCTAAACAACACCATTCCCAAAGCTCCATTCGGTAATTGTCAATTAACTGAAAAAGAAGTTTTAAAACATCTTTTAAACTTGGATTCACTTAAAGGACCCGGTCCAGATCTTCTTGCCCCAGTATTTCTAAAAAAATGCGCTCATAAATTAGTTATACCACTAACTCTCATATATAATTATTCTTTGCAAACGGGTATATTTCCTACTAAATGGAAAATTGCATTTATCACACCAGTCCATAAGTCTGGCAACTCAAAAGATATAAAAAACTACCGGCCTATATCTATTTTATCAGTTTGTGGTAAAGTCTTAGAAAGCATAGTTCAAAAAAAAATTTATTCACACATAGCTCCATATCTCGATCCTAATCAACATGGGTTTCGCACTCGCAAATCTACAACCTCCAACTTAGTTAGTTATATATCAGATATCGCTGAGATTGTCGATGCTGCTGGTGAGGTTCATGCAATTTACACTGATTTTCGAAAAGCATTCGACATGGTGAACCACAATATGCTGTTATTAAAAATTGAGTTTTTGGGTATTCATGGCTCATTGTTACGCTGGTGTGAATCTTATTTAAGAAATCGGTCGCAACTTGTTGCTGTTAATGGTTTCAAGTCTTACGAGATAAATATAACATCGGGTGTACCTCAAGGATCACATCAGGTCCAACGTTCTTTTTAATTTTTATAAATGATTTGGCACTCCAGTTAAATTCTAAATTCAAAATGTTTGCAGATGATATGAAAATTTACAAAACTATTAACAGCCAAGCCGACGTGGAAATACTACAAAATGATATTGATTCTGTTTACGCCTGGTGCACAATAAACGGTATGTCCTTAAATATTGATAAGTGTTTCCACATTAAATTTACCAGAAAGAAAAATCCGTTAAACTGTGTCTATAAAATTAACAATGTTAGTCTTAAGGAAGTTTATAGCATCAGAGACCTTGGTGTCATTGTAGACTCGGCTTTAAGTTTTCGTCCACATATCGAGCAAATAACATCTAAAGCATCAAAGATATCTGGACTGGTCTTCAGACAAATGAAAATATTCAAGGATCCCAGTTTATCTATTCTCGTCTTCAATAGTATTGTCCGTAGCATCCTTGAATATTGCAGCACGGTATGGAGTCCAGGGTATCAAGTTCATTCTGATAGAATAGAACGAATTCAAAAACGGTTTCTATACCATCTATCTTACACGGACTTCAAATGTAATAAAATATTTTCGTATGAAGCTCGTCTCGCTTACTATAAAATGAAATCACTTAAAGACCGTAGAAAGATTACAGATGTCATTTTTCTGGCAAAGCTAATAAAGGGTGTCATTGATGCGCCTGAGTTACTTGAACGCTTTAAGTTCGTAGTGCCTCGTGCCTGTAGCCGCTTACACAATCGTAAGACTTTCTGTTTGCCTCAAGCCATGACCAATCTCGGACAACATAGTCCGCTGTATAGAATGCAATTTCTTGCAAATTGTCAAAGAGATGTTATAGATATCTTCTGTGACAGTATACCTAGAATAAAAAATAAATTAAGTACCCAGATAAGTTAGTAAGTAATCTGTTAACATATTTTTTCTTCTTTTTGTTTGTTAATAGTGTTTGTGTTTAGTTTGTTTGTTAAGCGTGTATGTTGCGCTGTAGTTATTGTACCTATTATTTAATCGCGCATGCTACGTCCACATCCAGTAGACTCAATTAACAACCAATTTTTTTTATAGCTACCAACTTGCTTTTATATAATAACTAGCAAACGCCCGCGGCTTCGCTCACGTTGATCTTTTGCTTTACTCCCTCAGGCGTTAAGTTTCCAAAATTCTTGTATTAACCGTCATTTAATTTAATTTTGACCACTAAATATTTCCTAATGCTTGCTGGTTATAGTCAGACGTCGATTTTCAAAGCAATCGGCCCAGTAACAAAAAAGTTCAAAATGGCAGCCAAAAAGTTCATCATTTTTTATCTTGACCGCAAATTCCTTCTCTACGCTTGCTGCGATAGTCAGATATCGATTTTCAAAGCAATCGGCCCAGTAACAAAAAAGTTCAAAATGGCGGCCAAAACGGTCAAAATTTTTTAATTTTCACCACATATTTTTCTCTATGCTTGGTGCCATAGTCAGATATCGTTTTTAAAAGCAATCGACCCAGTAACAAAAAAGTTCAAAATGGCGGCCACTTTTTTAATTCTGACCACGAATTCCTTCTCTATGCTTGCTGCCATAGTCAGACGTCGATTTTCAAAGCAATCGGGCCACTGACAAAAAAATTCAAAATTGCGGCCACTTTTTTAAGATTTTGACCACAAATTCCTTCTCTATGCTTGCTGCCATACACAAATATCGATTTTCGAAGCAATCGGTCCAGTAACAAAAAAGTTCAAAATGGCGGCCACTTTTTTAAAATTTTGACCACAAATTCCTTCTCTATGCTTGCTGCCATACACAAATATCGATTTTCGAAGCAATCGGTCCAGTAACAAAAAAGTTCAAAATGGCGGCCACTTTTTTAAATTTTGACCACAAATTCCTTCTCTATGCTTGCTGCCATAGTCAGACGTCGATTTTCAAAGCAATCGGCCCACTGACAAAAAAAATCAAAATGGCGGCCACTTTTTTTTTAATTCTGACCACGAATTCCTTCTCTATGCTCGCTGCCATAGTCAGACGTCGATTTTCAAAGCGATCGGCCCACTGACAAAAAAATTCAAAATGGCGGCCACTTTTTAATTCTGACCACAAATTCCTTCTCTATGCTTGCTGCCATAGTCAGACGTCGATTTTCAAAGCAATCGGCCCACTGACAAAAAAATTCAAAATGGCGGCCACTTTTTTAAAATTTTGACCACAAATTCCTTCTCTATGCTTGCTGCCATAGTCAAATATCGATTTTCGAAGTAATCGGTCCAGTAACAAAAAAGTTCAAAATGGCGGCCACTTTTTTAAATTTTGACCACAAATTCCTTCTCTAAGCTAGCTGCTATAGTCAAATATCGATTTTCAAAGCAATCGGTCCAGTAACAAAAAAGTTCAAAATGGCGGCCACTTTTTTAAATTTTGACCACAAATTCCTTTTCTATGCTTACTGTCATAGTCAAATATCGATTTTCAAAGCAATCGGTCCAGTAACAAAAAATTTCAAAATGGCGGCCACTTTTTTTTAAATTTTGATCACAAATTCCTTCTTTATGCCAGCTGCCATAGTCAAATATCGATTTTCAAAGCAATCGGTCCAGTAACAAAAAAGTTCAAAATGGCGGCCACTTTTTTTAAATTTGACCACAAATTCCTTCTCTATGCTTGCTGCCATAGTCAAATATCGATTTTCAAAGCAATCGGCCCAGTAACAAAAAATTTCGAAATGGCGGCCACTTTTTTAAATTTGACCACAAATTCCTTCTCTATGCTTGCTGCCATAGTCAAATATCGATTTTTAAAGCAATCGGTCCTGTAACAAAAAAGTTCAAAATGGCGGCCACTTTTTTAAATTTTGACCACAAATTCCTTCTCTATGCTTACTGCCATAGTCAGATATCGATTTCCAAAGCAATCGGCCCAGTAACAAAAAAGCTCAAAATGGCGGTCACTTTTTAAAATTTTGACCACAAATTCCTTCTCTATGCTTGCTGCCATAGTCAAATATCGTTTTTCAAAGCAATCGACCCATTTACAAAAAAGTTCAAAATGGCGGCCACTTTTTTAAATTTTGGCCACAAATTCCTTCTCTATGCTTGCTGCCATAGTCAAATATCGATTTTCAAAGCAATCGACCCATTAACAAAAAAGTTCAAAATGGCGGCCACTTTTTTAATTTTGGCAACAGATTCCTTCTCTATGCTTGCTGCCATAGTCAAAAGTCGATTTTCAAAGCAATCGGCCCAGTAACAAAAAAGTTCAAAATGGCGGCCAAAAAGTTCAAACCTTTTCCTCCTCAAAATTTGGATCTCGAAAATCCCTTTCTGAATACGAATTCATGATATAACACCAACCTAGGTAATAAATTTCAGATCTCTGCGAGATGTAGCTTTTCTGGAATTCCTGGAACAACGAAAAAAATTTCCCTTTTGTATGGGGAAATCCATAAAACCAACGGTTTTTACCCCTTAAAATTTGAATTTCTGGAATCCCCGTCTTAGTACGAATTTATGACCTAATATCAACCTAGTTACCAAATTTCAGATCCCTACGACTTGTAGCTTTTCGGGAATTCCTGGAACAACGAAAAAAAATTCACTTTTGTATGGGGAAATCCAAGAAACCAACGGTTTTTACCCCTTAAAATTTGAATTTCTGGAATCCCCGTCTTAGTACGAATTCATGACCTAATATCAACCTAGGTACCAAATTTCAGATCTCTACGACTTGTAGCTTTTCGGGAATTCCTGGAACAACGAAAAAAATTTCACTTTTGTATGGGGAAATCCAAAAAACCAACGGTTTTTACCCCTTAAAATTTGAATTTCTGGAATTCCCGTCTTAGTACGAATTCATGACCTAATATCTACCTAGGTACCAAATTTCAGATCCCTACGACTTGTAGCTTTTCGGGAATTCCTGGAACAACGAAAAAAATTTCACTTTTGTATGGGGAAATCCAAAAAACCAACGGTTTTTACCCCTTAAAATTTGAATTTCTGGAATCCCCGTCTTAGTACGAATTCATGACCTAATATTATCTACCTAGGTACCAAATTTCAGATCTCTACGACTTGTAGCTTTTCGGGAATTCCTGGAACAACGAAAAAAATTTCACTTTTGTATGGGGAAATTTAAAAAACCAACGGTTTTTACCCCTTAAAATTTGAATTTCTGGAATTCCCGTCTTAGTACGAATTCTTAACCTAATATCTACCTAGGTACCAAATTTCAGATCCCTACGACTTGTAGCTTTTCGGGAATTCCTGGAACAACGAAAAAAATTTCACTTTTGTATGGGAAAATCCAAAAAACCAACGGTTTTTACCCCTTAAAATTTGAATTTCTGGAATCCCCGTCTTAGTACGAATTCATGACCTAATATCTACCTAGGTACCAAAAATTCAGATCTCTAGGACCTATAGTTTTGGCGGAATCCTTGGAACAACCAAAATCACCAAAATGCCTCATTCTTTTATATATATAGATTGTAGTCAGTTTTGTGGACTAAATAAAAAAAAAAAAAAAATTCTAATTGATTCTATCTATATTTTTTGTCGGGTTTTAAGCATAAAGTCACGGGAAACAGCTACTGCTGATTTCATAAAGCTCTCAAAATGAAGCTTACTCATCTATTGCGGTACCCCAAAAACCAAAATCTGAACGTTACGGTGCGATAAAACGAGCATCCGTATACTTGTTAATAAAAAAAGTTCCCCGCTCTAAAGCGTTTCCAGTCGCCACATTGTAAACTGCGCTATAGGAATTCCCGTACAATTCTACTGCTTTAACCGGAGCGGCTAAACTTTGTAAGCGATTTATTCGGTTTGAGTTATTGTGTGGAAATGTTTTGTAACAGTGCTGCGAAGTACGAACTGCGAAGTAGGTAGGTACCTACATTCTGTAGTCTGTACCTACTCGAGCGTAGTTTCCACTTTCAATATTCGTTGGAATATTTGAATTTGTTATATTTTTGCACGACTGCCCAAAAAAGAGGTAGAGGTAGAGAGGAGTGGTAGGTTCTACGAATCTTGATCTATACGTCTTAACTTTTATACTTAGAACTTTCTTTAGAAAACACTTTTAGCCAGTATTTTAATTATTATCTTTCTTACCGAAATCGACAACGTTCTTTCCCTCAAACTAAAGGACCATTGACCATAGATATTATATCGAATCCGGTACCAGGCTGAATCAAATCAGAACTTTTTTATAATAAATTTATAAAATTTTTTATAGACTACAGTCTCTACATTTACTAATATAATACTATATTTTTTAATAAAACGTGACATTGAAAAGAAAGTAACTTTTCGTACATAAATTACATTCCGGATTAGAAAAACAGAAAATGATTTTTTTCTAGAACATATTTTGGTTTCGAAACGTGAGAAAACCCAATACCACCTTTTGTTTTTCTCCTTTGTTTATTTCTCATATTATTGTACAAATATCTGGGTGAACGAGCTTTGCTCGGTAGTATTACAGCTACTCACCAATAGATGGTAGCAGGAGTTTACTGTATTAGTTTTACTTTATCGCCAATTTATATATATTTTTTTGGTAAATACGACAAAATGAATCCTAGCTAGATCATGCTCGTTTAAAGGTATAGGATATTGAAATAAGTGCAACATGGCGGAAATCCATGATGATAGTAAAAAAAATCAATGAACCTTATTTACCCTAATTAATGAGGATGCTCCAGAGTCGGTGCAAAATGTAGATACTTAAGTAATATTCTACAGCAAAGATATTACAATATATATAGCTACTCGTGCTGATTGGCCACTGACTGACTGACTGACTCATTGATCACCTCTCCTGAACAATTTTGTATGAAAAAAATTTTTTTTAAGGATGGTGTCGTATAAAAGAAAAAATTCATTCGGAGGAAAAATACGGAGAGAGCTGATGAGTGAGGATTTCGGAGACAGTTGAAGAGCACAGCCAGGGTATCAAATTTAATGCTACCAAGACACAAGCGTGTTTGTTCACCGCCAAAAGGAGTCCATTCCCCCTGACTCCAACTTTTCGAAATATTTCTATACCGACAGTATTGAGCTTCTAGGCGTCACGCTGTCTTCTAAACTCAACTTCGGCCGATGCATCGAGTCCAAAGCAAAGACAGCTGGTAAAAAACTCGGCATTTTAAATAAAGTTAAACAGTACTTCACCTCCGAGCAGCTCCCAACCTTATACCAGGCACAGGTTCGCTCATGCATGGAGTACTGTAACCACTTGTGGGATGGCTCTGCCAAGTACCAGCTTGATGCTTTGGACTCGGTGGATCGCCGTGCTAGAAGACTCATTGGCAACCCGACACTGGTCTACAAAAAACTTCAAAGCCTTGAACATCGTCGTAAGGTTGCCTGTCTGGAACTTGGAACTGTGGAACTTTTTAACTTGGTTCCCCCGTCACCTTTCTACCATAGAACGGCAAAGCATCGTAAAGGCTTCCACCCATACATAGTTGACGTGCCAACGACGCGTACGAAGCGGTTTGGTTCCTCGTTCCTGATACGCACTGCAAAGGCCTGGAATACACTCCCAGGCAGTGTCTTTCCTGCCACTTACAACCCGGGTGCCTTCAAATCAAGAGTGAATAGGCGTCTTCTAGGCAAGCGCGTTCCACCTTAGACTGTATCATCACTTTCCATCAGGTGTGATCACAGTCAAGCGCTAATCTATATAGCATAAAAAAAAAAGGTGGGGGGTGCTCGACCAAATGTCACTCGAAACGTCATCCAATTGGCAGTTAGCTGAAAAAAATTTCAAAATGGCGGATTCAAAATGGCTGCCATACGAATTTCGTCGATATCTCGGAAAGTATAAAAGATGGAAGAACGGTTTCTCGACAAGAAGTGATCAGGATTTTAAGGTCTACTCGATGAATAGAAAAAAAACATCAAAATGGCGGAATTTATTTTTTTCTTTACAAAGTGTAAGGGGAATTTTAAAGGGGTTTTTTTAAAGGCGGGAAGACAGCACGCGGGCCACATGTGGCCCGCGCCTCCACGCGTCCTACTAGTTTAATTAATATACAGCCTTATGTTACTAATCGAGCTTCTATTAAAAATCTTAATAACGTAGGTGTTCGTACCTATAACTTTTCTAATAAATAAAACGAACTTTTCCAACGAGATGCCAATTTAATCTTGCGCAACTTATAATATAAAACGGCACTTTTGCGATTTCAATACATTGTAGCGAGGTTCAAGGTGAGAAAAACTTTCGCACCCTAAACATTTTCCTAAAAATTACAACGAAAAAGTCTTTCTCTTTAAATAGCAGGTTATGTTCCATGAATCGGTTGCTAAGGGTAAAAGTTTCAGACGTTACCTGTGTTTTACACATAACGGTCTTGATATTATTTTGAGTAAATTTATTGTTATTTTGCCGAAATGTTTATCATGCAAAAATTCCATGTTCATCGTGGAATATTTTCGAAATTATTCCGTTACGCGATAATTTGTAGGTAATAATTGAAGCTAATAAAGGAACAACTTTCCATAATGTTAATACGAAATTTTATAGGTCGTATTAGTTACTACACCTTGTCTGTTGATTTCATGTTCACGTGTAAATTCGTTCACCTGATTCATTGTTTGAGTTGAATTTTTTTTTATTATTTATTTATTTAAGATATAATTTTATTTATTTAAGTAACATAATATTTAGTGACTAAATCCTACCTATACTAAAATTATTATTATTTACTAGCTGACCCGGTAAACTGGTTTGGCTGAAATTTAGAACGTTGAAAAAATCTGAATTCCTCAATATTGGCCACTTGCAATGTGAATACTCGCCACATATCTAGTATTTTTCTTCTCCGCTCTTTCCCAAATGATGTGAGGTTGATACAACATAATTATTACATATTATCTTCTTTTTCCACCACTCCTATCAGCTGTCAACGTGCAATCCACTTCTTTCATAGTTATATCCTCTTTCACGCAATCCACTCATCTATTTGGTCTTCCTCTACTTCTTGATACCTCTACATGCGATCGCATGCTCATAACTCTTTTAGTAATTTGACTTTCATCCCTCTGCGTTACATGCCCGTATAACACCAAGCTTTTACTCCTTTTCTTTTCTGTCACTGGCACAACTTCGCTTCTCTTAGATACTCCGTACTCATTCCTTATTTTATCCATTCGCCACCTATTACTTGATGTTACATCACTTGTCAAGAGTCGATATCCTGCTTGCTTGCTTTAAACAATGAAGCGATTTCCGAGCAAATTGGAGAAAATAATTTTGTAGCTTTAAAATGAAATACTCACTTTCTGCAACCTACGATCTGGCTACGATGCTTCACAATTCAGTCCGGAGTCTCGTTTATTTGCACGGAACAAAAGAACAGATGGCCGCTTTGAGAAGTTATTAACGCAGGCTTTGTTCCGGCGATGCACTCTTGCCCCGGGGCTTGCGAGCGATGGTACGGAAGACCACCTCTTACAGAGAACGGAACGGAACATTTTACCCTCTTGCATTTTTGATATACTTATTAGTAGAAAGCTTACAAGCTGAAAATCTAGTTTTTTATTTAATAACAAGTTTTTAATTGTTTGCCTCCCAACACCCAGGCATCCTCTCAGCTTGAAAGATCTCACATACCTTTTTCAATAGAGAGCTTAAATCTTACTTATTCATATACTTCATTCATTTAATCCTTCTCCGGCCGTGACGTTGTCGTCAAAGACAATAACTCACATATGCTGCGACCTACATAGAGCGATTACTTCGCTTGTTTACTCAGTTGAAACAAAAGACCAAAAAGGTGTCTTTACTCTTTGAGGAGTTATTAACGCGGTCTTTGTTTCAGGAACGATGAACCCTTCCCCGGAGGGCCTGTGAACGATGGCGCGAGCTACAGCCGCCTGCCTCTTTACGGTCCATTTTCTCTCGTGCATTATTGGTGAGTTATACGCATTTTACCCTCGTTTCTCCGAAGCGCCGCGAGCAATTTTGTATCATATGTACTGTTTTTAGCAACGCCTATTTATCTACTTGTATCTCGCCTAGAGGAACATGAGGACTTATTTTTCATGTGTGAATTGAACGTGCCCTTGAGTAGGTATATAAGACACATACCTACGTCTTAATTATATAACACATGCATCCTACACTTGCACTCCGTTATGGGAATTGCGTCAATTTCACTTTTACTCCATTATGGGAATTACGTCTGTTTAGATTCTGAAGACCCGTCACGATTATATAATGCAAACTGGTGGGCTAATTTTAATTGATCAACATAAACTATTGAATTTATAACATTAACAAATGAATTGATGAACCTACATTAAGAGAACACAGTGAGCGACGAGATCAGAAAAATAATACAAAAATACAGTGGTATTTTTGCTTCCGTTTTCATAGTTAATAACCCAGTGAGGGTTACTAACTAAGAAACTGAACGCGGTCGCAAACTATGTTGTATGATATTGCATCGCTAACTCATAGGACGCACAGCATCTGACACAGGCAGGCAGATATCACTTAACTTTAAGTTTAGATGAACGCCTTGTTTGTTTCATCATTCGTCCGTATAAAAAGAGAAGCCGTAGCCGTTAGAGAATGACTCGCGCACTGAGGGTTCCGTACTACAACCGGAGGAATAAAACCATAAAAACCACTTTACTTATCAAACCGCAAAACTAACTTTGTTTTTAGAGGTTTATTGTAAATATCAAAAAAACTACTTATTAGATCTCGTTCAAACCAATTTTCGGTGGAAGTTTGCATAGTAATGTACATCATATATTTTTTTTAGTTTTATCATACTCTTATTTTAGAAGTTACAGGGGGGGGGGGGACACACATTTTACCACTTTGGAAGTGTCTCTCGCGCAAGCTATTCATTTTAGAAAAAAATTATATTAGAAACCTTAGTATCATTTTTGAAGACCTATCCATAGATACCCCACACATATGGGTTTGATGAAAAAAAAAAATTTGAGTTTCAGTTCTAAGTATGGGGCACCCCCAAAATTTATTACTTTTTTTTAAATTTTGTGTGAAAACCTTAATGCGGTTTACAGAATACATCTACTTACCAAGTTTCAACAGTATAGCTCTTATAGTTTCGGAAAAAAGTGGCTGTGACATACGGACGGACAGACGGACAGACGGACAGACGGACAGACGGACAGACAGACATGACGAATTTATAAGGGTTCCGTTTTTGCCATTCGGCTACGGAACCCTAAAAATGGATACGTGAGTCGTGACGACAAACTCGTCAACAAACTGAATTGATAACCATGACCCACTTGGCACTCTTGAAAAACACACATCACCTAACAAGAAAATACTCAATTTTTCACACAGTTTAATTCCACAAAAAGCGTAATGTTTACGTTCGTGAAACGCCACAGATTGCTAAAGTCGTAAACCGTCACTCCGAGCGCCGCGCCGTCTACAGCGACTGCGAGGGATCATAAATTAAAATTTAACACTTAATCAAGCTTGTGACAATCCAGGGATTTACGTTACTCCGAGAATCATCCATTTCCCGTGTTTTCTTCACGCATATCAAATAAAGCTTATTTCATTTCGAGGGCGGAATTTGTGATGTGCACAACCAAGTTGTTCACGAACTCAATCAATACGGGGACGAAGATTCGTTTCTGCGTCATGTTACAGTCCACTGCAGGACTAAGGCCTCCTAAAAAGCACGTCGACTACAACACTTTTTCTCCTTATTTCCTCATTAGGGATTCTATCTTGTTTGGTTATGCTCAGCAAAGGTTGCTCTATCGCGTAGTCCTGAAGCTCCTCGTAGTGTACAAGCTCCAAGTTTCTGCGCCGTATATCATAGAAGTAGCAGTACCCCACATCGGCTTTAACGATTGCCAATCGCCATAAGATTTAGTTTATCTAAACACCATAGCACACGTTTATGTTGAATAGCTTATGTTAACTTTTGTATTCTCAAAACGCCATCCTTAACCTTTTGGCCTGCAAGTACGGGATATCACCTACAATAGTTATTACTTATTATTGACCATTAAGAGCCCATCAAAATCAGTGTTCATATCCATTTGCCAATCCCAGCCTCATGTCATCACGCTCAGCGATTATGATATAAAATTCAACGCTTAATCAAACTGCTGACAACCGTCAATCCCCGGATTTTACGCTCCCTAAAGATCGTGTATTCGCGACGTTTTTTTTTGCCTGTTGAGTATTACATGGTTACACTTTTGATTTTACGAAACTTTTAATATTTTTTTAACTTATAATATTTCTAAACTTTTAATTTTTGTCTCAACTTTTAATATTTTACTATGAAACTTTTAATTTTTCGGTAATATCTATAATTATCGCGTCTGTTTTTACCGACAATCTTGAAGTTGAAACTGGAGGCCAATAGCTTATTAACCTAAAGTAATCAATAATTTTAGGTTCTACTATACATGAAGTCTGAATCTAAAATAATTAATACCTAATTCCCTTGCGCGATTCACTCACTGTGATATTTAAGATGTCCTTGGTTCAATTGACGGATCAGGCTAGATTAAGATACCTACAAATACTTGGAATACCTCTTCACATTCAAATCAGTAGGTGGAACATATTTATCGAAAATGATAGTAATGGACTTTATCCAAGGCAGATAATTAAAAATCAAAATAATATTATGTTAGACGCTACAATTTGCTCAGATAGACATAATTTTATCACAAAAATTATTATAAATAAAATTGTATTACAACAATCATATAATCAGCGACGTAAGAAAGTAGTTGCAAAGGCAAAGCTGCGTGCAGTCGGTATAGGCGGCACGCTTCCATTTCCTCGAATACAACGTCATTTAATCGAATGACGTTCTTGCCGGTTCGACGTGCATCTGAAAGTGGTAAATGTTCTCTTATTTTAATCCTGTTTGATACAAAATTATGAAATTTATATGGTATTCACGCCTGTATTTTCGGGAGTAACGCGAACTACCACTTAGGTGGGACATGATGAGTAACAAAGTGAATCCTATACTCCCGCCATGTGGATGCGTCGTAAAAACGATCAATTTTTTGTGGGTACAAGAAATATATAACATCTCCGTAATTGTCTATAAAAAATACATTTTAAACTACTTTTACACCTCGAAAAATCCGCCATTCCCGTGAGCAGAACCTATAAAATATTTAAGTAACCTTACCTGTATCTTCATTGTTACGGGCTACAAAAGAGCAGACAGACTGAACTGTTTCGAAAACGGTGTACAGAGATTCACTTGTGAAACTGAAAATGCTCTCTAGTATAAAGTCTCTTATGGCCCAAAAAAATGTTATTAAATGGGCTATGTCGAATTTAATTGTTACCTGAAATGCACAAGAAAAATAGCGTTGTTTTCACAAAATAATAAATTATGCATTGTTCAGGTTCATTGTAAATGTACACTGACTGACTGTGTTTTAAAAACTTTTTCTCAAATGTATTAAAAAAACGTCGACCAATCCACGTGCAGAACTATAATTTTCACTCACCCATATAAAAATAAACCGGGACTCATTAAGAAATGGCATACTTTCAGTTACTTATAGAACACTACGTCGAAATGTCAAATGTTCTATTATTTGGTAGAAATTTGTCAAAATATTATAAAAATCAATTATGTGTGTTATTTCCCGTGGGCCTAACATTGAAATACCACTATAAGGCCTACATCATTCACAATTAGTATAAACATGTGGAAAACTCTTGGATAAAATTGTTTTTATGTCATTGAAATCTGTCAACGGACAACTAATAATAAAGGACAACCGCAATGTTGTATAGAGTGTTGGTACCAAAAACAAATTAGAGCGTAAAGCAACGAAATATGACCTATTGGAGCGTATTTTTTTTTCTTTAATTTTTGGTATATTTTTTGTTTCCAAGAAATATTGGGTTCTCGGGATATTGATTTTTAAAAAAACATTAAAATCTACTATTTTTGACGTTCGACGACCATATTTATTCTGTTCAAGTTGAATTGTCAATGTTGACAAGTGACAAAATTGACAAGTGACCCAGACCACAGAACACTTATACTCTCTGGGACAACGATGAACGGCTTGTCAAAACACCGCCACAGACCCGCCTGCCTTTACCTGTCATGTTGGTACTATTGCGTGTAGTCTGCTTTATCTTTCAGAACATAAGGTTTATTATTGTGTGATTTGCAATGGTGCCAATAAGCATCAATAAGAGGCTGGTTTTTTGGAAAATATTAAAATAGTTTACCCGTATTTTAAAATTAAATTATTTATATTTTAAAAACCCTTGAAAAATGCTTCTTAAAACTACATTTCATTTAGCATGCGACAAAGCAAATATTGTTTGGTACCATTTTTGCGGTTCTCCTTTGACTACTCACTTCATTAGCTTCGTTATTAATTGTTCGAGCTGCTTCAAGAAAAAATGCTGCATATGCTACTGTATAGATGAAAGTCCTTAATCCATGAAACATTACCTAAAGTTATTAATTAATATTAAGGTTAATCGTAGAAATCGTAGAAAAAAATAATCAATATTATGATAAATTAACTTACTAAAATATTGAATATTTTTTTGTAGATCTCATAAGTTTCTAAAATTTTTTGGTATGCTTGTAATGTTTTGTCCCATTCTTGTTTCATGATATTCTTTGACTTCAAACTACGATTTATCGGCTTGTCTAACTTTGCAATATGACTTACTTCTGAGATCCACAGTCTGAGGACGATTTTAATCAGACCAGTAATCCGACATGCATAGATGATAGTTAAATCTAAGTAAACTGAAACTCCTAGTAAAATTATTTGATACATGTCAGATACATCTTTAATGAAGAGTATAAAAAACCACAAAACAAAAGCCAATACGTATGAAGCAAAGGATAACCAGGTGACAATGTTGAATAAAAACAAATTATCATATTTATTGCTTTTAAACATTTTGAAAATGCTTTGGAAATTCAAAACCAGTTCCACATTGAGTTTTCTATAAAAGAAATTGAAGAAGTAGCTTGTTATGAACATGGTAATATTGAAAATAGTGTCAAACGTAGCAACAGTAATGTAAACTGTCGAAAATGCTGAGGACGGATACGTGAACATATAGTGACATGTAAACATAGCTCCAACGAATAACGCAGATAAAAAAGACAAGCAATCCACTATGTGACTATTGTAGACTATCAAGCTTTCATAAATCCTGTACTTCGGTAACAGATACAACCACTGTACGGCACTAAACGGCAGAAATGTTGATATGATTTCTTTATCCAAGAAATTGTCCATTAAAAATTCGGCGCGTCTAATCTTTCCAAACATTTTTCCCCTTTTGCAATATTACATTATGTACCTATTATTTTGTTTACATAAATTAATGTTATACAAAAGAGTCGTGTTTTAAAGACACGAAGCTTCTGCAGACTAAAACAATGGCTTAATATAAAAGTTAAGTAAAGTACCTAATAAAATTTCATTTCAAAATGACGCATTAAAGTGTCTATTAGGCAATCAAATATTGACAAAAAATTATATGAATACACACATAAAAATTAATATTATTAAGTGCACCGGTCTTCAATTTGATAATAACCCATAATAATCGTGTCACTCATTGTCATAACACAACGACTTTATAAAAATGTACAATTCAAATGTCCAATAATGTTCAACCTGAAATTACTGTAGTAATGTTATGGTTATTACAACAGAACAGTTCAAACTAAAGAGAATAAATAATTATATCAAAACGACGAAATCTAAAATTTAGTACACAAAGCAGATCCATACCATTGTACTCAATCAGCAAATTCGAATTCATGGAAAAAGATTTATGAATTGAAAAGCAATTTATTCTTTCACAGTACTCATCAATCAAACTGAAATACTATTGTAGTAGGAACTGAGAGATATAAGTTAACAATAGGCAGAATTTATGTAGGACGTAGATATAAAAATGTATTAGAAGTTGTTACCAAAATTTACGTTAAATTACTCGTAGTCTTGTGGAATTTTTTCATCAGAATTTGATATCAATCTTATGATGTAAGTTTTCGATTTTATTTTTACAAATCATATTTTATGACACTTATAAGTATTATAAAAGTGTAAAATTTGTACGTGTATAATTGAATAAGTATGTCATAATATTTCAATAAGTTCATAAATTCCTCGACATTATTTTTAGGATTCCGTACCCAAACGGCAAAACGGGACCCTATTACTAACGCTCCGTCTGTCCGTACGTCTGTCACCAACTCACCGGGCTGTATCTCTTGAACGTAGAAAGACACTTGAAACTATCCCAAATGATGTATTTCTATTGCCACAATGCTGCCAGGCTGTATCTCTTAAACCGTGATAGCTAAACACTTGTCACAGATGATGTATTTCGTTGAAAAAAAGCAAAAAGCGTGATTTTGCTCGATTTTAGTCTTTGATCCAGTAGACACATTATTACTCTACTTGTATAGTAATTGTATAATAGGTAAATAGGCCTTCTGGCTTCTGCATCATCATCTCGGTACGTTATATCGATAATGGTACGGATCCCTTCGCTTGCGAGTCCGACTTGCACTTGGTCGATTTTTTTTATGTTTGAAATAGACTAATGAGTTGGTGGTAGTGACAGTAGTAAAAACACAAGCTTAATTTTCCACCGACTTTTAAAAAGGAGGAGGTTCTCAATTCGATTTTATGTTTTTTAACTCATAAATTTTGACTGGGTGAATCGATTTAGAAGATTCTTTTTTTAATTAGAAAGCTGGACGTTTCCTGTGTGGTCACATTTCAATTTAGTCCAGTTCTGATTGTGGCATCCATGAGAAAACCATATAAGTCTTAAATTTTTAATTGGAAAGGATGTATTCAAAAGTAGTTTGATGAGAGTTGAAGTCGGTTTTTTTGTGAATTAGTTAACGTATATTAAACATTAAGACTTTGAAGTTAAAGTGGTGAAGGGCTCATTTGTGTTTTCATTAGGAACACTTCAATCGATAGTGGCCCTGCATGATGTCAGACGAAAGTTGTGACGAGGGTGCTCTATTATTATTATTCCTTTGAGGGTGTGAAAGTTTTGATAGGTTACTAATTAACGGTCTAGTGAGCAGCCTGTTACTGTTTACAATTTATACTATGCGACTAAATTATATAAAATACTATAGTGTAAGTAATATAGCTATGTCATAAAAATTATAATTAAACTTGGTGAAAGATAATAGGATAAATTTAACGGCTCGATCACACAATATGCGATGTAGCATCGAACAAACATTATTACACTTACAAATACTTTACACTTACAAACTTTCACTTCGATAAAATTAATAATTTACGACTTTTATGGATGTATTAGACTTAGAGAGACAGTCACTGCTCCCTATCATTTGCTCCGACTTTTATCTCTACCTAATATAAATTTGAATTTAAATTTGTTTCACACCTTCACGCCTACATCACTGGACCAATTTTGATGAAATTTGACATAGACTGGATTTTGGGACAGGATCACAGAAATAGGACAGGATATAGGCTACTTTTAATCCTAGCAAAATGCATAGTTCGTGTGTGATATTAAAAAACCTGACTTTCGTACTGTATATAGCGACAGCAGACCTCCTTGAAAATTGGTGTGAAGGTCGCCATAGAGAGTGGGAAATTTGTATTTCCATCGAAATTTGTGAAAACCCGAATTTTGCCGCGGTGCGGGTAGCAAGTAGCAGAAGGTTATTGCCGGTGACTTCCCCTCCCAATTCATAAAACCGCAACCCACGCTCATTTGATAACTGGGGGGCTATTCACGTTACATGTGGATTATATTTCGTGATGTGATATGTTTAAAAAGGTGATGGTATTTACGTACGTAAGCAGACGATATTGAATTCAAAACATTTTTTGCGAACACTGAAAAATTAATTTTAATACAATTGACATAGAGCGTAAAATTGAATGTAGTTCAAAACGCCATATTGGTCGACAGTTCCGAGATTGAAATTATTACTTAAGCACGTCAAAGTTGAGCATTGTATTTCCTATGATAAAATACATTCAATTTTACATTCTAAGCCAATAGGTGTAAAGTTCATTCTTCAGTGCTAATATTTTTTCTTTTTCTTGTATCACGTCACTGAGTGTGTGAAAACGTTACGAGAATGTCATAGCTGGTCCGCGTGGGTGGCGGTTATATGAAGTTGGAGGGGAAGTCTCCGGCAAAACTTCTGCGAACGGGTAGTTATTCATATCCTTCGTTCTCAGTATGTCGCCAAGACAGCGGTAGCACCCGGCCGCGGGACCAGAGCACGGTCTCGGAGTCCTCGCGCCGCTTCCGCACGGAGTTCCTGGAGGACTGGCCGCAAGCCCCCGGCGCGCCGTACTTCGACCCCAGCACGCCGGACAACGTCACCGGCCTGGTCGGACACCCCGTCATCCTGCTGTGCAAAGTGAAGAACCTTCAGAACAGAACCGTGAGTCCAGTTTCATAGTGAATAATTTCTTGTTTTTTATAAGTCCTCGCGCCGCTTCCGCACAGAGTTCCTGGAGGACTGGCCGCAAGCCCCCGGCGCGCCTTACTTCGACCCCAGCACGCCGGACAACGTCACCGGCCTGGTCGGACACCCCGTCATCCTGCTGTGCAAAGTGAAGAATCTTCAGAACAGAACCGTGAGTCCAGTTCCATAGTGAATAGTTTCTGGTTAGATTCAAAGATGATTTGATATCTGAAGGAAAGAGATAAATCATATGATCATGACTTCACCGATATGGAACTGAGGATATGGTCATCAGAATATTATACGCAAACGTTCCCAAACAAGAGAATAGTAGAGCCGTCTGTCAAAATTTCCCACTAACACGCAACAATATGGGGGAAGATGAGATTTCATTGTTGCCTTTTTACGCCACTACGCTACGACTATCGTAATGTCAGTAAACACCTCCTAAGATTGGCTGCAACATTGCTTCGTATGCGTACTTGTTAGAACATCTTCGTGATTGTATTGCTCTCGTCGTATTGTTGCGCGGATAACGATACGCTTACGGTACGACGCCGTGTTCGAAGGCGCTGTCTTGACAATTTTTGTACTCCTTGAAAAAAAGCTAAAAATGCAATAAAATATCTAACTAAACGGATTCACTTTTTTTATAGACAGAAAATGCCTAACGCATACCCCTCCGGCAGGGGAAACGGAAGGGTTATGTGGGGCTTGCACCCACTAAAAACTGTCTGTTTCCACGACGGACCCGCTGGCGGAAGTACGGGGTTCACTCTCGTATTCACCGCGCCTCTGCCAGGTCTCGACTAGCCACCGCAGCAGCGAGTCACATCATTGTAGGCAGCCTGGCTGCTGCCGAAACCATCTCATAGGTGCGCCTTTATCTGGCCTCACATCACCTCCTGGCCTGTCTATGTTTTGGGCAACGGGCGGCCCCTATCGCTTGTCACCCACAGGCCGGCAACTCATGGAGGCCGGAGGTCACTAACCCTCCGGCGCCTGAAACGGATTCACATTGCACAGGGGGCGCTATTTTAAAATAGAGATAAAACTTTTACGCCAAATTATTCACATTTATTGGTACCTACCCTCGCAAAAATATTTTATACTAGCAAACGCCCGCGGCTTCGCTCACGTTTACTTCTGAGTTATGCTTTACTATGGTGGTTTAATTTCCAAAATTCCTGCACTACACACCATTTTGCCCACAAAATTTTCTCTTGCTTCCTGGTAATAGTCACATATTGATTTTGAAAAATTCGATCGTCACAAAAAAGTTAAATATGGTGGCCATTTTTAGGGTTCCGTACCCAAAGGGTAAAAACTCTTTCTAAGACTCCACCGTCCGTTCGTCCATCCGGCCGTGGTTGCTTGCTACCATGGTAAGACATATAAGTACAAAATTGTGGCCAATTCATTTAAATTTTTACCAAAAATTCCTTTTCTATGCTCGCTGCGATAATCAGATATCAATTTTGAAAACAATCTGCCCAGTAACAAAAAAGTTCAAAATGGCGGCCACTTTTTAAAATGTTGACTACAAATTCTTTCTCTATGCTTGCTGCCATTGTCAAATATCGATTTTCAAAGCAATCGGCCCAGTAACAAAAAAGTTCAAAATGGTGGCCAAAAAGTTCATCATTTTTTAATTTTGACTACAAATTCCTTCTCTATGCTTGCTGCCATAGTCAGACGTCGATTTTCAAAGCAATCGGCCCAGTAACAAAAAAGTTCAAAATGGCGGCCACCTTTTTTAAATTTTGACCACAAATTCCTTCTCTATGCTTGCTGCCATAGTCAAATATCGATATTTTCATAGCAATCGGCCCAGTAACAAAAAAGTTCAAAATGGCGGCCTATTTTTTTAATTTTGACCACAAATTCCTTCTCTATGCTTGCTGCCATAGTCAAATATCGATTTTCAAAGCAATCGGCCCAGTAACAAAAAAGTTCAAAATGGCGGCCACTTTTTTAAATTTTGACCACAAATTCCTTCTCTATGCTTGCTGCCATAGTCAAATATCGATTTTCAAAGCAATCGGCCCAGTAACAAAAAATTTCAAAATGGCGGCCACTTTTTTAAATTTTGACCACAAATTCCTTCTCTATGCTTGCTGCCATAGTCAAATATCGATTTTAAAAGCAATCTGCCCAGTAACAAAAAAGTTCAAAATGGCGGCCACTTTTTTAAATTTTGACCACTAATTCCTTCTCTATGCTTGCTGCCATAGTCAAATATCGATTTTCAAAGCAATCGACCCAGTAACAAAAAATTTCAAAATGGCGGCCACTTTTTTAAATTTTGACCACAAATTCCTTCTCTATGCTTGCTGCCATAGTCAAATATCGATTTTAAAAGCAATCTGCCCAGTAACAAAAAAGTTCAAAATGGCGGCCACTTTTTTCAATTTTGACCACAAATTCCTTCTCTATGCTTGCTGCCATAGTGAAATATCGATTTTCAAAGCAATCGGCCCAGTAACAAAAAAGTTCAAAATGGCGGCCACTTTTTTAAATTTTGACCACAAATTCCTTCTCTATGCTTGCTGCCATAGTCAAATATCGATTTTCAAAGCAATCGGCCCAGTAACAAAAAAGTTCAAAATGGCGGCCACTTTTTTAAATTTTGACCACAAATTCCTTCTCTATGCTTGCTGCCATAGTCAAATATCGATTTTCAAAGCAATCTGCCCAGTAACAAAAAAGTTCAAAATGGCGGCCACTTTTTTAAATATTGACCACAAATTCCTTCTCTATGCTTGCTGCCATAGTCAAATATCGATTTTCAAAGCAATCGGCCCAGTTACAAAAAAGTTCAAAATGGCGGCCACTTTTTTAAATTTTGACCACGAATTCCTTCTCTATGCTTGCTGCCATAGTCAAATATCGATTTTCAAAGCAATCGGCCCAGTAACAAAAAAGTTCAAAATGGCGGCCACTTTTTTAAATTTTGACCACAAATTCCTTCTCTATGCTTGCTGCCATAGTCAAATATCGATTTTCAAAGCAATCTGCCCAGTAACAAAAAAGTTCAAAATGGCGGCCACTTTTTTAAATATTGACCACAAATTCCTTCTCTATGCTTGCTGCCATAGTGAAATATCGATTTTCAAAGCAATCGGTCCAGTAACAAAAAAGTTCAAAATGGCGGCCACTTTTTTAAATATTGACCACAAATTCCTTCTCTATGCTTGCTGCCATAGTCAAATATCGATTTTCAAAGCAATCGGCCCAGTAACAAAAAAGTTCAAAATGGCGGCCACTTTTTTAAATTTTGACCACGAATTCCTTCTCTATGCTTGCTGCCATAGTCAAATATCGATTTTCAAAGCAATCGGCCCAGTAACAAAAAAGTTCAAAATGGCGGCCACTTTTTTAAATTTTGACCACAAATTCCGTCTCTATGCTTTCTGCCATAGTCAAATATCGATTTTCAAAGCAATCGGCCCAGTAACAAAAAAGTTCAAAATGGCGGCCAAAAAATTCAAAATTTTTCCTCCTCAAAATTTGAATCTTGAAAATCCCTTTCTGAATACGAATTCATGATATACCTAATACCAACCTAGGTACCAAATTTCAGATCTCTACGACTTTTAATTTCACTGGAATCCCTGGAACAACGCAAAAATTACACTTTTGTATGGGAAAATCCCTTAAAAGTAGGATTTTTATCCCTTCCAATTTGAATTTCTGGAATCCCCGTCTTAGTACGAATTCATGACCTAATATCAACCTAGGTACCAAATTTCAGATCTCTACGATTTGTAGTTTTCCGGGAATCCCTGGAACAACGAAATAAATTTCACTTTTGTATGGAGAAATCCCTAAAACCAACGGTTTTTACCCCTTAAAATTTGAATTTCTGGAATCCCCGTCTTAGTACGAATTCTTGACCTAATATCAACCTAGGTACCAAATTTCAGATCTCTACGACTTTTAGTTTTTCGGGAATCCCTGGAACAACGAAAAAAATTAAACTTTTGTATGGAGAAATCCCTAAAACCAACGGTTTTTTCCCCTTAAAATTTGAATTTCTGGAATCCCCGTCTTAGTACGAATTCATGACCTAATATCTACTTAGTTACCAATTTTCAGATCCCTACGACTTGTAGCTTTTCGGGAATTCCTGGAACAACGAAAAATATTTCACTTTTGTATGGGGAAATCCAAAAAACCAACGGTTTTTACCCCTTACAATTTGAATTTCTGAAATCCCCGTCTTAGTACGAATTCATGACCTAATATCAACCTAGGTACCAAATTTCAGATCTCTACGACTTGTAGCTTTTCGGGAATTCCTGGAACAACGAAAAAAATTTTACTTTTGTATGGGGAAATCCAAAAAACCAACGGTTTTTACCCCTTACAATTTGAATTTCTGGAATCCCCGTCTTAGTACGAATTCATGACCTAATATCTACCTAGGTACCAAATTTCAGATCCCTACGACTTGTAGCTTTTCGGGAATTCCTGGAACAACGAAAAAAATTTCACTTTTGTATGGGGAAATCCAAAAAACCAACGGTTTTTACCCCTTACAATTTGAATTTCTGGAATCCCCGTCTTAGTACGAATTCATGACCTAATATCTACCTAGGTACCAAATTTCAGATCTCTACGACCTATAGTTTTGGCGGAATCCTTGGAACAACCAAAATCACCAAAATGCCTCATTCTTTTATATATATAGATTTAACAGCACATTTTACCGATTATTATAAATATTACAAAGGATACGGAAATGGCGAATGTTCGCGTTCAATATTCTATTATGCATTTCGAATTTGGCAGCTGCGTCGTCCTGTACAATTTCATATGCGGCATATTTTAATGCATAAGGCGTGAGCATACATATACATATTTTTATATTATAAAACGTATCCTAAAGTATGCATTATAACTCCAAAATAATGAAAGAGATCTAGATAACGGATTTTGTGTTGTTGTTACAGTTCTCAGTTCTTTATTTGCCATTTCACATAGATATGATATCACAATTGTAGTTACTTTCTCAGTCCTCTGATAGACTATTATTATTTTTAAGGCTAATACTCAACTGTGAAATGACCTCTTTAGATTTTTTAATTCCCAAGTTGGCTAAAGTGTGGCCTGGTAGGAGGCTTCGGCCTTTACTGGTTGCCGTCCTAGCAGCAATGAAACATCGCCAAACCATTTATCATTCCAAGGGGATTCTTGTGGGAACAACTGGAGATTGAAAAAATCCACCGTATAACCTCCAAACCTAAAAATATTGGCACCTAAAAATATTGGCACCCGAAAGATTTACGTGAAACTTTTCGTACACGCAAACAGTAGCGCCATCTTTCAAAATTCTAAATAGGTGGCTGCCGTCCGCTCTGTTCAGGGTATATGTCTTAAAGCGTAAAAAAAACATGCGTTTCGTTCAGACTATCATACATACTCGGACGTCTTCGGTTGGGTCGCCCGGCTGTCACTAACACGAACAAGGAATATCTTTATATGGTCACTAATCACATACCTACCTACTTTTGCGTCCAACCCACCTTACAACGGGCGCGGAAAACCTTATTTTACTCTCGTTCACACTTTGTAAGTATATCCTTCAGACAAGACCACTAAAACAAATCTCTTCAATGCGACAATTTTATGCCGTCTCAAAAATCCACCTGTACAAAGCTCGTATTATCTTATACTGCGTATACAGACAAACCCCCGATTCCGATCCCAATCTCCAGATAACAAGCACTGAGCCTTTGTTGTGAAGTGAAACATTAAATAGGCTTTGCATTCTGTAGTCTACACAGTGGCCCACGGCGGCTCCGCATGATACCCCCGTCTGCGGCTTTGTAGCTACGGATATACAGGAAGGCTTTAGTTTAATTGCTGATCTTGGCTTAGCGTACGGATCTGCGTAGAATGATATGCCTACCTAGTACCTATGTTAAGCCAACCTCGATAAAGGAGGCTAAACATTTGCTCCGAGTTTTCAACTATACCTTAATGACTACTTTTACAGTGTCTATCATCGTGCGTAAAAATGTTATGTAGAAATGTTACTATACTATTACACTGTACGACATTCTCGAAAATCACGCTGCATGTCGGTCTATTTGTTCGGTAGAAGAACAAATTAAAACTTTGCCAAACATTCACCGTATTACAATATATTTAATACAATTACATACCTAAATATTATGTTTTCATCTTATTTGTAAGAAATAGGCTTACGTATGACAAAAAACTCATCTCTCTGAACTCAAATGAAAGGAGTTTATCAAACTTAAACGTAGCACGCTTTATTATAGTATGCATGTCTAGAGGTCTATTCACTCACACAGTCTTAAAGACAACCCAAAATTATATGAGGCAATCACGACTTGTAACACAAACTCCAAAATATTGCGCTTTCTTACCGTTTGGTATCAGCAAAGTGGCTAAGATTGTATGTTTCGTGCATGGATATTTTTTGACTTAGGTTCCATTATCTGCATCCAGGTGTCATGGGTGCGTCACCGTGACATCCACCTGCTGACAGTGGGTCGGTACACGTACACTTCCGACCAGCGCTTCGAAGCACAGCACAAGCCTCGCTCCGAAGAGTGGGCGCTGAAGATCAGGAGCCCACAGAAGCGGGACTCCGGCCAGTACGAGTGCCAGATATCGACCACACCGCCGATCGGCCACGCGGTGTACCTTAACATAGTAGGTGAGTGATATAAATATAGCAACAAAGTTCAAGAACATCGCAACGCAGTACAAGAAGTGTTCCAACTGTGTTCCAAAAGTCAGGATCTAGGAAGGTTTAAATTCATTCTCCATGGGGGGGGGCCATGGCGATTCACGTAATGTTTCCCTACACTGAGTGATGTGTAGATATGGTCGTAGTAAAAAAGCAAGACCTCGGTTTTTGGACTATGGTTTTAAGGACGTCCTCCCAAATTAGATAGGTATCAAATCGCACTAAATACATACGCACGGCCTACACTCACACAAAGCTGCCTCGAAATGAGTGAATCTACGCGATTTTGATACTTTGATATAAAATTTTATATTTTGTCATTTATTTTATTATAACGAAATAACTTAGTCGTTCTAAGATCCTTTTCGGAGGATATCAGGCAGGGGGCTAGGTGAAAAAAAGTGTTACTGATAATTATTACTGATCATTATTGTTAGTCCGCCATATTCATAAGTTGGTCGCAATTTCTAAGGTAATAAGACTTATGAGCAATATCTCGCTGCTCGCGATGCAATAAAACGGGGAAACAGGGCGTCGCCTGTTGGCCCTGTTGCCCTGTTACGGTAACAGCGTGCGGTGTCGGTTACGGTAACAATGTACGGTGTCGGTTATGGTAACAGTGTGAGGTGTCGGTTACGGTAACAGTGTGATGTGTCGGTTACGGTAACAGTTTGGTCACAGTGTGAGGTGACGGTTACGGTAACAGACCTTGGTGGAGTGACCTGAAGGTATACTGCGAAGACTACTACTGGATCTCCTATAGACGTATAGACCTAGCCGGGTCGAGTTTGGGCTCGTTTTGTTAGTTATGAAAAGACCTTTCCACTTGACATGGTGGAGCGACCTGAAGGTATACTTCGAAGACAACTACTGAATCTCCTAGACCTATATAGCTAGCCATCTCGAGTTTGGGCTCGTTTTGTTAGTTATGAAAAGACCTTTCCACTTGACATGGTGGAGCGACCTGAAGGTATACTTCGAAGACAACTACTGGATCTCCTAGACGTATAGAGCTAGTCGTGTCTAGTTTGGGCTCGTTTTGTTAGTTATGAAAAGACCTTTCCACTTGACTTGGTGGAGCTTGGTGGTATAGCCACTTGACATGGTGGAGCGACCTGAAGGTATACTTCGAAGACTACTACTGGATCTCCTAGACGTATAGAGCTAGCCGTGCCGAGTTTGGGCTCGTTTTGTTAGTTATGACAAGACCTTTCCACTTGACTTGGTTGAGTGACCTGAAGGTATACTACGAAGACTACTACTGGATCTCCTAGACGTATAGAGCTAGCCGTGCCGAGTTTGGGCTCGTTTTGTTAGTTATGACAAGACCTTTCCACTTGACTTGGTTGAGTGACCTGAAGGTATACTTCGAAGACTACTACTGGATCTCCTAGACGTATAGAGCTAGCCGTGCCGAGTTTGGGCTTGTTTTGTTAGTTATGACAAGACCTTTCCACTTGACTTGGTTGAGTGACCTGAAGGTATACTTCGAAGACTACTACTGGATCTCCTAGACGTATAGAGCTAGCCGTGCCGAGTTTGGGCTCGTTTTGTTAATTATGAAATGACCTTTCCACTTGACTTGGTGGAGTGAGCTGTAGGTATACTTCGAAGACTACTACTGGATCTCCTAGATGTATAGAGCTAGCAGTGTCGAGTTTGGGCTCGTTTTGTTAGTTATGAAAAGACCTTTCCACTTGACTTGGTGAAGTGACTTGAAGGTATAATGCGAAGACTACTACTGGATCTCCTAGACGTATAGACCTAGCCGTGTCGAGTTTGGGCCCGTTTTGTTAGTTATGAAAAGACCTTTCCACTTGACTTGGTGTGAGGTGTCGGTTACCGTAACAGTGTAACTACTTTGGTGCTAGATGGTAACCCTGATGATGGAGCTGGAAGATGTTCATAGGAACAGAGTAATGAAATTAGTTACCAAGGTTTTCGGTTTCCGGTTTCCCGTTTCCGGTTTGCGTTTCCGTTTCCGTTTGTTTTCTTTTCGTCTTCGTTTTATTAAAACGAATAGAATAGGCGTTCCAAGTTTTTGCTCGTTTTGTAAATCACATTTAGATTTTTCTCAACACTTTTAACTCGAAATACCTACTTTAATTTGAAACGAATGAGGTAATGGAATAAAATGAATCGATTTTAAAAATCATTGCATTTAATTTGGACAAAACAAAATTAAATGTACAAATGGTATGTAATACTTATGCTAATAATTATGTCTAAAAATTGTTTGTTGGTGAAAAACGAGCAGTGGGGTGAAACATGGCACATGCTTCCTGAACAATTAACTATTACTCCCATGGGTTATTTTAATTTAAGTTAGTCGCTTATACTTTAATATGCCTTATTTGTGAATTTCGGCTTGATAAAAACTTTGAAACAGTTTTCTAATACAATTACTAGCAATGGGCGTCTTCCATAAAATACCGTTAGGACATATTGCTGTGATAACTAAAACATGCTGATCCAGCAGCCTAACCGCGTATGCCGCAGCAGATGAACTAAGTCGATAAATTTTACTGTTGAGACCTGCCACCATTGTAATTAATTCTTCGTTTTTAGTACATTTGTTTGGAAATGTGTAGCATGGGACCTAAGCTCCATATTTCTAGAGTGCCTTGGATCTATCAACTCTGGAAGAAGACAATTTTTATAAAATCGGATGAGATATGTTTCCATATTCTCCTTCCAAAATTTCTGATCATTCTCAATGAGTTCATATTTAATTTTTCCAGGGCCTGTCCAAATGGCAAAGATGCAAATAGCTTGACAAGTAATACGCAGTTGGCCTTGAACTTGATAATACCATTTGCTTTTCTTATTTATTGCAAATGTTGTTCCAGTATACAGCCAAAAGTCAACTTTTTTTTGTTTTATGGCGTCTTCTGGCTCCATGCCGTATGCTGAAGATGGACATTTTATTTCTACAATCCCTAATTGACATTTTCCATCGGGACTCGCTCCTAGAAACGGAAATTCTTTGTCAATAAATAGTCCGCACTGTGAAATTTTTACATTTAAAGCGTTTTCCAAATCTCTAAGGGCAGTTTGTTAGTTCGTTCTACCATGTTTTATGGATGGCACGTTGCTGATATCCCTTCCGTACAATATTTGTTTTATCAATGGACTGCAATCTGTAGTCGGGCGTCGTTTACACACTGTAGCGAACCATGAAGCTGTCAGCAGTTTCTTCTTTTTCAATTTCTTGAAGCTGTTTCATAAAATAACCCATTTCAATTATTCTTCTTCCTAAAACCTGGAATGGTTCTTTCTCGTTATTGTCGCTATTCTGAAATCAAAAGAAAGTGCATATAAAAGTGCATCTTATGCAGCTTACAAGCTGTATTTACGAGCGTGAGAAGTTTTTACTTTTTCTCTGTATAATACTTACATAAGTTATTTCAAAATCGTTGTCAACGGCTGAAGTACTGGTACTAGTAGGATGGTCATAATATCCTTCTGTACATTCATTAGGTGTATCAAGTCTGAAAAACGAATCGAATAAATATAACTTAAAAATTAAAAAAAAACAAGCAATGTTCATACAGGACAAAGTTTACAAACCGTTTTCTCTTTTGAAAATTACATCTATTCCATTGGACTTTTTTGCGAGAGCTTTTTCCAAATGTGTGATATCTAGGCATCTAAAACAAAAATTAAAATTTACAATTTAATAACTAGCAAATGCCAACAACTTCGTCCGGTAAGATATCATAATATTCAATCGGAGTCCAATTTCAATACAACTAGCTCTCACCTTCTAGGCATTCCAGCAGTAGTCTTCGAAGAAAACCTTCAGGCCACTCAACCAAGTCAATGAAGTTAAGTCTTGTCATAACTAACAAAACGAGCCCAAACTCGACACGGCTAGCTCTATACGTCTAGGAGATCCAGTAGTAGTCTTCGAAGTATACCTTCAGGTCACTCAACCAAGTCAAGTGGAAAGGTCTTGTCATCACTAACAGAACGAGCCCAAACTCAGCACGGCTAGCTCTATACGTCTAGGAGATCCAGTAGTAGTCTTCGAAGTATACCTTCAGGTCACTCAACCAAGTCAAGTGGAAAGGTCTTGTCATAACTAACAAAACGAGCCCAAACTCGGCACGGCTAGCTCTATACGTCTAGGAGATCCAGTAGTAGTCTTCGAAGTATACCTTCAGGTCACTCAACCAAGTCAAGTGGAAAGGTCTTGTCATAACTAACAAAACGAGCCCAAACTCGGCACGGCTAGCTCTATACGTCTAGGAGATCCAGTAGTAGTCTTCGAAGTATACCTTCAGGTCACTCAACCAAGTCAAGTGGAAAGGTCTTGTCATAACTAACAAAACGAGCCCAAACTCGGCACGGCTAGCTCTATACGTCTAGGAGATCCAGTAGTAGTCTTCGAAGTATACCTTCAGGTCACTCAACCAAGTCAAGTGGAAAGGTCTTGTCATAACTAACAAAACGAGCCCAAACTCGGCACGGCTAGCTCTATACGTCTAGGAGATCTAGTAGTAGTCTTCGAAGTATACCTTCAGGTCACTCAACCAAGTCAAGTGGAAAGGTCTTGTCATCACTAACAGAACGAGCCCAAACTCAGCACGGCTAGCTCTATACGTCTAGGAGATCCAGTAGTAGTCTTCGAAGTATACCTTCAGGTCACTCAACCAAGTCAAGTGGAAAGGTCTTGTCATAACTAACAAAACGAGCCCAAACTCGGCACGGCTAGCTCTATACGTCTAGGAGATCCAGTAGTAGTCTTCGAAGTATACCTCCAGGTCACTCAACCAAGTCAAGTGGAAAGGTCTTGTCATAACTAACAAAACGAGCCCAAACTCGGCACGGCTAGCTCTATACGTCTAGGAGATCCAGTAGTAGTCTTCGAAGTATACCTTCAGGTCACTCAACCAAGTCAAGTGGAAAGGTCTTGTCATAACTAACAAAACGAGCCCAAACTCGGCACGGCTAGCTCTATACGTCTAGGAGATCTAGTAGTAGTCTTCGAAGTATACCTTCAGGTCACTCAACCAAGTCAAGTGGAAAGGTCTTGTCATCACTAACAGAACGAGCCCAAACTCAGCACGGCTAGCTCTATACGTCTAGGAGATCCAGTAGTAGTCTTCGAAGTATACCTTCAGGTCACTCAACCAAGTCAAGTGGAAAGGTCTTGTCATAACTAACAAAACGAGCCCAAACTCGGCACGGCTAGCTCTATACGTCTAGGAGATCCAGTAGTAGTCTTCGAAGTATACCTCCAGGTCACTCAACCAAGTCAAGTGGAAAGGTCTTGTCATAACTAACAAAACGAGCCCAAACTCGGCACGGCTAGCTCTATACGTCTAGGAGATCCAGTAGTAGTCTTCGAAGTATACCTTCAGGTCACTCAACCAAGTCAAGTGGAAAGGTCTTGTCATAACTAACAAAACGAGCCCAAACTCGGCACGGCTAGCTCTATACGTCTAGGAGATCTAGTAGTAGTCTTCGAAGTATACCTTCAGGTCACTCAACCAAGTCAAGTGGAAAGGTCTTGTCATAACTAACAAAACGAGCCCAAACTCGGCACGGCTAGCTCTATACGTCTAGGAGATCCAGTAGTAGTCTTCGAAGTATACCTCCAGGTCACTCAACCAAGTCAAGTGGAAAGGTCTTTTCATAACTAACAAAACGAGCCCAAACTCGGCACGGCTAGCTCTATACGTCTAGGAGATCCAGTAGTAGTCTTCGAAGTATACCTTCAGGTCACTCAACCAAGTCAAGTGGAAAGGTCTTGTCATAACTAACAAAACGAGCCCAAACTCGGCACGGCTATCTCTATACGTCTAGGAGATCCAGTAGTAGTCTTCGAAGTATACCTTCAGGTCACTCAACCAAGTCAAGTGGAAAGGTCTTGTCATAACTAACAAAACGAGCCCAAACTCGGCACGGCTAGCTCTATACGTCTAGGAGATCCAGTAGTAGTCTTCGAAGTATACGTTCAGGTCACTAGTACGCTTGGGGAACAAAATAAAATAAATGGAATAAAACAAATAAACTCAATTCTAGCTAATTATAATAAAATATATATTGTAGGTACTTGTAGGTGCTTACCTTTTCAAAAATATGTCAGGACAGTAGATTACGTAAAGTATCAAGATAGTTTTTGCCAAATATCCGTGTACGTACAGCGATGTTTTTCAATCGGCAACCGCTTGCAAACGACGTGCAGTCCCACTCGCGACGGCAGCCGAAGGCTGACTGATTGATATTTGAATTTTGAAATGGTAGAAACCTGTGACCGAGGTAAATAAAATAACCCTTATTGTAACCTGTTTAAGATTTACGCTTGTAAGCAAAATATGTGAAAACAATGCACCCGAACGTCATTTTTTTTCATTTACTGTTTGTCCTATTTTTGTTATTTTTTCTACCACCGTGTATAGATGAACATATCTTCTGTCAGTTGAGATTTTTAAAAGACATAAAATCGGTATGGTTTTACAGAAAAATGTACCGAAACTCGCTCCTAAATCGCCAATTTTGTGAGAAGAGATGATTTAAACTATTTTTATAGTACTAAAAGTAAAGATTTTTAACCAATTTTTCTACCACGAATTGTAGATAAAAGACCAATCTTTGTGTTGTTATTTTTAGTTCCATTATATTTTGTTTAACCTAGTCACAATATGTACCGAAAACTCCACGAAAACTGCAATGTCCGTAAACGCACCCTTAAAGAAAACTGCCCCCCGATTGTGTAACTTTTGACGATGAAATGGTATTCATTTGATCGTCGTTGGCATCAAAGTAAAATAAACCATAATAACATTGAATTAGAGCTCAATTTCGTTTATGCGTTCTTATACGTTTAGGTATGTACGATACGCTCCCGCTCCATGTTGAAATCGGTTGTAATGAATTTGTGACTTTAAACTGATACACTCAAGGAATATTTTACTTTGATGGTCAAGGAATACCATTTCATCGTCAAAAGTTACACAATCAGCCGTGTCCGTGGCTAAAACGAAGGTCAGATGTTTACCAGCCTGCCGACTAGTCAGTTTAAAATTATGTAAATCAGTTGTTTTTGAGCTAATACCTACTCTTCAATTATAGAAGGCACGTCCCTTAGTACCTAGTTTAGTAGGTAATTAATAACAATAAATGATAATAGAGCCGGGTTATGAAAGAAGAACGAGTAAGTAAATAAAAAAAACACATGAAAACAGAGTGATATAAAATAGAATTAACTGTTTTTTTTATCCACTTTTCTATATTGGTCTGCTTCAGTCAGTTGTCGAGGAAGCTGAAAGAAAAAGTAAAAGAATACTGTACCTACATACGTTTTCCGTTGCGGGCTTTCTTCCTACGACCATTAATTTTATTTACGTCACTACAAAAGGATGAATGTTTTCATGGCTTTCATATTATAAATATTTCGTTAACTAAGCAGGAACAAGAAGATGAAGATTTTTTTAACCAATTAAATGCTACTATTAGTGATAATACGCTCCTATTGCCTGTAAAAAAATATTTATAAAGGAACTTCAGTCCATCCAGTTACTTTTTTGCTCCCCGATCAAGAAGAAGAGGAAACACTTTATTGCAGCTCGGTTCAGTAGTTGCGGCGTGAAGGAGTAACAAACATACACACACACACACACTTACACACAAACTTTCGCCTTTATTATATTAGTGTGAAGTGTGATAAATATAATATCCTAGGTACGAAATTAGGGATTGAATAAGTTATGGGCGCATGCGCCTGCTAAAATTAATAAGCAAAAAGATTAATGCTTGAAAACTATCAATCCAGAAGGCGCTTTTTGTTGATATGATTAATATTTGAATATTTTATGTGTTAATAGGTACTGAAAACAAGTAAATAGGACACCAAAAGTAATCTTATGGAAGTAACTATTTGTTTTCCTCTCTTGTCATCTCAGAACGTCCTTCTATTTATATTCGAACGATGTCAAAGAGCTAATCTCACAGCGAATATTTGCTTCCATTTATTCAAATAGAAAGTCTCTATTTACTGTTCAAGGAAAAGGCCTAATAATGTGCTCAAATAGGAACTCAACTCAATGTATCTAGTAAAACAAAAAAAACCTGACAAAGCAAAATAAATAATTAAAACAAGTGAATTAATATCTAATAATAATTCCGAAATGATAAAAATTAAAAAAAATCCTTATTCGAAAAACATAGTTATGGCGAAGAAAAAACAATAAACGTTAATCATATTGAGGTACGAAATTATATCAAACATATTACAATCCATATCCTAATGTGCTACACCAACGAATTCCGAAAGAAAAATTGAATTAAACACAATAAATCGCATTTTATAAACGGAAGGTCTAACTCGCGCTATCGAAGTGTTTTTCGTTTCGCGCTATATATAAGACCGCTTCGCTCATACTCTCGGGGAGTCCGTTTCTACACAGTGAGGCAGTGTGACGGAGCGCTGCTCTAAACTCCGTATTCGGGATCGCGCAGTCTTGACGGGTGGCTGCTCGCGATTATACGAGATGCAATGGAGAGCACAAAACTCTTCATGCATATTGGAGGCACCTCTCATGGTGAAACTGGCCCTTAGCGGCAATACGTGGCCCTAGTGGCACAACTTACGGAGTAAAATGCCCCTTGTGGGCATACCGAATTTGCAGGAAATTGGTTCCTCAACACCACTGATGTAGAAAATTCGACTTCCTTTTGTACTTACTTTGAATTTTCTCATCATCAGCAATAAATGACTCTTAATACAAGCGCATTATTTTAATGGCTACATCAATTTCAAGTTTAATCAATTTATTTTCCGATTACTGCATATTGAAATTTTTGTTTCAATATCAAAGTATCTAAAGGTTTTGATTGATAATGATTAAATTAATATGAGCACAGAAAAAAATAAAGTCCAAAAAGCCAACATCACGCGGTGTTCCCAGGCGGTCACCCATCCAAGTACTGACCGCGCCCGTTGTTGCTTAACTTCGGTGATCGGACGAGAACCGGTGTAATCATCATGGTATGGACGTTGGCAATTTAGAAGAAGAATTTGTTGAACATACAACTGCATATTCTAGATCACTAAACGAGCTGACCTTGACAATTATTGTAGTAGGTATAATACGGCTTAGTTCCTTCTCTAATTAGTTTATTTTATAGTTATAGACGTCACGCCCCACTCTGTCAAAATCGCTTACGTTTCATTCGATTTCTATGGAGTTTGTCAGAGTGTGGCGCGCTTTTATTAATGTAGTCTGAGGGGGCGCGCCGTCGTGGATTGAAAGAACTAAAGTGCCTACTGCGTGCAACATCAGTATAGATAAGGTCTTACAAAAGAGACACATAGGTAAAGATGATAAGTAGGTATGATCTGAAACGAGAACTCACGCGGGCGGAGCCGCAGACAAAAGCTATGGTGTGAATGTTTTTTTGTCAGGAGTGCTTCTCCATTGCAGTTACGTAGAAGCTGGCAATCGACTATTAATACATAGATATACCTACATAGAGTAGGTACCCACGTCCTACACTACCTAGGTACCTAACTAGATTAGACTAGCGTCGCCAGCTTTTTTTGGCAAGTTGGGATTTCGGAATTTTCTGAGCGAAAAAGCGGGATTCTTTCGCCGAAAGCGGACATACTTAGAAAAAAAAACATTAGTAGGTAGGTACCTACTTAAGGTTAGAAATTACTACAATAAGAGATTTTTTTACTTTTATTTATAAAAACTATGAACATTTAACTGTCCCTGAAAAGCGGGACAGAATCAGGACGTCTGGCAACACTGCTAGATACTTAGCTGTATTATGGTTTTTGTTCACCAGAACCAGAAACAGAAATCATGGGCGGCCCCGACCTGTTCATCTACGCCGGCTCTACGATCAACCTGACGTGTATAGTCAGGCACACTCCAGAACCGCCCAGCACTATCAACTGGACGCATAGAGGGAAGGTAAGTTGGCACTACCGCCGAGACAGCTGCTGAATAGTCTTTGCTGTGCATCTTTAAGGCCAAATCCACAGAGGATAAACTGAAATCAACAACTTTAGGTTTTTTTCCAAAGTAAGTACCTACTCGAATTCTGCATGCAAGGTATCTTGTTTTCTTATTTTATATGGACATTTGCAGCTGACATGCCTATCCGAAGGCTCACATGCTCACTTTCTCAAAACAGTGACAAAGGGTGGTAGGCAATGGCCAAACCCCTTAGTAGGGTGAAGCATACCAAATAGGAGGAGCTGATAATTTTAAAATAATTAGAACATCTCATATCTGAGGTGCTTATTAGTGGTGCATGCCTAAATATTTTCACAAATGTTTTTGGCGAGTAGAGGTGGAAATCTCGAAAAAACATACAGTACATTAGCTAACCATCGCCGGTAGCCATAGCAATGCAACCATCACCAGCCAATTGGTGCGCCTTAGCTGCATAATCGATGCAAATATTAACCAATTCGTGCCTAGGCGACTCGACCGATGCAAGCATTAACCAATCAGCTGCATAGATGTAACTTCATCGACGCTATAAGTATTTTTGTAAAATCACACAGCTATCTTTTTCAAACGGAGGTCCCGGTTCCAATTCCCGGTTGGAATTCTATATTTCTAGGTCTGGATTCTTTATCGTTCAGTTAGTTAGTTAGTAACCCTAACTGGATTATTAACTAAGGAAACGAAGGCAAAAATCCTATTTTTGCATTCTTTTTGCACTAGTTACCATTGGTTGGTATGGTATCATGTCAACATACCATGCTAGTTGCTAACTTGTGCAAAAAGAATATAAGCGCCCTACTAACTAACTAACTCAGAATCAGTCCACTGGTCTGTCAGGAGGTTTCCGACATTTATTCTTATTTTAAATTAAATAATTCAATTATACGTAAGCCACCAATGATATTATAAGCCACATTTCCACGGTGGCATTAAACAGAATAACAAAAATTAATATAGACCTGCTTTCATCAAAAAATATATTATTCATAAATACGTACTTATCTTATTAAAATGAAATGTTGCCTCATCACATTTATTTCTGGACGTATTTTTTGGGATATGTTTTAATACATTATAATGGAGAAATATAAGAATGGGGCTCCCCATTTCACATTCCGTTGAAACATGGCATTGTGCGAAATATGTGAAGCGAGCCAGCTCTGGGGTCCAAGATTTGCAAATGCATTAGCTCGCCGTTTTCGCATTGTAAAGATGTAGGAAGGTAATATTACGGTGAATATTTTATATTAATCTTTTATGATCCTTTTTGGGCGTGTAGATTTTAATATTTTATCTCGTAGGAGCTCTCAGTTTTACAGAGATAATGAAAAAGCCTCTGTAGATAGATCGATATTAGCACTCTCCTATTATATTAAATGTTCATGCATTTACAATACAAGGATATTGGAACAAAATTCTAAGAATAAAACTTCATAAATAATACTTCACTGTTCTTACTTCTTTATAGATTCACTTATGTCTTACGTACAGGCACTTAAGAAAAGCCATTAAAATACTCCATAGTTCCTCTGCACTAACTGCTCCTATAGGAGTTCCATTTTCTCATTTGAGGCAAGGAACTCAAAAAAAATAATTAACAAAGCTCTGAAAGAGGATTTAACACCCATGCAGATTGGCTAGCTTCTCTTAGGAGTCCGGTGTCTTGAAATGTATTATAAACACGAGTCATGTAAGTACTTACCTACATTGAGCGTCAAAAGTCGATATGGAATTTCAATATAAGATCCCTCGCATGCATGTATTCGGTATGTAGAAACATTTTGAATCTAACACTGTTATGTTAAGGTCGATATTGTGAACAGTATCTACAGTACGCGCGGCGAGAGTTTGGCTTTGACCTTCGGGTGGAGGGGATTACTGCGCATGGGTACCCAAATTCTGATTGGTTGATACCCAATTTCTGATTTCTGCGCAATAACAGTCAAAGCCAAACTTTCGCCGCGCGTACTGTACACACCATTTTAGCTTTTAAGCTAAAATATGCACTTTGAAGGTGATCGTACATTGGACACACAAAAATTTATTCCCTTGGGGCTGGATCATGGATACTGCCGTGTAAACAACGCATATTGTAATGAGTCGATCTTTAGCGATCGAGCAGTAAACGAAATTCTCAGAAACCATAAAGGTCTGGTCAAACAGCGGACAGGCGCGCCTGGCGCGTTGAGTCACGTCGGATGCGACGACGGTGTGCGTCTTTGCGTCAAATCGCTTTGTACTCGCGTCGCGTCCTCTGTTTGACCAGATCATTAAAGTGGCTATGTGACAGATAATAATATTATGTTTCAGCATGTTGCTGAAACAACAAACCGTGTTTCACTGATTTTATCATCATTGGGTTTCTGAATTGCTTCTAGCTGAGAAGTCTTTAAAAACATTCGCTGTTTATGCTAATAACATGTTATGACACATAACCAATGTACATTATGTAAAGGTAACCCGCAAACTGTGAACAACACATGTCGAATATTGTGATAAGTTGTATTATAACAAAGTTGTACCGCGCCAAGTTCGCGCGCTGTCAGGCATTATCACGCCGAGAGACGGAGTTGTTAACTGACATATTTATTCATGCTCTGACATTTGCATACAATGATATCTGACTTTATAACATACGCAAATGTACAAAATACCACTTCTAACTAGTTTAAATTAGGAAATGAAAGCATCCGATGATTTTATGATGCGCTATCGTCAATTTTTTATTGACAATAATACTAAGAAACTAAATGAATCTGTTTTTGTACTCAGACGATAAACTTCGACTCGACGCGCGGTGGAATATCGCTGGTCACTGAGAAGGGGATACACAGTAGCAGTAGACTCCTAGTGCAGGCTGCGCGTACGTCAGACGCGGGCGCGTATCAGTGCGTGCCTGACAACGCGCAGTCAGCAACAGCGCGCGTCCATGTGCTCACTGGTAAGTACAATAACGCTTAAATGATCCACATTCCACTACAGTAGCAGTCATACACGGGTGAGTACCAGTGCATGTCTGACATCGCATAATCGGCAACAACGCGCAATTTATGTACTCACTGGTAAGTACATTAACGCTTCAATGATCCACTACAGTAGCAGTCGTACACGGACGTATACCAGTGCATGCCTGACATCGCACAATCGGCAACAACGCACGTTTATGTACTCGCTGGTAAGTATATTAACGCTTGAATGATCCACTATACCAGCAGTCATACACGGGTGCGTTCCAGTGCATGTCTGACATCGCACAATCGCCAACAACGTGCGTTTATGTACTCACTAGTACGTACATTAACGCTTCAATGATCCACTACAGTAGCAGTCATACACGGACGTGTACCAGTGCATGTCTGACATCGCATAATCGGCAACAACGCGCGTTTATGTAATCGCTGGTAAGTATATTAACGCTTGAATGATCCACTATAGTAGCAGTCATACACGGGTGCGTACCAGTGCATATCTGACATCGCACAAGCGGCAACAACGCGCGTTTATGTACTCACTGGTAAGTACATTAACGCTTCAATGATCCACTACAGTAGCAGTCGTACACGGACGCGTACCAGTGCGTGTCTGACATCGCACAATCGGCAACAGCGCACGTTCTTATATTTACTGGCAAGTTCATCAATACGTTAAAATGATCCACTATAGGTACAGGTACATACCAATGCGTGACTGTTCAAGTGCTCACTGGTAAGTACATGAATGCGCTTAAATAATCCACTTTAATTCACAATAGCAGTCATACACGGACGCGTACCATTACGTGTCTGAAAATGCACAATCGGCAATCAATACACACAGTAGCAATTAGGTACCTGATGCTTGTCAAATAAACTAATCATCTGTCAATGGTAGCATAAACATGCAAGTACCACCACAGAGCAAGTAATAACTTTATACGTACCACTGCGTAATTGTAAATGTGCATTTGACGTTACCTTTGTTATTTCTTTAGGTACGTACGTCTTCCCTATTATTATATTTTTAACTAAGTAAAAGTACCTATATAAACTCTCAGTGATCGTGTGAAACGTTTTTGTGCTCTTACAACTTTTTTATCACTTAAACATTTATTATTTTTTGCATTAATCCATTTTAAAAGTTTTTATAAAGAAGTCAGTACTTATCTTTTGTATCTTGAATAATGTACCTAGTGAATTAAAAAAACCGTGACTGAATTTCATAAAAGGAAAATTAATTTCGACCCAGCGTGTTATAATTACAGCGTAATGAAACTTTGTTTCACGTTTCATTTATATTACGTTGGCTCGCATTTTTGTTTTGTTGAAAAGCGGTTTATTATTAGCTTTTATGTGGTTGTGCTTTTGAAAGCTTTTGTTTAGTTTGTGGTGAGGTAATTTCACTATCTTTATTACTATTTGCAATGTAAATGATTTCAGCAAATAAAATTAATTTATACTCTCGTTTTATTACATTAACCAAATTTAAATGACGATAACATAAGTTTTTATCGGCGATATTCGATAACTTTTTTTCGGCGGGTAGTTGTCAAAGTAGACACACGTCTTTTTGCATTGCTCTAATGCAATTTATATTATTTAATTACATAAAAAGTATTTAGTGAGTGTATCATGCTATAATTACAACATACCTGCCAACAGTTTATTTCCAAAAGGTAAATCCTTCAATTATTAAGCACAATCACTGCAAGTTTGAAACCACAACTTAGTCCATCACTTTCACAAAACAATGGAGGCTATTCAGAAAAATATTCAAGAGCTGTCACAGAATTTCTACAAAACCATGGCTGAGTTCCAGCAAAACCTGCAGTCTGCTATCCCGGCTACCAGTCCCACCTCCAATATTGCAGCTCAATTTAGTGCCTTCCGGAACTTTGTTCTGTCGGCACTTAAAAGTCTCCAGGGTCAGGTGGAAATCCTCAGTAGGCAGTTGGATAAGCAGGAAACACATAGTAGGAGAAAGATACTCTTGTTTCATGGTGTCCCAGAAGTGGACAAGGAAGATCTCTCTGCATCCGTGGTGAAGGTTGTCACTCAGCACCTTGGAATGTCGGATTTCTCGTCTGCTGCCATAAGTCGTTGTCATCGAATGGGAAAATCTAATAGTGAGGGGCCTCGGGCTATCTTGGTCAAGTTCTGCGAGCTTACAGTGCGGAACAAGGTCTGGTTTGGCAAAAAAAAACTTAAAGGCACCGGAATCACTGTGGCGGAGTTCCTCACAAAAAACCAGTATGAAATCTTCATTACGGCACGAAAACAACTGGGCATTTCAAAAAGTTGGACAAAATTCGGACAGGTTTTTGTGGTTTTGCCTGATGGTAAACGCCAGTCTGTAAGTTCTATGGCTGAGCTGAGTTCCATTTCAAAAGTGAATGACGGAGTGGAAACTGGCGGTGCTCCAGGTGTTTCGACTGGCCCAGCTCCCAAGCAAGATGCTGGTAATGTGCAGCGATCGAAAAGACAAGGCAGGAAATGATTTTTCTCTTTTAAGTCAACCGGCCAAGTTATTTGTGTAGATAATGTAACTCTAAAGTTTTGTTTTAAGTACCTACTGAATGTTTAATTTGGTTAGTTTAGCTGTTTAATCGTTTAAAGATTACAGGCCTACGGGCATAACTGTACGGCATAACTGTATTCGAAACTTATAACTTGATGCAGGTATAACAATTATTATTTACTATCCACAGAGTACTTTAAGTTACTATCAGATAAACTCTAAAACACGGCTAAATATTGAGTCATTTGTCAAATAAATAAATTTTAGTTGTCAAAGAATGTAAAGCAAATGTCAACTGTCAAGTCAGTTGTCACTACAATATGTTCGACAATTTGTTTTCGTTTTCACTTTATTTTGGCTATCAGTGCTCTGTGGTTATGGTTCTTACCAAGGTTGTACAAATGCTACACAGATTATTGTTTAAATTGAAAGCTAATCGGTTTCAATGTGAAATCAAGTTTGTGCAAAGTCAATAATATTATTGTGTATTAGTGTTTGAATAGGTATATTGTCCTAAGATGTTACGTAAAGGATACCTGTGCTAATTTGGTACTTATTAATAGGTATATTCTTGTGTTAATAACTGATTATGATCTTGGCATATGTCTTTCACCTGGTTCTCTTTAGTTCTACTGTATATACACATATATATATATATATATATATATATATATATATATATATATATATATATATATATATTTTTTTTTTTTTTTTCTTTTATCTCCTCGTGTACCTAGGTACTCACTATTACTGTACCTTTGAACTGTTGGCATGTTGAATAGCGTGATATTCAGGCGCTTGCTACATACTTTGATATAAAATTGTTATTGTTGATTATTAAATTAATTTTATTATTCTCATTTTTTTTTATATAGTTACTTATATATATTTATATGACTAATATTAATATTTCTTCAGACAATGTTTCAGATAGTGATTATGGCGATGGTTTGCCTAATGACGTTTTTTTTTCTCCTGAATGTTCCTCCGATGAGAGTTTCCACAGTGTTTGCATTCCTCTCAACTCTCACCTTGAGTCCACATTTGTAAATTTTCCCAAGGACTTTAATGTTGTCCACATAAATGCGCAAAGCATTCCTGCACACTTTCCCGACTTCCTATCCTCTTTCGATGTTAAGAACATTCACGCCATTCTTGTCTCGGAGTCGTTCTTAAAGCCCTGCCTACCCTCCACATCCTACTCGCTTCCAGGTTTCCATCTAATTCGTAATGATCGAGTGGGGAAAGGTGGCGGTGGGGTGGCAATATTCCTTCGGAGCAATATTGCCTTTTCCATCATAGACAAATCTGCTTCTGATTACTCTGAGTCCTTGGAATACTTACTATTAGAACTGTTGTTCGGTACTCGTAAATTGCTATTGGGTGTATTTTATAGTCCTTCGTTACATATAAACTACTTTCGCGAGTTTGAAGTTTTATTAGAAAATCATGTACTCAATGCGGATCACACTATTATTATGGGTGACTTCAACACTTGTTTAATGAAGGATGATTGGCGAGCTCTAAAACTAAAAAATATTATTAAAAGCTCAAACCTCTCACTACTGCATACAAACCCCACTCACTTTTTTCCTAATTGTGCTCCCTCGCAACTTGATCTGATGATGGTCTCTAACCCGGAGTACGTTAACGTACATGGTCAGCTACCTGCAGAAGCGTTTTCGTACCATGATTTGGTGTATGTTAGCTATAAATTACGCCCTCCTAAGGTGAAACCTACTGTAGTTATGAGGCGTGCCTTTAAAAAAATTGATAAACATAAATTTTTGCGTGATTTAAGTCTTATAGACTGGGATGCAGTTCTTCAAGCCCCTACACTGGACGATAAAGTTTCTGTCTTTAATTCCCTCCTTACTGAACTTTTTGATCGTCATGCTCCTTTTCGGCCAATGAAGTTAAAGCATCTGCCAGCTCCCTGGCTCACCAATGATATAAAGGATCTCATGACTAAGCGCAATTCTGCCAAACATAAATATAAATTAAGACCTACAGAAGTTAATTCGATTAGATACAAGCAATTACGTAACCGTTGTAACAGAATGTGCAGAGATGCTCAGCGTAACTACATCCAAAGCTCAATAGAAGGTAAGGATACTTTAAAGGTATGGCGGTTTCTGGCGTCTTTGGGTATCGGACAGCAGAGGAAGGACGTAGCGGACAATGTTGACGTCAATGTGCTGAACAGTTTTTTTACCAATGTATCCACTAACATTCTTGATAAAGCTCAAACTCTTTCTTCCATTAATTTGCTTCCACGCCCTAACTTTCCCTTATTTAATTTTAAGTCTGTCAGTTTGGAAGAAGTCAAAAAGAATATTTTTGCTATTAAATCTGATGCCATTGGTAGTGATGGGATTAGTCGCAAAATGATACTTTTAACTTTAGATAATATCTTGCATGTAATCTCGTATTTAATAAATTACTCTCTTTCTTCTTGTAGCTTTCCAAGTGCTTGGCGTATTGCTCATGTAATTCCTATTCCCAAAGTCTCCAATCCATCCCAGCTTTCACATTACCGTCCAATTTCAATCCTTTCTTTTCTCTCCAAAGTTCTTGAGCGTATTGTCCATTCCCAACTGTCATTCTTCCTCAATCAAAATTGCATCCTTAGTCCATTTCAATCAGGTTTCCGCAAGACCAAAATATTATTGGCCAACACTCTCCTTCTTCCCATCCTAGATTACGCTGATGCTTGCTACTTGGATCTGACCGAGGACCTCTTGAACAAGCTGGAACGCCTGCAAAACCTTTGCATCCGATTCATTTTCGGTCTGCGGAAATATGATCACATATCGCAATACCGGAAAGAGCTTAATTGGCTTCATATAAGGCATCGGCGTAATCTACATATTCTATCTCTTTTATATGCTACCCTCTTCCACCCGTGGTCTCCGCCCTATCTTAAGGAGAGATTTAAGTTCATTAGTTCGCTTGAACGTGAGCGCCCCCTGCGCTCCTGTTGGGACTGCAAGTTAATTGTCCCCAAGTGCAATACAAGATCATACTCAGAATCTTTTACCATGAAGGCGGCAATTCTGTGGAATGCTCTCCCGGTTGAAATCAGACGTGCCAAATCACTAGCGGTTTTCAAAAAACGTGTCAAAATGCACTATCTATCGCTTTGAAACATTGAAAGATTTATTCTGAAATAATATGTATATTGTATGTATTAATATTGTTTATGTATGTTTATATATATAATACTTATATATATGTATATATATATATATATCTATCTATTCTACAAATTTGTTATTAGTATAATGTGTATGTATTAGTTTGTAAGTCTATGTATGTTATCTTATTTTTTATTGCGATTCCCCGTCGTTTCTCAGATCAGAGGTCCGTAATTGTGGGTTACCTGGTAGAGATCACTTTAGTGATAAGGTCGCCCTTTGTGTTTCTCTGTTTTCCTTTTTGTGTAATTCTATGTACTAATTATAAGCAATAAAGATATTTAAATAAAAAAAAAAATAAAAAATAAGTTTCATAAAACAAATGGGATATTTTCTTAAGATAGCATTGATTCCTCAGATAGTTAGCCTATTGAAGTCCTACGATCAGGCATACCAAACAATCATCTGCTCACAGAGGTCACAAAGCTTAGTCACGAGCTTTAAAACTAGTTTAATGGATTGTTATAAACTTATTTAATACTGTGATATTTCCAAAGTGAAGTTTGGCTTTTATTATGTCATCTATTTGCTTTTATGGCAACCCTCTCTTTGGCTATAATTTATACAAAACTAATATAATTCCATTGTTACAGGGGAAACTCCAGCTGCTATGCAGGGTAACGCACACTGTGTAAGGAGCCTAACACTCCCCTCGGCGTTATGTGTTGCCAGCATCATATTATATTTGGCCATTTTTGTGATATAAAAGAGGTTAGGTAACTTAATTTAGTATAAAAGATTTATTACATCAAGCGATCTCTTCCTTAGTAACTCAGTTTGGATGGAATACGGAAAACCATGCATTTTATTTATTGATATTCTTTGAATACTGATTCTATGATCGTAATATGTTTTTTATCTGTAAAGGCATACGTTATTAAGTGATCTGACATTGACAGTTCAGACTTTTTTACTCAGAGCTAAATTTTATCAGTAATTTTCTTGGTTTAGATTTAAAATAGAATTTCAGAATATGGAAAAGATTTGAAAGTTGATAACTTTGATTCTAACCATATTTTGTAATTTCATTTTATGTAATTTCATTTTAGCTACATATATTGTATCTTTGAAATCTGTCGAGTCGTGTTTTCCGTCTCAATTTTAGGTTGACATTGACATTGACATCTGACATTGGGATTTAATATTCATTATGTAATCACTCGTTAAACTAATTGAAGGAATTTCTCTGAGCGTGGTCTTGACAGTCTTCGTGGCTGATTATTATAATAGCATCAGATCAGTGCTTATCACAGAAGAGGAGTAACAGACAACGTCAACCGATCAATGAACCGATTTCTGCTATTATAAATCGAAATAATGGAGTTCATTCTCCAATTTTTTTAGAAAATAATTTGGGAAAATTTTTGATAACTTTTTTAAATTTGTTTATGAATACGGCATACAGCTAATTCTGAATTTGGAAGTATTCGTTTTATTGTACATACAATTATTTTATCCGTGGTTTGTAATATCGGGGAAAATATGAACTATATGATACGGTAATTTATGGTAATTTTTTAAAAATGTTGTAAATATTAATGTTAATCAATTCGATTAAAGTTATATTTAAGATAAATAAATGAAACAAAATCAGTTTGTTCATGATGTTACGTTGAGAGTTTATTTGCGAAAAACGACATATTATATTGTATAGTATTTACGTACATTTAAAAAAATTAATAAAATAGTATAATAATAAATGACCAGTGTAACTAGATCTGAGACATGATCTCAGTAACAATCGCAAAGTATACGATTTTGAGGTCCTAATAGTGATTAAATTCATATTGTTAATAAATAACATTCATAAATCAATCCTAAATATTATATTATTCATCTACATTCCCGATTTATATTTTAATTGTTTCAAACAAAATATACAGAATTTTAATTTTCATCGCTACAACTAAATTTAATTTATTATTATTTAGATGTTCTTATATATGTAATTCGCTCTTAATAATGGTTATTGAGATTGTTTGATGCTATATAATTCTGTTGGCATCCTTGAAATGAATACGCTAATTCCGTATTGGTTTTTTGTATGGCATAGATCAGCACACGACGCGACGAGTCGCTCTACGCGTCGATGCTGTGTACCTTTTGCTATATATGTATATATGTAACTCATACAATACAACTGCTCATACTATATATATACTGAGTCCGGTCGACGCTCACGTCACGCCCCACCCGTTGTTTGGCGAGACCTTTATCTATTTTACCATTTTTGTTTATAGCCGTTTTCAAAGTGATAATTTTTTTTTTCAATAGTTGGATATTTTTATTTCAGTGCAAAATTTTGAGTGAAAAAATACGTCCGAGGGTGCAACGTCGTTTTTCAGTCTCACATAATGTATTTTATTACCACATTTTATAAATGACGTTTCATGATCCATTTATCTAGATAATATATCCAGTTACATTGGTCTCACAGTATATTTTTATTCCGTAAATATAAGCAGTGCAACTAACTGAATTTTGTTATTGTGCCGTAAAAATTTTAAAGTCTCGTTAATAGTAAAGATGTAAGACATCGAATTAAATATTTAGTAATAAATGGTACCTAATAATAAAAGGCATGTGTGCCAAGTGTCATCTAGTTTATATAATAATCAATGATTACCAAAGTCCGAAAAAGTCCAAAGTCAAAGCCAAAGACTTTTTGTCGTTACAGATACGTTTGTATAGAACTTACTCATAAAGCTTCTACGAGAAAGAAAGATATTACTTAGAGCCCGTAAAATGCTGGCTTTAGACTCCTGGAATAGGTACCTATTCGGGTAAGGCTACTTATCCACCAGAGATTTGGTGCTACGTTGCTATGGTGTTTTGTGTCAAACTCACCAGCTGAAGAATCGCTTGATTTCTATTTGATTTCATCATAGTTCATAAAAATCTAGCAAATTGTTGGTGCTGTTTGACACAAAACATTGTATAAGAGCGTTGGGTAGAAATTAATTTAAAACTTCAGGTACAGCAATACCATTACATGGCGACATAAAAACTCTAGACTCCACTAATTCGATGCAGTAAAATTACATTTTTTTACTGTCATTTAGTAAATTAAACTAACAAAAATAAATAAATAATCAAAGTATTTCACAAAATTATTATTCTTCTTTAAAATACACTTCTATTATTTTACATTATTTTAAGTTATTTTGGTGAAATGTAGGAGGAGTAATGGAGTCACGTCGAATTAATATTCGGAGTTTAGAGCTAAACGTTGATGGCTAGGTAATTAAAAGTAACAAATATCGCAGATGTCAAAGGGCCAAGGAATAATTTTCCATGCAAAATACAACATAACAACCCATGCTTGAACTTTTTATAGAGTCGCCAAAAAGTAGCACACCTTTTGTAAGCAAGCACCCTTAAAATAGGTTTTAAGGCAGAAACATGCTTTTAAAAACAGGACATACGATAACATGTTGAAATTTCCTCAACAATTTAATATTACCTATTCATGTTACGATTGAATATATCGCGTCGCAGTTTGAAAGCATATTGGTGCTTTAACACCGTTTTAACACAAACAACCATTGGAACAATAATTCTAATGTTCAACTGAATTCCATTGATGTATTATATTGAAATAGAATTATAATTACTTAGTATTATAATGTAAGGGACTTAGAAACATTGTTTTTAAAACTTGACGTTGATTTAAATAAAAGACCATTTTTTTAAACATATTGTGTTTTATTATTATTTCTGAAGCGTTATTTCGTCTTTCACAATCTCAATAAGATAGTATATTGCATGGCGGAAAGGTAATTACACCTTCCTTAACTTGATTTTGTTATTTAACTTCGCCCCTAACCTAACCTAACCCCAATTCGTTAATATAGACATTGATTGATTGACGATGTTAAAGCTCCCTTGCTAGGGCTAAGACCTCACCATCTTGACTTGTGGCCTAAAAGTGGGGACACAATCTAGTCATTTGTATCCTGCCAGCAGTGTTATCCTCTAGAGCAGGAAGCTTGATGGTAGGAGGTTTCGGCTGTGGTCAACCCTAATGGCACAGGTACTGCAAAGTACTACTCTGATGCTGTTTATACCCACAGTAACTGATTAGGTAAGTATTCATACTTTTGGCAATTTCCATTGCGTAGTCATATTTCATACACACTACTAATGATTTCCTCTAATTATATTTTTCCAGCTATAATCTCACAAACGGACATCAAAAGAGATCAACAGAAATTAATTTGCATTGCAAAAGCAAAGCTATTGGAATAAGCTTTTGTATGTATAATTGTATGAAAATTCAATAGCTGTAACATCTATTGATTTAAGTATTAGTGCCGGTAACGTAGCTGCAATTAAAATTAATAGGATGATCATTAAGCTAATGCTTAAGGTAATTAATGCCAACGTTTTAGAGTGGATAACCGCAAACGCGCGTCGATTCGAACTAGCGGCGTTTAACGGTTAAACAACATTATAGTATCTACTCGTATCATTTAAATTTTAAACGTTCCTCGTCCGTCCATCTAAATAAATAAAAAAATACAGGTGGCACTCCGGCGACCGGGAGTGACACAAGGGGAAAACTTGAACAATTATTATGTTAGGTGTCGGTTACGTAACAGTGTGCGGTGCGGTTACGATAACGGTATCGCGAATTCAATGGATTTTTCCATCTCAAAAACTGCTCAACCCACCTAAAGATGTCTTCATTTCAATAAAATGGTATATTATAAAATTCATTAAAATATTGGGACATTACACAGTTGTTATCTAGCCCCAAAGACCCAAAGTATGTGATAGCTTTTATTATGGGTACTTATCTGCCAAAGTGCGCATCTAATTTAGCATGTGTATGGGTAAAGTCTACGTTATCGAGCGTCTAGAGATCGAATTGCAGGTATACGCCTCTAACTTTGATCTTCAACCACATTTGAAGAAAATGAAAATTGTTCTTCAATCGTAGATTGAAAAATATTAAACTGAAAATAGTACCTACGCAGTTATATTTCTCCACATCGTTTTACAAAATAACCGTCGAAAAAAAGCATCCCAGTTTTCTTTGTATTCCGCATTTTATCGGTTTGAAAGCATTGACAAAAGTATCAAAGACCTTGCCTAAAGCTAGTCGATGAATAGAACTAATCGAACCGGTCAATGGAAAAGTGCCCGAGGGAGATGGTCAACAATTTTACTTTCTGTATCTGTAAACGTGCTTTTTGTATTTGCAGGAAAACCGCTTTCACACAAATTGGATTTTTCTATTTATTAAAACGTTTCGTAAGCTGAATAATAGTGGAGCTGGCAGTGGAAGGCTTTAACAAATGGATGGATAAATTGATTTACACGTAGGATTTTCTTCCATATTTAACCAATTCAGAGACCCGATGTGTAAGTACTGTTGATGGTAGCATTACCACGGAATACATATTAGTACCTAACGGTGCAGAATTTTCACTCCGCAAGATGATTTAAAGGAATAGCGACTCTAGCGCTGACACAAAAAAATGCAATTCAATTAACAATAGCCCCTGGCTCCGCCACCGCTATGCATCTAAAGTTGTGGTCTCTTTCTTTCGCGTAACTTTATCTCTTTCGACGTACTAAAGTGCCTCGTAATCAGGCGCACGCAGTGCGTGAAATAGACTGTATAAGAACTACGCGTGCAACCTAGCCGGCGCGCGGCGTCCGTCTGAAATTAGTAACGTCGCGTCGGGACGAGTTTCTTCGATCACGTGATAAGTGAACCTGGCCTGGCATTGGCATTAGCTACTGTTTCGTTTCGAAGTGTAATATAGCCAGAAAACTACTGGGCATCACTAATGAAACATAATGGCATCGCGTCTTGCCCATGAAATATTTGCAATGCAAAATCCTGATATCCACTGCTTCTAACGTGGGAACTAATTTAAACATATCACTTAAGGTGAACGTCTTGGTTGTCTCGACATTATTCGCAAATTTATTATTCGCATTATTCGTCAAAACCGATTAGGATGAAACTCAGGGATGAAACATGCGAAACTGCCTATATGTCAAATTCGGTATTATTGTATTGGAGATACAATAATACCGAATTTGACATATAGGCAGTTGTATCTCCAATACAATAATACCGAATTTGACATATAGGCAGCGTTTTATTTCAAACAAGTCCACGGTTTTTGCGGAGTTTTTAAAAACAATAAAAACCATGCCAAGGCCACATCAAAAAGTTGTAGCAAGAACCTAGATTATAATTATACCTAGCGCTGGAAATGTGTCGCTTACGATATAACTGACGCTTTTCGTACTCTTATGGTTTTTTGTTGTTCATGCAGTAATCTGTGATCAGCTAATATTTCATGCCCCAACAATATGACATTGAAGCCGCGTGCTGGTGGAGTGCCTATTTATCATTTTATATTGTCAAGTCAGCCAAGAAAGAATATAATACAATAGGTACCTTTTGTAGACCAGCCATCCGTTGTGCAGTGAGGTATTTAGGGGAAATATATTTCACAAAAGGAGTTTTTGTATTAACCGCTTGAGAAATAGTCAACCACCGTCGATAATATCCAAGTAATACGGGCCCTTCGATCCGAGTAATAGAAAGAAAGAAAGAAAGTATTTATTTCTTAGTATGCGACACACCACACAACGTACACACTTATGTACTAGAACGATGCCTGAAGCTTCCCCCACCTGGGCAAATTGAAACCAATAATATTACCCAAGGGACGGAAGCACCACACACCGCTTGTCATGTGTGGCGCGCCCAGAAATAGGCCTCAACTCAGCATGGTGCTGTGTGCCCCCATACTTATACGCACGGAAGCACACAGCGCTGATTTTTTTAATACCTCTGTTCTCGTTGGGCCAGCTAAGAAAAAAATAATAAAATCACGAATATAGTGACTTGCAAAGAAAACAGTTCTCAATCGTACATCGTACGTCCGATAATCGTAGATAAAGATTTTATTTTTACTCTCAAAACAGAAATTTTAAACTAAGATTTTTAAACCAGGGACGCTTTTATTTCTGGACCTTTCTTTCTTGATGAATTCCCTGGAGAATCTTTTTTTATATTCTTTCATCATCCCATAAATTTAATGGACTCTTTTTGAAGAGAGTCAATTTAATAACTAAGTAAAATATACTCGTAGTCTAATCGTTTCAGCTAACAGCCAAACGAAAAGCAAAAAGCTTTGACACATCTTAAGAAACTTTCGCTCGGCTATTGAATCAAAGGCCACATACAGAAGGCAGTGGTGAGACGGGACGCATTGTAAGGAGGTTCCTCACTCTGGAGCCTTGACTACCGGTGACGTGGGCCCTGATCAGCGTGATCGGAGAAATGAGAGAATTATTAAGTACTAACTAAAACTTTAACCAGACCACTTTGCGCGCATTGGTTGCAATGGCGCATTCTTTAATAAACCTATGTATTAATTGTATACTTCTAGTTGTATTTTAGAAAAAAACTTAATATTTTTATCGAGACCCAATTCAAAAAGGAAGAAGGTTCTTCAAAGGTCGCTTTTATATTTTTATGAACATTAATTTTCTGAAATGAATGTACCTATTTTGTATTTTGTTAAGGATTTCATTATTATATTTTATTATTTTATTTCCCTATAATATATTACGTTTACTGTACTTTACTATCTATATTTAAGCCCTACCGAATGAAGGTTAAAAAAGATTCCGATGAATTGAGCACCTCCTCCTTTTTTTGAAGTCGGTTAATAAACAGGAAGTAATGTCCTAATCCTTCAAACCACTGAAGGCAAACCGTACCGAAGTACTTAAGTATTGATAATTTAATCTTGCAGACCTCAATCCATTCGAACCCACATTGAGCACGTAGCTTGGGAGTTATTCTAGGATAAAATAGCTAAAACAACAAGTTGAAGAAAAGAGAGACTTTCTGTTTTAGCTATACGTACGTACTTACCTAAATTATATTTTATTTGCCTTGGCCTAAGCATAATTAGTTTTTTTTTCCTAGAACGAATAAAACTCATAAATCGTATCAAAGAAAAAAATCTTTTTTAGGGTTGCACACCAGAATATTAAAATTAATTTTTTTTCGTCCGTCTGTCTCTCATAGTTAGTAAGATTATCTGTAAGATTACTCACTCCGTCGATTTTAAAACTATCGAATTTTTGAATTTTTTTTAAATAAAATAGTGGCATCAATTGTATTTAAATAAATCAAAGTTTTTTTACACCCATGATTCTTGTTGAGACGTAATTATAACTGAATATAAATAAATGATGAATAATTAATTAATAAATAATACAGAAACATACGAAACTTAGCAATAAAATTTAAGCAAGCAATCATTAATTAGCACGTGGCCATTAATAATGATGTTTCGTTGTGCGCGCAGGACGTCCACAACTGTGACGTCATCACCGATAAGCCGATCAATTGATAGATGCTGACAAAATAATTGCAATGACACACACATAATAAACGACGGATTGAAGGAAATTTTATGAAAATCGCCTATTTTTAACCGACTTCAAAAAAGGATCATACTCGTATTGTATCCTTCAAATTCGATGTGCGAAGAAATGCACTTTAGAACTTCAGTATTTTTTTTTTAAATTGGCGATCTGATCGAATGAGAGGTTTCGGCCGTGACTAGTAACCACTCTACCAGCAAAGATGCGCCGCCAAGCGATTAAGCGTTCCGGCGTGATGCTGTGTAGAAACCATTAGGGGTTGCTCAATCCCTTTCAAGTCATTACGATACCATTTTCGACTGCATCGTCACTTACTATTAGGTGAAATTGCAGTTAAGTTGTAACTATACTCTATTTCCGGAGCCTAGTTTATATAGCGCTCTCTCTGTCACGTAATCCCATACAAATGACAAAGACAAAAAAAGTCAGTGGGCGTAAACAATTCTGAATGTACGTACACACAGCGCTACTTTTCAAATATACGACTACACTGATTGCCTTTGTAAGTTTGTAATATGTATAATAAGTAGGTGAAAAATTGGGCTAGTAGATTTTTTTATATAAATTTAAAAAAAGCTTATAATATCCTATCTTATTAATATTATAAATGTGAAAGTTTGTATAATGTCTATAACATTATAAAAGTAGGTGTAAAAGTAGGAAAAGGTATCGGGAACGGGTCTGGGAAATCCACATAACCCTGGGATTTCTGAAAAACCGAACTTCACGAGGGGGAAGCCGCGGGCAAAGGATGGTTAAAAGTCAAATGGAAGTCATATATTTAATGAGAAGGAAAAAAAACTAGAGTAATAAAATATTTACACCATTTATTTTCATTATAATTTACGTTAATAATTATCCGACGACGTATACTGCTTTCATCTTCTACATTTATTATGAATTTTTCACACGTCACAATGAATGCACCAAGAGTCTAAAGTACGCGTCAGGTCACGGAACAATAACGATAGATAAGGAAAAAATATGAACGCGTCTGCACAGTACGGGTACCACGATCAGACTAAAATATACACGTAGTCTGTACACTGCATTAACGGTTATCGCTAACCAATCACAAACGAGTCGATGGTTTCCCGCTGAACTTGTCTCTGTAAGTGACAGTCCACACGGCGCGTTGCGTTGCGTTGCGTCGTCGCAGCGCTGTCCTTGCGTTGTTTTACATACAAATAACCAAGGTGTTCACACGGCGCGTTGCCTCGTCGCAACGCACACATGACGGACAGCAGCCCCCGAGACGAAGCGAGAGGGGGTGTACTCGTGCGACGTCGGAGCGGCAGCGGAGGAGGTCCACACGGCGCGTTGCGTTGCGTTGCGCCCGTGTGGCCGGCTATGCGTCAAAATATTTGCGTTGCGACGACGCAACGCAACGCAACGCGCCGTGTGGACTGTCACTAAATAGAGTATAGTATGTACCTACTTACTGTACAAAGAAATACAACCATAAGTTAGCTTAGTAAATCTTACATTATTCCGACTACCGGAAAATAATATACCGATATTTTGTCCTCCCAACTACCACAATAAAAATCCACAACATAAGATCTCAACCCAACGTTTACTCTTGTCGGCACATAAGAGGTTCATACTATTCGAACTTAAGCTATTGACAGCTCTCCAAAGCACTTTGCCATTGACTGGGTCTCGATTAGTTCTATTCAACCGCCGCCTGCCTCCGGCAAGACTTCCAGGATCTTTAAATAGCAACACTCGACCTGTGAAAGGTTGGGGAAAACGAAACCAGCGGATTTCAATGGGTTCAGGTAAAATGGAGGCAGTTTTTACTTGTTTGGTAGAAATAAAATGCATAATGGTAAGTCATATTTTACAAAGAAATTACAGTAGGTTTATTATTTAGGGCTTTAGTACTCGTAAGTTGTACCTCACCATATTATTATCATTTATTTTTAGTAGGTACTCGTAAATTATACCTCATTATAATATTATTATCATTAAAATCTGTCCTGATATACGAGTAATAAGCCACAATCAATCAATCATCGTTTTGATAATTCTTCTTTGGTTCCCGCTAGTGACGAAATAAAAGTGACTACGCCACTGGGATGGTAAAAATACTATCTAAGCAACAGCGCAAGGCTTACTCCTTACAGTCAAGACCTTGGCCACCCAGGTCAAAACAGAAGGAACCAGGTAGCTAGAAGCTACCTGTGGGAAAATGCCTGGGCCCACTCCCGAGGCCAGCACCCTGACTGAACTCGGTCAGACCCCGTTCTCTTAAATTATATTGGTTATCGTAAAAATTATTCATTACCAAAGTAGACACTCTGGACAGAGAGGACGGCGCAAAAAATATCGCCAGTTTATTAGTGCCAAAATGCCTGTTTCTTTTTTCCACCAACAGTAATTTCCTGTCCGGGGGTACGGTACTCTCTTAAGATATCACTGAATGGTCGTATGATGGATCTTGAAAGAAGACTTTACACCCTGCCACCGAATACTAAATACTACGTCTACTACTCTGTACTGTAAATCGCTAATGGTACATTCCGTACGAAAACAAATAAATTAAATAGGTCACTGAAAATAGAAAGCTCTGAACTTAGTTTATTAACTTTGTAGCTAGCTCGCTCGCTATAACAAGGTTGTGTCTAATTAGATTGACGGTGTATCAAAGATTGTTGAGAGTTTGACGCGGGCTTCTTGCGGTTGCATCGTGACACACTTCCTTCGTCATCTCAACCCCTGTTTATTCCCAAAGCTTGACAATTGGCATGTGTCTCCTGTCAAAAAGTTCGGTTTCGTATACCTTTGAGAATATTGTGATGAACTTCACGGGTGCAGGCTTCCTTATTATGTTTCACTTTTCCATCACCGGGAGGGAAGAAAAATTCTTAGATACTTAGAAAACATGTAGCATTTCAGCCGTAAGTATTTTTTTATCCAACAGCAAGAAAAAGTTAGTAGGTAAGTCGATATCTACAAAATTTTAAGATAGTTGCAGACACTTAGGTATAACAGTTATTAGCAACTGCCCCCAGATTTTGTAAGGAAAACGTATTCATCAAATTCTGTCCGCTGATTGGGTCTCTGATTTACGTCACTCAAGTGGGGTGCAGAATTAGACTCCAGACGAAGAATATGTTTTTCTTAAACAATCCCCTGAACTGATTCTTTTTTATACACAAAAAAATTATCGCCTAATCTTAAATGTAAATATGCGTGCCCAAGCTTGTGTCAAAAGCAGTGCCTCTCAGTCATGGCTTTTGCGTTGCGCCTATCATCCTGAGCGGTCTTAAAATTTTGCTGTTGGTATATTATTATGTAACCAGAATTGCTGGATATGCTATCTGCATAAATAATACTGTAGCCTCTTTCAATATTACACTTTTAATTAAATCCACGTTAAAACGTAACCATTATTAATTTTCACGAATCATAACTATTATCTTACGAATATATTATTACCGGCTTAATCGAAATAATTTATTGTAATTGTATTTTGGCACGCTATCTACAAAGATAAAGAAATTTCCGTTTTCCGAGTCTTGCATGCAATACTTTAATTAGTGATAATCTTAATAGGGTAGTAATTTGGTATACCTACCTATTCAGTATCTAGGTATAGTTTAAATGTTATCGATTGGTTACAACTTTCCACATACATCATCCGTTAAAAAGGATTTGAGATTTCAACTGCTTGGAAATATAATAATAATAATCTTATGTGAAACTAAAAACCTAAATCACTTAGGATGTAATTTTACCCAAAGACGGGCTGTTTTTTTACGTAAAAACATATTCCAATTGGCATGAAGTTTCAGTGTAACTATCATTCACATTAAAAGCGAACAAATTATACGTAGGTAATTATATCCAATAGTCACTAAGAGGAACGATATTTAATATTCATCTGTTTGTTTCTGGATTTAATAATATCAGTGTATATTATACATAAATAAGTGCCTATATCAGGTGACAAAAGCCTCTGTACGACAAAAACAAGAGATTCAATTTTGTTACACGAATTTTAACTTTATCAATAGGTAGGCAAAATACATTATCTGTTTTGAGGATTTTTAAATTATGTACTCTTGTATAGGATGCGATAATACGGTGTATTATTACACTGCTAAATAATGAGTGCTGAGGGACTAATTCTGGGAACTTTTACATACCCTAAGAGATCCCAGAGCAGGCGGCATTTTTTTGGGACGAGTGCATAAAATGATCCAAAAGCAGATTGCATCCATTGCATCACGCATGACTAAAAATAATGATAGTAGATACATATCAGGTACATGACTAAAAATTGTGTCATGTACTAAACGCTCACGTGTCAGTGTTTGTAATCAAACTTTTCCGAAACAGCTTGACCGATTTTCATGAAACTTTTTGTGTTTATTTAGGCAAGGATATATTATACAGTGTGAGTCTTCATAATGTGCACATATTGAAATGAGGGAAACTATGCTTAATTTTATCGACGGAAAACATATTAAAAAAAATCTAAAAATTTTTTTTATATTTTTTTGGAATTTTTAAAGTTTTTGTTCGCTACTATGACCCCTGTGTAAACAAAACGGTGTAACTTTTAAACTAAATGATCTATCACGATGAATCAAACTTATTTATGTTCGGAAGTAATGGTGCGTCCTCATGAAATGAAAGTTGTGGAAAAAAATTACCCCCAATGGAAAATACACGTGTTTTTATTAAAATTTCTGTTTTTTTTTTTCACTAATTTTTACAATAATCGTTAAATTTCTCAATTAAACACCCATATTGTGTACCTTATTTATTACTTTAAATTATTTCTCATCGTATTAGCTACCCAATGGTAAAAATTGCATGTTTGTAACTTAATCCTAACATCTCTTTTTAACTGTTCAAAAATAGCACTCCAAACGCGCAAGTTATTGTTTTCCTAAGGAGGGTTCTACGTGATATCTACAATCTCAATAATTAGTGCGTAGCCGTGTCCTAGGCCTTTCTTTAACACTTAATAAGAAATGTTAGAATTGAGTTATAAGCATGCAATTTATACCATTAGGTAGCTAATACAATGAGGAATAATTTAAAGTAATAAAAAAGGCACACAATGGGGGGTTTTTATTGAGAAATTTTACGATTATTGCAAAAATTAGTGAAAAAAAAACAGAAATTTTTATTTAAACACGTATATTTTTCATTGAGGGTAACTTTTTTCCACAATTTTCATTTCATGAGGACGGACCATTACTTCCAATCATTAATAAGTTTGATTCATCGTGATAGATCATTTAGTTAAAAGTTACACCGTTTTGTTTACACAAGGGTCATAGTAGCGAACAAAAATTTTAAAAATTCAAAAAAAATATTTAAAAAAAATTTAGAATTTTTTTAATACGTTTTCCGTCGATAAAATTAAGCATAGTTTCCCTCATTTCAATATGTGCACATTATGAAGACTCACACTGTATATAAAATAGAGGTATTTAGGTCTGAAAATAGTACGCTAAATACTTTTCATAATATCCCTAACTGTGAAATGATTTATATGGCAAGACATCGTTAGACGAGTCAGCTGGTAGATAATATAAAATAATCCGTTTAATTCATACGTCCTTCATTGAGGAAGCAATTATTTATGAAAGAAAGCATAAGTAAGCTTCGGTTTTCTTTGATGTTTTTATTTCTTATATCTTTATTGCAGATTATGGTAATAAATGGATAAATTTTCGTAGTAGGTACTTGTACCTAACTGTTTGACTCTGCTTCACAAATATTATAGAATTTGATTTACATGCGTGTGTTTACTTGTGATTCAGCTGAAATTGGAATGCAGTCAGAATTCAGATCGTGTCTGGAAAAAACAATTAGGATAGTTAAAATTTAAAAAAGAGGAAACTCTATTTTTCCCACGGATTGGTGAAGACCATTTATAATTCGTTATAGCGACCATGTTTTCTTATCAAGTCCATTCGCAAAATTTCGCACCAGCTCTCCTACTAGTCGGTAGATACTTGTTGGCGTGGTAAGCAAGTGTTCTGTGTTCATTTTACGCATACATTTATTTTACATTTCCCGCAGGGAAGCACCCAATTAATGTGTATTTAGATTAGATAAAATAATACGAAAAAGAGGATGCAGTCCCTTTTGTTTTGCCGCCTCGACCCTATTAACCATATCTTCGCCCGCAGGATAATGACAATGGATGTATGATCCCGTACCCACCCCGTACCAAGCTGATTCAAATCCAAACTTTATTTTGTATAGACTCTCCTACGATTATTATTTTCTTAATTAAAACGCGGATTCCAAAATTATTGGCAAATAAAAATGTTGTACCTACTTCTCATAATCTTCTAATTGTAAAATGTACATTGAAAGAAAAGTAACTTTTTATGCAAAAAGTTCCGGATATGAAAAATAAATTCCTAGTGCCAATAGTTCTTAAAAACACTGTTGTGTTTTCCTAGGTTTTCCTTAATATTTTGGTTTTCGTTCATGACAATGAAGCCTTTGGTCATCGTGAGGTTTTTCACAAATTCTTCGTTAACTAAGATCTAGTTACATTCCAAACTACCAACGCCTATGACAATTTAATAATTTTAATAATTTAGCACATCTTGGACATCGAATGATCGAACCCCGATCAATCACCTATAGATATAGCTGCGGTATAGGGAGGTTTATACCACTGCATTAGAAAATTATCCCTTTTAAACTTAAATCGTTTGAACGACTCTTATACGACTGCTGTAGAATCAAAGCGATATAACAGTCGTCTTTATTACCGCCCTCGGACTGTAATGTAAGATTTATGTGCCCGGGGCGAACGTTTAGCACCCCATTCACAGACACTTCCCCTCAAAGGAAATAAGATGTACTGAATTAATCCACTCAATTGGACGCTAGGCCAATTTCATTTGATTCACCTTGTGATCAAACGACTTTTGAATTGACTGCCGTGGTAGTTTCACACTCTATTTGAATTTGAGCCCCTTTTTACGGCTCAGAATTGGGCACATGTCTTCTGTTTGAATGAGATGGTAGGCAAACCATGCAGACCAAATACGTATGATAATAAAGAGCACTAAACCATGTAGAATGCAGGGTTTCTCTCGATGTTCTCCTTCACTGCTAAGCAAGTGTTATTAATTTGGTTTTCAGAAACGCACAATACTCTAAAACGTATAAAGACGCGTTCCCAGATTATAAACATGCATGCTTAGCTATGCTATTTCATCGTCATATGTTATTTTATAATCATAAAATCGCTATCGCTTTTGAACTGACACATAAATAAATATATTCAAATACAGATAAAAGTAACATATATGTATCTTTTAGGTCGATAGCGATTGTCATTCCCGTATTATATTTCTCAATTTTAGAAGCGATAGCGACTGTAGAATAGATATAGTTGATAAGATTGGTAGCAAAGACGCACCGCCAAGCGATTTAGCGTTCCGGTGCGATCTTGTAGAAACCGGTGGTGTAAATTTACTTACCCTTCCAAGTTAGTACGATAACATCTTGGCTGCGTCATCACTTACTATCAGGTGAGATCGCAGTCAAGTACTAATTTGTATAGAGCAAAGAAAAAGAAACATATAAAGGTGCCAGACTCCTAGAAATGAAGCTGAAGTCTAATGGGTTGAATATTACTGGGACTTGGGAGTATTGTATACAATAATGAAGGAAGGTAGCTAACCAACCTATTAACATTGCGATCGTAAGTCCAGCATGATTTCGCCTCAACATAGTAACCCAAAACAAAGCAAATGTTTGCCTCAATTCCTGTATTTGTCGTCAAGCCCCACGCAAGTTCCTGCAGTTGAAGACAATACAACTGCCGCTAACTGAAGTAACTCGGCATGCAATTCCGTTGTTATCCTTGATAACTTCCAACTGAAGTTTCGAATGGAGAACGTATTGTTGATTGTCCAGACGCCGGCTAATTTGATTCGTAATGATTCTATTAAAAGTTTCGGTCTTGTTACATTGTATTGCTGGCTTGCATAATTAATCACAACTAGTTGAGTGACCGAGCTTTGCTCGGTAGTATTACAGCTACTTACCAATAGATGGCAGCAGGAGTTTACTGTAATAGTTTTACTTAAGCGCCAATAGATGTCAGGGATAGATTTATATTTTTTTTTTTGGTAAATACGACATTTTTTAAAAATGAATCCTAGCTAGATCAATTTATCGCCCCCAAAACCCCTTGTATACTAAATTCCATGAAAATCGTTCCAGCCGTTTCCGAGATTCAGATTATATAGAAATATATGTATTTATATATACAAGAATTGCTCGTTTAAAGGTATAGGATAGGATAGGATTATACCTATTCCGGTTCCTCCCGGTTCTCTGGTTCTCCAAGGTTTCCTGGTTATAGGGCTTGATTCCTATGTTCGATTCTTGGGTTGGTTCAAAAATTGTTAGACATTGGGATTTTTGAAAAACATTGACGCGTCTAAAAAAAGTGCCATCCTTTTCGTGATGCTTCTTATATGAAAAATGATAGCACTAATTTTGTAGTCTCGTCAAATTAGTTTAGAGATTTTTCACGACAAAATTGGCAACGATATCTATAAAATTTGACTTTTGAATAATTTAGAAAGTAATCAAAATTTAATAAGCTTTAAAATTATTCAAAAATAAAAATTTATCGAAAGAGTAACAAAAATTCTAAAAACAACGGGTTTTATTAATAATTAGAAATCTTGTAAATAGCAGTTCTTGTTTTAGCTCTAATATATAATTTGAAACTTCAAAATGACACTTCTATATGTTTATTGCTATATGACACGCTATAGCTATTTTTATGTTATACATTTAGCCCAAACCATGTACCTGCTAACAAAAAGGCTTGTACAGTCGCGGAATGAAAAGGTTCGTCACCTTAGTGTCGATATTCGTTTGCACTAGTACTCTAGTACTGCAAGAGTCCATTATGCCAACATTCCAGTGCAAAAAACAGCGCTGCTAACATTTGAATAAATAATATGACGTTTGCTATCGGATAAGGTTTTGCTTGTTTTTTCTATCCCGTCAATGTGTTACCAAAACATTAAAACCTCATTAAAACCTTAGTTATTTAGGAGAAATTATGATATTTTGAAGTTATGACATTGACCGATTGACAATAGTTCTGAGGTTTTAACAGAAATAATAATGTCAGGTTGAATTAACAAGAAGGTTGCAGTTTATCCATAATAATCTTGTTGACAAGATAAATAGTCAAACTACCTTGATCTGAACAATTTTGAACTTTACTAACTAACAGTTAAACTTTATTTTCTCTAACTCGAGTCTATTCTGTAACATAGTTTCAAAACGTAATATGTGCTCGTGATACGTTGAACGAATCAATTTGAAAATTGACGAACCTTTTCGTTCCGCGACTGTACTACAAAACCTCACATATTCATCTCCATTTTTAAAATTACCGAGCAGGATAAAGTTAGGTCGATTTTACCTGTCTAATACAGCCGCTAGGCAATTACGAACAATCTGATAAAAGGATTTCACCTAAAGGCTAGGAGAGCAGTAAATAGGTATAAAAACCTTATACCTATATCGAAATCTACTCGTAGGCAGTGCTGGTAGGTAACAGACAATTGTTTTGTTTATGAACTGCATAGTTATAGACTACATGGACTACAAATTACAACTAAACAACCGATTGATACTAATATGATACTAAGTCTGAGATCAAGCTTTATGTTAGACAGTCAAAGAGGGCCAGTGGAGCTCTGCAGAATTAGGATAAGGTACAATAATAATGCTTAGAATTCGATCTTTTAAAGTTTTAGGTAACTCTCCGCATATGCAAAAGCGAATCGACTGTATATCAAAAGCGGATCGAGATTCGAATCAAAATTTTTCCAATATAATTTGGTACTAGCTCTCCTGATTAGTTTTAGAATAATTTCAAGTGTTTGAAATTCTTAGGAAGTTGATTTGATTGGATTTTCGGCAAATTGTTCTAAGATCAAATGAACGGTCTACTAATATTATTAATGTAAAAGTGATTTTTTTGCATCAACAATGTCACGAATCAGACCTTCGAATATGAGGCGAGGCTATCTACTTCTTCATTATGTCTTTGATTATAATACTCAAAACCCCAGTAGCCCCTAGTATATTAACAGTGATACGGCGGATATTGCGTCATCCCTTCGGGCCACATTATCCGAGTGTTAAATTGTTTGAGTACTGAAAGCCGAAATTGGGATCACGTCGTTAAATTTAATCTATACTCTAAACCATGACAAGTGAAAATCGGAGCTAATTAAAGTTTAGAGCGATCTTGCTGAACCACGCGACGTTTGTTCTACATACAATATTAAGCTACGACGTCGTTACTGTCTCAGCCTTCAAACTTTGACTACTTGATATGATCTTGATATAATGAAGAACTGGAAACAGGGGTACCACAATAAGGACACTGGCGCCACGAGCACGAGAGGTTAAAACCTACATGGCCTTCTTTCTTTTCTTTCTTTCTGTTTGTCACTTTTCCGCGATTGGCCTAAATTTCTTCGTCCGTTGCGCAGTTGTTTAAGTTGTAATAAGATTTAGACGAACGCAACAGTTTTGAGGACAGCGCCAACTAAATTAAAAGTTTTTCGATTTATTCATGATAAACTAATTAAAATACAGAACCTGCTTTTTATTACTTCAAATTGAGGTCCTCCTTCGTTTTCTTTATGAAATCGTGCAGTATTGAACATAATTACCTATGTGCCTATTTCTTTGGAGATGGGGTAGCGACAATTTTTGGTATAAAATAATATTTTCTACACTCTCTCTGTCAAATTTCGCCTACTCTTCTCTGTACATGGCTTCCCGAATCCATCTTTTTCTTTGCGATTCCTTTAATTTTATACTCAGTTTAGATCTGAACTACCTGTAATTAAGTTCCTAGTAATAATCTTCAATTCAAGATTACAATTATTTACAGTATTAATTCAGCACACTTTCATGTATAGGTTATCCAAATACTCTACATAAACGAATAAATTCTCGTAGAACAATATTAGTGTTTGAACAATAAACGACTAATAGTCTAGCCAAGTTAAAGCTATTCAGACTTGTTTAATGCGTAAACGCCTTGTTTATCACGGTGAATAATAATCTTGATGGGAATAAATTAATGAACTATTCACGCATATTTAAAACTAAATGTGCAATATCTGACACGTTTCCCACGCAGATTAGTCAGTACGATTTCCTTTATAGAGGTTAATTGTTTAATATTTAGACTATGAGCTTAAATCTTAATACCTGCTTTTAAAAACAGTCTATTAGGTATACTAATTTGTTAGTAGGTAAACTAGTTATAAGATAAGATAAGATTTTGAAGTCCACATTTATGAAGTTAATGTCTCATTATGATAAAATTACGTAGGTAGTTCTTACATTATCCTGACCATGCAAATGTACAGTACCCGGAAAAACTGTAAGCTAACGTACAGTCATCACGCACGGGTTATATTGACGCAAATTTGTTTGTCGAATAATAATAATAAAAATCTTTATTAGCCAAAATAAGTAGGTACAAATACAAATCATCTGCTTGTAAAATTAACAGATATGAATTAACCTTAAATTGCTATTAAATACAATTATTATGTGTTAGAAGCAGGTGAGAAACTTCTGCCCCTAAATTAGGTGGACACCTGTTTCTTAGGTGGCGGTATTTCTAGTAGAATAGTAGGCTGACTAAGTTACCAGACCTATTTGCAAAGCCAGTGGTTGATGGTGATGGTGAGGCTTTATCACTTTCAGGTCATCCTAATAACTATCCAAAGAAGTTCCAATCACGCACACTTGACACTTCTCTACGTGATTATTACTAATATAAATGAGTATTTCCACTGACCTAATTTCCGGCGTCAGATATGAAGAAATAATACCTACTCCATGTCCATCACAGTCCTCGAAATGACAAGAGGAGAATAGTTGTTATTAATGGGCTATCGGGAATGAATGTGAGTTCATTTCTTTTGTTCAAAAACGATTTCATAATATAACGCATTCTCTTTTCAAGACGAATATCCGATAACGGCCTTGCGCCTCTATTCTCTGACCTTCAATGAATGATCGCTTCCGAACAGAATATTCGAGTCGTATTGAATTGAATTGTGTTTGCAATGAAGGTTTGGTACGGGGTATCGTTTTTGTAAGACTCGTCGAAGACGCAATGTGAAATGAATTCGGTAATGGCATTGCAGTGATGAATTAATAATTACTGAGTTGTCGAACTGACGAGCCATTATGTGGAAGTTATTTGAAAAAAAAAAATCTATGACGATCTCTCGGGTGCAGACGCCTATATTTTTTTTGTAAATTATACCTATTTAAAGAGTTGCATAGTGTCAGCTTTCAGATACAGGAGTCCTGGAGATGGCACGCAATTGTAGGTTCTTCACTAAAAGCTTTGCTGCGGATGGGCATTTTTTTAAATGTTTTATAACGGGTTTTTAGAAACAATGTCAAAAATTTTACGATATTAAACGATAATTTTTTTAAAGTTGCATGTTATAAAAATAAAAAAGTTATAAGTATATTGCGATAAGACGTAGATTACTATAATTAGGTAGACTGTAATTAAATAATAATAGGAAGGTGGTGAAATGGTTTAATCTTTTTATAGACCCCACAAAGTTGATGACGCTTATCAAAATACGATTATTGCGTGTTTATTTTTTACTTTCGGCTTGGTAATTATAGTTCTTATTTGGATATCGCATGTGGAAAGTTTAACACCTATCAATTATTTATTTAATCCAATACTGTAATACTCATGTACTTTATGATTAAGCAAAAAAATACTTAAGTTTCCATCACACGCCAACTCAGAGCTGCTTACACCCACGAAAAATTTAGGGCAATTCCTGTAGAAGTTTTTGTGTCATTTAAAACCCTCCGTTCGCGTGAATGTTGTGGAAAATTTTATAATGTAGCATTGTCATACCAAAGATAATGGATAAACTCTTTGGTCATACTTAAAAAAACTGGAAAATAAAAAGGATTTAAATAAAATTCTTAGTAATATTAAATAAGTTAATATTTTAGCCATTGTAATGAGGTTTCCAGGAATAATGAAATCATGTTATTTATCATGAGGCATTTTTGTTTTTTCAACCCCATCCAATAAGATAATATACATATCTAGCAAACCCGGCGAACTCCGTTTCGGCACCATATCCCACTTTTCTGTTGAAATTTTTCCTAAGTTTCCTTTGCTATAAACGTCACGGAGCCCGAGACACGAATGCAAAATCGTGGAAATCGGTTCGTGCGTTCTGGAGTTATAGCGTCAGGAAGGAAAACCCGACTTATTTTTATATAGTAGATAACACCAAATCTAAATAAAATCTAAGCTTTCAACCATCTGATTAAACAAAAGCTCTGAAATCATATTTTTTAAATTATCAAACTAAGGCCAACACTGCCGCCGCCTAATGAGAGCAAATGGAAACGAAACAGCTGTTTATAGCGTCGACCCTCAAATAAACAAACTCCTATAATAAGGACGGGAACGGTTCCCGAGGCACTCCTTTAGATATTTAATAATTAGTATTCGCTATAGAATACTAATTTCAAGCTATAAATCTGGAGACGTTTATAGGCGTTTTTAATAGAGATTTGCACGCGACTTTGTAAATAAATTACATTCCAAATTTTGAAAATAGTGAAAACAACAAAAAATAAATAAATCAAAAATTTCGATAATTCTGTAGAAAACCTGGCCACTCTTTCAAGTTTATAATGATGAAGAAGACTTAAGTGGCAACTAACCCAATCGAAGAAGAAGTGCGAATGTTATCAACATAAAAAGAATTCTCTTCATTACCACTATAGTAGTGTTATTATCTCGCTGCAGACTCGGTCATAAATCATTCGAGTGTTTCGCTTTTGTTGTTCTTTGTTGAGTTGTGCATTACTGCAGAACAACAAAAGCAAAACACCCGAATGATTTATGACCGAGTCTGCAGCGAGATAATAACACTACTGTAATAATAAGCATAATTAAATTTTACAGACTATTAAAAAGAGCCTATCAGTAAGGCCTGAATGAAATAAATAAATGATTAAGTTTTCATTTTCATTAATTTTGTGCTGTAAACTTTCTCGCTACCATGATGTTATTTATCATTCATTAAGCGTAGTAAAAACAAGAAGTCTTTTACGTTTATAGCTGAAGCCGACAAACTTAGGTAACCTTAACGCTTAGAGATACAAATTTTAAACCTAATTCTAAGAAGTAACCTAACGAGATCTCGGGATAAGACGACATCGCTTTCGTTATTTTGCTCAGAATATTAAATTGCTTTAAGCCGACAAAATCCTGTTTTAATATTATGTACCTACCTTGAACTTAGTCGACTTAAGTATGAAGTTTTTGTAATAAGAACAGCTAGGTTTAACGATTAATTTAACACAGTTTTTAGAGTTTGCTGCGTGCAGTCACCAGAAAAAGTGGTTTGTTAAAACGGAAACAAAATGATGTGTAGAAATTAAAGCATCTGTTTCATTTATTTAAATAAAACAATATACCTCATTCAAATAGTATTTTGCAAATTTGGCAGCGGCCAGGCAACCGACAGCGAAGGGAGTAGGGACCCGCTACTTAGGTGACTCGTGGCTAAGCAGAAACGTTTTGAATACAAAAGTGAATCCCGTACTCCCGCCTACGAAGCCATCGTGTAAACAGACAGTTTTTAGTCCCAAATATAGGTATCCCTTGTTTTCCCTGACTAATGGTAATGTTTTAGGCATTTTCTGTCTAAAAAAAACCATCCAACCAAAGTAACATCTGTGTATCAAGACTATGAATCTTAAATTACTATACTAACACAATTTCTAGTCTAACCAAAAGTATTTTCGTTTAAAGCTGAAAAGACGCGTAAGAAATAATGACAACAAAATAATATACTTAATTAAGACAACGACTAAATTTCCATTTCCCACTTCCAACTTAATATTGTAAGCAAATTCAATTACGAGCGTATTCTGTTGGGCTCGTAGCATTTTTCGTAGTGAATTAAAACAAGCGTAGAGCCGACACAATGGTTCGCAAACAATAAATGGGCATAATCATCTCGCTACAAATGAAGATCACGCGCCGCCTGCGGGCTAGCTGCGGCCTAGTGCTGGTTCTATCATCGACCGTTATACCTACCTACCCTTTAAGAGGAGGATACTAAGCCATGGGTTCATTACAGCCACATTACAGCCGACGGACATCCACGCAATGATTTCCGGCCCACACGGTCCTACGCCACATGCATCCTGCGACTTCCCGCGAGCACGGAGTACATAATAGTACCTAACAGGTACAGAAGGTTCACTCCGCAAGATGATTTAAAGAAATAGCGACCCTAGCGCTGACACAAAGAGTGCAATTCAGTTCACAATAGCGCCTGACTCCGCCTCTGCAATGCAGCTAAAGCCGTGGTTTCTTTCTATCGCGTAACTTTATCTCTTTCGACGTACTGAGGTTGGCTCGTAATCGGGCGCATGCAGTGCGTGAAATAGACCGTACTAGAACTAACGCGTGCAACCAAGCCGGCGCGCGGCGGCCTTCTAAAATCAGTACGTCGAGACAGCTACTTGTAGATTTGTGATCACGTGATTAGTGAATATGGCCTGTGTCGTTAGATAGCATCTCGCACTGGGTTAAAGGAGGCAGAAATCCTATTTTTTTGTATTATTTTTGCACAAGTTACCAACATAAATAGGTCGGTAGGGCATCATGGCAACATACCATGCTAGTTGCTAACTACAGATCAGCCCACTGGTCCTAGTTGTTTATTAAATTTTTAATCGCCCTTTTGTAAGTTAAGTATTACAACAGCTGTTACACAATAATCAAAAGCCGCGGTCTCAATAGAATTATCCAGAGACTTGATAAAGGAACACTGAAGGAATAAAAAATCGTTCCCGATTTCGTATTCAGCCATTGTAGCTGGTCTCTCTGCGATTGCTTTCCCTAGGGAGACCCTTGGTGAAATTTTTACAGGATAATCTTCCTTGTAAGACATTATTTTTTCTACAGTTATTTCGAAACAAACTTTTATTGAATATCTACATCTTTCACCACGCTAGAATGCATGTAAGAGAAGAACGAAAAAATAAAATTTAAGTATCAATTAATGAAAAATAAAATTAAGAGTAATTTCGGAATAGGTGCTTTTATATCTGTAGCAAACAGTCGCTGCCCGTGGAGAAATGAAAAGATGGATTCTGTCGTACTTACGAGTTTTACGGCAGGCCATTTTATTGTCCTCCGGGCATCGATCGTTTGCGGTATTAAAGAATTTACAAAGCGCCTTTCCGAACATACTTTTGGAAAAGACTCTAATATGATTCTTTGAAACATAAAAAATAGGTACCTGAAAAATTAAATACGGTTTTAAAATGTTACTTTTGTTGCACTTAAATATTATACCTACTTTAAATAAATCAATTAATAATTACAGCGCCCTAACAGAGTTTCGTTGTTTGTTTTGTAAATGTATTGACATGTAGCCTAATATTGACAGTCAAATAATGGACACAGGACATGTAACGAGATATTAAAATGAATAAATAAATTGTTTATGACTATGAATAAATGAATTATGACGGGAATCGTTATTCATAAAAATATTTGAAATCGATACAGTTTCTGAAAAAAGTACAGGGTTCAAATTTCAGAGTTTGCTTCCTACTTTAATCCTGTCACACTTCGCGGTTCAATACAGTACTGTGTACTCTACTGGTAAATTAGGATCAATATTAGCATTATTATCCTATAAGTCAACGTTACATTGTTCAATAGGTCCCAAAGTAGCTAATTAAGTGTGAAATTACGTGACGGAGGTGTGAAAATGTTTGCTAGAATGAATAGTGATTAACATTTTTATTTTAGAATTAACGCAAATAACTGCTTCGGTCTCAGTAGTCGACACCGATCTGGATTCAATTTATGGTTGGGCCCAAAAATATGTCGGTACCTATTTGTACTGCCCGAATGAATTTAGATGTTACCAAATCCTCAGGGAATCGTCAATTTTCCGTTCCTGTTCCAGCTTCTTTTCCCAATCTTTATACCTACTTACAAGAAAGTTTCCTATACATATAAGAATAAAGATCTACCTGTAGTTGAATATATCGACTGCTATAGCGAACTTCGGTTTTCGCAAACCCCATGGCAATAATGGATTCCTAAGGAATAAAAATATAATACCTATATGTATTTGCTAATTTAGGATATAATCACATATTAGTTTAGTTGTCCTAGTGTAATTAAGTAACTAACAAACTTTTACAGATTATATTAATTTAACTGAACTGATCCAGATTTACACTGCAGGCTATGTATCACATCGATGTTTCAGAGAGTCCGCTTTCAGAGAGAGTACTGCAGGTTATTATTGATTTCACCATTACATGAAAACATGTCTATATGTTTACATTTCAACTAGGATGAAGTTGCACCAAAGGAAAATCGTCAACATTTTTGAACGAAACCCAAAAAAGTTGAATAGATACGCTAACACTGTAAAACCCATTTATAGAGCAACATCGTACTAAAAAATCTCTGAGGACTATGCCTAGCAATGGAATTGAATTCATAAGGGATAAAATATAGAAGCAGTTTCCAATCCGTCATTTACTACATGTAGTACATTATTATATGTCCATTATTTAGTATTTATCAATGATTTTAAGTGTCCGAAATGATTAAACGTTCGTAGGTGTTAAAACGTTTGCGATAATTAATAATGTATGACACAATCTGTTATGCTAATGGCCCGACGCCAAACTAAAGGCATTTCATTAACACCGAATCGTATAACAAGCAAATGTACGCACCAATTACTATTTGTGTATGCTTGTACAAATGTACTGTACCTATATGTATTATGTTTAATTTAGTTGCCTTGTATAAGGCCATCGAGCCCAATATGCGTGCCAGCATGTTGTATGCGGATAATACGCGATATGAAAATTCTGGGAGGACACTCGTGCCTAGTATCTAGTAGACCGTAATTAGTATTACCTATTACGCAGATAAACATCAAAAAGTTTCAAACTCCTCCGAAAAGGCTCGACCTATGACAAAACAACGTTTGCCGGGTCTGCTAGTACAATATGATATATTCAAAAACATTTTCTTCTTTTTTATAATATAAGAATGATAAATGAGTAAGTGAGACGTTAAGCTTGTAAAGTATAAACATTCCTGAAGAAAATTTAGTCGAATACTGAAAACCGCGTCCAAATCACATATTATGTAATATCTAAGAAAATCAAGGACACACAAACAAACATACACAGATCAAATACCTATAGTTACGTTTTGAAGTAGGTTCAAAAAAAGAAAATAACGACTTTTTTCAATACTTTCAGGCAACGCAATGTAGGTATAGTACGATTCACGAAAGATGACCACAAATGGCGGGTCTTTTCTTCATGTACACTCATGAAGAAAAGACTTAAGCCAAAATAATTACCATATATTAGTTAAATAAGACCATATATATTAGTTAAAATAAATAAGACCATAATATTAGTTATATAAGTCCAAAGAGACCTAAAATAGGGCCGCCATTTGTGGTCATCTTTCGTGAATCGTACCATACTCGAAAAAGGTTTTGCCATTACAAGTAAAAACCCGCAGGGATCCGTATCAATGAATCATTTACGTATTCAGAAAGGGAAGTTTCGGAAAGCACTCTGCAATTCGTGCTTTATTAGCCGTCACAGACTGTGAGATAATAATAATAATAATCAGAGGAGGATTGTTTGAACAAAGAGAAATTACTTAAAATTATGCATTTCAACACAAACGAAATGTTGTTTATGTCTAATGCTGACATTGAAAATAAGCTGATTTATTTATGAAACATCTGTTCCAGCATTCCGTAGGTAAATGGCATTTTTAGGGTTCAAGTTAGTCAAATGGCAAAAAACGGAGACTTTTATTTGTTTCATAATAGTAGTTTATGTAACGGTTACATAATGGGGGGTATTAAAACACGAGTGTGAGTTTAAAAAACGAGCCGCAGGCGAGTTTTTTAATAGTATCACACGAGTGTTTTAATACCTAATTATGTAGAGTTTCATACACTACTTTATCTACGCTCATATTATTACCCAAATCATAAAATTTTGCTAACGTTTGTCGTAAATCATTGCAACTACTAAGATGTCAGGTGGAGTGAAATTTTCTTTAGTAGGTTTCACTGCTAGACATTTTTCAGCGCAAAGTTTTGACTAAGTAACAAAAAAAATTGGTTGTCTGTAAAGTCGGTTTACGGACGATAGATTTACGAGATAACGTCATAATCGTAATCGTTATCGTAATCGTAATCGTAATCATAATCGTTATCGTAATCGTAATCGTAATCGTAATCGTAGTCGTAATCGTAATCATAATCACAGGCCCAGGTGGAACGTTACGCGGAACGTTAGACATTGTGTTGTTGTCTATGGTCAATCATGGCCCATCTATACTCTCGGCAATGACTACCAACTATAAGTTGTCTGTGGATTCACTTAAAAAAATATTACATAAAAAATATTACCCCATAGACATTGTGTTGTTGTCTATGGTCAATCATGGCCCATCCATACTCTCGGCAATGACTACCAACTATAAGTTGTCTGTGGATTCACTTAAAAAAATATTACTTAAAAAATATTACCCCATAGACATTGTGTTGTTGTCTATGGTCAATCATGGCCCATCCATACTCTCGGCAATGACTACCAACTATAAGTTGTCTGTGGATTCACTTTAAAAATATTACATAAAAAATATTACCCCAGATACAAATACTGGAGTCCAGAGCCGTGTATCGTTATGGATTTTATCTACGCTCATTGCTTAAAGTTCGAATTATGAAATCGAAATGTGTCAAATAATTACCTACTTTATTCACAGACTTCTATAATTATTAAAAAGTTATTCATAATAACATCGCTCTACTATGGAAATATTTAAAGAAAGTTGTATAAAATCTATAACGATACACGGCTCTGGACTCCTGTATTTGTATCTGGGGTAATATTTTTTATGTAATATTTTTTAAGTGAATCCACAGACAACTTATAGTTGGTAGTCATTGCCGAGAGTATGGATGGGCCATGATTGACCATAGACAACAACACAATGTCTATGGGGTAATATTTTTTATGTAATATTTTTTTAAGTGAATCCACAGACAACTTATAGTTGGTAGTCATTGCCGAGAGTATGGATGGGCCATGATTGACCATAGACAACAACACAATGTCTATGGGGTAATATTTTTATGTAATATTTTTTAAGTGAATCCACAGACAACTTATAGTTGGTAGTCATTGCCGAGAGTATGGATGGGCCATGAATCATGATTGACCATAGACAACAACACAATGTCTAACGTTCCGCGTAACGTTCCACCTGGGCCTGTGATTATGATTACGATTACGATTACGATTACGATTACGACTACGATTACGATTACGATTACGATAACGATTATGATTACGATTACGATAACGATTACGATTATGACGTTATCTCGTAAATCTATCGTCTGTAAACCGACTTTACAGACAACCAATTTTTTTTGTTACTTAGTCAAAACTTTGCGCTGAAAAATGTCTAGCTTAGTAGACATTTCTTGACATCTTAGTAGTTGCAATGATTTACGACAAACGTTAGCAAGATTTTATGATTTGGGTAATAATATGAGCGTAGATAAAGTAGTGTATGAAACTCTACATAATTAGGTATTAAAACACTCGTGTGATACTATTAAAAAACTCGCCTGCGGCTCGTTTTTTAAACTCACACTCGTGTTTTAATACCCCCCATTATGTAACCGTTACATAAACTACTATTATACAACTTTCTTTAAATATTTCCATAGTAGAGCGATGTTATTATGAATAACTTTTTAATAATTATAGAAGTCTGTGAATAAAGTAGGTAATTATTTGACACATTTCGATTTCATAATTCGAACTTTAAGCAATGAGCGTAGATAAAGAATTTAACAATTCACTTAGATGAAACTTACAGGCTAAGGAGGTAGGTAGAAATGTTACAGCGAGTTACAACCCTTATAGATTCGTCATTTCTGTCTGTCTGTCTGTCCGTCCGTATGTCACAGCCACTTTTTTCCGATACTATAAGTACTATAATGTTGAAACTTGGTAAGTACCTAGGTGTATTCCGTAAACCGCATTAAGATTTTTACCCAAAAATAGAAAAAAAAACATAAATTTTTAGGGTTCCCCATACTTAGAACTGAAACTCAAATTTTTTTTTTTTCATCAAAGCCTATGTGAACCTATGTCTTCAAAAATGATATTGAGGTTTGTAACATATATCGCGCATAATATTCAGTTTAAAAAAAAAATCTAAACTGAATATTATGCGCGAGAGACACTTCTAAAGTGATAAAATTTTGTGTCTGGGAGGGAGAGGAATTTGTGGTATTTTTTTTTATTAGAGGTGTTTTGGTTGGTTTGTAGGTACGGAACCCTATCTCATCATTCTATTTGCATGGAGTTTGATAGAGTAGGGCGCGCCATCGTGGATTGTCTTTGAAACTCAGTGTATATGTCAACATTTTAATGCAAGTGGAAATCTCTGCCTTGCAAAATCTTAAAGTAAAATTCCTAATTATAAAAAATCAGCCAAGTACTTGTTGGACTCGCGAACGAAGATTTCTGTATCATCAAATATAAAACCGGCAAAAAATTTAATTTATTGTATGGGAGCTCGAGGGAATATTTAATATTATTATTAATTTTTAAAGTGAATACCTATATAACTAAAATATATGTGAATATTTTAAGCGTCTACCTGTTGCCATTATCGAGCAAAAACACCACCCCTTTATACACATTTTATTCTGTTTATTTTATTAGTATTAGGTCCTTACATATGAAATTGGCGTTTTGTATGGGAGGAACATAAAGTCGATTTTTTTTAAATATAATATATATATTTAATCAAAGTATGTACCATTGCTATCTATGCACTTTTGCCACCTTATAGGTAGTTCATTGATCCCTTTACTAAAAAAGCCATTCGGACGGGAATCAATAAAATCTTTGAAAGCGCTTTGGACTGCCTCATCGGAGTTAAATTTTTTCCCTTGTAAGAAGTTATCCAAATTTCGAAAAAAATGGTAATCTGTTGGAGCAAGGTCCGGGGAGTAAGGTGGATGTCTTAGGCATTCCAATTGAAGCTCCTCTAATTTGGTAGCCGTCTGTTGTGCAGTGTGTGGTCTAGCGTTGTCCTGAAGCAGCAGTGGCCTAGAACGATTGACCAGCCTCGGTTGTTTAGCAGCTAGCTTTTCCATCATGGATTGCAGTTGCTGACAATAGATATCCGCCGTAATCGTCTGGCCAGATTTAAGAAAGCTGTAGTGAACGACGCCGGCGCTAGTCCACCAAACGCCCACAAGTAATTTTTTTTGAGTCAATTTTCGTTTGGGGCAGGATTTGGCTGGTTCGCCAGGGTTCAACCATTGCGATGAGCGTTTCCGATTATCATACAGGATCCATTTTTCATCACAGGTAATGATTCGATTTAAAATCCCTTCATTACTGTGCCGGTTGAGTAATGTAACACAGCAGTCTACGCGCGTTTGTCGGTTTGCTGCACTCAATTCATGAGGTACCCACCTTTCAAGCTTTTTCACCTTCCCAATTTGCTTCAAGTGAACTAAAACAGTTTTATCACTAACACCGCAGCCTGCAGCTAGCTCGGACGTGGTTTGCGATGGATCCGCTTCCACAATAACCTTCAATTCTTCATTGTCAACTTTGGTCTCCGGTCGTCCACGGGGCTTGTTCTGCAGGTCGAAATTTCCAGAACGAAAACTTTGGAACCAAAAACGCACTGTGTTTTCTTTTGCGACACCCTCGCCGTACACATCATTAATCCTTCGAGCCGTTTCTGCAGCACTGGTGCCACGATGGAACTCGTACTCGTAAATAACGCGATATTTCAAGTTTTCCATTTTGTAAACAGAGTGGCGCAAAAAAAAAACCAAAAGAGAAAAAAACAAATGAATTACGATTTTCAAAACACAAAAGCATGAGTAAATAGCTGTATAAATTTGAAATTGGAATTTCTAACCAAAGAAGAGATATTTGAGATCAAAGTGGCCAGTACGACAAAACGCCAATTTCATATGTAAGGACCTAATACTTGTTTTTATAACGTCAACGGTTCAAATGCATCATCTCTGACGGACGGCAGTCTTAGTGATAGTGGGTAATTATAGATCTCGTTTTAACCATTCGGTACGGATCCCTAAAAACATCTTTATGAATCTACTCGCACCGTTTTAATACAACGATTGAACTCGTAACTAGGAATAAGCGCAACTGCGCCAAGGAGTTCTATTTCAACCCAGAATTACATACAAGCATTGCTGTAGAACTCTAAACTAACCCAGCACTTTGGAAGTTGGCGAAATAACTTTGAAAATTGCCGAGACGGCGACGCGGGCTCGGGGCACGGGTTCAGTGGATCGCGCAATTACTGTACTTGACATGTTTCATGCCTCTGTTGCTTAATACGTGAATGACAAGTTAATCGCAAAATCGGTACCGAGCTTTTTCAAAAATAAAAGAGTGGAAATAGTTATTTTCGTGGGTATGTCGCTATTTTTATAACTTTTCCGGTCAGGGGTCATCTAGGCGAACGCTAGCAGTCCAAATGAGGACAAATCTTTTCACTCTAGTATATTTCGTTCATATATTAATTATTTGAAATTGTCACCTAAATATTCAATAATAGCAAACTCAACAATGGGTGAAATACACGTTTTTTGAATATTGTTAAGCAATTACAGATCCTATAGCAAGCATGCAGCAAATCTCAGCAACTTGCTCTTGCATAGACAACGCTTCGAAAACTAAAAATGTCATCGATAAGTCACATCATCATCGACTTATAGAACACAGTACTCTAAAACGTCTAAGCCCTCATATTATGATTATGTGTTTTGATTGATGGCCAATAATTTTAAGCAGAAGCATCAAGCAGATTATCTTTTCGTAATTTTGTCGATAATAAAGTGAAATTTATTGGAAAATACCAGTTAATATCGGAATGTCGAAATGTCAAGCTTTTGGAAGAGACGTAGTTTATTTTGTTACTGAAAAATGTCAACTCATTTTTCGCGAAATTCGGGATGTTTAATCTTTGTTTTTTTTTTAAATTTTAATAAAGGACAGAGCAGTGTCGTGAAATTGGCTTAACATTACTAGAAAACTTTACACTGAAATAAAGGAAATAGCAAAGTCGTGAAATTGGCTTGAGTTCATGGAAAACTAATGAGTAAGCATGGCATTCATGATGGTAAACTATCTTCTTCTCTTCCAGTGATTGTCGAAAAATTATCTTTTGCTTTTTTTCCATGAACAGCTAAGAAATGGAAGATTTCATTTGAATCATAACATAATTATGTAGGTACAGAAAACTTTTTATTTATGAAAAATCACGACCAACGACCGAGATAGCCAGATTGAAAGAGAGGCATTGAAAATAAAGATGTTAAAAATAGAAAATATAGAAATCCGTACCTGCTTTACATGTGTCTTATTATCCATACTGTGATGTTGAAATACAATTTTAAAATAAATTTCATTACACGAACCTGAGAATAATTTAATAGGAATACGTAATAACTTAAATAAAAACACATATTCATGGAATATAAAACATAATTTATTTGAGTAAGTAAATTATACATGAGGCAAAATTTTTAAATAAGGCTTATATAATTTTCATAACTCCATAATATTGTTACAGAAAATAAGTTCAGAGAACCAAATCCATATGAGCCTATTTGGTATGCGTAGCTTTTACCAAATCTCCGTACAGACTCATTCTAATTTCAGCTCGCACCTGTCCTCAAAGCGTGGCTTTACATTAACTATTTAACATACCTATGTACTAGTTTGTCCATCAGGTTATTCCATTCAAACACTTAGCACTATGAAATTAGAGCAGGTTTTTCCTTGAAATAGAGTTCCTGCATCACGCATCCTGCTCAGAAGGCTTTTTGGCACGCCAACAAATTGGGGTTAGCCTTTAATTAAATGCTTACTCCTAGTACTCATCGAAATGAGATTTTAAAAGCTCTGCAAAAAGCAAATGCAGCTAACAGAAATGGCTGAAAGCATAAAACTCTTTCTTGATGTAGGTATTAACTGATGTAATTTAAAAGCTGATAAAATCTAATATGCTTTAGAATAGGTACAATTTTAAACGATTATCAAAAAAAGTCAACATAATATTATTCCAGCTACTCCGGGAAAACTAAAAGTCGTAGAGATCTGAAATTTGGATACTTAAATTGATATTAGGTCATGAAGGTGCACTAAGAACGGGATTTCCGAAATTCAAATTTTAAGGGGTAAGAATCATACATTTAAGGGATTTTCCCGTACAAAAGTAATATTTTTTATTATTTAGCTCCTACAATATAAATGTGATGTTGTAAGCTTTTGGTTTTATAACTTTTTAACTAACTTCAAAAAATATGTCTTAATTCGACTGAATCTTTTTTATTTAAACGTTTTTAAGAGATTTATCAGCCACCTTGTTATAAAAGTGCCCCTTGACTTTATTAACGTACTATAAACAAACGTACGTATTATAAACAAACAAATACTATATTACTTCTACTTGTAGGGTTACAATATTTGAAAGTTTTATTTTACTTAGCGTCAGCTTCACTGATAAATAAAATATGTCGAACATGATTATAAAGAATACATTAATATTATGTATTATGATTAAGTATTTTTGCTAATGCTTATGGTTAATTCAAAGTATGTGTTTAAAATAAAAGTCGTGCACTCTCGAATTTCTCTCACTCTTATTTTCCGATGGAACGGCAGATTCCAACACGAAGGGGAAGAGGTCAAGTGAATAACTTAGGTGAATAACCACATGTTTTTCCGTCTCCTAGGAGAACATACAAAAGACGAAGACCGTATATAAGGGGGTAGTCACAAGCGTGATCAGTGTATTAGAATGTCCGGGCGTAGATGGAAATGTCCGGGCCGGACAGCCGCGGACAGTTTAATTACAAGTGATAGCATTCACGGCCGAGCTCAGCCAAGCCTCCATTTCCATGCTAATGCGCCACACTGCACTGCACACGGTTAACTTCAATTGTTCCCTTGACTTAACTTACTTTGAATTCGTACGAACTGTGGGTGAAATTTTCAACTACTGGACGATTGTTAGTTTTAGGACCTAAAGTAGTTGTGGGCAAACTGGTATTGCAACCAGGGGATTTAAATTTAGACTAATTAATTGAGCGTCGACAAATTGTTCATGGAGATAATGTATAACGAATACATTTTCAAGAAGCCCATCTCTGTTGAAGGATTAGTATACAAAATAAGGATCACTGCAAAGATAAAGGATCAAAAACTTTTGCTTTTGTGAACTAAGTATACAGCGATGTCAAAGTTCTAAAGCATTCCACTGATATTTTCCTACTAAGTGCCTACAGAATTACTTATTTATTTGTTTTCCTTTTGATGACAAAAGCAACTCAAATTCTTGCTCTAAAGTTATATTAATAAAGGATGAACTTTCGTTTGAAATATTTCAGGTTCACTGTGGAAGTACTGTAGTGTATTCAATTATAAGATTTTTTAACACGTTGTTTCCATGTTCCTGATACGCATTGCAAAGGTCTGGAATACTCTCCCAGTCACCGTCTTTCCCACCATCTACAATTTCAGCGCCTTCAAATCAAGAGTGAATAGGCATTTTCCAGGCAAGCGCGCTCCCCCTTAGACTATGTCATCATCTTCTATCAGGTGTGATCACAATCAAGCGCTAGTAGATTGACTAGATAGTTAAAAAAACACTCACATACACATAAGAAACGTCACTACGAGTGACTATTTTAATCACCAAATTCTGTGATTATGATGTAAGGTCTGTCCTTTAAAGATAGAAAGAAGAAAGATAGACAAACGTACAATAGAAGACTTACTAATTAAAGGCAATTCACAGATTTTTGACTATTAATTTTGTATTGACGATGGACATTTAATTTCCCTGCAAGAAATAAACAGGCAGTATCGAATATGGGCACGATTCCAAAACCAGACCTTCAAAGGAAGGTAATTCAGGCTCAAATTATGCAAAATTCTCACGTGCCCGGCTCCTAGTGAATTCGCACGACACAGAATTTGAGCTTTTCCCGAATTGTTTTTACTCTATTTGCCGTCGCAATTTTTGCCCGGCGTTTCTACGGATACTATGATGTATTTTGGTCACACACCGACGGTCCGGTTACACTTTGTTTGGGAACTCGCACCTAACCGAATGGTCACAGTTTTATGTGATGGTTGGATTTTTTGCTTTGTTATCAAGTTTGTTATTTAATTCTAGCTCAAATAACTGCCTGTTATTTTGAGGTCAGTAAGCTTAGAAAAATCCTCCCAATAATTAGGGTTCCGTACCAAAATGGTAAAATGGAACCATTATGGTGCGACTTTCTCCGTCTGTCTGTCCGTCTGTCCGTCACACTCGATTATTTCAGTAACTACCAGAGCTATCCATATGAAATTTGGAATAGTTGTGTATATTAGTGGCCCAATGACACTGAAATAAAAAAAAATGGAAATTATTTTTGTTCTTATTTAAAAAGGGGGGAAAATCGGAGGGTTGAAATTTAAAAGTGAGATAACTGTACTGTGTGGGGTATCATATGAAAGGGTTTACTTTGTACATTCTAAAACCGATTTTTATTTATTTTTAGTCATGATAGTTTTTGATTTATCGGGGAAAATGTCTAAAAAAATACCGAAAAATCTCAAATAATTATGGTCAATAGGAATTTATGTATATTTTACAGGAAAACTATAGCCAATGCTCTAAATAGCATAGTTTTTCTGATATTAACAATAAACCTCTACAAACAAATTTAGTTTTGCGGTTCATTAACAAAGGTAATTATTACCGTTTTACATCTTTGGTCGTTACAGTTTTGGTCGTGTTACATCTACATTAGTACGAACGAATCTTAAAAGTACCTAGCTATAACTACCTAAGCTTATTTTGCTTCAGTACTTCTTGAGTACGGAACCCTCGGTGCGCGAGTGCGACTCGCACTTGGCCGGTTTTATTTTTAACTCTAGTTACTTGACTAAAATCTCATCATAATAATATATCCATGTTAACGTTTTAACTTGGAAAAGAATTTCAATTGGAAGCTACGTAATAAATTATTGTGCCGTACTCACTCACTTATTAATTCATTCACTCACTGACTCATCTTAGATCAAAGCTATAGTCCTAGTAAGCTAAAAAAGCATTTAATTGCTTTATAGAAGCACGGGCGGATCAGCTATTGTACGTACAAAAACATTTTACAAATACTTATTAATAAAGTATACTTGCCATACTTATTAATAAAGAATTCAATATTCGAATGAAGCACCACTCATAATAATTATTGATGCAACTAATACTTGCCAACAACAACAACAGTTAATCGTTGAGTTGGTATCTGGAAATGAGATTTTGAGCGTTATAATTTTGAGTATGGCTACTTTTGAACTTCCTTCAGAGAAAAACAATTATAAAGCAAATAACGATTTGATGGTGACTGAAGGAAGCTTAAATGTAGCTTGCTTACTATTGTGAATTTAGATAGAAAAGTATGTTTAATACCTAGGCCCATAACGGTAAACAAGGCGCCTAAGTTAACATTTTGAGGTGCTAATATTTCCACAGAGTCCACATCAATTCTAAATGGAACTAGATTTGTATTATGTGGTCTAAATTAGCACTGATGGTTGTGTTCATTAATTTTGTACGGTTTAATACTGTACTGTGTACACCGCTCGGTTCTGTGGAAGCCTTTGTTAGTTACTGTAATCTATAAGCGCTTGCTAAACAACCAAAATAGTATTTCATATTATCAAACATTATTTTCTCACCTTTGATATGCTCCAACCAGCTATCCGTGGTAACGGTAGAAATAGTAGTAGTAGTAGTAGAATATCATTTATACATGCTTTTCTACATGTTTTGTCTTTTGTAGGATAGCATCTGTTTAAAAAACCGATATAATAAACTGTCCTTAAAAGATATATTCTATTGCGGACTTTTTTTTTGGAGAATAAAAGAGGAATATCCCACCATGCATTGTTCGACACTTCCAATGATTAATTATTTTTATAATTATTGTTGAATTTACACAACACCTTGACAAATTATATAACTAAACCGTCCTCATAAATTACTTTATCAATTCGTATATAAACTGTATTTAAATCCGTTCAGCAGTTCTTTGAGTTTATCGGAAATAGAGAGACGCGGCAGAGGATATTGTTTTTAATTTTTGTGATATAATTAGAACACTAATTATATAATTATGCGATAGTAAAGTAGCTTTCGCGATGCTATCTTATGTGAATTCAGTTAAATGAAACTAGTTAGCTCTCCGTTACAAAATGCGTTTACTTCGGTAACATATTTCACTATTTACCTATATTACTTCATATAATAACCAGTTTTATCTAAATCTTCACCATCATCCCCGATGTGAAGAAGCTCGTTTTATTTTTAAGCAACCATTGTTTTTAAATAATATTTCGAGTGCCTAGTGTTCGCACAAAATATAAATAGAAGGGTTTTACAAGACAGAGAATTTGAACAAAAATTTTACCTTCAATTTAATTCACTATGAGTTGTTTCGCGCCGAAATATAAACTTTTCTGGGTAACAAAAGTAGGTATTATAAAATTAAATTGAATTGAAAAACAAAGCGTGCTACTTTTAAATTTCCAGATAGGTATTTATGGAAAGTATTTTTTTTTTACTCTATACAAATTAGTACTTGTCTGCGATCTCACCTGATGGTGATGAAGTGATGATGCAGCCTTTTAGTCAGTAAGACACTAATTTTGCTCATAATATTTACGGTTCCATGAACAAGAAATCTCCCAGATACTTCACTATAATATTTAATTAGCACAACAAGTGGAAAATTAAAAAAATTAAAACAGCCACGTCTTTTGTAGACTTGTAATTGAAAAAGGGATTAAATAATTTTTTTGAAACTCCCGACTAAAGGAAAGTAAGAACTAAGAACGAACATATCAGTATAATTAATTACATATCCAAGAAAACTCCGCCGGAGCTGCTGTGTTCTGCCTGTCGGTGTTGATGGTGCTGTTTACCAGTTGATGACTAATTCAATTTCTTGATAGTTCTCATAAACCGGCAGCTTATCTATACTTACTTTTTGCATTAATTGATATTGGAAACGAAAATAGCAATGGCAGCTCCGACGGATTTTCTTGGACAACTTTTAATCTGAAGTATTTCGCGGGACAAACGGGCCGGGACAAAAATATATCTAACGCGGAACGGAGTCCGCGAGCACTGCTAGTTAATTAGAAAAACATATTGTATCACATAAAAAAACTTGAGCCTAGTCCGCTTTTGAAGACTTTTTTTATAGTTCCCGTTTAGGCTTCGTTGCATTTGTATGGAGTATCGATGTAGAGACTCTTCAAAGTCCATCCATCACTTCTTTGTGCTGCGAACTGCAGTAGCTACGAGTAGATCGCGACAGTCGTTAGCGCAGCGAGCTCACTTTGCATGCAAATGTGAAAGATAATCTTTCAATGAACTATGGCCATATCACATCACATAAGGGTTAGGTATAAGTACGACGATTTATAACTATGCAACTTAGCTTAACTTGCTGCAAAAATACTATTATATCACAATGACAGGACTTAACCTTGTATAACGTTTTTTGCGTAAATGTTATATTTAAATTGTCTCAATATACTTTTTCAATACATTTGCTAATCAGCGGTGACAATGAGCAAATGTATTGAATGCTACTTATGTTGTTTTAAAATGTTCTTATACACATAAATGTATTGAAAATACGTGTTGGATTTATGTTTTGTACTACATAGAACATCTTTTTTATAACCCTTTTCTCCAACCTAAATATTTTATCCCCTGTAGATTTTATTGTACGATCAAGATTTTTTTACTTGAATTTTCCATTTAACACCCTGCGCTATTTACTAACCTCATTCGGTAATAAAAAATACGGCTCGATAAAATAAATCTACAATGATTAAACTAACAGTGGGTTAACTAATTAATACATAATATCGATCTTTAGTAAACATTCCATAAATTCCCTTTATAATATAACAATATCTTATTACGCGTTACGATATCCCGATTCCCGGTTCGTAGCTAATGTAGCAGAAACGGCCCGGAAACAAAACATCTGTTTATACGGCAAAGTGAAAATGACGGCCCCGTTAGTTACCATTCTTTATGTTTTCCGAATAAGAAATAATAAGAAATCGTACACGATACGTTGTCGTACGTTGATGTATTGAAGAAATATTAAAAAAAAGGATAAAAATTTCCAGTAGTAGCCGGCAAAACCTAATATACTTGACATATAAAATAGTCGTAGTATGAAGTGAGTATGATGAGTGTACTTAGATTATAGTAGTAAACCTAGCTTAAGCATTTAAGGAAAGTACCTACTTTAGAAATAGGAGGTACATGTATAACCTAACGCTTAAAAGAGCAGTGTAGTATTTTTATCCCAGAGTTCCCCATGAATTCACTGCAATAGTATTCAGAATTACTTAGCGAAGATCCTACTTGTATGTTATTCTCTATCATCATGTCGAGGCATCGTTCAGTTGCTAAGTAGATAATATCAAGACCTAGCAGCGAACAAAATTTAATTTAACCAAAGTCCATATTCTGCGAGGATGCAGCAACTTCATTCATAGAATAAATAGAATTATAAACGGATGTACGCTCGATAGCAACCAAATATTAAAATTTATGAATCAAGATCAACAAGGATCATCCAAGGATCATAAGATCCACGAAATTTGACCAGTTACTTACCCTTTTAGGACGAGGAAACATCCAAACAAACATTAGTTTATGTTGCTAGAAGATTTAACACGAGCTGTGAACCGGTCACTTAATATCAAACTGAAATCGCCACCACGTCGATACGATATTTACATAGAAAGCGGAGTTTATACACAGAGTTATGATAACCCGACGACTGCAGCAATCTCCCAACAGCGAGCCTAGAATATAGGTACGAGTAGAATGAAGGAAAATTATGTGGACAGAATATACTCGAATACATCACATTTAGATCTTTTTACACAATAAAACGAATATGGAACTTGTAATGCGCTCTGGCTGTAATAACCGAAGAAATTCAGGGTCAAGCTCCGTACCGAAGATTTTTCTACTGTATTTTTTTGACAAAAACTTGTCCTTTTGGGTCAGCGATGTTTCATTGTCTCGACTTCTACATATCTGGCTCACTACATGGCTAAAGCTTATAATGACGAAACGAGCAAGAAGTTTGTCTGATATTACGTGCTACTCAACTCTCATACATTTCCACTTTCCAGATTATCTTTAAAATTTGTAAGGTATCAGTTGGGTTAGGTTAGCAGTTAGTTTATTAGGTACCTTCTCGGGGGCTTCTAACATCTAGTTTAAGGTACAATATTGCTAAGAGTTCTGTATCGTTTTGTATTATCCATTATTCCCTGCATGTAAATTTTATGGCGAAAACGAATCAAAATTCCAATTGAAAATCAAAGAACTTGTAGTTTTTAATTGACAATAATACTAGCAAACGCGGTTCGTTTATTAAAATATTTTTCTGTAGTACGTAGCCCTCGATGAGCTCTACTTGGGCGGTTTTTTTTGTCAAGTACAAAACTAGTAGTGACTCGCGGATCACTGCGACCACCTTTTGTAATTTTTGCATAGTAAAATCTCTACCTAGTAAAATATAAATAAATAATAGCACACCTATTCCTTGCTTCAACGCCGGCTGAGGACGTTTGCGCATTGTTTTTATTTGCCAAGAATAATACTCATAATACGGTCTTACGAATATACTGAAACAATTTTTGAATGTGCATTATAATATCCTAATCTTGTTGACGGGATTCAAAATCCAAGCCAAAGTTAGAGTTTGTATTTAGTATTTGTTTGTATTGTAGAGTTTATTTTTAGGTATATTTCTAGTATCAATTCTCATAACGTCACACGAATGTAACCGAATGAGCTGTGTAAGCTGTTTACAATATGAGCAACTGCATTCATTAAAAGTTACGATATGTAATTCGCTTTCGGTAACTGCTCGCAGTCAGCGTAATAAGGAAACTTACACATATCCACGAGCAAGCAAATGTTTCATACCCAGCACATTCGGAAGCAGTTGCTGACGCGGTGTAATTTATAGATAATCTGATATCCAGAATCCATAAACTTGCAACCCGAGAATGCACATTTCGAACGTACTTGGAACGCCGCCAACTGACAAACTAGTACCGACGTACGACGAAATGATAACTGCGAGATGCAGCCTGGATGCAGGCTACAATCTAGATCCCAGTTTGCGACGGTCGTGATTACGTATTATTTGTGTTGTATGTAAGTTTTTCAAACTTTGTGAAGAATGTACAAAATAAAACTTATAAGGCCCACTTGCGCCAAACAGCGGGTCAAATTTTGAAGTTTTTAAACCTAACATCTTCGGAAGGTAAGTTACAACTAGAGATGGGCCGACTAGTCGCCGACTAGTCGGGAAAGCCGACTATTCGGCTTTGTTTGTAGTCGGCGACTAGTCGGCGACTAGTCGGCAAAATATACCGATTATAATCGGTGATCATTAATTGAAATAAAACGAAACAAATAATTTGTAGCCTTTTATAATTAGACAATTTTTTTTTTTTTTTTTTTTTATTGTAGATAGGCTTGCGCTTGACGACAATCATGCCTGATGGAAAGCAATGATGAGGTCTAGGATGGAGCGCGCTTGCCTAGAAAATGCCTATTCACTCTTCTCTTGAAGGCACCTAGATTATACTTGGCTGGAAACACGGAGGCTGGAAGGGCGTTCCACACCTTAGCGGTTCGTATCAGAAACGTGGAGGAAAAACGTTTCGTGCGAGTTTGTTGGACGTCAACCACATAAGGATGCCACCGCTCTCGGCGTCTTGCAGTCCTATGGTAGAAAGGTGAAGGAGGTACAAGGTTAGGGTACAATTCTAAACATTAAGTACCCAAAGTACTTACTTACAGTCTTTTCATTAGTAATCCTAAATGATCAGTCAGTAAAAAAAGCTAACTTAACTTTAATCAACATATTAAACAATAAATGGCACATACGTACTTTTACTTAACTAATTAAGTCAGATGTTAAGTAAGTATTAAAAGTAAAAGTTTAATTTTTTTTTCTTTTAATCTAAAGTCTTGGAACATATTCAAAAACCAATTTATGTATAGAAAGGAACATATCAATCAGTCGTAATTAAATTATTGAGCTAACATAACACCATTAATCAACAAAATAAAGAGTAAGTTTTTATTTATTATATACGTAGGTATATTAGTCATCTATTTATTTATTTATGTTTACTTTTAAAAAAGTTCTTAAAGATATTTATTTTTTATTTTTTATGAGAGGCAAATTGTGATGCAGGAATGTCAATGTCGAACATCTCCGACTCCAATAGGTATGATCGGCATTGCCGATTAGTCGGCCGACTAATCGGCAATTTGAAAACCGATTAGTCGGCTAGTCGGTTAGTCGGCAAATACCATAGTCGGCCCATCACTAGTTACAACTTTAAACCACAGTAAACGTCTCAGCTAAATTGATGTGAGAATAAACGCGTTCGTTCAAAAAATCGTATTTAGAAACGTAAGTTTGAGTCGTAGTTGATACGTCATTTAAATCCATAACGTCTATCATAGTAATAATAGTTATGACAACTGGATAAAGTCATTCGAATGCATGTATGGATAAGGTATGGATGTATCTTTGACTATAGCATAAACAAAATTTTAAAATAAAAAAATATTTTGGTCTGGATGATACGGAACCACCCGTGCGCATGCACAACTCGCACTTTACCGTTTTTTTTAATATTATGTATTACTATTTCTTTAACTACAAATTCTAACAGACATTATGCATTCACATTAGAGTCTACACGTTCGAACTACATAAATTACCTTTGAACATAAATTGCAGAGCGTTTGATGAATTGCTTTCAACTGAAACTAGGCGTTTCAAACGCATTAATTGCGATTCTATGTAGTTTTCGCGACGCGAGTTTTATTAGTTCATGCATACTTCATAGTTTTATTTATTCTAAATTTATTTTTTTGAAGTAGGGAAACTAGGTATATATTTTGCTATATTATTTGGAATAAAAAAACCTTTTGACTTATAAAAACTAACAAAATACTCGAGTTTCACTAACTACTATGAACCATTAAAAAGATTCCAATTTCCCACTCCCTTTTTCCATCGTCAGATAAGCTCAATAGAAACAAATTAATATTTAGTTCTTTCATCAGCATGACATTCTACATAATAAGTATGCAAAATTTCAAATCAATACTGACAAGGTATACCTACTGACTTCTTAATTGTAAATTCAGTTCATTTGTACTACTTCTCTATAATAGTTCCTTTAAAGGAACGAATAAGAATTTCTATAAATTTTAAAAGAACTTGCTGCGAAATTTAGAATAGGAAACTTGGATTCTCTTTGCGCCGTAAATTTTGGGCCGTAGTCGGCCCGTTCGCTTCAGATTTTTTACAGACACATAACCGCTACACGTACACATCAATGCTGCTACATAATAAAAAGATAAAGAAACCAAAAGCAACGATGACCAACTATTTGAAACAAATGGGCCTTAAATTATATGGCTCTTTATTTTATGGCTCTTTCCATTCGTTTTTTTTTTCTTGGACACATGAAACAGATATACTTAGCAATAGCGAGGGCCTAGAGAGAGATTTTTCTTTACTCTATATTTACCCCCAACGGTTTCTACAAGCATCGCACCGGAAAGCTAAATCGCTTGGCGGTGCGTCTTTGCTGGTAGGGTGGTAACTAGCCACGGCCGAAGCCTCCCACCAGACCAGACCTGAGATAATTTAGAAATTATAAAATTCCAAAGTGGCCCGTAGCGGGAATCGAACCCGCGCCCTCCCACTCGAATCCGATCGCGCCGCGACTGCGCCAGGGAGGTCGTCAAAAATATCGTAAGACAAGATAAAGGTAAAGTGGTCTTTTTGTGGTCCCTCGCTATTGCTGTATCTGTATCATGTGTCAAAGAGAAAATAGACGATTTAGGTACACTATAGTGTACCTAAATTAAGTATGTATGTTAAAAAACCGAAGCATAACAAAACTATTTAATCCCAGTACACCAAACCTGCAAAAGTAGGAAGCGAGTTTTATTCCCAAACCCGTGGTTAGTATTTACGTATTTCGAAAAGTAAAAATATGTACGCCATTATGCATTTGAACCCGTGCCAATTTGCAAGAACACCGCGCATATGGAACTTGAAATTGTAAAAATGTAATTTATTGCACATCTTCTAGGAAGTTTTCTATCTTTTTCTATATGATATACGATGGAAGATATTTAGTTACCTATATTATGCTCATAATTTCTACTAATGTACCAAAAATGTGATAAAGTAATCATCATCATCGTGTGCCCTCTTCCTTAGCGGCCTAAAAGCGGTATTATATTTTTGAATGAAGTTTTATTTAAAAACTACAAAGACGATTACTTTCAAATATAAACGTCATGTATTTTGGGTCTTTAATCTAAAATCGCTAAGAAGCAGAAACACGATTTTATAAAATTTTCTCGATAGAAAGTTCTCCCAAAAGTTGGTCCAAAATCTCAGTTTTTCTACTTTTTATCGGAAATTACAATGGATGGTATTGTAATTTTTGTTTTAATGTGTCGATAATAATAATTTCAAATAATAATAATACTTTCAATAATAATAACTTCAAGAAACAGATTTTTGATAACTGGCTTAGTTTTTGAGTAATTAGGTAAAAGGTCGTGTTTCTGTTATATTCTTCCGCGACGCTGCATGTCGCACCTACCAACGTATCCGTGAGAGTGAGAAAGACAAAAATAAATTCAATAAATCCCCTTAAATTGAAGTTTGGCGGTCAACAATCGAAAAGCTTGCCTATTAAGTGCCGATTTCTTTAAATCTGGGTAAGTAAGTCCCGTCCACCCCTTTATATCGTCCAACCAGCATTTTTTTCCTCTAACACAAGTCTCGGGAAGGAAAACTGGTCTCCTCTCTGCAGGTGGCCAAAGAAAGCAGCTTTTCTGAGCATAATGATGCTGGATGCACATCAGTTCTCGGTCTTTTCCAATCTAATTAGATGTGAAAAATAAAACCAATAGGTATCTTAATAATTCCTCGGTAAATATAAAAATCTATAAGTACTCGAATTCACAACCAGCATTTTATAACAAGAGAGAAGTTAGTTTTAATGCGTATTTTGTAACTTTAGCTTTTAGTCTGACCTACTTAGTTTATAGCCCAAGGGGGCATAAAATAATTATTTTAAGTTAGTTAAGTATGAAGCTAAAGTTGTGTTGTGTTTTAGAACATTGTTGTTTACTGATGAGCCTATCGAAGCGCACATTCTATACGAGTTAGGCACAAAGCATTTACTGAACCGTGCCAACCACGTCCAGTATTTCGTGCTTAACAATCTAAAACTATGGAACAGTAACAGTAAATTAGGCTGGACAGTGTATTTAAATGTCTACCAGAAACACACTACTAACGACAGGTGTTTTCAATATGGTAATTACAAGCTTTTGCGAATTGCACGTTAGTTTTGTTTTCTTTGCTTTGAAACGATGTTTTTTTCGGATGGTACAGCTATATTAATTTTTCAGTGTCCGCAAAAAAGTTTTCATTTCAATATCATTTGCATTGATTAATATATACGTAAATTCTATGACCTTTTAAACTTTTCACTTCACGAAATGTAGCCGACGCGCGCGAATATCCCTCCAGGACCTCTATTTTTCACAAGCCGTTTAAAAAAATTTTTAAAAAACCGTAATAAATAAATTCTCAAGTAACAATTTGGACAATTTAAAAAGAAGTTTACCCGGAAAGTTGTCTCGGAGTGAGCTATCTAGTTCAAGAGTTAGATACTTCTCGCTAGGAAAAATGGGCGCTGCCTTAAACGCGAAGTTGGAGGGACGCCACTTTTATGAACCACTTACAAAAAGCATTTCTGAACCAAGTAAAAGCCCGCGACTTAGTCCGCATGAAAGTTTTATTTTGACGTCGGAGTTACTGAAATATTAATCAGCAGTAAAACAGCACAAAATTTGATTTCAAATTGGACGTGAAGACATGAAGAGAGTCGCGAGAAGCCTCTGGGATTACCCAGTCCCAGAGAGAGAGAGAGAGACTCTGTCTTATAATCCGATGAGACGACAGCTCCTTCCGACTTGGAGCGAGGGAGAGAGATCAGGTGCGACCGACCGCTTAGCGTCCTCTCCGAGGGACGACGTGAAAACAGTTTTCAACAGTTCCAAATGATATAACACCCCTTTTGCGTCGGGGGTCAAAAAACTATAGACAAGCTATGTCACTAAAGAGTGACTGTAGCTATAGTATTAACAAAATTTTAAATTTATCTCTGGAAAATTACGTACGACATTTTTTATCTCTGCAGGTACCTTTACCTTATTTAATCAGCCCATTGACGTCCACTACTGGACATAGGCCGTTCCGAGAGCGCGCCACCACCCTCCGCCTTCTTCATCAGAGCGCTACCAGCGACCTTTTTCAGGTCGTCGTTGCAACCTTTAAGGCAAAGATACGTATATTATACTGGTCTGCTATATGAGTCTGTGATGAGGCGTAGTGGTAGCGAACCTGCTGTCTGCGCCGGAGGTCGTGGGTTCGATTCCCGCTTCTGGTAAATGTTTGTGTGATGAGCATGAATGTTTTCCAGTGTCTGGGTGTTTTTCAATATATTGTATTTATGTATATTAGTATGTGTGTATATTTATCAGTTATCTAGTACCCATAACACAAGCTATCGCTTACTTTGGGGCTGGATTGCGATGTGTAAAATGTTCCGTATATATTTATTTATTTATTTATGAATAAAAATGATGCTGGTGATAAATAAACTTCATCGACTGGACCAGGATGCTTTATCTTCATGGTGATAAGTAGAGAAACACTTCTGAAACACTTCTGAACTGAGACTTCATCAATTATTTTTCCTTCCGATATAAGAATCATTTTAACAATAATCTTACGTATACCGCGTATAAGTAGCGCAGAACACATTTTTCGGTTTTCAGTTGATAACTGAGATGCAGTATGAGGAAAATCGCATGATGAGTTACATGATCGCGTTATGCGTATACGGAGGTATATAGCTGCTGCCGTTTTGGGTCAACTTAGTTGCCACGTACTAGTATACCAATATTGTCAACATTATAATGCAACGTGCATAAAAATAACCTTACTAGCATTAACTCCTGAGCCAATATGGCTTTGAAATTAGGTACGAGTAGAGGGCGTTATTTCCAAATTTGCGGATAACCTTGGTGAACTTGCCTCACTTTTATGTATTTGAAACTCTGCCAAATGCCCGTGGATCTAAAAGCATTTGAGCTTCAAAATTTCTTAATACATACGAGTTGTAAAGTATCTATAAAAATAATTATTGCATTATTTTTGCAACTAGTTATCATGCCCATTGGTTGTAATGCGGCCGTATTTAAATTTGGCTTTCTGCACTTCTGCGTATGAACTTTAAACACTGTTGTAAATTATTTTGTCATCCCGTTACAACGTTATGAATATTGAAGATTCGAATGACCGTCTAATGGAGCATGTCTGTTCAACTTTTTCGACAAGTTGGTTGGCTAAAATATTATGTAAGTGTACCTATAGGTACTAAGATAAATCACACTTAGGTATAGATTACCTAATCTAAAAATGAACGCCCCTCCATTACGTGTTTAAGATGACACATTGAAAAAAATATAGTGAAGGAGTGCTCATTTCAAAATTAGACGATCCCTACTTGACTTCCTGTATCACCGGTTTACAGTTTCCAATAATTAACGTATAGTAGATATGGGTTAGTATAAGATTAATTTTATATCGTTACTGTTGTAAATAAGAGTAACATACATAAAAATATTCCAGAAACATTTTAACTAAAATAAAGTACAACATACGGTCCGATAAATTAATCGAGTAAATTCACTTTTCGCAACGCTTTGCACTCTGGCTAATCTACTCGTAAATTAGATGATCTCACGGTAAACAAGCGCAATGGAGCACCCATACACTAATGTTGAATTACTATTCGAATTTCTATCTACGATGTTTTTAATACCGTAAGTATAGCATGATAATATTTAGTCGTAATGTTTCTTATCTGAGAGCGGAATTTTGATTTAGGAAAAAGTGTTAATAACAGTCTGAATTACCAACTAGGTATAAGATTAATAAATTCATCAAATTGTCGTTGATTGCCATTTAATAATAATAATAATAAATACACTTTATTTGCACCACACAAAAAATTGTACAAAACAGAAATACATAATAAACTAATTTAAGGCACAAAAGGCGGCCTTATCGCTTAGCAGCGATCTCTGCCAGGCAACCTTGAGAAAAGGAAAACAAAGGAACTAGATTTTGCAGGTGGTGTAGATTTATAAACTATATACATACAAATAACTACAAACTAATACATAAACTAGGTTAAACAAATAAACAAAGATATTCAATACATAATCATCAAACTATAAACTAATACATACAATATAATAATATAATGTCCACTAATAAGGACAAGATAATATGAATAAATAACAGTCATCATTTGCACAACTAGGTACTCAAATAGTGATCTTTGACCGCATTCTTGAAAATGTACAAAGATTTAGACTGTCGTATCTCGAGGGGGAGTGCATTCCATAAAAGAGTTGCCTGTACGGTGAAGGATTTTTGGAACATCTTTGTTTTATGGAATGGCATTTTAAGTGTCAAGGTACGACAGGTTCTGAGGTCTGAATGTTCCCCAAGAAATTTGAATTTCTCCTTGAGGTAAGGAGGGGTTCTAGGATCATATAATACACAGTACAGTAGAGAAAGAACATGCAGATCCCGGCGACGGCGGATAGGGAGCCAGTTGAGCTTTTGTCGAAATTCAGAGATATGGTCATACTTGCGTAGGCCAAATATAAACCGAATTGCAAGATTTTGGAGACGCTCAAGTTTATTAAGCTGGTCTTCATTCATATTGAGAAAGCTTGCGTCCGCGTAGTCAAGTATAGAGAGGAGGAGAGATTGTGCTAACATAACCTTGGTAGGAATTGGAAGAAAAGACTGCAACCGCCGCAACGAGCTCATAGCTGCAAAGGTTTTCCTGCTTAATTCTTTCAGGTGTGTGGCCCATGACAGCTCCCGATCTATATGTACGCCGAGGTCTTTAACAGAACCGCAGTATGCAATGGTAACCCCATTAAAAGACACTGGAGGAAGATTAGGCCAGTCAACTCTGGCGATCATCCCGGGGCTACCAATAATTATAGCTTGGGATTTAGCTGGGTTGACCTTCAGACCAAACTGAGTGCTCCAAACAGATATAGCAGCGAGGTCTCTGTTAACAGCATCTACTGCAGAACTAAGCTCACCAATAGGTGCTGAGCGATAGATTTGGATATCATCTGCATACATGTGATAGAGAGAAGAGATGTTATTTGTGATAGAATTAATGAAGATTGCGAAAAGTAAAGGAGACAACACGCCACCCTGAGGGACCCCAGCCGTAACATCACACCAGGATGAAAAACTTTCATCTACCCGGATGCGCTGTCGGCGGCCTTTGAGGTAACTCCGAAACCAGTCTACCACCGATGGAGATATGTTAATAGAACGTAGCAGCCTCAGCAAGATATCATAGTCAACAGTGTTAAACGCATTACTAAAGTCAAGCAAAGTGAGAACTGTGAGCTGCTTATTGTCCATCGCCAATCGAATGTCATCAGTCACCTTTACAAGTGCAGTGACTGTGCTATGTCCTGACCGAAATCCAGACTGCAACGGACTCAGGAGTAGATGTTTATCAAGGAAAAGCCTCAGCTGATGATAAACAAGCTTTTCGAGGACTTTGGACAGGAAAGGTAAGATGGAGATGGGGCGGAAGTCAGAGACAGAAGTAGGTTTAGCCTTTTTTGGAAGAGGAATAATTTGTGCATTTTTCCAAGCATCAGGGAATTCGCCAGAGGAGATGGAATAATTGAGGATATGAGTCAAGGCAGGAGAAACGATGTCAAGGATAGGTATGATCATGTTCCGGCTAATACAGTCAGAGCCAACAGCATTCGAAGCGATGGACAAAGTGGTCTTCTTAACATCACATTCAGTGAAAGACTCGAAGGTAAATGGGACGAAGTCAGGAGTGGAGCAAGAAGAAAGAATACTAAGGGTACGCTCTTTTTCGACACTATCAATTGTGTCACAGGTTGAGAAGTGTTTATTAAGAAGTTCAACATCAATATTGATAGGTGTCTTATGAGAACATTTGCCAACTCCAAGTGACTTTAGAAATTTCCACGTTTTTGCTATATCCCCATTTTCAACTGAGCTATGTATGTGGCGTCGTTGGGCATCCCTACACAATGTATTACAGCGATTCCGGGCTTTATGGTATTTTTGGCGCAAGGCATCAGTGTCATTAATTTTATATTTAGATTTCGCGGCGTTCTTTTTATTCATGGCGGATTTAATCTCGTCAGATAACCAAGGAGCTGGGAGATGCTTCATTTTAATTGGCCGTAATGGAGCATGAATATCATAAAGTTGTGTTATCAGCGAATTAAATACCTCAACTTTACGGTCAACAGTATCGGCACCAGCGACAACAGTCCAGTCTACCTGCCTGGCATCATCGCAAAGGCTATCTCTATCAATTCCACCAAAGTTACGATGCAGAAGAATGGTTGGTTTTACTTTGGGAGGACGAATTTTATAGGAAAGATAGACTAAATCATGATAAGAGAAAGCTTCAGCAGGGCATTGACCATGCTTAAACACTAGATCTTTGGAATTCACCATGATCAAATCTAGAAGAGAGGGAACACACCCAGGTGAGAAATGTGTGGCAGCGAGAGGAAGGATATGCATGCCACAGGAATCCACCAACGATTGCAGGTTCTTGCTACGCGAATCGTTTTTAATTAGGCACGTATTAAAATCACCCATAATAATAGTGTGGTCGTAAAGGGGAACTACTTTTTCTAACAGAGTTTCAAGGGAAAAGAAATAGTTAGGAACAGAAGGAGGGCAGTAAAATACTCCGAGTAATGTTTTTTTATGGGAGAGGGTAATTTCCAATAATAGGTGCTCGGCTGCGTCCGGTAGTGGAGGCTGAGGAGACGACCCAACGATTGAGAAAGGGATATGAGAACGTAGATAGATCGCTACTCCTCCGCCCCCCTTACCGACACGATCATTCCGGATTAATCTAAATCCAGGTAAGGAATACGAGGTGGAAGGTAAACTGGGTTTAAGCCACGATTCTGATACCAAGATTGCATGTAAATTACGAGAGTCGAAAGACGCAAGCAAATCGGGAAAGTGAGCCGGGATACTTTGTGCATTAATATGTACGACATTGAAGTTCTTCACGCAGTCTGAGAAGTGAGAATCGAGAGTTACATTAAGAGGAAGAAGAGATGTACTGTGAAAACTATCATTACTAGATGACGACAATGAAAGAAAAAGATCACTATCCATGTCCATACCGTTGCTACTTGACGACATAATAATTTTAATATTTACACTATTTTCTTGTTTAGATTTTCTATAGGAGATCATTCCTGTGCAAATTCTCAGCAATTCTACTAATAAATAATAAAAAATAAAATTTTTGAGATTAATAATACGATTGATGTTTTATGCTTTCACGTAAAAACAAGTAAACGGAGTTGATGAAATTTGTTGTGAAATTTGTATATACTTGTACCAGGACTCTAACGGGATGACACACAGGATATTTTCAAACCAGAAAAATCGTAAACAACAATCTTAAAGGTATGTTAAACACGAAAATTCAGGCGAACGTGGAGTGCGGACAAAAGCTAATAAACAATAGGTAGGGTACGTACTACATATCCTGTTTAATTTCATTTTTTAAAGCTCCATAGTTCATAGCCACAGACAATTCAACGAAAAAAGAACGCAGGCAAATTTTCATACATTAGTACAAACGCCAGGCGAAAATTGCAAGGGCAAATAGAGCAAAAACAATTCGGGAAAAATGAAAAAAAAAAACTAAAACTCCGTGTCGTGCAAATTTACAACGGGCTGGGAACGTGAGGATTTTGCATAATTCGAACTCACATTACCTATCCCGACTTTGAAAGCCTTGCTTTTGTGCTTGGAATAGTGCCACGTTTTGACCGGGCAATGGTAAAGCTGTTGCGAAATTTTGTAATGCTGACCAATACAAATAGCCTTATTGGCACAACGTTTTGGTGGGCGAATATTTGGAAGCTCGCTTATTTAATTCCCGCTTATTTGGGTGACATTGAAAATGAAAATGAAAATGAAAATGAAAATATTTATTTTTCACATAGGCCTAAATAACAGGCTCTTATGAAAAGTCAAAACTCTACCGCCAGGTTCGGAAAGCAGGTTTGCACCGAGAAGAACTGGCAAGAAACTCGGCACTTGCTCTTTTCAAAAATGTCATTGTTATAATACAAGATTTCTTATAGATTATGAAAAATTATAACATATTTTTAAGATATCTCGTGAGGAGATGGAAGCATATTTCTATCATTCCAAGAATCATTGTCGTTAAGAAATTCTTCAATGGTATAGTAACCATGATTAATTAAATGTTTCTTGACAGTGTCTTTAAACCTGTGCAAAGGTAAGTCCAAAACAGACTTCGGAATCATATTGTAGAAGCGTACACTCAACCCCACAAATGACCTCTGTACCTTACGCAAACGGTGTGGCACTATAACTAACTTATGTCCTCCATTTCTAATTGGACGATTACTTATATCTATCCGTTGCTTATAATTATTAATATTTTGACGAACAAATAGTAAGCAATTATAAATGTATTGAGATGCCACTGTAAGAATACCTATTTCTTTAAATTTTTGGCGAAGAGATTCGCGTGGCTTCATTTTGTATATGGCTCTAATTGCTCTCTTTTGTAATACAAATATGGTTTGAATATCAGCAGCTTTGCCCCACAATAGAATACCATAGGACATAACACTGTGGAAATAGGCATAATAAACAAGCTTGGCTGTATCAATGTCTGTAAATTGCCTAATTTTTCTCACAGCATAGGCAGCTGAACTAAGTTTACCTGCCAAAGTCTCAATATGAGCGCCCCATTGTAATTTATTGTCTAAGGTCACCCCCAGAAATACAGTAGAGTTTTCCATTTTTAGTATTTCTCCATTCACAATCACCTTTTTGTTGCTAACTATATTTCTTAGGTTTGGTAGTGCAAACTCAATGCACTTAGTCTTTTTTGAATTTAAAAGTAAATTGTTAACTGTGAACCAGTGCGATACGTGCGCAATAGCAGAATTAGCATTAAACCCTGAGTAGCAAGCAGTAAATACGAGTATTACGTACTCTGATAACTACATTGTAGACAGATGACCGATGGAATCATCTGCTACTCACCAACTGGTCTCACCAACACATGGGTCTGATGACATTGCAAAACTTTTGTGGACGAGAGTAGCCCAATAACGCAAGAAATAGCGTACTTATCAGGAGGTCTATGTCCAACAATGGATTAAAGAAGGATCCTGAAGGAGAGTAAGTCAAAACAAACGCCCACTAATGAATAGACCATATCAAGCAAGTTGCAAAGAGTTACCTACTGGTTCCGAACTTTCTAGGGCCAAACTAAACCTGAGCAGGTCAAAATTTCCAATACCATACAGAATTTAAGCCAGAAGATACGTTACCAGTCAATAAATCAACTCAGACGTCATCTGTTAGACAATAGACTTAGGCCGTTTGAAGGCAGCTTTCTGAATTTCATCTGCTCTCTTGGTCTGCCAATACTGCAAATCCTAGTGCAAATCAGTGTCAGTATTCCGAATACATCACATCCCACGGTTATGCCGCAATGGACGGAAAGTACCATAAATATTGTAGATGGAACATTTCAAAGTTAACTGACAGACTCTGATCTATCAACGAGCGAGACATATCGGTCTGTAATTTGGCATAGGTTACAACATATTATATAGTTGTGCCTATCTATTAGAGAGTTACATATTTGTCCCCTTTGCCGTGGGGACTCTTTGGCCATGGAGTCATAGTGCCACAAAATTCCTTCGAGAGCTTTCCCTTGGTTAATAGTCTCAACTGGTGACAGAAAAGCTGGTTCATTTTTGCGCAACGTATCAACCTACGTGTTCAATGAGGAAATGCAGCCAGTATTATGGGCACCAATCCACGCGCCCGCGGCAAGACTTGTAGGTATAGTTAGTAGAATAAGCTATTTACTATTGTAACATTTCAATAAAAAACCACAAATATCTTTTACTAGCTTTTGCGCGCGGCTTTGCCCGCGTTAATTTCGATTTTTCACAAACCCAGAGATTCCGATTTTTCTAAAACCTGAATCTCCTTATCAAACTTATGCTTACCTACTTTCAAGAAAGTAGCTGACGGTATCCGTCGCGTGAACTTCGTTTTTACATAAATTTTGCGGAAAACACGGAATTTCCAGCATAAAAGATAAGCTGTATGATAATCCAGGATATCGTTTATCTTAACTCCTAAATCATTTGTGTAGTTTCAGCATAAAGGTATTTCTACCGCGAAAATTACGGTTTTTCACATATTTCTCGGAATCCATGGATATTTCCGGGATAAAAAGTAGCCTATGTACTAATACAAGATGAAATCTGTCTCCATTCCAATATCAGCCAAGTCGGTTCAGTAATCGCAGCGTAAAGGATTTTTCTCCTGCGTGGAAATCGATTTTTCGAAAATCCCGTAAAACTACGGATTTTTCCGGGATAAAAAGTAACCTTAGTTCTAAATCATTACATAATTTACCTCTCATCCAAATTTTTGTCAAATCGTTTCAGTAGTTACGGCGTAAAAGGGTTTTCCTCCCGCGTGAATTTTGGTTTTTCACATATACCGCGGAAACCATGGATTTTTTCAGAATAAAAAGTAGCCTAAAAGTAAGTAGTATTAAACCGGGATATAATCTACCTCTATTCCAAATTTCAGTCAAGTCGGTTCAGTGATTGCGGCGTAAACGATTTTACTCCGGCGTGGAATTCGACTTCAAATATCCCGCAAAAACCATGTAATTTTCCGGGATAAAAAGTTACCTAAGTGCTAGATCATTATCTAATCTGCCTCTAATTCAAATTTCATCCTGATCGTTTTAGTAGTTGCGGCGTAAAGAAGTTTTTCTTCTGCAGGAATTTTGGTTTTTAACACATCCTGCAGAAACCATGGATAAATTCGGAATAAAAATTAGCCTTTGTATTAAATCGGGATATAATCTACCTCTATTCTAAATTTTAGACAAATCGATTCAGAAATTGCGACGTGAAGGAGCATTTCCCCCGCGCGTATTTCTATTTTTTACAAATTTCGCGGGAACCATAGATTTTTGTGGGATAAAAAGTAGTCTTTTTATTAAACCAGAATATGATTTAACTCTTTTTCAAATTTCAGCCAATTCCGATCAGTAACTGCGGCGTGAAGGAGCATTTCTTCGTAACATCTTTGGACCCCCGTTTCACCCCCCTAGGAGGTAGTCTCATAAGTAGGAGTGGAATTAAAAAATCGAGGAACTTTGTTATTTTTATCCAAAAGCCTACTTACCGATTTTAATGAACACAACTTGAAAATTGACGGATTTCCATAGATGTAAAATAAAATTCCTTATTTAACACCCTTAGCGGTAGAATTTCAAAAATTCCTTTCTTAGTACACATCTAGGGTGTTAAAAGAATATTCCCTGAAAATTTCATGTTTCTACGTTCAACCGTTTGGGCAGTAGCTTGTCCAAAAGCCAGCCAGCCGAGACCAAGCGTTTTCTAGTTTCAACCCCCTTTTTAGAGAGTTAAGGGTGAAATTTCCAAAATCCCTGGGACACTCATTCTCTTATTTTTATTCGAAAGTCTATATACCAATTTTCATGAATCTAACTTGAAAAATGAGGGACTTTCATACAAACCTAAATCTCTTATTTAACCCCCTTAGGGGTAGAATTTCAGAAAACCCTTTCTTAGCGAGCGGTTTGGGTTCACAAAGAATCTTCCCTGAAAATTTCAAGTTCTTACGTTCAGCCGTTTGGGCTGTAGCTTGTCTGTCAGTCAGTCACTCAGGACAAAGCCTTTTATAGTTATAGAAGATGACGTAGGTATCCGTTTTTTAAATTAAACCTCATAAGAGAGTAAACAGGAGGTCCCATTGAGTATTCAATGTGATAAGAGTTCAAAATTAATAAACTTAAGCAATACCGTCAAGTCTAACTTCCGTTAGCCGAAATTGTTTACATAGTGACACGATGGCCGCTTGGTGAGACAAACTAATAATTTGGTTAAACTGGAACTTTATTAAGAACGTCGCACTAGTAATTAACTGGCAACCGTCGGGCGACGAGCTTGTTTGTGAACTTGCGGACGGTAAACACAAAGCTCGAATTAGGAACTGTTGTCCTATGCTGGGGCTATTTAGTACTCTCCCAACAAGAATGCAGAGGTGTTAAAATATAGATTTATAATAGGTCGTCGCTAGCTCTCCGACTAGATAGAGCCCAACCTAACAACGACAGCTCCGTGTGTGCGTCAACTTTTCTTGTAGTGTGAGTGTGTCAATTTGAAATTTGTATGAGCGCGGATGCTAGTGTGCGTGAAAAATTGTGTAGCGACGGCTCGGGTGTGCGAACTTTGACATAGTAGGTATTTATTGCCGCATTTTGAAGGCGTGTGCGGTCTCTTGGACTTCTGTGTGTTAGAATATGTCGACACGAACATTTTTGAAAAGAGCCGAGTTTCTTGCCAGTTCTTCTCAGTGCAAAACTGCTTTCCGAACGTAGTGGTAGGGTTTTTACTTTTCAGAAAGGCCTATTACTTAGGCCTATGTGAAAAATAAAGATTTTCATTTTCATTAAACAATTAAGCCTGTGCTAATTATCTATGACGAGTGGAAGTGACGTTTTACCTGTCAATCAGATAAATGAATAAATGAATGAATGTCACTTAACTTATAATGTCTGATTTTTACTTCCGCTTTCTGTATTCTCTAAAAACTTGTTTGAATTTTGCAAGTAGTTTTTATAATTATAAAAGTTTGACTTTTAGATTGTAAATAATTAAATACACATCCATCATATTAGTGTGCCGTGCTAATTTTGCTAAAAATAAATAAATAAATTCCGCTCCTGTATGAGTAGGTGCTGAATGGTTCGGACAGAACGACGACACTCCAATTTTGATTTTGTTAGTATACGAACAGCTAAGAAATATTAACCATAGTTATGAATATTTTAACTAGAGTGGTGCTACCTCACTAGTATAGTCAGAGTATTTTATCGCAACATGACCGATATTATTTAACACCTACAAACCTTGCCATCTGTTACTGTTCCCATCACTAATGGTCGTCAAATGGCAGGTGAGATTAATGTGATCAGACGTCACTATGGAAATTCGAGAATGGAACAGACTACCCGATTTTTATAATTACCAAGTTTATAATCAAGTTAGTATCCAATGATGACCGAATGGCGTAGTGGTAGCGAACCTGCCGTCTGCGCCGGAGGTCGTGGGTTCGATTCCCACTACTGGTACATGTTTGTGTGATGAACATGAATGTTTTCCAGTGTCTGGGTGATTTTCAGTATATTATATTAATGTATATTAGTATGTATGTATATTTATTAGTCATCTAGCACCCATAACACAAGCTATCGCTTACTTTGGGGCTAGATTGCGATGTGTAAAATGTCCCGTATATATTTATTATTTATTTATTTATTATTAAAATGATGCTCCATTCAGAGCGAAACGTACATAATAGAAAACTTTAATGTTTGATTGGTCTTAGATCTTCTGTGATCGGAATATAGAAAACTTCACCAAAGTTACTAACGTTGTTTATTTTTTTTACAAAGTTCTGAAGTAACGAGTAGTTTTATTAAGTAGCCTAGACTTAACTTCAGACTAGCTTCTAAGTTGTTCCATTAGAACTGAGAGGGATCTCAAGTTTTTGCAACGGAATCGACACTGTAATTATGTCTTTGACGTTCTTTAACGAGATACTCTTACTTTAACCTACTGAGGTCTTCACAGAACAACTTAGGTTATTTCAGAGGGGAACCGAACAGGTAAGACGCTAAGCATCTGGCATAATAATTACAAAATAAAAATAAAATAAAAATTGGTTGTCTGTAAAGTCGGTTTACGGACGATAGATTTACGTGATAACGCCATAATCATAATCGTAATCGTAATCATAATCGTAATCTTACCCTCTGTGCTGAGCCTGCATGGAGGAGGACGAAACACCGGCACACGTGCTACTAAGATGCACTGGAGTGTCGGACCAACGCGAGATCTACTTGGGATCCTCAGCAACGCTCCAAGATATCCTGTGCGACCTGGGAGGCCTCTTCGGATTCTGGAGTGAGCTCGGCTGGCTGGAGTGATCCGGCGGGGACCCGCATCAACGACTTCACGCGCAGCGGGCGAATTATCGCCTAATCGCGGAAAAGTCCCAGGAAAACAAGAAGAAGAAGAAGAATCGTAATCTTAATCTTAATCGTAACCTTAATGTTAATCGTAATCAAAATCGTAATTGTTTATCATAATCGTAATCGGTATCATTATTATAATCGTAATCGTTATCGTTATCGTAATCATAATCGTAACCGTAATCGTAATCATAATCATAATCATGGTCATAATCATAATCATTATTTTATGTAATTTTTATCGTGCCTCTCTACCGCAGGAGTATCGCTTGTTGCGCGCTCTCGCTTGCACGCACAGGCTCAGGTAATGTTACGTAACGTTACGCGGAACGGTATACTTTTTCATGAGTGCTGCTGGTGTTCATCAATTTATTAAACGTTATCACGTCAAAAGTCTGGAACAGATGATTTAATTATTTTAGTATACAATATACGTAGTGTATATTATATATTCCATGAAATTAGATTACAAATTAGTTTCTATCACAGACTTTTATAAGTCTGTGGTTTCTATATTAAACATTTATAACGCAATAAGTATTACAAAACATTTGCTGACTGAAGTTATAGCTCGGAATTGTGAAAAGTCAAAAAAAAAAAAGAAAAAACGATCATGAAACTGCTCGTATAACTACTTTTCAGTAACTAAATTGTACTAAATTGTCTACTCAGGTTATTTTAAGCTAGCAGTTAAAGCAATACAACATTGCATAGGTTCATAAACCAAGATAAGCTTAGTGTAGCTCGGTGAATGTGTGACTGATCCAAGTCACTCTTTGTACAACACCAATAGTGTGAACGGGAACGCACAAAGCCCTTGCATTTCCCACAGCGTATTGTGTACGTTCAGACCACTTGATGACAGCTCACGTCATGAACTAGCGCAGGGTGAGCTGGATAATCCGCCGAGCGACCCACACTCGATTACCGTGATTGTGTGACTGTTTGTTACACTGGCGTTGGTATAGGGTTATTACAGGTTTTTGTACGAATTTCGAGTCGACTCGCATCGCACAAACGAATCGAACAGCCAACGCCATCTATGGACAGTCGCTGACATGCGGCCGTCAATAGATGGCGCTGGTTGTAAATGTACTGAGGAATTCGATTCGTTTGTGCGATGCGGGTCGACTCGAAATTCGTGCAAAAACCTGTACTAAGGATTCGTGATTGAAGGGATTTTGTAGCATTTATATCGGCCTCTATATGCTAGGCTGCGATTTTTGATGAAGTTCTACGGCTGGAATTTTAAGTACTAACCTACTCGTATTTTATCGCATGCCGCGTGCGTGAGTTCATATTATATTTTTATAGAGAAATTATGCCAAAAGTGAAAATCCAGAAAGATAATAGCTCATACGTTGCGATGAGCAAGTAGTTTTTATACGATATCCTTATCAATTCATAAAAAAAAAGATTCGCGTAAATGAGTATTCACGACTAAAAAACTTTATTTCTAACTAATAATTTGAATACAACTTTACTTATTGTGTATTTATCTAAACTACAGGTAAGTCTATAAATACCTACTAGGTATACAAGTTTGGCATCTCACACAGAAAATATACTAACCCGTTTCCAATCTACTCGTATATTTTCATGCGATATCAAAACATCCGCATGAAACAGTCTACAACATTATAATTTCAAACACTGCGATATCGTTCTGTTGAGTTTATTAAAAAAGCACGCAACCTTGATAGACAATAACATGAATAATCCACATCTCTAACCTTATTGTAAAATTGGTACATTATTTAACATCTTCATATTTAAGCTAAGTGGTTTGTGGGTGTTATATTGCGTAAAACGAAACTCTTCTTGGAACACGATGAATTATGTAACGGAAAAATAATGAAGCCCTGTCTTGCCTCCATGAGACAGCTGTCTGCGTGTAGATTATATTGGTCGCTTTAATGTAGTCGGGAATTCCCATAGGGAATATCGCCTTAATTGAACTAGGTTCCGTATTTGACACCAGGCAATGATCGCGTCTTTGACTGCAAACGATTTTTTTTTAATTTACTACAAGCAAAAAAGTAAATATTAAAAAAATTAAAAACACGACCGACCTGTGTACAACAATTTTTTTCAAAAAAATATAGCCTCCCTATGTTATACTCGGAATGATGTGAGGATTCTAACGATATGCTAATGGATATTTCCAAATCATTTCAGTCGTTCAGAAGTTGTAAGGTGGAATAAAAAAACTCACATATATAAATGAACCCTAAAACATTACACTCCTTTTTTTGGACATTCGTGTTAATAGGACCTACGTTCATATCAGTCAATCGACGCCATCGACGCCCAATGCTGGACATAGATAAGCTTCATAAAAGGAACTCTAATCAGCTCGGTGTTTCGCCGCTTGGATTCTACTATGTACTGAAACTTAAGCAATATCTGAGGAATAACGTTATAAATTAGAAGATCCGCAGGAGAACCATTGTAGCCTAAATTATTTATCAGCAAGCTGAAGTAGCGGTGGGCAGGTTACGCTTGTCGTAAGGGCGACCACATAAAAGCAAGCGTAGCGTCGTCGTGTGCCCTCCAGCACGTTTGACGGATGACATAGATGGCGGGAAGCGGCCGGATTTGGAAAGTTGAGGACAGAGTGTAGCTCACTTGGAAAGGCTTGTGTCCATTAGTGGATGTCCGCAGGCTTATAATATGATGATAATGAAAATGAAGGAATGTCTAGACTAGAGTATAGAGCCCCAATTGAAAACGACCCCTAGCCAGACAGGTGCGGATAGCTAGTGAGAGAAAGTTGAAGATAAAGTGTAGTTGAGGACAAATTGAGGACTGAATGTGTGGTGGCTCACTTGAGAAGTCCTGTGTCCAATAGCAGACGTCCGTAAGCTTATGTGATGAATGTCTAGAGTTTAGAGCCAATTGAAAATAACCCCTAGCCAGACAGGCGCGGATAGCTTAATTACAAGCGATAGCAGTCAAGCTGAAGCTCCGCCGCGGCTCCATTTCTATGCTAATGTGGCTGCACCGCACGGCTGGCTTAGCGGTTAACTTTAAATTGTTAAAGCGCACATTAGTTTCAACTACCTCCGAAAATGTTAAGAGGATTTATAAAAACATTAGCTCCAGGACTTAAAATGGTTGACGCGGTGCATTTTATAGTCTTAAATATGATATTTCTTAGCCACTGAACCCGTAGTAGCGCAGCGTGGATTTCTTGAGAATGTGTTAACTTCGGGTTCAATATAGCAGAATCATATTTTCTTAAGTAGGTACACACAGTGTTCTTTAAAAATATATAAGTTTTCTCCAAGTGTATAACCACTCATAACGATTGAGTTTCCTATTTTAGATAAATTTATTATGTCTACAGTGCGTCTTTGTCTTTGTGGAGCGTGACTTGTTTTGAGCGTTTCGTAGCCAAATTGCCTTTCAGTTCTGAGCTGCACGAAACTTCAAGCTTATTAAGAAACTAGTTAAAATAATCGCGAAGCAGAAGCTTATAGCAAAAACCGTTAAAACTTTTTTTGCAAGTGATAGCCAAAGAGTTCAAACATCCTATCAAGAAGTTGAGGATTCGCAACCCATACAACATGCTCTCACCTTTCGGAGTTATGTGCGTTTGTTATTGGCAACAAATGTATATCACTTGCTTAACAATGAAGGACGCATGGTGAAGAAACCTTACATGCCTTAAAGTTCGCTATAATACCTTCAAAGATATGTGAAGCCTGCCAACCCGCGCTTAGTCAGCCTGCTCTTCCTTATATTGAGAAAAGACTTTATCTCCCTTAGCAGATCTCCACAGGTCTCCTTTAAGAATCAGAAGATCAGGCGATATGCCCAAAGGTGCGACCTAGCCAGGTATGACCAACTTTGAGAACTACAGACTTAAACTTGACTTGGTGAACTCTCAGACTCTCGAGTCCGAGCTTACGCTTACGAAGGGCCTAAGAGGGATAAATTGGCGGGAAAAGATCTCCAAGTCAGCATAAAATTGACGTAAATGGTTTGATGACATAAGAGGGTGGACGGGTCTAAGCTACCTACAATTGAAAGAGGCGACAAAAATTCACCGCCAAACTTCGATATGAAAATGGCACAAGATGATGATGGTCCAAAAAATTGCTTGACACAACTTTTAAAATGTGTCAACTATATAAATGTAATAAATAATACAAAATGCTTAAGTCTTTAACACAGGTGTGACTCGAAATGAGAATAAAGATCGCCCGCAGATTCGGTGGCAGTGATGCATACCAAATAGGCTGACTGGATTGTCATAACCTTAAGGCCTCGGGGTGATTTATCTTTTCTCTTTGTTACACAGAGACTCTTTATAGACTGCCTGACATATAATATAAGTTCCCACCTGATGTTGTAATAATTGTACAAACGTTTCGGAATATTTTTGCAATTAGCACTTTTAGACAGAAATGTTACATTAGAGTGAATTTTGTAGAGGTGTGAAATATTCTACCTAGCTCAATTTTCAAAATTGTAATTTTAAGGGGCCTTTTTTGTGGGTCAGATCCGCCCCAATGGAAACCTGCAGGCATTGCTTTCCTCACGGTATTTTCTTCACCAATAGATCTACCGATACTCCACTGCGGAAATGCAATACATTTTTAAAAGAAGATGAAATTGAATAATTTCTTATTCGCAGTGAAATAATTTCGAAAGCGGCGCATATGCGTGCATATGCATCACAAGCATTTCGCCCGCTTTCACCGGAACATTTCTCTTTTCTGAGTAGCGAGCTATGCGCGCTGAATTTTCAAGTTTTTAGGTCAACGAGACTCGCTAAAAAGATAAACATGAAATTATGGTAAACATGGGGGCTATGATAGAAAACTTATAAATGGCTAATAAAATGTTGGTTATGGTTAAGTCATTATTTACTTATTTTTCCTTTCTGAGTAGAGTAGAAAAATTCCTATAAACAGATGAGATTCCTAATTTGCTAGCTATCTCTACTTTTCACTAACGGTAATGCGTAGTCACTGCTATCGTTGGTTAAAAATAAATTCTAACAGATTTTTTTAAATTTACGAGGATAATGTAGGCCCTTTATACTTATTTATTTTTGAAGATTTCCTTGTATTTCAGTTTCATAAAATCCCCCAGGAAATGTGATTTTTTTTGTGTTCATCCATTGTGTATACCTCGGGTGTATAATGTGTCCTTCAGCTAAATTAGTAGTTGTGGCATGAAGGGTTAATCATACACACATGACAATTTATTTTTCATTTACAAATTGTTTGATTCCAAGATAATAAACGTAGAAAAATCCGGGCCGAATCTCGTAAAGCAATTTGTGAAGTACCAAAAAGTCGGCTAGTTTAAAAAATTTACTCCTATATAAAAGGTATGGCGGCAAACCATTTTCTTTTGAACCTGAAAACCTTTTATTCACCGCCGCAATTTTTCTTTTTCGTCTTTCTTAACAAGAATTGGTCAGTTTTTTTTGCCTTGTAATCCAAGAATTAAATCGGGTTCGCGTTAGACCTATTTTAATGAATATATATAAACGATTTTTTTCTTGACTGCCTTATTAATTTAAACTTTCTTTAGTATAGTTACGTTAGTTATGTGTTAGGTATGAATTGACCATTATTATACTGTTTTTATTTGACCATTATTATATTTAGATTGGTTGGAAAATCCCTCTATTCGCTGAAAAATAGAGAAAGCACCGCCTGTTTCTGTCGCACTTACGGACTTTACGACAGGCCTGCGAGACAACAGTCATCATCCTGTTTCCCTATTTTATCGCATCCTGAGCAGCGAGACATTACGACCAGACCAGAAGTTCTTAGTACAAGTAAATAATTAATAAAAAATAAAAAACACGACTGCTCTGTGAAAAAACCGACTCTTTCCAAAAAAAATGTAAAGCAACTAGAAATGATGTAAGGGATTCTAACCACAGATGCTCCATAAGTGTATGTGGTGGAATAAAGAATCTCACATACACTCTAAAAACATTACACTCCTTTTTTGAGCAGTTGTGTAAATGCAAGTTGCAAAAGTATTTTGCCCACGATTTATTTAATCTCGATGGCAGCCATTAACTTAATTTAATGTAATGCTTTTAAATTTGCGTTCCGATGAGTAGTGGCCGTGAACACACTTTAATTACACTCTCGTTTTAGTTTGGTGGCGTGCCAGAAAACCTTTCGAATATAATAACATCACAGAGAAACATTAAGGTAAAAATGGTTTTTTTTTTCAATTTTTTTTACCTTAAATACATAGGAATTTAGGAGTGATTTAAATTTTTTCAATTTTTTAACCTTCAGTACATAGAGATATGAGTGTTTTTATTTGTCTTGAACTCAAGAGACAAAGTAGAAGAATCACTGAATTTCTACACAACTGCCCAAAAAAGGAGTGTAATGATTTTAGGGTTCAGGTTCCTAGAAGGACATAATTTTAACCATCAAAATAATTAAGCCACGAAACAAACAGCAATGAAAACAGTCGAGACTTCTAAAAAAAATAAGCTGTAGGTATATTCGAATTATTTCCCCGAAAGCCATATGAAGATTACATAATGTCTATACAATCGTCAATCACATACATATTAGATTCCCATTACAATTTGAATATAAGTACTCTTTGATAAGTTCAGAAAGCTGCCTAATAGAACTGATGGACCTTGGAGACCTGGAGTGCTGGAGATGGGTGATCACCGGTAAAGTTAGTAAGTATTACCAGATACCCCACCAGATAGACAGACGATATCAAAATTGTAGCAGGAGTCGCTGGCTTCATATTTTTTTATTGTATGTAGATAGGCTTGCGCTGGACGACAATCATGCGTGATGGAAAGCAATGATGAAGTCTAGGTTGGACGCTTGCCTAGGATATGCATCTTCACTCTTCTCTTGAAGGCACCCAGATTGTACTTGGCTGAAACACGGAGGCTGGAAAGGCGTTCCACACCTTAGATGGTTCGTATCAGAAACTTGACGCTGGACTGATATATTTATTACGGTAATAAATCAGTTGATCGATCATTTCAGAGGGCCTATGTCCCGCAGTGTGCCCGCAGTAAACGTTCAGTTGGCAATAACTTCATGGTTGAAATAGAGTTCATTTAAGACTTTTTTTTTGAATAACGACGTATAAACAAGCTCAGTAGTGGCAAGTAGTGGCCTGCATTGTGGCTGGCTTTCGCGCGGTATTTCAAAGTATCGCAAAGTCAGCTCGTGGCACGCTTCCAACCCAGCTACCTGCACAAAGGAGTGATTCAAGCCACAATTATGCAAAATTTTCACGTCTACCTTTCCAAGTAAATTTACATACAGCGTTCCTATGTCGGAGTAAAATAAGTTTTTAATTTTAGTACCATACTTGTGGATATCTGTAATAACCATTTAGTTAACTACTAACAGTTGACTTCTAACATTCTTCACAAGATAGCGATACAAATCATAAATCAATAACTCAAGAGTATAAGCAGACTTTCCGATTCATCAAGCGTATAGAATGAGGAGGTGGCAGCGCGAGCGACGACCTATTTTAAATCTATGGTGGAGATAAAGTCACCAGAAATGAAACTCTTAGATTTAGTAACGACTATGAATCATACAGTTTTTCTTTAGCTTTTAAGTATATAAATCTCTTACTGCTCCTGCTTAGCCAGTAAAATATCATAATAACTACTTCATAAAATTTCTCTTAATCTCCCAACGTGTATGAGTAAGTTACTCAAAAAACACAACATAAAATATTGGATGTAGTCATTATACCTACTTTTGAATTCATTCCATTACCTCGTTGCCACGAACATTTCGAATTCCCATCATTGAAATACAAACAACGTAGGCCGAGTTTAATTATATTCTGAAAAGCCCAACTAAGAGATCATAATTAAGTTCGGGAGAAAACAATTAACGATGTACAACGTAGCACCATATAATATATACTCGTAGTTATTGATTCTTCGATAATGGGAGCTTAATCGAATATGATTGATTAATTATTAATTTATTTAAATTATAACATTGTACAAAATTTGAACATTAATCGTTTTGGTAAAACCCAGAGTAGCTAATAGCTTGGAGTGTCAGTTATTCTGAATATTGACATAATTATGAATTTATGGTGCATATCATATCTCAGAACCACAGAGATCTATGATTATCATATACATATTTAGGACCGATTTTTCAATCGCCAGATAAACTATCTGAGGAATAAATTTGAAACATAATTATGCCATACAAAATCTGTCAAAACATCATATTTATTCCTGAGTTAACGACTATTTGGCGATTGAAAAATCAGCCCTTAGGAAACTAAATCCATGCGCGAACTCGCCTTCAAAAGCTAGTAAATTCAATCCATGTATTTCTGTCAAATGAATTCTTGTGATTTATGAAAGTAGCCCCTTTTCAAATGTCGAACATTTATTATTATCAAGTTACGATGCATTGCATAGTGCAAAAACGAATAGTATTGCACTGAAAATTTATCGCTGTTTCTAACTTTGAGAATAGAATTCAGCTGGGATGGGCAGCATTTGGAAAACTGCGTCAAGTCTTTAACTCGCCGATACCCCAATGCCTAAAGACAAAAGTCTTCAACGCCTGCGTCTTGCCGGTCATGACATACGGAGCAGAAACGTGGACACTCACAGTAGGCCTTGTCCACAAGTTCAAAGTCGCTCAGCGTGCTATGGAGAGGGCTATGCTGGGTGTTTCTCTGAAGGATAGAATCCGCAACGAGGACATCCGTAGGAGAACCAAGGTTACCGACATAGCCCAACGGATTAGCAAGCTGAAGTGGCAGTGGGCGGGCCATATCTGTCGCAGAACCGACGGCCGTTGGGGCAGACGTGTTCTCGAGTGGAGACCACGTACCGGCAAGCGCAGCGTTGGACGACCTCCTGCCCGCTGGACCGATGACCTAAAGAAGGTCGCTGGTAGCGGGTGGATGAGGAAGGCGGAGGACCGTGTGTGGTGGCGCGCTCTCGGAAAGGCCTATGTCCAGCAGTGGATATCTATAGGCTGATTAGTTAGTCTAACTTTGAAATATTTGTTGTGATCACTGTAGTTAGATTAACATTTGATTGAAATTTAAATACGTCATACACGGGTTCAAAATGATTCGTCACATGGCAGGCAGGCATTCATCATCGCCTCACTTTCATAAAATTTTCGAAGTGCCGTGCCGAATGGGATTGAGGATAGACTGGTAGAGGTCTGACGACCCAACGTGCTCTGTGAGGCATGTGGTAAAACGTGATAAATCGCGTACCTAGTAATACTCTCGTCACAGCTGTATACAATGCTTGCTATACTTTTCGTATGGCTTTCTTACGTCTACCTGTGAAACATATTCTTATAACCGTCACAAAACTATGAGGTTCTTACGACTAAAGTGTTTCAGATATTCAAATAAATTATCATAAGAACCATGCAGAATATCATTTTTTAACACATTTGCTCAAAAAGTTGACATTTCCATGTGTGTTTAGCGTGCGCAAAGTTATTCTTTTCCGCACTAGTGCTTTTGTGTTTTCCTGCTACGCGGCACCGGAGCGGGCGCACCAGGACCGCATGAACACGAACACGGCATGCAAACACGGAGCAGGCAAACACGTAAAACCAATTTTTTTTTTCGCAAATGTATTAAAAAACGTCGTTCAATGCACGTGCGGAATTGTCATTTTTACTCGTCCTTATAGTTGACCCTCGCCTTCAGCTTGGGTCAACAAACCGGGACTCGTAAAGAAATGACAAACTTTCCGCACTTATATTGAAATGTACTATTTTCAGTAATGAGAAAGCCGGATCGAATTTCAGCTCGTAAGTTCTTCAGTTATTCGTTGAATGTCGTCATTTACGAATAATAAAAGAGTTTTTAATGAGAAACGTAATTTTCAGATGAGGAACGCGCTTGTTAATAATGCTCATTATCTAAACGCAAGGGGTTTTATTTAACTTGTTGAAAGTGCAAATAAGAGGATAAAGTGGTAATTGATGATTTTTTAAGGTATTTTTTTTTGTTTTGATCAGGAAACTTGGACATTAAACAAGCCATTCAGTAGGTAAATTTGTAATTTGTTTTAATTCTAAAAACCTTTCGGAAGAAATTTCTTCTTACCGTCACATTAGCCTCACTCCGATTTTTTCTAAATTTTAGGAAAGAATATTCTTGAGCAGATTAAAATCTAGCCAGATTTAGCGTTTCAATGCAATGCTGCATACCATAATATCGAGTTACTTTCCCCTTCGGCTTCATTTACCATCGGATGAGATTACAGTCACAATCTGTTGTACAACCAGCACTCATTAAGACAAAAATAAACATTATTTTACTTAAGAGTAAGGAATTGCACTAAACTCCAGCGCGTTAGAACAAAAACAACTCCAATCTCAGCAAACAATGCACTGCAATCACAACTTGAACGGAATTTACTCAGCTTTACTTGTCCTGGAACTGAGCACATAATTTCCGTAGGTAACTGAAGTATGTGGTAGGTGTGGCGAGCTTTAATTAGAAAAGTTTTGACGTCTTTGGCATGAAATGCAAAACGTCATATGCATATATGAGCTATATAACAAGTGGAAAATTAAAAAAATTAAAACACCCACGACTTTTGCAGACTTGTAATTGAAAAAAGATTGAATAATTTTTTTAAACTCCCCGACTAAAGGAAATTAAGAACTAAGAACCTATGAGTATAATTACAAATCCAAGAAAATCCGCCGGAGCTGCTGTGTTCTGCCTATGACGGTGTTGATGTTGCTGTTTACCACTTGATGACTAATTCAATTTCTTGATACTTCTCATATACCGGCAGTTTATCAATACTTTACTAATTACATTAATTGATATTGGAAACGAAAATAGCAATGGCAGCTCCGACGAATGGCAGATACTTGTATCTAACATCTTCAACAATCATTATTTTTTTGCAAATAAATCTGATTTTGTTCTATTCTATATTATTTTCTTTGTAGATAAATGTCAATATTTATAAAAAGCAGTATTTTCAATACAGTTTTATAATATGTATGTCCATTTGTTTTGTTGTGTTGTTTTATTTTGTTGTTGCTTGTAAATATCTTCTACAGACTTTGTAGTCAAGGAATTTCAAGATTAAAAAATGGGCAGCAAAAACGGGAATGGTGCAACATTTTCAAAAATTCTGATGCTTGTGGACCTTTTACTCATCATCGTAATGTACAATCCTCAAGTACCTAACATTCAAAGTACGTACCTACAAAGGTTATATGAGCAACACAGTTTTCTGGAAAGTTAATAATTCCATACCAATGTTTCCTAACAAAGTTTGCACTCCGCATTTAAATATCTGCTGGAAATTGTCTGCGATGTAGCTAGAAGCACAAGTTTTCATTATTCTTTCACTCAACAACAACATCACTTTCGCTTCTCATATCTATCATCGCAGCTGCTGAACTTTCCTATTTTCCAACACGTTTGCACAAAATGTTCTTGTTTACCTCAACTTCCGGTTAATTTATGTTCGAACTGTACTATCAATTCAGAGTTCTGAACTCATTCGCTTATAAAATCCCATTCCGAATCGTTCGTTTCATTAACTCGATTGAAATTTACTAGCAGCGAACTCCTTTGTTCTAATAGCAATCGCTTTTACATATAAAACGACTACACTGTAAGTTAAGCTTAGTGTTCCGAGATAAACAGCTGGAATGAACCAATTACACTTTATTTATAACATTCGAAAGAATACGTGAATGTTCCCCGTATTCTGTAAATAGGTTACTCGAATGCTTCTTTATCTTCTCTGCCGTATTCTTTAGTCTTGTGATTTTAACATTGATTGCGGATCTTCTTACATTGCATCCACTGGCTTACAAATACCATTGGTATGTACTATGTAACTGAGCACAAGTAAACAAACATCGACCAACGAATCGTGCTTCAAAGAGTAAACCAAGTCAAACTTTTAATCCACTTATTGATAGTGTCGAGGCAAGCCCTGAAGTTGGTGGAACAGATTTTGTAAGTTGAAACCATCATGACGGTTAATTAACTAATTCAGGCGCAGCGAGGTATCTGAGTTAAATAGGGTGACTTTGTTCTTGTGTGTCTGTCAGAGCCTTCACAGAATTATTTCAAACTCAGCAATACTGTGATATGTAATGGCCTACAAATGATTATTATTGACTGAGGGGGTGGACGTAGGAGCAAATTGGGAGCTATTTTTTAGCTTTACATAAGGTTGTTATGTGGGGTATGGGTGTCGAGAACTGTTTTAGGGTTCCGTATATTCTGTGAATATTTAGTTATATATTCACTTTAAAAATAAATAGCTAAATAAAAATAAAATAAAAAATAATAAAAGGGGCTGAATAGGTTTTTTGATTGTTGCTCGTTATGAATTTGGTGAGAAGATGTATTTTGGTTGGAATTGGTCTTGATGGTATGGAACGCTCAGTGCGCCATTTGGGATTGACAGATCAAATTTTTATTATAGTTTGAACGTACCTGCGAAGAATAAAAAAAATCTTATTTGTATAAACATATTTTAGCAAGTAATATTAGTAGGTAGGTACAGACGTAGTTAGACAAACTCCGGTTATATCCCAGTACCGGTATTATAGCAAAGTTTGACCCGCTCTTGTTACAAAGTTAAACGGCTACAGCAGCTAAAATGTCAGCAAAACTAAGACCTATAACGTGGCAGTATCGCTGGAAGCCTGAGATGTTGTCTGCGGTGTGGGAGTTCGCATTGAAATAGTGTGGTGGGTCTATAAGCTCTATAAATCCCGTTCTGGCGTTAAAAAGTGCCCAGTTGGAGCTATACCTACTGATGCGCTGCCAGTCGGTGTCTCAGATAAGATTATGAATCGGGACTTTAATTGATTCTGCAAGATGTCGTCATAACCTACATAGATTTTTATCAGATAGACTCACCACAGTGTCAGTTATTCTGCCGTTAAACTGTATGACAAAGCATTATTGTGTTTCAGTTTGAATGACTCTTTAGTCGGCAAGATTACTGGATATCATTATATTAGACTTGTGAACTGATGTCTCATAATGACATGTGAACTCAAGTCATGTGTATAGTGAGCACTGGAAATTACTGAGATAAGACCATACTGCGGTCGCTTTACAACTGACGCCGTTGGTGTAAAACAAACATTTTTGAGATCAGTAAACTGTCGACATTTTTTCGCGTGATCCGCCGGATCCTGTGTATACCTCTATTCATGTAGTGTATATTATCAGAATCGAGGAATGTACAATATGTGTATATAAAGGACAAAAAAATTCAATATTTGTACCTATTTGTGTATGTAATGAGTATAACATGGGCCGGATAAACAAATTTCTTAAGAGCCGGCAATGCATTTGCAGTTCTTCTGGTGCTGCAAATGTCCATGGGCGGCGGTGATCGCTTTCCATCAGGTGACCCGCCCGCTCGTTTACTCGCGTTACTTATTAAAAAAAAGTAAAGTTTGCGCTGAGTGAGTGAGATAAGCTTAATGATTAAGAAAGAAACCATAAGGGCAAGCTAAACCTTTAAGTAAGAATTTCACATGAACGCTAAAATGGCTAGCGTTCCGACAAAACGCTTAAAATCTAATATTCTATCCGCTTGATCGAGGGAAAGAATTGGATTGACTTCCATTGGAGTTGATGTGCCAAAGTTCCGCTTAAAAGAACGCTAGAAATGTTAGCCTTGTTCCGTAGTGTGAAGGCATTAAGATTCGATTCCATCCTGAAGGAAATCTACGAAAATCTAGAATGAAAATTTCTGTTACAAGTCAACAGCCATTCTGTCATGCATGCAATCACATATATAGAATAGGTATTGAGCTCTAAAGAGGGCCGTGACGAGAATCGAACCCGCAACCTTCCACTCGAATCGGTGCGAGCATATGATCTCAATGTGCTATTCTATAAAGGTATAGGCTACCTAGCATTCGTATATTTGTGTTTTATAAGGCTTTCAAAACGTGACCCGGTTTACGCGTCAAGCAGTATTTCTAAGAGAAAACGAATGCTCACTTGCCACCCTTCTTGGGAAGCTCAGCTATTTATTCAAATAAAACTGCGAGTACTTAGGAACCCCTCGAGAGGGCGCTTAGCGAGATGAAATAGCTCGATGCATTCCCGCTATAAGCGCATTGTCAAATATTTTTACTTTTTCTCCTCACGAAAACGTGAATTTAGTTACGAGTATTTTATTTGTTTGAGGCTGCTTTGGATAATAATATTAAAACGGTTTTTAAGAGACTTTATTCAGACAGACAATGTGGTAGATTCTGTTGTGCAAAATCTCTTAACTAAACTAAATTAAAATATAGTGCTATCCTTTTCCATAGGGAACAGTTTGAAAAAGATAGCACTATTTTAAATTAGTTTAGTTTAGAGAATTTGTACAACAGAATTAGCACCAATGTTCGTTTACAGATGTGACCTTGGGTATAATAAACTTAAACACAGTTATATAAAAAAGCTGTACATAAAAGATTTTAATAATGAAAAATATTTATTCTTTATTCATTCAAACTGGTATTCAATTTATTTGCCGCTTAGTAACATTAAGTATTGGGATTTAAACATGCAAAGGTGTTACTGCCATTTCTGCAATGTTACTACTATACTACTATACATCTAAAAGGCTATTTAGTCTTAATAGCTGAGAAATTGAAAAAAAATATACAAAAAAAAAGGATTTCGTAGGCAGATCCGTTGAGTTCAGTTCTAGGTACTGGAATGACTTTAAGTGTTTCACCCGCGAAATGTTTACCTTCTAAAAATACAATATACTTACACTTTATTTTGAAGGAAAGCTAATTCATCGCTTTCATTGCTTCTCATTGTAACTTATCTTGCTTATCATACAACAAAGTAGCGAAACTTCATTCAGAATTCAAGATAATATGGGTACATAACAACTCATTCCTCATACTTTTGCATTATCTTTTTAAGTTAATCTACTCTAACCATGCGAACATTACCCTGAAATATTGTACGCGGTTTATATTTAAAGAGCTCTCGAGGTGCGAACTCGCGGGTCGGGGGTCGGGGATAACAATGATTGATGTGAGCATTACCGTCGCGATGACTCGCAATGAGATCTGGGAGCTGAGAATCCACGCCAGACCTACATCAGCGGGGCTAGACAAAGTAACAGTCGTTTGGCGTTAACGCTAGTCGACAAAAATGTATGGGACAAAAAAGTGATTGTAGAAAAACCACGACAGAATGTTAATAAACACGCAGTGTTTGATACTGTCGACTGTCAATTGTCAAGCGAAGTACGCTAAAGTTATCTACAAGGTCCGCGAGAACGCCAGCGAGCATTCAAGTTGTCGTAGTCGATTATCAAACACAGCGTGTTTATTAACATTCTGTCGTGGTTTTTCTACAATCACTTTTTTGTCCCATACATTTTTGTCGACTAGCGTTAACGCCAAGCGACTGTTACTTTGTCTAGCCCCGCAGTTCCGTACTTGCCCCACCGTTCCACCGAAGGGGGAACTAATAAGAAAACTTCTAATGACCAAGGAGCAGCGATTGTTGAATATAGTTTTAGGAGTGAACTTAGCAAGCGTGCGAGTGTGACGGACTTTAAATAGTAATGACTCTCTTTAGTTATACAATCGAGAAGGTTCCGTAAGAGTCATGGAGCAAGTGTTTTTTCTTTATTTATATATTTTCGAATTTCGGTTTTTCACAAATCCCATGAGAATCATTAATTTTCCCGGGACAAAAAGTAGCCTATATAACTATACTTCTTATATCTGTGCAAAAAATCACGTTGATCCGTTATTTTGTTGCGGCGTGACGGAAGGACAAACAAACTATTTTATGTATTATGGTGGTTTATGAGAGGTGATCAACTGTCACTTCTTTTTGACATAGAATATGCATCTTGTGTAGGTTTCTTGAGCAAGCAAACAGTCGATGTCCGTTTGCTTCATCGTCAGTCTTGCATTCAGGCCGCTGTCTGCAGATCTTTATAAAGCTGAAAACCTTACTTTAAAAAAACTGTCTTATTAAAAAACTAAAAGGAGAACTCTACGCATGTTGTAACTATGTTTTTTTTTCTTTTTATCTACGTACACTTAATTTTATTGTTCTCTTGTTTAATTTAATCTACATTTATTGTGACATTCTCATAAATGTAGGTCTGACATTGGCAAATCTGAGACCCCATTCCATTACCATCGCGACGACTCGCCTAACTCCTGTGTATTTCGAGGAAAATCGAGTTATAAATGACATAATTCGGATATACATAATCTGAATTCTGACTTTTATAATAAAATTCTTTGCTTGCGACCGCGTCGTTTATATTAAAGAGTTATTACAAAAATGTAACTCCTGTCACGGCGTATATTATGTCTTTTCTTATATTAATTTAAGTAAGAACTGCGCATTTTCGTTTGTATCTACTGTGACCTATGTAATGTACCCCTCATCGGATTTTAAATACATACATATAAAATACTCTGATGTACCTATACCATAAAACATGAAAAAAACAAATAACATAACTTTCTTTGATGGTAATGATGAACGAGTACTTTTACTTTCTTCTACGTTTAAAGGCAACACAAAGTAGCTACACAGAAGCTAGAAACTTGCGCACTTCAAACATCAAACGAGGCCGCGAAATATGCTTGAACATAACTCCATTTGTTACGGTATTCCCTGTACGCTTCCTCAGCGAATAAAAGACGGCAGTTACATTGAAATATGTACACGATGTGAAATTCTGGGCTACGTCGGAATTCCCGACTCTAACACTTCCGTCGTTGTGACTAGGCAAACATCGTTAGTTACAATTGAACATCTTCACTCGGCGAGTACCATCAGCGTTTGTTGATTAAGTAAAAATACTTATAGGACCGAGAAAGTTATATTCTGGGCACTGATTGGTTAATGCTTGCATCGGTCGAGCCTCGTAGGTACTGATTGGTTAGTGTTTGCATCGGTTGTGCAGCCAAGGTAAAGATTGGCTGGTGATTGGTTGAAAAAACGACTATAAATAAAAAGGCCCAATTCAATTTCAATTTTATGGAGGTAAGAGAAAAAAGAAAGAAATAATCTTGTTTCATAAAAGAATACAGTAATTAGGGTTCCGTAGCCGAATGGCAAAAAACGGAACCCTTATAGATTCGTCATGTCTGTCTGTCCGTCTGTCCGTCTGTCCGTCCGTATGTCACAGCCACTTTTTTCCGAAACTATAAGAGCTATACTGTTGAAACTTGGTAAGTAGATGTATTCTGTGAACCGCATTAAGGTTTTCACACAAAATTAAAAAAAAAGTAATAAATTTTGGGGGTGCCCCATACTTAGAACTGAAACTCAAAATTTTTTTTTTCATCAAACCCATATGTGTGGGGTATTTATGGATAGGTCTTCAAAAATGATACTAAGGTTTCTAATATCATTTTTTTCTAAAATGAATAGCTTGCGCGAGAGACACTTCCAAAGTGGTAAAATGTGTGTCCCCCCCCCTGTAACTTCTAAAATAAGAGTATGATAAAACTAAAAAAAATACATGATGTACATTACCATGCAAACTTCCACCGAAAATTGGTTTGAACGAGATCTAATAAGTAGTTTTTTGATATTTACAATAAAACCTCTAAAAACAAAGTTAGTTTTGCGGTTCGATAAGAAAAGTGGTTTTTATGGTTTTATTCCTCCGGTTGTAGTACCCTCAGTGCGCGAGTCCGACTCGCACTTGACAGGTTTTTTTTGAATACTATTTAAAATGGCTTTGGACAGATTTTAATATAATCATACTAGCTGAGCTGGCAAATTTGTTTCGCCATATAAATTATTTAATCAAATCAAATTTCTAGGGGTATGAAAAATAGTTTAAGGCGCTTCATGCGTTAGTATTATGCTTGAGTCAAAATTTACGATTCTCGAAGGAACATAAAATAGTTATGTGTTCAATTATAGATTAGATAATTGAATTCATATTATTTGGCATTTCATAATCTAGAACTTGGCTCAAAAATATTTTAAAATATGTGTATAACTTTCTCACTAGAACAGTTTTTGTATAGGCTGTTTGCTAAAATAGCGGTCGACGCTCTACGCAGATGCAAGATATTTGCCATGTTTCTTAACAAAAACTTATAACAATGACATAACAAATTAATAACATTTACTAAAAAGTGTCTCAAAAAAAACACGATTTTCCTAGATTTTCATTCAAAAACCATAAACCGAAAAGTGCCATTTTTAGCATTTTTCGATAAATTAAACGTATTATTTTAGGATAAAATCCAAAATATTTTGTTATTTCTGAATTATAGTAATTTAATTCAATTCATATTCAATGTCACTGGTTATTTATTATTTTAATAAGTTGTATATTTATTTTACTATAATTTTTTTTGTAATACCATTTTCCGCGCAAAATTGCGTCAGCGGGAAAGGAATTCCTTTTTTGTATGGAGCGACACGCGATTCACGCGTAAACGTATAAACGCTCTTAAGTTCTACTCTTCAAACCTACCGAAATAAACAAAAATTATATAAAGAATAATATTTGGAGAAGTTGTGCTACAAACACTGTGACACGAGAATCTTATTAAATAGATTGTAATATGTTACATTTATTGCAAAACAATAATTGAATCTCAATCTGAATTCAATACATATCTGTTTAATATATCGTATTAAGTGTAAGAACGTAAAAAATGATTTTTATAGGATTAAGGGTGATCTTCTACACAATAGAGATATAAAAATATCAATGTAGTATTTTCTCATAAAAGAAGTGTTGGAAAGTGTAAACAAATCATTACACAGCAGTGACAGTTTAACTCTGTACGTATAGTTGGTACATTATACTTGACATTGACGTTAATAAAGCTTTGTCTGTCAATGTGTCAATGCGGGCCTTCAAACGAAGTTTCTTGATCTCTTTGCCGCCGAAACTGCGAACAGCGCACATCTCTGTACACGTCGCCCTGCCCTTATTAATTTCGTGCTCCCATTCAATATAATGTAATTCAAAGTTTACTCTGCATTTTTCTTTCCACTGCCATAATCCTGCTATCAGGTTATGGGCCCAGGCCCTTCAGGCTGCGCGAGTTTTACCGTTTTGCTTTGTCCCCGAGATAACCTTCACACCGCGTGGCACGCGGCACCCGTCGAGCATCCTCGATCGATAGCATGGCTGCCCCGGATTGCCGAGTGACCGTCGAAAAACTAAAAGGTACGGAGGACTACAGCACGTGGAAATTTCTAGTGCGCATGCTGCTGATCCACGAGGATCTATGGGACGCCGTAGAACAAAGGAAAGGACCGGACGACAAAACGCAACGTAAGGCGCTTGCGCGCATTTGTCTTTTAGTTCACCCTAGTGTTTTAACACATATTAGAACTGCAAAGACAGCTTACGAAGCATGGGACAGTTTGGAGCGAGCATACGAGGGCAAAGGACTCACGAGGCGGCTAGGTCTACTACGCACATTGTTCGCGCTTAAGCTAGCGGCCTTCGACGACATGCAGTCATATCTGAACAAAATAACAGATGTAGTTCAACAGCTTCACGACATAGGTGCAGGCCTGGAGGATGACTTCCTTGCAGTAATCATGCTCAGCGGGCTCTCAAGCGACTATGACCCGCTTATCATGACGTTGGAGAACTCAACGGAGAAGCTCACTACGGACACTGTGAGGTCGAGGCTGACTCAGGAGTATCAACGGAGACTGGAAAATGACACTAAGGCTGAAGCTCTTGCAGTGAGTAAACCTAAAAAGACAATTCGGTGCTTTAAATGCAAACAGCTAAATCATAAATCTAGTTCTTGTGTTGTGAAAGTGAAACCTAGAGAGAAAAAGGACAAATCCTTTTTTTGTGCAATGTCGGTGAATCTAGGCAATGAAGTGTTCTGTGTGGACTCGGGTGCGACTCATAATTTGACAAATAATCTCAAAATATTGCATAATTACAAAGAAGAGGCCCCCGTAGAGATAAAAGTTGCTAACGGTGAAAAATTGTTGGCATCGGGTAGAGGAAGTGTGAAGATTTCTCTACAAAACACCTTAAGGACTATAAGTGAAGTTTTGTATGTTCCTGAGCTAACTGTTAACTTACTATCGGTTAGTGCTATGACTAGGAAAGGCTTTACAGTAGTTTTTGATAAAAATGTATGTAAGGTGTTTGACGGGGATCAGGTTGTCGCAGTGGCTAAACAAGTTAACGGGGTTTACATTATAGATAAACCATGTGTTTTGCCTTTGAGTAAGCAGAGTAGCGCTAGCCCGTCCACGTGCACAGCTACGGAGCAAGCTGTGCTGGCATCGCAGTCCAGTGAGTCACAAGTGATGTGGCATAGGAGGCTGGGACATCTCAACAGGCGAAGTATGGATTTGCTGAAAGGTATGGCTGTTGGCATTGATTATGATAACTCAAATTTCAAATCATGTGTACCTTGTATACAGGGAAAACAAGCCAGGCTACCTTTTCCGAAGAAATCTTTCAATAGGGCTAAAGATATATTAGGTTTGGTTCATACTGACCTGTGCGGGCCAATGTCTAAGCCATCTTTAAGTGGGTGTAGGTACTTTCTCACATTTATAGATGACTATAGCAGAAAAACTTATATATATTTCCTTAGATCAAAAGATCAAGTTTTTGATAAGTTTAGGGAATACAAGGCTCTTGTTGAGAAACAGACAGGAAAGCAAATTAAGGTTCTTCGCAGTGACAATGGCGGCGAATATATTAATAAAAATTTACAGGACTTCTTGAAGAAGTGCGGGATTCGCCACCAGACCACAGTGCCTCACTCGCCGCAACAGAATGGAGTTGCAGAGCGTGCCAACCGGACCATCGTAGAGAAAGCAAGGTGTATGCTTCTCGATGCCGGGCTGGATCAGCGCTTCTGGGCGGAGGCAGTGAACACTGCTGTCTATCTCAAGAACAGATCGCCTACCAAGGCGGTAAGGGACACAGTTCCTGAGAGCAAGTGGTCAAATAAAAAGGTAAATATGACTCACCTTAGAACATTTGGCTGTTTAGCTTATGCACTTGCAGAAAAGAGACAAAAATTTGATGCAAAATGTGAAAAATATATTTTTGTAGGCTATTGTGAGGAGACAAAAGGATACAGATTAATAGATCCCACTAATCCTAAAGTCTGCATAAAAGCTCGGAATGTAACATTCCTCGAGACTGAATTTTATAATTCCACCATACAGCAACCGCCTCAGACTGTTGAAATCAGTTTAAATTCTCCGTCTTCAAATGAGTCTGTACACACTAGTCAACCTGTAATCCCACATGATGCAACGGGGAGCCCCAGTAATGCGGGATCTGATGGGGTTACTATAAGGTCAAGGCGACGTGTACAGAGAAGCCCTGTTTCTAGCGACAGTATAGAATCAGATGATCCGCGTGATGAAACTTACATTCCAGGTGAAACAACAATGGAGCAGTGCGACTCTGAGGGATCCTGCTACGAAACTAGCCTGGCGTTGCAGTCTACGTGCCTAGCCAGTGAGAGCTGTTTCGATGGTGAACCAGAGACTGCGAAAGAGGCGTTGCAGAGTAAAGACTCCGAGAAATGGAGAAATGCAATGTCAGATGAGTATAAATCCTTTGTTGATAACAACTGCTGGACCTTGTGTGAACTACCCAAGGGTCAGAAGCCTGTGAAATGTAAATGGGTCTTTAAACGAAAAAGAGGATTGGATGGAGAAGTTTTGAGATATAAGGCGAGATTAGTTGCTAAGGGCTATACACAGAAATATGGTGTGAATTATTTTGAAACATTTTCGCCCGTTGTAAGGTACTCAACTCTTAGAATTTTGCTTGCTTTGGCTGCTGAGAAAAATATGGATATAGATCATCTTGACGTTAAGACAGCTTTTCTTAACGGTGACCTTAAAGAAACTATCTATATGGAGCAACCGGAAGGTTTCAAAAGTAAAGAGAATCCTCACATGGTCTATCGCTTAAATAAGGCCATCTATGGACTAAAACAAGCGTCTAAAAGTTGGTATGAGAAAATTAATTCTGTTTTAATAGATAAAATGAAATTTAGAAAATTTTCTTCAGAGCCCTGTGTGTTTATAAAGAATCATGATGATGGTACAGTGACTATTATAGCTCTGTATGTAGATGATATCATTTTGTTCACTAATAACAAGAAAGAAAAACCTAAGATCAAGCAGCATCTTATGACTCAATTCGAGATGAAGGATCTAGGGCCAGCTCATCAGATTCTTGGCATGAGATTATGTAAACAAAATGGGGTATTTACTTTAGATCAATCAGATTACATAGGTAGGGTGTTAGAGCGTTTTAATATGTCTGATTGTAAACCAGCTAGCACTCCTATGGAAACAGGTTTAAAATTAATTAAATGTGATAGTAAACCGGATAACTTACCTTTTAGAGAATTAATAGGTTGTTTAATGTATATTGTTGTTTGTACTAGGCCTGATATAGCTAATGCTGTAAGTATTTTAAGCCAATTCAATGACTGTTTTAGTGAAACTCATTGGAAGGCAGCAAAGCGAGTGCTTCGATACTTAAAAGGTACTATTAACTATTGCCTCACATTTAGTAAAACTAACACAGAAATAAATGCTTTTGTTGACGCCGACTGGGCGTCAAATGAGGTAGACCGAAGGTCCTATACAGGCTTTGTTTTTAAGCTCGGAGGATCAACAGTCTCTTGGCAAAGCCGCAAACAGAAGACTGTTGCTCTTTCGAGCACAGAAGCAGAATACATGGCACTGTCGGATGCATGTAAGGAGGCGTTATTCATAAGAACATTTTTGTATGAATGTTTAGGAATTGAATGTAAAATATCAATTTATAATGATAGTCAGTCAGCGCAGAAGTTGTGTTGTAATCCAATGTTTCATGCGAGAACTAAACACATAGATGTCCGGCATCATTTTATTCGAGAAAATGTAAATAAAGGTATTATTAAATTGTGCTATGTATGTACTGATGATATGGTAGCTGATATCCTAACTAAGCCTTTAACAAAGTTCAAGACTGAAAAATTTGTAAGTGAACTAGGTCTTAACTCTAAGCTGTGTACTTAAGTTTTGCTTGTATTGAAGGGCATAAGTATGTAGGCTTTATGTAGCATGTAATACAATTGAGTAGTTACATTGTAAATGCTTTGTTTAAGGGCCAGTGTTGGAAAGTGTAAACAAATCATTACACAGCAGTGACAGTTTAACTCTGTACGTATAGTTGGTACATTATACTTGACATTGACGTTAATAAAGCTTTGTCTGTCAATGTGTCAATGCGGGCCTTCAAACGAAGTTTCTTGATCTCTTTGCCGCCGAAACTGCGAACAGCGCACATCTCTGTACACGTCGCCCTGCCCTTATTAATTTCGTGCTCCCATTCAATATAATGTAATTCAAAGTTTACTCTGCATTTTTCTTTCCACTGCCATAATCCTGCTATCAAGAAGTGCTATCAAAATATTTTTTTAAGGACGTCGTAGCGGAATAACGCGCATTACGCGGCTATTACACCCTAACATACAACGCAAGATTCAAAGATTGAAAGAAAAAGGTAGACAGACATGACAGGTGCGATCATTGAAAAAGAGATTACTATCTGTGTACTTATTGGTGTAAAAAGAGAATCGTGCTTAAAACAATTGTTTTACGGACACTTTTAATTATTGGAAACAGGTCTCCTCTTAAAATGAGAGAAGTTCGATCCATGGAGGATGCATGCCAAGTGCCTGATTGAGTGTATGCAGTTGAATAACCAGCTGCATAATACTTTGTTTTTTCTCCTTCAAAAAATTGCAAGGTATGAATTTTGGTGTTTCAGTTTTCATGCATGGGTTCACAGACCACAGAATAACTTTATATTGACAAAAGATAGTGATAAAAGAGTAATTAGAAAATTGTTTATTATGATAAACTAATGATCGAATTGATGACGAGTCTGGAATATGTTTAAATTGTATCTGTTAAGCCTTCAGTCAAAGGTAAGCCACCAAACTATGTAGGTATTTGTATATTACAAGTCAAAATTTAAAACTTAATAATTCTTTATTCAATTGGCAAAACATTCAAGTCCAGGCACGGCAATAAGATATTTGATCGAAGTAATGGGGTAGAATTAAAACTTAGTTTACGTGTGTTCTAGCGCTCTCCGCACTGAGAAGGAGTTCATGAAGAACTCAGGCATGATATTATATTTTTGGCAGTCTATTCATTTCGTTCTGTCTGAGGGTATCGCAATCTGGTTTTATACCGGCACTCTGGTCGCCGGCCGCCAGTGCTGAAGATTAAACGGCTCACACATGACACCACATTATTGCCACGGTTTATGTTTACATAACTCCTGCCTAAACGCTATTGGATGGTCTGAAACCGGAGTAGCTAGCTGGTTTTGGCACTGTAACTGTTCTACTTTATTAGCTTTTACTTGTTTTATCATCAAAAGCAGCATTCGATTATTGCTGCATCCGTCCACAGTGTCCAGTGATTTAAGCTGTTATTTTATTGTTGTTGTGTGTGTTGTCTTGTGCTATGGGTACTAGAATACTGATAAATATACATACATATTAATATACATAAATATAATATGTTGAAAAACACCCAGACACTGGAAAACGTTCATGCTCATAACACAAACATTTACCAGTAGTGGAATTCGAACCCACGACATCCGACGCGAACGTCAGGTTAATTGAACAGTCGCTCATGCAACAGTCCATATGGTTATTCTTGAAACCTGATGTAGAAGGAAAAATCTTTTGCAAAATTTTATACGTGAGGTAATAAGGATATACGGAATTCACTATAGCCCACATTTGCATAACAAGCGCTAGTATTAGAAGAGATTTTCAGCTTGTACCCGACTTAACTGTTGAAATTAACTGCGTGTACAATAATACCTAGGTACCTGAGTTTGCATAATCAGATCACATATGGATCAGAGTGTTGGGCGGTAAAAGGAACAGATGAAAGAAGAGTGCATGCGACCGAAATGCGAATGTTGAGATGGATGTGTGGTGTGACGAGAATGGATAGGATAAGAAACGAGTACATAAGGGGAAGTTTGAAAGTTGCGCCAATAACAGGAAAGATGAGGAGTAAAAGGTTAGCGTGGTATGGACATGTTATGAGGAGGGATGAAAGTCATGTCACTAAAAGAACCATGAGTATGCATGTGCAGGGACGAAAAAGTCGAGGGAGACCGAAGAAGAGATGGATGGATTGCGTGAAAGAAGATATGCGTGTGAAAGGAGTGGATTGCGAGTTGACGGCTGATAGGAGCGAATGGAAGGAGAAGACATGTTGTGCCGACCCCACATAAAGTGGGAAAAGACAAGGAAGAAAGAAAGACCTGAGTTTGCATAAAGAATGATATTCTATTTTAGGTATTATAAAAAAATAAAACGTGTATTATTTCGTACGTCGTCATTTTCAACCGATTCCAAAAAAGGAGGAGTTTCTAAATTCGACTGTACGTTTTTTATGTTCGTTACTGGGTGAATCAATTTTGATGATTCCTTTTTTTATTAGAAAGCTGACACTTCCCGTGTGGTCCCATTTCGATTTAGTCCAGTTCTGATAATGGTATCCATGAGAAAACCATATAAGTCTTAAATTTTTATTGGAAAGGATGTATTTAACAGTAGTTTGATGAGAGTTGAAGTCTTTTTTTGTTAATAAATTAACGTAAATTATTTTTTTAAGTTTATGCCATAAATATATTTTCCTATTATTTTTTATAATTGTAGAGGCTATTGATTTTTTTCTCAATAACAGGGGTCGAATAGATAACCTCTCGTTCTTGAAGTCGGTTGAAATAGAAAGGCACGTCTAAATTCAAAGACATAAAAAGAACGTGACCGGTAAAACGTTTAAAAATGGAAACATTCTGTTTAAGGTATAAATTTAAAAGCCTACCCTGATGAAATTCTCCCTTTTATACCGAGTGAGTTATCGCCCTTTGCGCTGTCGCTAATGTGTTTCATCTATCATCTGAATCTCCTCGATATTGGATTTTTTTCTTTGAAACGATATTTCGTGACCATTTTAGGTACAGTTTACTTCACTGCAGCATTTTTTGTGACATTGGAATATTGAGTTACATTTCAATTGGTCGTTTTAATATTCAACATCGTTTGAACAGGATCGCACCACATACCTCCATAATACAATTACACTGGACTAAATATTCTATACAATTGAAAGTTCCTTTTTTGTGCCGATTTGATATGCCCCCTTAAAGTTCCACAGTACTTAAATTGAAATTTGCAAATGGTTGTACAGTTTGTGTGTCATTTAATTGCTTCAACATCGTGAAAGTGGTTTCAAAATGACGCCAAAAGGTTTGTTTGTTTACCTTTTAACCCAACTCATTTTGTATAGACTGTAGTTTTGAATGTTATTTTATTTTAGTTCAAGGGACGCTCATGCCAGCTTACGCAAAATCAGCGCCAAAATGGCGAAAATCAAGTTTCTTCATTTTTACGTTTATAGTCTGAAGTCCAGCGTATTTGTATTACAGTGGTTCGCACACTGTGGTAAGTATATAAGCGCTAGTTTAAGCGCTAGGTCTGAGGTTCAATTTTATGCAAGGCAAAATTGCGATTTAATAATTTCTAAACTTGTTAGCGGGGCTAGACAAAGTAATAGTCGTTTGGCGTTAACGACAGTAGACAAAATTGTATGGACAAACCACGTGACGAATGAAAACAAATGAAAGCAGAATCTAATTTATGATTAGCGTTGTTCACTGTCGGCTGTCAATTGTCATGCGAAGTACGCTAAAGTTATCTACAAGGTCTGCGAGAACGCCAGGGAGTCGATTATCAAACATAGCCTCTATTCGCTCACGTGGCTTGTCCATACATTTTTGTCTACTGTCGTTAAGGCCAAACGACTATTACTTTGTCTAGCCCCGCTGGTCTGGAAGTCTGGTGTTTGGCTGCGAGTGGTTGACCTATCAAAGACATTCTAAAGTATTTACATTTTATTTATGCAAATACTTAGTATGAGAGTTCTGAAAATAATCCAAAACCTTTTCATACATTCAAACCGCCGCTTTATGAAGGCCGTAAGCTCCTTTGAGAGATTACGTCCCTTTATGGATCAAAAACTCTTACTTTGTTATTCCATAAATTAATTATTTATTTCTTTAAGGCTTACGGTCGCATTAAACTGGAACTGGACGATATCTGTATTCTTCTTCTTACATTAAAAAGAAAAGTCCAGCATTACTCACTCATTGTTCCACACACATGCCCAAACCTAGTTGGAACTAGGAAGCTAAAATTGTGCACAGATGTATAACGTAGACAAGGAATAAGAAAGAATTTTACCCCAAAACCAACCGAAGCAGGGCCGATTCAGCTTGTTGATGTGTCTTTAACGCTTTTTATTAAAATTGGGAAAGACGTTTTGTCACAGCTTGGGTAGTGGGTAAAAACCAAAACATTCGAAAGGTGTTAAAACCGTTGGATTTGGGTTTTGCCAGGTTTTAACCCATTTTTGACGTGACAACGTCTTATAAATTGGTTTGCCGGGTGACACTTCAAGAAACTGCGTTACGCTCCGCTCACGTTATGCGCTCACAATGAGAGCGAGTGAGAGGCACGCGTCCCTTCCACTCGGGCAAAGTCGTTGTCACGTAAAACTTTCGCCCGTATACCGACTTTACAGGCAACCAATTTTTCTTTATGAAATTCTTATTTTAAAGCGCAGTCACATATTATTTCAGTATTGTAGCTCATGGGGCTACGAATAACTTAATCATCAAACTAAAATTAGGCCTGTTTCTTATTTTTTACTCATGATGAAATCTTAGGCACCCAAATATCCTTAAAATGTTTTATTTAGCTTAGTTTCGCACACTCAACTTCTACAAGTCTTAGGAAGAGACCGGGCTTCGAATCCCTGACCCCTGATGAGAGTTAAAAGTCTAAACTACTGATAACCAATTTAATTTTCACTGCTTTAAGCTCAGAATAGTATAATACATTACTGCGAACAGAGCAAAGAGGCAGAGCCGAAGCAGAACCGAGGCAATCACGTATGAGTGCCTCGGTTCTGCTTCCGCCCACATTTACACGTTCATGCATAACACCTAGTTAAAATGACCAAGGCTTGTATAGGACTTTTCTCAGACAATACGCGGAAACTAAGTAGCAGATACTTAGGCAGAAATTTTCAAAATCAATAACATAACAACAATAATAAATTGCCCATGGTACCCCAGGGGGACTATCGGGGGGACCACGGGAAATAAACGATTTTTTCCGAGGCAGTTTTTTTCAATAAACTGTTTTCTATTTGCAAAACTTTAACTTCGGCCGATGGATCGAATCCAAAGCAAAGACAGCTGGTAAAAAACTCGGCATTCTAAATAAAGTTAAACAGTACTTCACCTCGGAACAGCTCCTAACCTTATACCAGGCACAGGTTCGCTCATGCTTGGAGTACTGTAGCCACTTGTGGGATGGCTCTGCCAAGTACCAGCTGGATTGGATTCGGTGGATCGCCGTGCTAGAAGACTCATCGGCAACCCGACATTGGTCCACAAAAAACTCCAAAGCCTTGAACATCGTCGTAAGGTTGCCTGTCTGTCGGTATTCTATAGAATATATTTCGGAGAGTGTGCTCAGGAACTTTACAATTTGGTTCCCCCGTCACCTTTCTACCATAGAACGGCAAGGCATCGTAAAGGCCTCCACCCATACATAGTCGACGTACCAATGACGCGTACGAAGCGGTTTGATTCCTCGTTCCTGATACGCACTGCAAAGGCCTGGAATACCCTCCCAGGCAGTGTCTTTCCTGCCACTTACAACCCGGGTGCCTTCAAATCAAGAGTGAATAGGCATCTTCTAGGCAAGCGCGTTCCACCTTAGACTGTATCATCACTTTCCATCAGGTGTGATCACAGTCAAGCGCTAGCCTATATAGTATAAAAAAACAACCAGTTCGAAATTTAAACAAAACCTTGTTAAGGTACCCCCTTGGTTGCAAGGTCGTCGCATGTCTAAATTACACGACAGATACCTATGAGTTTATTATGAAATTTACTCAACCCACGACCGATATGGATTTTTATACAACTTTTGCCGACCGTTAAATTGGCCGGCACAGCAATATCGATTTATCTTAAAGAAGGTTGTCAAAATAATGCTCAACTTTCCAAGTATGTTTGAAAAAAAAATATATTGATCATTTTAAATTGTAATTTTTTTTATTGGAATGAAATTGAAACTCACTGTACGTATAATCCACTGTACGAAATATTTTTATAAACGGTTCGTGTCCGTGTTACGGTGTTAATGGCAATAAATTTCGCTGCAACCACGAGTTATAGTGAAAGTACGTGCAGTAATATCATGGATATATGGCGCATTACGTGCACATTATGGGCTCACTAGTTCAATTAGAGTACTGCCATACTTATAACCAAGGCTTGTTGTCGATACTTTATAATAGCTGTAAGTACCGGTATTTTAGCCTGTGTATTTTTAATAGACTTTCTCAAAAAGTTGAATTTTCGACCTGTGCTTAGCGTGTGGAAAATGACTCTGTTCCACACTAGTTTAGTTAGCTTTTTGTTTTTTCATGAAGGAGTTTTTAAATCAAAAAGTTTCGGAAATATTTTGCTTTTTGATGAAATGACTATAGTAATACAGGGAATAAAGATTTTTCTTTTTACTTTTTAACCATTTATGTATTGCTCGCATGTTGCGGTTTGTTTAGCGCAACAATCGAGCCGCACGAATGATTTTACCAATAAAATGCCATTATAGTTACCAATCGAGGTACCAGTAACTAATTAGGGCTAAATAATAACGGTTTAATATAACCGGTACAAAGTCATAACGAAAACGAAAATAATAAAAGTATCAGTACCATAAATTATTAAATAGGTAAGTACACGTAATAATAGACGACCAATAGGTATAGCCATCCACAGAACGAAAGGTTCTCTGTCGTCAAGTTTTTTAATCAAAAATTCATCCTCAAAACTGAAGGTTCAATATTTGAAAAAGCTAGTCAGCTCCCCTGTGTCGGACATCCATTAGTCTATTGCATCCATATTTTTGAGAACTGCTGTTACGATAAAGGCGATACGGTAGACTTTTTCCAGAGATAAAGTAAGTAGTTTGTCATGAAATAAAACTAGCTGACCAGGCAAACGTTTTTTGCTATTAAGGATATAAAAAATTGCTTACGACCTACTCTCAGACCTACTGAACATATAGAGATAATTTCATAACAGTTGGTCGAGCCGTTATTGAGGAGGTTGGCAACAAAACCTCCCACGAGAATTTTATATACTTACGATAAAGTAGTTTTTAAGTTACATACTTACAATAAAGTAGTAGTAATTAGAAGATGAAAGTAATTTTTAAACTTATAAAAAAACTTTTTACGTTTTACGAAAGAATTTAGGTACGTAGTTGTTGAAATACAAGTACAGTAAGATTTTGTTCATGTTAAACATAATATGAAGTAAAGCTTGACTATGGACTTCATAGGTAGGCTCAAAGTCACTCAGCGGGCGATAGAGAGACCTAAGCTATAACTATGTCTATATAATCAAATAACGAATAGGGAGACCCGTATAACAAACCAGAGCCGCCTATATCTCAACATAATCGTGAAACTGAAGTAGCAATCGGCGGGGCACAATTATAGCTCGCAAAATGGATGTTGAGAAAGCGCAGTGTTGGCAGAGTTTCGACGAGATGGACAGACGTCAATAATAGAGAATCGCTGGAAGTTGCTAAATACAAGTAGCACAGAATCGTGTAGGTTTGAAATCATTGCAGAAGGAAGTCGACATTGATCAGCTGAAACGAACAAACGAATGCTTAAAGCTTAATATTATTAATATTAAACATTCGAAACAAAACACTTCGAAAACCAAATTATGCATCCAAACTACCTGAGTAATATAAATCTTAGAGCTGTTGAAGCCATATTTCGTATCAATTCGTCCAAAACTTTTACCTTCGTACCTGGCTGTTGCAAAACTTACTGGAACTTGAAGGATAGACCTGGTAAGTCTTGCTTCGAGACTACGATAAGCTGTTAAGCGATGTAGTTTGACTAGATCTCCATTGTCGTTGCTTATGATATTTTAGTTCTTGCTTGAACAGACTTTAACTAGTTTACATCTTTTGAAGTTACCTATATTAGATAGAGATTCGTTATTTCCTTACAACTAATTAAATACTATAAGCGTCGTAGTTTTCTATATTTGAAAATAACAGTTAAGTTTCAGTAAATATTAATATTTAGTAGCAAATGTAAATGCAAACGAATACTTTGCGTTTTTGATTGCATTTATGTTGATTTTATTTTCTTGCTAGATTTTTTTGTGTTTTCTGGCTATATAGTGTGTGTAATAAAGTAGAGATGACATAACTGGAAAGCAGAAACTTATTTTATTGGAGCAAATGACTCCCGCGCTATTATTTTATCACTCGTGTCATAAGCGCACAGTTTTCAAAGAATGACTGAAGGAATCATGTTTTTTCATGAACCAAATCCGAAATATTCTAGAAACATAAAAAGTGTGTTTTAATAACTATTGGCACTAGAAATTTGTTTTTTATACATGGAATTTAATTTTACATACAAAAAGTTACTTTCTTTTTAATGCACATTTCCTGTCATACAGAATTGAATCAACTTGGTACGGGATTCTATACATCCACGGTCATTATGCTGCGCAGCTTCTTTCTTAGCGATTTTGGTTTACTTATTGTATATGCGTCCCACGCATCAGCCTATCACACGGAATTTTAAAGTTTTTTTTTTTTTTTTTTGCTGGCAACACTATCTCCCCACTGTTTACCTACTCCCACTATCCCTACTCCGATACCGACCCGACCCGAGCTGCGGGCGCACGAAGATTAACTCGTCATTACGTGTTTCCGTGCTGAAGCCTACGCACATCACAGAAACCCGCTCGAATCTTTATCATCGCTATGAACATGGGGAAGAAGAGGAAAAAACGGAAAGGATCAGGAGAAAGTTAAGGAAATTAAAAAATCGTAAGTAAAAATTTATTTTACTAAATACATCTCGACGGTTGGCATGCGACGGAACACTATCATCGGCTGGCATCTGGATGCGAACAACTAATAACCTGGGTTGTATCCATCCCAAAAATCTCGATGCGAACAACTAATAACCTGGGTTGTATCCATCACTATAATCTCGATGCGAACAACTAATTATCCTGGGTTGTATCCATCACTAAAGTTGATGCGTAATTGCCAAACTTTGGGCTCTTACCTTCACAATTCTGTATGACAAAACCTGCGGAACACTATCATCGGCTGGCATCTGGATGCCAACAACTAATAACCTGGGTTGTATCCATCCCTAAAATCTCGATGCGAACAACTAATAACCTGGGTTGTATCCATCACTATAATCTCGATGCGAACAACTAATTATTCTGGGTTGTATCCATCACTAAATTTGATGCGTAATTGCCAAAATCTGGGCTCTTACCTTCACAATTCTGCATGACAAAACCCGCGAAACCACTTCAATGGCCAGAAACAACTCGGTAACTCCTTAGCTGCGTTAGCAGCAGCATTAGAAATCATAATGTCGAAACGATTTTGAACAGTGTTTAAGTATACTACGAAGATTTCAAGATAACGAAGCCGCGTTCGACACAGATCATCCGTAACCTACTACCAAGTCACCGCGGATTGCAAATCAATTTGACACCGAAATTATGAGACTTTTCGGCCCAGAAGCAGATTGCACAAGAACTTCGCAGCTAAAGCCGTCGTAGATCAATAATAATTGTCTTTAAAGACACTTTTTCTAGCACGTATACCGATGAATACCGATAAGAACTTGGTATCATGAAATATGTTAGATAATGAAAGCCCTGTTCAAATATCAGGCGAAGCTATAAGAATCTGTCAAAACCTATATAAAAAAAAGGGTTTTACAAAATTTAACGGTTATTAAGATTGATTAATCTTCAAACAACTGCATCAGAAGATAACGGTCAAACAAGGGCCAGCGGTGAGCCAGTCTGTTTCGCACCGCTACCTGCAGCAGTCGAGCTGCTTCGCGCCGCGCAAACGTCGCGCGACCACTCGCCGCCACCATCGCCGCCGCGTGGCACTGAAGAACTACACGCCAGCGCCACCCAGACCGCGAAACGAGGTATCGTACACATGACGATTACGTTTCTTTCTCAAAAGTTTTGGTCTTCTATTACGAATGGTTCCACTATATTATCTCAGATCAAGGGAATATTCCTTGAGACAATACGCCTGTTTAAATACACAGTCCTAATATTTTTGTCCAAAATCAGCACAAGAAGTGTTAGATTTCCAGAATAAACTAAGTACTAAGTACTTGAAAATAAAGCGATTCGTTTACGCGTTATGATCTCTAAACTTTTATCTAGTATATATTTTATAGAACCTTTAGCCTAATGGCATCAGAAGATTTATCATAAACTTAAAAAATTCGTATAAATTTATTGAACGTAATACTTTTAAAATGGAGGCTTACTTTAAGTAAAGCATCTAATTAATAACACCAAATATATGTTCTGACATAGCGTCTATTCTCAGCGTCTAGTGATTGCCATTGAATCGCAACGGATATACTACGTTTTAATATCAAATTGTCATCCAACATTGCCATTACACTAAAAACATTTTACGAATTTACTTGCCTCATTTGCTTTTATGGACAGCACCTTACGTATAAATACTAAATTACGTAAATTTACTATAGAATACTAATATAATTAAGATATGATATTCATACTATTTATATTATGTTTTGAACAATCCTTTGATGAATATATTTATAACAATACAATTAAGTTATGTACTAAAAATTAGAAAGTTATTTAGTTACATACTTAAATTAACAAAAACGTAAACTACGCTATTGCACTAGATAGATCGAACTAATAATCTGCTTACTCTGCTGTTCAATATTCGTTGTTACAAACAAAAGTTACAAACAAGTACGTTACAAAAAATATAAGAACCCAAACTTAGAACGATATGTTGACCTTTTTTCAGTAATTTGATAAATAATTCTGATTTATTAGTCGTTTCATAATGTTAACAGTGTAACCTTTATGATTTAATCAATTTGATTAATTGATTAGGTACACATTTTTTATTTCTAACGAAAATATATCTGGTTGCCGCGCCTTTTAGAATAATACTGAGGCATCCGCTTATTGGTAACAAAATTAATCTTGCGTCTTGCGATTTAGAATGAAAGGCTATACTTTTCTAGTCTTAAATATATATTTGTAAAACATCCTTATTGGATAAACATTCCATAAGGATATTCACTATACAATTTGTTATATTAATCGAATATGAAGCATGAAGTACCCTCATTTTAATAAAATAGCCAGAGAAATACGGCAATGGTATAAAACTCGAAACATAACATTCCTTTAAATTTTACAATAATTTTATAAAGAGCAGGAATTCGCGGAACATGCTTTTGAAAACTTTAATCTAACTTTAATACATATGAATGATTGATCTTGATGTATGGAACGTTGATACCTTGACGGTATCCTGGAAAAAATTTGAACCTTTATGCGTTTCCGCTATTTATATTGATTTTTGATTTAAAAGTATTGAAAGCAAACAGCTTAATGTTGTACCATATTTGTCCTCACAGCCGTGGTTTGCATTTTTAAAAATTTACCTGCATATATATATATTTTGATCTTGAAATTAATTTGTTTAAGTACATTTCTTTTTAGGATTTTTCGTAACCACAAGACACTCGGCTTTCTTGAAAGGTTACTTGCTTTTAAAAATGCCTATATCAGACAGAACTGTTGATAATTATTCCGCTTTCTTTCTATTTGTATTAAAATCTAGTAAAATTTTGAAAACAAAATAATTATGATTAGGTACTTATTTGGTACAAATGTCACACTGATCTTAAATTTTCTTACACAAGTATTTATTTGATAGAATTAATTCCCACAAATCTTCAGTATTGCTATTATTTTCATAATAATATGTTAGATACTTTTTGAATTAAGAGGTTTTTAATAGATGAGTTTTTAGGTCGAGGCCAGCTCAACCGAAATGCTTTATGAGCTGGGGATATTGATATTGTTCCAGGTTACTTTTCCAAACAATGGCCACAAGAGAACCTCAACCCGGAAACTCTTTCGAAGGAGACTATTATTCTGCAACTGCTCATAAAGTGCAAACCTTTCGCAGATAAAACAATTAAACAATATCAATAATTTCATTTCAATTACTTATCGTGTTTCTGCTTTTCAGCGAGTTAGGATTGGGGACCCGAAGCGCATGACGTTTGGATTTGGGAATGATGGTCTTTATAGTTCTTGAACTGCAGGTCACTAAAATTCACTTAAAATTACCGTTTACGGCGTTGAAGTTCAAGATATAATAGTCATGTTTCAACTAAACTCAAGTTTAAATTCAAGATATCTTTGTTTTACATCGACCTAGCACACAGGCACAAAAGATCCATACGATAGTTATGATATACATATGTATATGGTGATAAATACTGATAACACTTTTTGAAATTGCCATCCTTCAAACATGTATGTCTAGTTACATATCTTAAAGATATAACAATTCCATTCATGAAACTAACAACGATTATTCATTTATTAGATTTGATTAAATGAGGAACTGTTACAAAGTTGTCATCCCAACTTTGCGCCATTGGATAAAGAAAACTTTACAATGAAGCGGTATTTGATAAAAGTATATTCAAAGCTGATAGTAAACGCCATGCAACAATTAAAGCCAATAATATTGTTGTCAAAATGTATTATTGTGTCTGTTACAGTATTTGTTCATATTCCTTATAGTCTGTGGTCTCTCTACGACTTTCTTCTTGTTATGGCGTCAATATTTTAAGTCTATGTCTCAAAGCCCCTTTCGTTATTTTAATATTATCACGTCAATAAAATGATGTGATTTAATAATACAGGTTGGAGCCAAGCTACATCTAGTATTGCTAAATTCTATATAGACTTTACGCAATCAATTCTAGAATGTACAAAATAATAAGATGACATGTTAATTAACTATTTAAATAGCTTATGTGTAAATTACCTAATAATATTCTCTCATTAATTTAACAAAAATCATTGATTTAGAAAAAAGCTTGTTTTATGTAAAAAATAAATGTCACAAATTTTATATTTGTTACCTCTAAACATCATACAATAAGTAAACCAAAATCGCTAAGAAAGAAGCTGCGCAGCATAATTAAAAATCAAACGAACTTACCAAGTGAAGTTCGATGATAATTATGCGAGCAGCTTCTTTCGATGCGATTTATACACACCCTCCCTATTAAACTACCATTATATAATTTACAAGTGCCTTGTGAGTTGGGCTTGTGTGAAGTAAATATGTATTGACTTGACTTGACTTGACTAACATTTTCAAATAAAAATAAATAAATGCAAATAGATTTACAAACTTCCAGTATATAATTTACATTTAAATATTATGCCCTACCCTAAAATTTATACATATATGTATGTATACACAAAACAAATATAAAATTTGAATAAACTATCAACAAAATGACGAGTTAATCTTCGTGCGCCCGCAGCTCGGGTCGGGTCGGTATCGGAGTAGGGATAGTGGGAGTAGGTAAACAGTGGGGAGATAGTGTTGCCAGCAAAAAAAAAAAAACTTTAAAATTCCGTGTGATAGGCTGATGCGTGGGACGCATATACAATAAGTAAACCAAAATCGCATCGAAAGAAGCTGCTCGCATAATTATCATCGAACTTCACTTGGTAAGTTCGTTTGATTTTTAATTATCCTTTGTTATCTACGACAAAATACCTCACTTTGAATATTGTTTTCTCAGCAGAATCGGTATAAATTCGGGGAAGGCAAGTATGCAGTTTGGGCTTTAAACTTTATCTACCTACAGTGCGCTAACGACAATGTTCGGCTAGTTTGGAGTTAGGGAATGATTTTAACGTTTATTTTACGTTGTGTTGAACGTACACTGACGTGACTAGATTTTGCTGACGCTAATTTCGTGGAGTTGCCATTCAGAATAATCAGATTTGACAACCAAATTATTGTCTAGTTATTTGCTTTATTTGAAGTCCGATATCGAATTTGGTTTGCCAAAGGATCTGGTCGAATTCTGTGTTTAGCAGTGAGATAAATAAAACACTGACTCTGAAAATTATTGGGTTTACTTTAAAGAACGAATGTTCAGAATCGGTACAGTAGTATCGGAAATTGCACAGGGTTTATTCATATAAACGAAAGAGCAATTAAAGCTGTCCTCTTTATTACTAGACAAGTGAGTTAGTGTATAATAATAAAGTTTGTGTTTCTGTATAGGATTTGGTTGCTACCGAAATAGTTGGCTCCGAGTTTACTACATCACTGCCATATTAGTCAAAAGTTTGAATTAGCTAATTTAAATTCTGTTTCTTTATTAACAGCTCCTTTTGAAAACGTCTTGTTTACCCTTAAAACTACGTCTTAATCGCGAAAAAAGTTGTAATTTATTTAACAAAATATATATAATATATATATATATATATCAACACCATTACAAACATAAGTATTATATAACTTTTACTTATATTACACCTAAATATGCAGGCTAATAACAGATTTTCCTAATAAATATAATTAGCACAATAAATAGACTGAGAAAGATGTTACAAAAATACGGGAAGCTAGTATTTGTATGAACCTCGTTGTGTCTGATGTGTGTATGTGTGTGTGTGTATGTGTTCGTGCGTGCTAGCATGCGTGTGTATGCGTACATAGCACCACGTGCTACAATTTTGGCACAACATACTTAATCATATTTACATAAATAAGGAATATTATTCAAACGTAGCGGTTAAGAGGATAAACTGTGTAATACTCGAGAACACGGCGGGTACAAGTGTACCCGAGTTAATATTTACTTTAACAAAATAAATGTGAGTAGCAAACAAATGTGGTGGGCGTAGAACAAAGGTGGGTGAACTTTAAACTAGACGACACCTTGGATGGAGTTTAATATGTGTACAAGCAAATGATGTATAATCTGCATTAATATTGTACGACGGGCCCCTAATTCGTCTCTGCTAATAATTCTTATGTAGTTCTTTGCCATTGGCCAGTTTTGCTTGAAAATCAACCACTAACAGGAACTCACATTAACACAAAACAACTGTTCTTTTACCATTAATTTATTATTTAAGTTTATTTGTACAAAACGATACATTACTAATTTAGTGACAATTAATACGTGCTCTCTTTATCATCGTACCACGAAATCTGCGCTTGACGGGTCCCAAGAAACTACAGGTATTAAAATACGTGAATGTAAACAAAACTGGCCAATAGCAAAGAACTACATAAGAATTATTAGCAGAGACGAATTAGGGGCCCGTCGTACAATATTAATGCAGATTATACATCATTTGCTTACATATGACGCGTAATTTATTACTAGAGCTTCCTGCACTCCCTCTTCATATAATCAAATCCCTATAGATATTTCAATCCACAATTACGCGCCCCGCTCTGTCAAACTCCGTACGAATCGAATGAAACATAAGCGATTTTGACAGAGTGGGGCGCGTCTTCGTGGATTGAAATATCTATAATCTCTTATAAGTAGGACGATGGAGGGTTAAAAAAGGATACAATTTTTTAAGCCAACTTTCCTGTGAGTAAACTTATAGACATCTCTTTCTGCAGTTAAATTGAACCAAGTTAAAGTAACCTTCAACGTCCATCCGCCGATATTGAGGGTTTCTTGCATGGAACGCAACGCATATTTATGGGTGCAAAACCCACAGAGCCCCTCCCTTTCCCTGACATTTGGGTTAGGGTACACATTTTCTTCTATTTAGTTAAGTAAGTATGCAAATTATCACTTACGAGTTTATGACCCTTTATATCCCACTTATTTCTACATTCTGTTGTGGGTGACTCCCACAGCAAGCAAAACTAAGGAATACGCTATTTTCTTTATTTATTGCAGTACTCATAGATATTCTATGCCAACTTTCTTTGAGAATTTTTCTCCTTAATTACAATCCTTATATTCAATAGACAAATTTAATTGAAGAACTCTTTTATTGTGCTCATGATATGGGTTTGCTTTCACCCATATATACTCGTTCCCACGAACAAAATACACAGAAAAGTAAATAAAAATGCTTAAAACAATTAACGTGCAGCCTGTTCCAGCAAATGGAGCAAAACGTACTCTCTGTTTTGAACAGGCAAATTTTGTTTGACGCTGCATACATATTTATTTAATCCAACTTTTTTTGGAGCGTCGCTGAAAAAATATTCTAGCGATGCTTTTTTTGACAAACTCTAATAAAACATCAATATCGTTATGTTAACAAATATTTTATTTAAATTTGCATAGTTTTTAAAAATCATATTAATTTTATAAATTAATTATTAATAGTTATTAAACAAAATTATTATAATTATTTTTAAATTCCTTTGTCAAACTTCTAAACAATGCTTCTAAAGGAGTATAATAAGTATAGATATAGAATAGGAATACCTTATATATCATGAACATAGGTGGGAAAAATCCACAGTTCCATGTGTGATTTATAAACAACCGAAATACGAGCTCACGAAGTCTAAAAATAGTAAATACGTTTTAAATACAAAGCCCTGAATCTCTATCAAAGGGCACATTGACTTGTTTTTAACTAAACAGGATACATACAACAAATTCAAATAATATTATTTAATAACGGAACTAGGTTTAACCACACATTTCAAACTTTGTCAATTAATGTCACGATTCACGGCATTATTCATCTACGAATGATATTAATGAAATTTAGATTAAATGGTTAAAATTCGTAGCGGTCTCAATTTAAATGTTAATGCGAAAATCAAATAATAAAATCCTTTTCAGGCTTAGTGTTGAAAATAATTAGAAAATCATAACATTTCATTACAAATATAAGTTACACTATAACTGAGAAGTTATAGTGTAACTTATATTTGTAATGAAATGTTATGATTTCACTTTCACTGAAAATAGTAGTTTATGTAACGGTTACATAATGGGGGGTATTAAAACACGAGTGTGAGTTTAAAAAACGAGCCGCAGGCGAGTTTTTTAATAGTATCACACGAGTGTTTTAATACCTAATTATGTAGAGTTTCATACACTACTTTATCTACGCTCATATTATTACCCAAATCATAAAATCTTGCTAACGTTTGTCGTAAATCATTGCAACTACTAAGATGTCAGGTGGAGTGAAATTTTCTTTAGTAGGTTTCACTGCTATACATTTTTCAGCGCAAAGTTTTGACTAATTAACAAAAAAAATTGGTTGTCTGTAAAGTCGGTTTACGGACGATAGATTTACGAGATAACGTCATAATCGTAATCTTTATCGTAATCTTAATCGTAATCGTAGTCGTAATCGTAATCGTAATCATAATCACAGGCCCAGGTGGAACGTTACGCGGAACGTTAGACATTGTGTTGTTGTCTATGGTCAATCATGGCCCATCCATACTCTCGGCAATGACTACCAACTATAAGTTGTCTGTGGATTCACTTTAAAATATATTACATAAAAAATATTACCCCATAGACATTGTGTTGTTGTCTATAGTCAATCATGGCCCATCCATACTCTCGGCAATAACTACCTACTATAAGTTGTCTGTGGATTCACTTAAAAAAATATTACATAAAAAATATTACCCCATAGACATTGTGTTGTTGTCTATGGTCAATCATGGCCCATCCATACTCTCGGCAATGACTACCAACTATAAGTTGTCTGTGGATTCACTTAAAAAAATATTACATAAAAAATATTACCCCAGATACAAATACAGGAGTCCAGAGCCGTGTATCGTTATGGATTTTATACAACTTTCTTTAAATATTTCCATAGTAGAGCGATGTTATTATGAATAACTTTTTAATAATTATAGAAGTCCGTGAATAAAGTAGGTAATTATTTGACACATTTCGATTTCATAATTCGAACTTTAAGCAATGAGCGTAGATAAATATACTTTTGGCAACACATTTTAATTATAAGGGTGATATTTAAAATTATATCATGTTTGCATTAATTAACTTCTTAAAGGCACATGCACTGATTATAATGCCGTTTTTTTAAGTTTGTTACAAGAAAAATTCACAAGATAAAATAACTCTCTAGTCCTAAGGATATTACTTTGTGGCAACCAAAGGCCCCCACAATTCATATATTTTATTTTACTTCTTGTTCTAAGCGTTTGTTCATACGTTTCAACAGACGGCCCGGACGTCCACTTCTAGACTGTCTCCTGAAATTATTCTGCCTTCCCGCGACTCTCTTAATTTCGTCAGTCCATCTTATCAAAAGTCAGTAAACAGTACGCTTTCCCGTGCGGAGTCGGTATTCCAGCACTTTCGGTACTCAACGACCGTCGGTTCTACGAGCTATCCTGCCCATTTCCACTTCAACTTCGCGATATGTTCAGCTACCTCGGTGACTCTGGTTCGTCTGCGGATCTCTTTATTTCTAATTTGATCACGTAGAGATACACCGCCATCACTGTACGATATCAGAGCATTATAGCTTTCTTGATCGCCCGCTGATTGGCTCTGAGCCCTCTCATGGGATTTATAATCAACACAGTATGTCATTACTGGCAACACGCACTGTTTGAAGACCTAAATCTTCTAGCACTGAAGATATCACGAAGGTTTTCGAACGCTGGGCCAAACGAGCTGGATTCAACGGCTGGTTGATGATAATGAAGGGTAAGGGTAAGGTCGGCTAAGGGTAAAAGATGACAATGTCTCAAGTTAACACAGTATGTCATTACTGGCAACACGCACTGTTTTAAGACCTAAATCTTCTAGCGCTGAAGATATAACGAAGGTTTTCGAACGCTGAGCCAAACGAGCTGGATTTGACGGCTGGTTGATGATAATGAAGGGTAAGGGTAAGGTCGGCTAAGGGTAAAAGATGACAATGTCTCAAGTTAACATAGTATGTCATTACTGGCAACACGCACTGCTTGAAGACCTAAATCTTCTAGCACTGAAGATATCACGAAGGTTTTCGAACGCTGGGCCAAACGAGCTGGATTCAGCGGCTGGATGATAACGATGATGAAGGGAAAGGGTAAGGGCGGCTAAGGGTAAAAGATGACAATGCCTCAAGTTAACACAGTATATGTCATTATTGGCAACACGCACTGTTTGAAGACCTAAATCTTCTAGCACTGAAGATATCACGAAGGTTTTCGAACGCTAGGCCAAACGAGCTGGATTCGGCGGCTGGATGACGATGATGAAGGGTAAGGGTAAAAGCGGCTAAGGGTAAAAGATGACAATGTCTCAAGTTAACTTTACTATGGTAAAAATGACGTCAATCGAATGAACAAACAAATACATTTTAGTATCATCAGCGGGGCTAGACAAAGTCACAAGCGTTTGGCGTTAACGCTAGTCGACAAAAATGTATATGGACAAAACAAATGACGGTAGAAAAACCACGATAATAATTACTAAACACGCTGTGTTTGATACTGTCGGCTGTCAATTGTCAAGCGAAGTACGCTAAAGTTATCTACAAGGTCCGCGAGAACGCCAGCGAGCGCTCAAGTTGTCGTAGTTAATTATTCAAACACAGCGTGTTTAGTAATTATTATCGTGGTTTTTTTACAGTCATTTGTTTTGTCCATACATTTTTGTCGACTAGCGTTAACGCCAAACGCTTGTGACTTTGTCTAGCCCCGCAGGTATAATTACTTTTAGTTAATTCTCTTTGAACATACGTAAATACAATGCGCAGAAAATATAAGCATCATTTTCTATTATTTATATTATCTTCAGAAAAATATTTCATGTTTACGATACGTTACGATGAGAATTAAAATTGCTTTCATAATATACGAAGTCTTTAATTTGAATTCTTAAGTCCCTTTGCGTTTTTCTTTGTCATATTATTGTGTTAAGGCGGTGACAACAATATTTGGTTTAGCAAAGTATCTAAGGCTACTTCAAACAAGTAAAATTAATTTAATAAATAAATGTATAAAAAAATTATCAATTTATTCTCACATCATTTCAAAATTATAAGGGTAAGGTAAATAAGTGAAATACATTTTTATATAATGATATCTAATAAACATATAACTGTTGAATAAATATATAACTGATTTTAAATCAATTTCTGGTCCCTGCCAAACCTTGACCAGTGAGCAGTTTACACTTTACAGGTCGAGGGTGGGGACTAAAGGAAACAGGGACAAATAAATTCATTTCAATAATTCGAGTGTTATAGCTGCCTTAATAATTATAAGTACTAGCGTTTGGAAATATTATAAGCATTTTCATTGGATTTCTTGAAATGTGGAATTAATTCTGCATTAACTCGTATTATACAATAATATCTTAGGAGTTGTGGCGAATTACTGGATTCACATGACGGTTGATTGTTTTGGTTGGCGAACGTATTAGCGATCCTTTTCGATTGTTCATTGATCTAACCTTAGAAACGCTCTTGAGGATAATATGGGTGACGAATATTACTTGTGAGCAATGCATTTTAATTATCTTTCAATTACATTTCTGTACCAAACGCAACCCTTTACGCCCCTTTTTTCTTAGAAACAGAAAAAAGGGTATTAAGCTGAAATTGATAACAAATATTGAGATCCATAGACATAATAATATAATGTCCTTTGAGATATAAAAGTGGCTTTGAGTCATTCAAGCCACAGCTCATTATAGTAGAGGAATCGAAAGTTTTTGATTCGGAGTTATATTATTTATCAAGGAATAATTGGCCAAGTGCGATTTGGACTCGCACACGATAAGTTTTGCATTTGGAAATTATGTTAATTAAATTTTCTTGCAGGCAACATCCAAGAAAACAGAAATTCTATCATTATCTTGCGTTATTGATGAGCTACGCCAATCTTGGGGATCGACGACTCTTGGGCTACGACAAGCCTCCAAAACTGTCATTTGTGAATAGTAAAATAATCTTGTATTTCGGTCCGCTGGTCATCGTCTCACAACTCATGTATTTGTACACCAACTACGATGATTTAACCTTCGATACATTGGGCATGTTCTATACAATCTTTCCTGCTACATGCTTGATCAATGTAAGAAAATTTTTGGAGTAGATTTTTATTTAAATAAATAAATAAAAGGGCGTTCTTTACCGATCAGAAACCTCAGGATAATATGGGCATCCGAACGATTTACGTAAACCTTTTTCGTACAAGCAAACAGTAGAGCAGTCAAAATTCTACAGGTGCTAAGCGAACTACGCCGTGGCCTGTTAGTGGCAAAACAAGCATTTTTGCCACCGGTAACTGGCATCATTTTTTAACGCTGTCCGCCCTGTCCACGGTAGATGTCAATTGCTTTCTTATATATTTATATAAATAATTTAAATATAATTATATGTAAGAAAGCCCTGATTCGTTCATTCATTCAGTCACTGACTCATCATCAAAAAACCTTTAGAAGTCTGTTTTGCATTCCCATAACATATACAAGGAATGTTTTTCAGAACTCACGCGGGGTTTCCCAAACGATGTAGCAGTGGGTTATTTATTTAGTGTTATCTAAAAAGTAGAACCAGGGGAACCATTCATAGTAATATTTTATGTGAGATTAATATAAAAGGAACGTATAGAATATAAAATAATATTATTGTGTATCCGAATTTTTCAGGTGAACATCGTAATATCCTCGAATTTGGAAAGCTACAGAAACCTTATACGAATGCTATTTACGGAAATACATTTGTATATTCTTTATGAGGAAAATAAGGATAATTTTGTAAAGAAAGTAAGTATTTCAGAGATTTTTCTATTTTCTTTTGTATCCCAAACAGTAGGTACATAGTAGGTACCTTTTAAATGTTAATGGAAAAAAGCATGTAAGTACTAACTAGAACCATTTAAACTACAGAATAATATGTTGTACACATGAGATTGTAATCCCCAAAAATAACCCAATTAAAGCGTGGGAGTGTAATCATTAGTTTCCACATTTCCACATTTTTGACAAAGTCCCCTTGTCCACTTTAAGTGACCTGTTTCACACTTTTTTAGTTTTTTAGTTTTTATTTGTGGTACCTCAGTAATGATTTAATGACTAATACCATGTTCGTTGGCGGGAGCGGTTTCTTCACACCTTGTATAGCCATCAAGAGTGGCAGTCGCTGTTTCTCCTTACAGCCTGTGTGATTAACGCTTGTCAAATAAAACAACACAGGTACCTATACACTGAAAATGAAAATGAAAATCTTCACTTTTCACATAGGCCTAAGTAATAGGCTCTTATGAAATGTCAAAACTCTACCGCCAGGTTCGGAAAGCAGGTCTGCACTGAGAAGAACTGGCAAGAAACTCCGCACTTGCTCTTTTCAAAAATGTCATAAGATACAATTTTCTTTAATAATATCAAACATTATCAAAGTAATTTTTAAGATATCTCGTGAGGAGATGGAAATATATCCCAATCATTCAAAGAGTCCTTGTCATTGAAAAACTCTTCAATAGTACCGATAGTAATCCTGATTTATTAGATGTTTTTTGACAGTGACTTTAAACCTGTGTAAAGTTTAGTCCAAAACAGACTTCGGGATAATATTGTAGAAGCGCACACTCAACCCCACAGACCACTCAACACTGACGATATATCTTTTTCAGACGCTAATAAAAACTGAACGATACACTCGTTGGACTACATACTATCTAATATTCTTTTTCCTCGTTAACTGGCTAGACTGGATCGGTATACCCGCAATCAACAACTATAATAATAGAGAGCTGGTGCTCAACCATAGTGTTCGACTTCAAACTTGTGTTTACTTGTGGTCACCTCTAGATTACAGCTACGACTACCAAAATTGGTGAGTTTACTTATATTTGTAACGAAGATTGACCCGCGGCTCCGCCCTCAAGAATTTGGTTTGCAGGAATTCTAAGGTTTTAGTGGCTCGGGACAAAATGCATTCCCGTTTGTTACAAAGAAATCCGTTTTTTACAAAATCCTGCGAAAACCGTAGTTTTTTTCTGGATAAAATATAGGCTATATTAGTCTTAAATATAGCTAAAATATAGGCTATGTTAGTCCAGGGTAAAATCTCTCTACGTCACAAATTTCAGATTCTTTGTGTACCTAATTGTGGCCTGTATAGTAACAAACATACAAACATTGATTTTTTTGCCTTTGTAAAGCTCATTAACACTGCTGCATCGAATGCTGTGATACAATGTTTACTTTTATCGTATGGAAAAACGATATATAATATATATAATCTTCTTACATTTTTTTAAGGTTCATTATACACATCATAAATTTTTATATCGTCCTCTGTGGAGTCACCGTGATAGCGACGTTTCAATCTCTCAACAACATCTTTGTTTATATTATCATTGGGCATATCCAGATTATGAAGAATATGCTTCGAACAAGCTTCACTGAAGAATTAAGTGACGATGAGGTCCACAAGCGTCTTGTGAAGATTATTAAATATCACGCTTTCATTACACGGTATGAATTCACACGGTATTTCTATGGGTGGCTGCTGAGTGAAGTACATGGTGGCCTTACTGTTGGTGACAAAACAAGCGTTTTTGCCACCGATAATTTTTCGCGCCGTCCGCTCTATCCATGTTATTTATTATCCGTTATGTCGGATTTTAGAATGTATTTTTTTTCGTGCTATTTTCGTGCATTGTAAGCATTTGTTTGATAAATGTCTGGTATTTTTGGGAAAATTAGCTAGAGTTCCAAAATATATGAAGATAGGTAACAAAACAACGAATGGTTCAATTGTCACGGATAATTAAGGCACAACCCGAAATTATACTTCTCTATTAGAATTATAAATACCATTAATTACAAATTTTAAAAACCCCCGACACAAAAAATAAAATATAAAAAGTAACAAATAATATTTTAAACCTAATATAACAATTATTATCGTCACAATATAATATTAAGTACGTTCAAATATTTTTTTATTCAAGCGTCGTCGCATCGTCGGGGGACCGTTAGAGATACTCCGGAGTCGGGGGTTTTTAAAATTTATAATTTTACTTTTATTTTGTCCTTTTTAAAGTAGGTAATAAGGTATTAAATATAGGGAAGGTATTAATACTGATCAGTAAGTAACTCAGTTAGTTACTAGGTATAATATTAGTTTTCATTTACTAGATTAAGTTTTACCTTCCTACTCGTAATTTTAGGTTATTTTCATGTCATCTTTTAGTCAAATTAAAAGAATTTATGTCACGAATTAGCGATTCAATTCAGTTAAGGTCTATTGTTGAGTCGTGATTAGAGTTGATGGTAGGCCCTCAGGTCATAATTACCTTACCATATGCTTTAAATATCATTGAAATAACACGGTACCAAGTTTCGAAACGATAGGACATATGGAAGGTAGTCAGATCCCCTCATCAACTATTAAAGAGCTGGTGATCTTCAAACGGCAAATCAGGACATGGTTATCTTACCATATACTTTCAATATCATTGAAGTAACACGGTACCAAATTTCGAATCGATAGGATATATGGAAAATAGTCAGATCCCCTCATCAACTATAAAAGAGCTGATGATCTTCAAACGGCAAATCAGGTCATGGTTACCTTACCATACGCTTTAAATATCATTGAAATAACACGGTACCAAATTTCGAATCGATAGGACATATGGAAGGTACTCAGATCCCCTCATCAACTATTAAAGAGCTGATGATCTTCAAACGGCAAATCAGGACATGGTTCCCTTACCATATACTTTTAATATCATTGAAGTAACACGGTACCAAATTTCGAATCGATAGGATATATGGAAGGTAGTCAGATCCCCTCATCAACTATTAAAGAGCTGATAATCTTCAAACGGCTGAACAGATTTTCATGAAACATGCTAAGAACACTCGGGATAAAATTATCTATGCCACAAAATAAACTTTATGAAAATCGGTCCATCCGTTTGGGAGCTACGATACCACAGACAGAAACACAGATACACAGATACATAGACACGTTAAACTTATAACACCCCTTTTGCGTCGGGGGTTAAAAAAAACATCATTTTCTTCCGTCTCTGGGACTTTTCCGCGATTGGGCCATTACTGCGCCCAATGCGCGTGAGTGGAGTCGATGCTGCGGGTCCTCGCCTCATCACTACAGCCAGCCGAGCTCACTCCAGAATCCGAGGAGGCCTCCCAGGTCAGGCAGGATATCTTGGAGTGTCGCTGAGGAGCCCAAAATAGGACTCGCGTTGGTCCGACATTCCGGTGCAGCTTAATAACACGTGTGCCGGTGTTTCATACTCCTCCATGCCAGGCTTTACACAGAGGACTGTCCGTGATTCCTATGGTAGAAAAATGCCTATTTAGTGGACAATTATGTCCTGTTATCATGCCTACGACTATTCTTGCGTAATATGGATACACATTTATAAACTTGTTTTATATATGTAACATAACTTTTCCCTTTTTATGTAATTAGTATATAAAATAATTTAATTATTATTTCAGCGTATTTAAACAAATGGAGTACGCATTTGGATTCAACGTTATCGGAAATTATACACAAAACCTTCTTGGAAACAGTATCGTACTGTATCAACTTATGTATGGGGTAATAATTATTTTATTTTAATTCTGACCAGAAGTTATTGAAATTCGCGGTCAAACAAACAAAAAACCTCTTCAGTTTTATAGCATGAATATAGATTTATGTTTACCTTATACAGGGTCGCGAAAACATGGTGTTATACATCACAATGATGATGGCTTACACTGGAGGACCAATTTTAATGTCCTTTGTGCTTGAGGAAGTTAAGAAACAGGTAAGCACAATAAAATCTTTGTGTCAAACATTACAAGCGTTGTAATCTATAGCCACAAAGTTAGCGATAGTTTGTGTTATGGATACTAGAGGCCTGATTAATATGATATATATTATTATTATATGATAAACAAAAAATGATATACCTAAAGAAAAACAAGAAAACTTCGGAAAACCTTTAAGCTTATGTTTCAGTAGAGGAAATCGAACCCACAACCTCCGACGCTGAAGGTAGTACCACTACCAACTCCACCAATTGGTTGTAAAATAATTTGAGAAAATTTTAAAAATTTATTGTTTTCCTCAGATGTTGACCGAATACTTTTATGTCATATCTTTGAAATAATCATTATTTAATTTCAGACTGACGATCTACCAGAAGTAGTATACAACATACCTTGGGAGAAAATGTCAGTATCCAATCAGAAAACAGTGCTACTCCTTTTGCAGCATGTTCAGATCGTTTTCGAGTTTGAAGCACTCGGTATAATGATTGCTGGAGTGAAACCTATGTTTTCGGTTGGTATCTGCTCTTATTATTGAACAGTTTTCCCATAAAATTTATCTCTATAGGATAATGAGGCACCAAGAATACTGCCTGCATTTCCGTTAAAAGTGAAGCACTCATTGCGCAAAAAATGAGCCAACCCTTTTATTGGTGTCTAGCTGTTGCCCGCGGCTCCGCCCGCGTGAATTTCGGTTTTTCGCAAATCTCCTAGGACGACCTCCCTGGCGCAGTGGCAGCGTGCTCGGATTCGAGTCGGAGGTCGCGGGTTCAATTTCCGCCACGGGCCACTTCGGAATTTTATAATTTCTAAATTGGCTCAGGTCTGGTCTGGTGGGAGGCTTTGCCCGTGGCTAGTTACCACCCTACCAGCAAAGACGCACCGCCAAGCGATTTAGCGTTCCAGTGCGATGCTTATAGAAACAGTTGGGGTAAATTTACTTACCCTTCCAAGTTAGTACGATAACATTTTAGGCTGCATCATTACTTACTATCAGGTGAGATCGCAGTTAAGTACTAACTTGTATAGAGTAAAAAAAAGGAACGATTGATTTTCCGGGATATGTAGCATATGTGTTAATCCGGGTTATAAGCTATTTATGGTCTAATTTTCAGCCAAATCGGTTCAGTAGTTGCGGCGTGAAACAGTAACAAAGATCCATCCATACTTACATAGCATATAGGTACTCGTACAAGAATTAGGTAGGAATTGTAAATATTTGCTAGCATAACAATGAAACAAAAGTACAAATTTAACTCTTTTTATATTACAGATACTGAAGACAACTTTTTCCTATTACGTGATGCTGGAAAAGACTATCGGGAAGAACAATTAACTTAAGCACAATTACCTTTAGGTACACTATGTTCAAAGTTCTTTAATTCTGAATGAAATGAAATGAAAATTCAGTTAAGTGTTGGATTTTGATAATATATTTAATTAGAAGGACAGATTAATTTGCTTTGCTATAATCCGCTACTTGAAAAGATTCTCTATGGTCCTTCGATTAGTCCATAGACACACGTTTCGTCCCAACTCCGTGACATCCTCAGGAGATGTTGACTTCACAATGCGAAATCGTAGAGAATCGTGTGTGAAAGCTATCATAGTAAGTGTTCCTATTTAACAGTTGCACTGTTGATTGCGTCTCTTCATAGTCGAAAGGTATTTATATCAATCTTCGGGCGCACTTATAGGCACCACAAACTAATTGAATGCTTTGCTAACATTCGGTCGATCTACTCTGCACCCGCTTCCATTGACTAATTGCAAAGGACTGTTCCAATTTAGCTGGGACTTGAATAAATCGGTCATACTCCAGTACGGTTTCCATTTGGAATACAAAGAGAACGTTGTACGAGCTAAATTGCAATTTGCAGTTCAACGGGTACTATTTTCATAAAACATGTCTTTTTGTTAGGGTTCCGTCACCGTTCCGTTTCATTGGTTGCCTGGAAGAAATCGCTATAAGGCCGTAGCGATAAGGCCGCCAAGTTCTACTCATAAGTTCGTGTTTTGATTATTTTTTTTTATTCTGTGGTGTCCAATTACGTATTTATCTATCTATCTTGATCTATCTATCTATTTCCGTTGCCGCTATAGCAATAAATACTAAAAAAAATAATAAAATAAAGATTAAAGGCCCATACAGCAAACGTGATTTTTCGCTCGTTTTTTGTCGATAGTTTTATTTTGTTTTGTTCCGTGTAAAGTTTGATTATGTCACTATCTCTTGACCTCTTGGCTTCATGCCTCTCTCTAAAACCGATTTCAAAAAAATTAGGAACTTCTTCATTCTTCTTTTTTTTAAAAAACTAAATGGGAATTGATCTCCTATTCCGTTAAACACCTAACTAACCTATTACGTACGCAAATGAGCCGCTGTCCATATCGTCCACAGTGAAATTGGGCAGGGGACGTGAGTGCACCTGCTATCGCCGCAAACTAATTGGCTGATTTGCTAACACACAGCTGACAGTACGACCATTTCTGTTTCTGACTTTACTATATACCCGCTCTTGGTAAATATTAACGATGGATTTCTGTAAGCGTTTCCTCCTATATTTACGACTACATTTCTTTTGGTTTTTATTCGAATTGGGAACTGTTTCTAGTTACATATTTATGTTATGAGTAACTTTGATATCAAAAATAATGCGTAAGGTACTTTATTATAAACTATTTTTTAAAGACAAAGTACCTTGGAATCAGAGCGCTCTCAAGACGCTAATATAATCTGTTGTATTATGTAAACACAATTTTACATTTAAAAGAGCAAGTTCCGAGTTTCTTGCCCATTCTTCTCGATACAAAACAGTTTTCTGGACGTGGCGGTAGAGTCTAAGTCATAAGTGCCTGTAGCTAAGTTAGGTTTGAGTGGAGGAATAAACATTTTGATATTGATTTTAGTCTACAGATCGGTCTTTCTTTTCAGCTGATGGACGTCCACTGCTGGACATAGGCGTCCTGAAATGACCGCCAAAGACAACGATCTTGCGCTGTCTGGCCCCAGCGACTCCCCGCGACTTTATGTCGTCCGATCAGCTTGTGGGGTCTGCGAACACTGCGCAACCCGGTGCGTGGCTGTCATTCTAGCACCTTGGGTCCTTGGCACCTTGGGTTGGGTGGTGACGGGGCGTTAAAATGATACGCGTGCGATGTGGACGAAGGTCCGTTTATTAATGCCAATTGAGTCTTACACATATTTCCTTAAGTCTATGTTACACACACTACAAACGACCCCTTTACACACACTACATCCCGGGGGTGCAAGAGAAAAAAAAAAAAATGGTTACATAATTTTTTTTTGAATCCAAGTAAAAATAACCTTAAACTTAAAGTAACGAAATCTTAAGGGTTAATTAACTAACAAAGAGTTTTGTCCTGTTCTTATGAACTATTTCGCGTTTTCCATCTTTTAATATCGCAACATTTGGTTCTATATCTTCTAACACTGTATATGGTCCATTATACAAAGTGTCTAATTTTCCACCAGTTTCATTTTTCACTAATATTAAGTCATTTTTGTTATACGTCACTGAGTTCACTTTTACGTCATACTTCACTTTTCTGTTTTGTTTCACTTCACATAAATTTTCTCGCGCATCCTTATGAGCTAATTGTAACCTATATCTTAATTCTAAGCTATAATTGTCTATGTTATATAAAGGTTCTACTTTACTAGTTATTCTACAAGGAATTTCACATGTTTTTCCGAATACTAATTCATGAGGTGTGTATTTAGTAGCTGTATGTACTGTATTGTTGTATGAAAAACACCAAAAGGGAATCCATTGGCTCCAAGTCTCTGGGTGCTTTTCACATTGGATTCGAAGAAAAGAGCTTAAGTTTTTATGAGTGTTCTCTAAGGAACCTATTGTTTGATGATGATACGCGGTAGAATTGATTTTTTTGATTTCTAGTAATTTGCAGACTTCTGACATTGTATTCGACATAAATTCAGATCCCCGATCAGAACATATGACCTTGGGAATTGAAAATTTTAACATAAAGTTATTAACTAATTTCTAGCTACTGTTATAGTATCTTTACTCTTTAAAGGATAAGCTTCTACGAATTTACTTAAATCACACTGTACGGTGAGTATATAGGTATTACCTTTTACGTCTTTATGTAAGGGACCCATTATGTCCAAAAAAATTTTTTCAAAAGCAGAGTTGGCGGTTGTCGTCACAACCATAGGCTCAACTGTATTTTTTGAATGTTTCATTCTTTGACATTGCGCGCATTTACTAATAAAATCACGTACGTCTTTTTCCATATTTGGCCAATAAAATCGTCTTTTTATGTTATTTATCATTCTGCGTACCCCTGCATGTCCGCTAGTGGGTAACAGATGATAGTCATTAATAATAAAGTTCTTATCGTCATTATTGTCAATTATTTTAACTCCTCTTAAAATACAAATCCTAGGACCTTGATAATTACTATTATTTTTTATTTCTTTGATTAAATCTTTTATAAACATTTCATTCGTTTCATTTTTAATAATGCATATTTCGTCGACTTTAATTTTTTTTACAAAAATTACTCAATTTAACTACAAATACGTCTCGCGTGAATTGTAATTTATAATTGAGATTTATATATAACTCTTTTTTTGTGTCGTTGTATGAAAAACATTCATTCTTTATATTTATTTGTCTACTTTTCTCTAACTTTTCTAACTTTTCACCTTCTACTAACTTCATCTCTACTGAATTTTTTGGTATCCTTAATATTTCTACGATTCGCGGTTGATCAGGCCGTTTATCGGTAGATACACTAGGGATAACACTTTCATCCTTATTACTTTCATTCATCGCTTTCTTTTCTTCTTCTCTTCTTTTCTGTGCTCTCGTCATTACTGCCATAAGTTTACTATTCATCTCTTTTAATTCATCTGATGTAATACATATCCGAGATAATGCATCCGCTATTACGTTATCTTTGCCTTTTATATAAACAATTTTGAAATCATATTCTTCAAGTGTTAAACGGAACTTTAATAATCTACTACTAGGGTCCTTTATGCCAAATAAAAATACTAATGGTTTGTGATCTGTCATTATAGTAAATTTTCTCCCAAACAAATATGGTCGAAAGTATTTAATTCCCCAAACAACGGCGAGCATTTCTTTTTGTATGGTCGGGTAATTTTTTTCTGAATTATTTAAAGGCCTACTAGCATAAGCGACAGGTCGTAAATCATTATTCAAAAGCACTGCTGAAATTGACAAATTTGAAGCATCGGTTTGTAAGATAAATTCTGATGAAAAGTTCGGATATTGAAGTATGGGTGGTGACATTAACGCCTCTCTTAATGCATTAAATGATTTTTCGCATTCCGTTGACCATTCAAATGGCACCTTCTTCCTGCAAAGTTTATTTAATGGTAATGTTAATTCTGCAAAATTTTTTATGAATTTTCGATAGTAATTACTGAAAGCAACAAATCGTCTAACATCGTCTGAGTTTTTTGGCGTTGGGTAATTTTTTATAACTGTAATTTTATTCGGATCTGGTAAAATTCCATCTTTTGTAACCGTGTGTCCTAAATATAATAATTCTGTTTTTAAAAATTGACATTTGTTTGGGTTGAGTTTTAAATTAACTTTTCTTAATCTTTCGAACACATGTAAAAGATTTTTATTATGTTGCTGTAAGTTCCTTCCAAAAATTACAAGATCATCTAAGTATATAAAACATTTTTCGTATGTGAGTCCTGACATAGCTACTGTCATTACTCGTGAAAAAGCACTAGGGCTAATTTTTAAACCCATTGGTAGTCTTTTCATACGATATTGACCCGTGTTTGTCGTAAAAGCTGTGACGTTGCGACTATCTGGAGTCAAGTTAACTTGATAGTAAGATTGGCTAAGATCTAGATGCGAAAAATATATGGCTCCTGACAAGGAATCGAGTATTTCGTTAATATTTGGTAACGGAAACTTATCGTCTTGTATTGTTTCATTTAATTTCCGGTAATCCACTACTAATCTCCAATTTTTGCTACAACCTGTTTCTGATTTTTTGGGAACTAATAATATAGGACTAGACCATTCACTACATGTTTCCTCTATAATGTCGTCATTTAACATTTTATTTATTTGACTATCGACTTCCGATTTTAAACTGTTAGGAATACGGTATGGTTTCGTATAAACGGGTGTCGAATGTGGTTTTAAAATAATAGACTGTTCGTACACGTTTGTCGTTGTAAGCTTATCGCCCGGTAATTGAAAGATGTCAGCATATTTTGCACAAATAGACTCTATAGTTTGTCTTTCGCTAGAATGCAAGTGATCCAATTTCAATAGCGATAACAATGTTTGTGCCCGGTGCGAGTTTGATTCGCACTTATTAAATGAAAGAGTTTTATAATTTTCTAATGATTCCAAATCGGGTTTGAAAATAGGTAGTAAAATATTTTTATCGCTTGTATTTAGGATTCGAATCGGAATAATATTATTCTTTGGTTTCACTATCAAACCTGCTAAAAATATATTTTCTTGAATTTCTTTTGGGCATATTACGCAGTCATGGTTTATGTTACTGTCCAACTGTATATAATGTATGGATTCACATCTGGCCGGAATATTTAAAAATGTTTTGCTGATTTCCGGTTTCCTATACAGGGTTAGGCTGTGACTGTTGTCTAGATCTTTTAAAATTAACAAAGAGTTTTTTAAATCAAATTGAACCGAACTAAATTTATCGAAAAAATCTTGACCGAGAATACCGTCTGATTGACAAGGCAGTTTTTCGAACAAATAAAATTTATGTGTGAAATGCGAACCGTTATAAGTTTTAATAGTTAAATAAACGTATCCTTTAGAAAAAGTTTTACCTCCAATACCATTTATAATTATATTATCGTTATAAACTTGTACACCTTTAGGTACGTTACATGCGTTTATCGCTGACAAAGATGCTCCGGTATCGAGTAACATGATACATCGGGTGTTGGTCACGTACAACTTGACATAGTTTGCATTGCTTAAGTCGCATGTTAAAATATTATGTTCTTTAGGTACGAAAAAACTGATGTGTATTATTTTGTACTTCGGAATTATGATTTTCTCCGTCATGAGTCTCTTGCGCAAAATGTATGTTAGCGCGATTATTTCCACGATAATAACCCCTACCTTGGGTCACTCGACCTCGCCCGCGATTTGACTGCGAGGCGGGTCCACGTGGTGGTCTCCCGCGGAAATTATTATAGTATCCTCTGGAAAATGAGTTATTATAACCCCAGTAATTATTTAAATTAGATTTTCCTCTATGACCCCTGAAATTATAATTGCCTCGACTGTGATTATTGTAATTGTAAGGTCTCGGTGGCTTACCTCTTCCACGATGAGAAAACTGCATGACTTCTTCAGCTTTTGACGACGATGCTGCATTCAGCTCCTCGTCTTTCGCAGCCTGGATTGCATCCTTTAGATGGTCATAGTTGCGTGCCGCTATTATAGTGCTTAACCTTGTGTTTCGTAATCCGTCCGAGAAACGCTTGACAGCAAGCTTCTCGTTAATGGGTTTGAGTACTGTATAATTTTCGGGATTTCCATCTGCCTGTGCTATAGTGAGGTCCGAAAATAATTTTTCGATTTCGCTCCCGTACTGCTCTATTGAGCGATGACCTTGATAAATGCTTTGTAATTTAGATTGTATAGCCGTAGCCGATTTTTTTGTAAGTAGATTAGTTTTTAAATCTTTAATTAAATCATTCATAGAGTTGTAATCCGATAACATACGTAATTTCGCGCTCTGTGTTAACCTACTCTTTAGGATGAATTTAATAAGTAATTATTGACCTGATGGTGATAACATATCGGAATACATTTCAATTGAGTCTATAATACTATTGATGGTTTGTTGATCACCCTCTACTACTTTTATTAGATTACATGCGGTTTTTAAATCGAACTCCATTTTGATACTAGTTGAATGGCTACTGGATTCGCTATCGCTATTACTATCACTATTATATTTCGTACATAGGTTCAAAATGTCCTTATAAGTAGCATTTATACTTTCTATAACAGAACTTAAAGAATCCGAAAATTTTATGTCTTTACTTTTATATAGAAAATTCAGTGTTTCGTCTTTTCTCTTAATAATATTTTCGCATTCAAACAACTTATTTTTAATTACACTTCCTTTATACCTTGATTTCCCTTTCTTAATTAAGTATTTTTTAATATTAATTAATTCTTCTAGGAGACTTATGAGGCTCTCTTCCATAACTCTAATAAGAAATTAATGTAAAGATACATAATACGTACTTACCTACATAACTATCGAGCTTAAAACATAACTTATTATAATTTTAGTCATTACCAATACGTCCATAGTCCATACTTAATTCACTTATACATTATTCACTTGTTCGAAACTGTTGCGGACCAGAGCGTTTACACGTGACTCGATGCTTGATTTTCCGAACCCTCTTGATTTCTGCCGGACAGCCTCAGCCGGATCCTTTTCAGGGCGTCTTCCCTAATTTCTCTCCTTATTGTGCGCGTGTGACAATTTTGGTATTGTTTATACATGAAGAATAACGTTGCCAGCAGACATATCGCTATCAGCGTGGAAAGTAGAATATTGTTGGTCCAGATGTGTGTGGACGAATCGTCTCCCGCTTCGTTTGCTCCTCCACCATATTGCGAAATAACTGCCTCTTTGTTTTCACATATGCATTTAGCACATTTGTTGCCCATTTTATTTAATTTTCTTTATTTGTCCGTTTACACTCGACACGTTTTCATCGCGCACACTTCTGTTTTGCAGTCGCGGAAAAAAAAATGCTCACGCTGCAACACGTGGCAGGGTCGCCATGTGGTGACGGGGCGTTAAAATGATACGCGTGCGATGTGGACGAAGGTCCGTTTATTAATGCCAATTGAGTCTTACACATATTTCCTTAAGTCTATGTTACACACACTACAAACGACCCCTTTACACACACTACACGTCCAGTCGTCCTATACGAGCTATGTGCCCCACCCATTGCCACTTCAGTTTTGCGTCACGTTGATTTATATCAGTATCTTTGGTTCTCGACTTGTTATAGAGTCTTCAGATACTGAGCGATATTACTGTACGAGAAGACATCACGGAGTTTCCCGAACACTTCCAAGTCAAGCTTGGTAGGTATGGCGAATCGCTTAGGTCTCTCTCGACATTAAACCTTCACTCCAAGCTTAGTGACCAGAGCAACTTCACTAAATAACATATGACTCGCAAGCACTGTAAATGACCGTCATAAGCACCGGAACTAATGTCGTAACTCGTAGCCGGCTCGCAATTAAACGCCGAATTAGCTATAACAATGCATCAGACGCGGTTGCAGTGATCACGGTTGTATGCAGATTGGATATTATACTGCTCATGTACAGGAAGAACACCGGGTAAACAGGATGTTTATAGTTATTTATCTAATACTACTATAATTTCTACTGACCCGTCACCACATTATTATCAACACCTCCCTAGCTCAGAATCGAGGAGAAGGGCGTGGCTTCGATTGCCTAGTTTTTTTTAGAATTATAATACAATTTCTAATTTTACTCGGATCTGATCTGGTGGTCTACAGCTGTGGCTACTTACTACCCTGCCAGCAAAGATCACCACCAAGCGATTTAGCGTTCCAGCGCGATGCTGTGTAGAAACCGTTAGCAGTTACTCCTTCCAAGATGGTACGATAATATTTTCAGTTGCTTCGTCAATTACAATCAGGCGAGATTGCTGTCAAGTACCTGCTAATACATAACGTGTATTGCGTAAAAAAGAGATTCCGACGAATTGAGAACCTCCTCCTAGTTTTGAAGTCGGTTAACAAGCCTCTTTGTTACTTTCATTTCTATAGACTCATTAACACTACAGAATTGACTTTCAAGTTATGACTAAAATGTAAACGGTCTCATGGTTACTACTAACACATTCAGCCTTATTTACACTATAATTTCAACGACTTGCCAAACTCTATAATAACAGACTCCTTGAAACCACAGGACATTATACTTGGTGCCATTTAAGATTTGAGTACGAAAAACTTTTTCCAATGACGACCAACGTCACAAAGTTATTTTAGTCCTTCCATATGGAACGACTTTGTGAAAATACAACAGCGACATTATTTTTTTTTTTTTATAAATAAATATATACGGGACATTTGACACATCGCAATCTAGCCCCAAAGTAAGCGATAGCTTGTGTTATGGGTACTAGATGACTGATAATATACATACATACTAATATACATAAATATAATATATTGAAAAACACCCAGACACTGGAAAATATTCATGCTCATCACACAAACATTTACCAGTAGTGGGAATCGAACCCACGACCTCCGGCGCAGACGGCAGGTTCGCTACCGCTACGCCATTCGGTCGTCAATCGACATGAATGGACTATGTACCTAAATAAACCACGGGATGCCACGTGAAAACAACAGGCGGGGTCAACTAGGAGGACATTTAAATAGACAGCGGATTTCCTGTCAATGTTGGTTGGCGATCCCAAGGCTAATTCAAATAACACATCTGCGCAGAGTCGCTCTGAAATCTTCAAGTGATTCGACATTTGATCCCTGTTTGTTACAAAACCGAATCGCATTCCGAATCTGTCGTGACGGAACAAAATCCCGATTTTAGACGAATCAATTTCATAGGCGAGCGAGTACATAAGCCATGTTAGCTTCGATTGTCGCGGAAGAGGATTATTGTAAGCGCCTCCTTGCGCCGTCGACAGATGTAATGGATCTGAGAGGCCATATATTTTCTTTTGTTTCTGAACTTTTCGTACTTTATAAGGCTGCAATACAGCTCAGCAGGCTTCGCTGACTGAGTTTCTTGCTAGTCCTTCTCGGTGCGAATAAGCTTTCCGAGTTTGGCAGTAGAGTATTTCCACTTTTCAAACAAGCCTGTGGCTTTCGATATGAAAAATAAAGATTTCACGTTCAATCTGAGTTAAAATGCTCTTTGTAATTTGCTTTAATAACTCAGCCATATAAAAACCCCGATTCAATAAAAATATGTTCGAAGTCTTCGCAATATAACAATCAACAAAGACTTCCTGAAAATGACCTAATTTACAAGCTCTGAAAAGTTAAAACTCTACCGCCAAATTCGAAAAGCAGTGCACCGAGAAGAACTGAAGAACTCGGCAACTGAACACTCGGTTTGGATGCACACCCTTAACTTTTCTTACTTACTATGTAAGATTTTTATGATATGACGTGAGGGGGTAGAAATATTGTAATAAGAACTTATAACTAATACTTTGCCTATGAAAAGAAACCGTAAAGGAAAATGAGCAGATATGAGTGCATTATGGACATAAAAAATTCAAGTCATTTCTTTACTTTTTAAGAACATTAACCACGACGTCGTTTTTAAGGAAAACAAATATTTCAATTTACATTTTTCTTGTTTATTTCCTTTTCCTTCCAAGCGTTTCCCAAGCACCTCCTTTTAATGTAACAGACGGTGCTGCTGTAAAATAAAACAAAATAATAAAGAACAAAACAGTTTTTCTACTTTGTCTTGAATTTGGTACAAATTATTGTTGTTTTAATATATTTTTACTGTTTTTTAGGGTTCCGTAGCCGAATGGCAAAAAACGGAACCCTTATAGATTCGTCATGTCTGTCTGTCTGTCTGTCCGTCTGTCCGTCTGTCCGTCTGTCCGTCTGTCCGTCTGTCCGTCTGTCCGTCTGTCCGTCCGTATATCACAGCCACTTTTTTCCGAAACTATAAGAGCTATACTGTTGAAACTTGGTAAGTAGATGTATTCTGTGAACCGCATTAAGGTTTTCACACAAAATTAAAAAAAAAGTAATAAATTTTGGGGGTGCCCCATACTTAGAACTGAAACTCAAAATTTTTTTTTTCATCTAACCCATATGTGGGGGGTATCTATGGATAGGTCTTTAAAAATGATACTAAGGTTTCTAATATCATTTTTTTCTAAAATGAATAGCTTGCGCGAGAGACACTTCCAAAGTGGTAAAATGTGTGTCCCCCCCCCCCTGTAACTTCTAAAATAAGAGTATGATAAAACTAAAAAAAATACATGATGTACATTACCATGCAAACTTCCACCGAAAATTGGTTTGAACGAGATCTAATAAGTAGTTTTTTGATATTTACAATAAAACCTCTAAAAACAAAGTTAGTTTTGCGGTTCGATAAGAAAAGTGGTTTTTATGGTTTTATTCCTCCGGTTGTAGTACGGAACCCTCAGTGCGCGAGTCCGACTCGCACTTGACAGGTTTTTTTTGAAATATTATCATGCTATTGCCATATTAATGATAGCTTTATATTTCATGCTATTTCCACGTTAATATGGCTATTTACTTTATAAACAAACTTCCTTTGACAAATATTACATACGTTCTTGTACGTTGAAAGAAAGTACACTATCATCAAAGAGATTATAACCTCTTAGGGAAAATAATAATACCGTCATTGAATACACGGAGTATTTTCTGAGAATCTTAGATTGACGAAGAGAATGAATATTATTATCTTTTCATTTTTTGACGAAATGTCTCCAGCTGTGACCACGATATAAGTTTAGCAAAAAAGCCCGCGGGAACACTTTGTGTTTCTGTGACAAAATGTATCTTTTGTCACTTTCTCAGGTCTCAACAATTTTTGCTTCAACTTGCTCCTCTGAAGCTACGAGGTAAAACAATCGCCGTTTTGAATTTATTACCCACGACGGAACGGAGTACGGGTATATGCGTTTAGGGTGAGAGACCGTTTGTACATTACTTTATTAATGAGATGTTATGTTTGTTTGTATGTTAAATTGTTCACAAAAACCAATAATGCAAAAATATTTTTGTTTGTTTGTTTGTTTGTTGGTTTGTTTGTTTGTGTGTGCACATCAATGTTCCCATTTATTTCAAAAACGGCTTGACCGATTTAGATGCGGTTTTCAGTATAATATTTGGTATTTAGCGGCAATGGTTCTTAGATAGTTGTTACGAACATCGATCAACAGGGGGCGCCATAAAATACATTTATATTGCAAACGAATGTTCCCATTTATTTCAAAAACGGCTTGACCGATTTAGATGCAGTTTTCTGTATAATATTTGGTATTCATTGGTGATGGTTCTTAGATAGTTGTTACGAACATCGATCACCAGGGGGCGCCATAAAAAACATTTACAGTGCAAACGAATGTTCTCAATTATTACAAAAACGGCTGAACCGATTTGGATACAGTCTTGTATAAAATATTAGTGAGTCATTGGCAATGGTTCGTAGATAATTGTTCTTGTGATTTCACAGTAGGGGGCGCCACAATATACGTCTCTTTATGACTTGGAAGGGATGATGCCTTCAAACGCTGCTAGAGGAGCTAATGGCTAGTTTGAAGATTCATTTTCATTTTTTAATAATAATATAATTTAAATAACATTAATATATTAATCGAAAAACTATAAAACAAGTGGAAAATTAAAAAAATTTAAAACACCCACGACTTTTGCAGACTTGTAATTGAAAAAGGATTAAATAATTTTTTTGAAACTCCCCGACTAAAGGAAAGTAAGAACTAAGAACCTATCAGTATAATTACAAATCCAAGAAAATCCGTCTGAGCTGCCATTGCTATTTTCGTTTCTGTAATTAGTAAGTATTGATAACTGCCGGTATATGAGAAGTATCAAGAAATTGAATTAGTCATCAACTGTTACAACAGCACCATCAACACCATCTTAGGCAAAACACAGCAGCTCCAGCGGATTTTCTTGGATTTGTAATTATACTGATAGGTTCTTAGTTCTTACTTTCCTTTAGTCGGGGAGTTTCAAAAAAATTATTTAATCCTTTTTCAATTACAAGTCTGCAAAAGTCGTGGGTGTTTTAAAATTTTTTAATTTTCCACTTGTATTGTAATATGCTCTACAAAATCATGGCACAGTGTATAATATTATATACTCCACTTTAGGTCAAACTGGTCCATCTTGAGCTAAGCTGCCAATCAAACACGTTAGGATGTCTTTCAAATATATAAAATTCTCGACTTCATTTCCAAACTCCTCCGGAACGGTTCGACCGATTGTTATTCATACCTCTGAGTGAGAAATAACTTATATTATAGCAAAACAACGTTTGCCAGGCCCGATAGTATGTATAATATATTATGTACTATGTACTAGCTATGTAATTAAGATACAGATAATCTTATTTAGTCATAATACTGAAATCAAAGTAAATTGGCCACTATAGGTAGAGCTGATTTTCATTTCTTTTACTCTAGGTAATGGAGCCCAAACGGAGAAACTGCCTCAAAATGGTGACCGTTTTTAGGGTTCCGTAGCCAAATGGCAAAAAACGAAACCCTTATAGATTTGTCATGTCTGTCTGTCTGTCCGTCCGTATGTCACAGCCACGTTTTTGGTCTCAGGGCCGATCTTTCAATCGCCAGATAAACGTTAACTAACGAATAAATATGTCAAAACGGCAGATTTTGTATGGCATATGTTTAAAATTTATTCCTCAGATAGTTTATCTGGCGATTGAAAAATCGGCCCTTAATCAAATGAGTTGGACCCAAAATACGACTTGACAGTTAACTTAATAAGCACACAAAAAATAAACAGCATTTTCTTCAGAAAATTAAGGGCATACGTCGTAGCGCCCATAGATCACGCCTGTCGATGTCTCAGAAAGCGTATTCAGAATAATCTTATTTCACGAGGATTGGGCAAACACGACTTATTTACTCGTATTTACTCCCTGCTGCGTGATAGCTTTATTCGCAAAAATAAATAGGTAATATTGACTAAAATACACAATTTATAAAAAAAATGCAAACACAAAGAAAATTGTGTGTTCATCATACACGTACAATCAAACTTTGGAGCGATTTCTAATAATATGGATACCGAGTCCTAATAATATGGATATAGTAAAATTAAAAATTTAAAAAAAACCACGACAACCACACATCACCATATTGTGTTGACGGCCGTCTTGAATTTGGTCCTAGCATATAGGTAGTATTCTACTATAGTAAACCTTTTCATTTCATACCCATATTGAGGGAGTTGTGAAAAAATTCCTTACATCATTTTGGAAAAGTGCTGATACTCTTACACCTCTTAATTATAGCTGTAAAACAACTATAAGTAGTAAGTTTTTATATTGAAAATAAACCTCTACAAACGAAGTGATTCTTAAAGTTTTAACTATTTTTTAGTATGGAACCCTCGGTTCGCAAGTTTGACTGCACTTGACCGGTTTTGTCTTTCAATTTTAATATTAAAACCACGAATTATAAATTAAAGCTACTATTCAAAGCTTTAATAAAATAAATGAGATAATAACGTATGCACTTTATAATCGCTTTTTTCTTGGAGCAACAACATTGAATAGTTTATAATGTACTAATGTACTTATTAGGTAATAGTACTGGACTAATGTACTCATTAGGTACCTAATCGTATTGCACTTTGTCATTGCAGTTTATAATATTAGAGGCATGTTGACGGGCGAATGCATAAAGGAAGACTGAAGAAGAGGTAGACTGTGAAAGAGGATATGTGTGTAAAAGAAGTGAATTGCAAGTTGACGGCTGATAAAAACGAAATTGAAAAAGAAAATGTCTTGTGGCTACCCCACATAAAGTGGGAAAAGAGTAGTGAAGGTAATAAAAAAAATTCTGACGACCTCCTTGGCGCAGTGGCGGCGCGCTCGGATTCGAGTGAGTGGTCGCAGGTACGATTTCCGCCACGAGCCACTTTGGAATTTTATAATTTCTAAATTGGCTCAGGTCTGGTCTGGTGGGAGGCTGGCCGTAGCTAGTTACCACCCTACCAGCTAAGACGCACCGCCAAGCGATTTAGCGTTCCGGTGCGATGCTTGTAGAAACCGTTGGGGTAAATTTACTTACCCATCCAAGTTAGTACGATAACATCTTAGGCTGCATCATCACTTACCATCAGGTGAGATCGCAGTCAAGTACTAACTTGTGTAGAGTAAAAAAAAATTTACGTGAAATTGGAGAAATACTTTTGGGGTAAACAATAACTTGTCTTTATTTTCTTACTTACCTTAGTTTCTAGAGTTTTACATAGGATAAGGTAGGTACTAACAGTGAGACAGAATTACAGCTTTAATATCTTTGAGTAGGTACACGGTGCGCGCTATTATATGGCGTGGTTCAGGAGTAAGTGTGGTACTAACCGCTCTAAAGGACTCTACGACACAAATGCTACAAACAAATAAAACTGAAACCAGTTTATGGTCCCACATTCAGAGTACGAGAGCGAGGTTGTCGCTAATTTGATAGAAGTTATCGAAAAAATCATGCTTAATTTAGTAAGCAAATTATAGGTGTCGAATTATCTTGTCATTTTAATCTCAAAAACATCCTCGTGGGATACGCTGGGGCGGGGCAAAGGCTGGTATATATTTTTTATTTCTTTTCGGCCGTATCTCGCAGCTCTCTGAGTATGAATATGGGTTTTTTGCGTGAAAAAAGCCTACTCAAAAGGCTCGAAAAGTTTCCCTTGCTAATCAACAGAATGGGCACGCATGCAATCACGTATAGATTTTTCGTATATTGTTGGTGCGAGCTTCGTAAAGACAGTGCCATCTATATAGAGCGATTGGTAAAATCACACATGAAAATATAAAATGGAGTTTTGTTTTAGAACCCGCCAAGTTTTAAATAAGGTTGCAATGTCATTTTGTCCGTATTGTCCTATGCTTAAGAATGTGCGGAGATCACGTGACCAATTTATCAATCATTTAACGATCATTGTAAAAAATGGAATAAGAAAGAAATGGAATGAAATTCAAAAAATTATACAAATCCATTTTTGGATTTCCATTCCATTTCTTAGCATATCGTTAAATTGCATATGGCGATAGGTACTGTTAATCCCACTCTACTGTTCTTAACTCTCGTAAATCGGTTCTTATATAGCCGAAGCAAAGCTGAAGGCTGATATAAAGGGCGTATACCTTTATCACAAACCCTAACGCAGTCTACACACAGTTGTAGCGCGGTATACAATGTGCATGTTTCAATTTAACTGCTGTTTTTTTATTCACTTTGGTAGCGAAAACAGAGTTCAGAAACAAAAGCATACTAATAAGTACATGTTTCACTCGTCATTTGCCATTTAAAAGTGTGCTTTTTTATTTTTTATTTTGTGTCTTAATTTGCTCTTAATTCACTTAATTCACTAATACACAAATAACGAAATAATGTTAAGAGAGACTAAGGGTCGATTTTTCAATCGCCAGATAACGTTAACTAAGGAATAAATATGACGTTTTTACAGATTTTGTATGGCATATGTTTCAAATTTATTCCTCAGATACCTTAGATGGCGATTGAAAAATCGTGCTTTAGAATTTTCCAATGATTACAATGGCAGTAATGTCCATACGGCAATGTCAGCTTTTCTGAACGTAATTTTACATCTCATTAAAATTCATAGTCTTCCTTTTATTTCTGGTGCTATTTTAGTTAGCCAAAAATAATCCTCATCTTAAAGTATTTTAGAACGATATTCAAAAAAAAGCATGGAATTGTTCCATCGACAACTTAATAATAATAAATAATATAATATAATAAATAAATACGGAACACTTTTACACATCGCAATCTAGCCCCAAAGTAAGCGATAGCTTGTGTTATGGGTTCTAGTTAACTGATAAATATACATACATACTAATATACATAAATATAATATATTGTAAAACACCCAGAAACTGGAAGACATTCGTGCTCATCGCACAAACCTTTACCAGTAGTGGGAATCGAACCCACGACCTCCGACGCAAACGGCAGGTTCACTACCGTTACGCCATTCGGTCGTCGATTGACTTGATTCGAATACGAAAAGAAATTGTTGAAAATATACTTAGATAGTTCATAACTCACGAGGCTACAGTTCAGAAAACCAGTATAAAATGTTTGAAAGAAGAACATAATAATGCTTTATAACCTTCACCATGTTATGACAAGCGCCACGATGTGTCGCAAGCTCGTAAAATAATACGTCACCCCTTGCGATAAACTTTATGGTGTTGCCACTTCTATGGAATATTAAATGAAACAACTGAGTTTTACTTACTTGAAGTTAGTACTTGACTGTGATCTCACCTGATGATGCGTCTTTGCTGGTGGGGTGGTAACTAGCCATGGCTGACGCCTCCCACCGGAAGAAGAACTTTACCACCAATTTAGAAGTTATAAAGAAGCCCGTTGAGGAAATTGAACAGTATGGAATAAAGCGAAAGATACTAAATTATCTATAAATATTTTTTTTTAAATTATCTTAAATATTTTTTTCAACGTTGCATTGGTACGGTTGGAAAGGAACAAATTATATTTATCGCGCTTAAAAACTAAAACAGAATTGCGGTCACTATTTAACATTAATTAGTGTGTAAAACCAAATATCAATAACAATTATTTAGATATCTTCAGCTAAATAACTTAATGGAAATAATGGTTTCGACGCGCTGAGTTTATTTATTACACAATGATAAAATTATAATTAGTATCATAGTCAAAATAAATCCATTAATGAATTTATCCGAAATGTTATACTTTATCATAATTATGACAAAAGCACAATATTCGCTGAATCAAATAATATTTTCGGTCTATCCTCGTAGATGTCTATATATGGTACCTATCATCTACCTTCAAAATATCTTATACTAGCGGACACCCGCGGCTGCGCCTGAATGTCAGTTTTTCAAAGATTAGGCTATCTTTAAAAAACTGATGTTAATCCAGGGTATAATCTATCTCCATGCCACAGCCAAATTGGTTCAGTACTTGCGGGTTGAAGAAGCAACAAACATACACACACAAGCTATCGCCTTTATGATATTAGTGTGATGTGATGTGATTAAGTGTGTGAATACTCAATTCCCTGAGTAGTATAGTATCTACTCAATTCCATAGATATAAGAAGAAATCTTGACAAGAGTCGCGACTCACTCACTATTGCCACAGAACACTACTATTGCACCTAAAAAGGACACAAGGAATAAGAAAGGAATTTGCAATACTCATCCTCAGTGTATTCGCCTCGGTTACCAAGCGAAGCGGGTGGCAATAAATGCCACCACCTCCTAGACTAGAACGGCAGGGGGTACGTCGATATCTATCTATACTAATATTATAAAGAGGTAACATTTGTGAGTTTGTGACGTTGTAAGGGGTAATCTCTAGATCTACTGAACTGATTATCAAAATTATTTCACCAATAGAAAGTTACACTATTGTGGACTGTCATGGGCTATAATAAATTCCAAAATTAATTACGTATCTTTACTTAAACTTGAATAATGTGATCCAAGTTGTAAAAAATTGCTTTCATCGCGTGCGCTGCGAAAACTATTGAAGGCAGAACAAAACAATGTACTACGATATTAAAGAACGTATCAAAATCTGTAAAAAAATCCGGTATAGCATATGCCTATCTCCTACGCATAAATCACAATAACTGCTTTTATTGTTAAAATTGTGGATTAAACAAACGCGGGACAAACAAGCCGGGACAAAAATATTTCTAATGCGGGCACTGCTAGTTTCAAATAAGCTTACGAGCTTTATCACGCGGTGCCGACCTACCAAATACGTTTTTGTCCCCTCGCATAACTGCCAATGGTTCAAATGTCTCGATTCTCGGCCAAAGGGTCCGATAGGGCCAGAAATTTCACCTAAATTTTACGCCTCCGCAAATGTATATTGTAAATCATGGGAAACAGTAGAATAAGGAAGGAACTCTTTTTATTAATACCAATACTCGCATTTCCCTGCGGATTCACACCTGTATCAATTTGGATTAAATACATTAAATCCTATAAATTTTACCTAAATACGAATCAAAATTTCACTCGCAGCGGGATTCGAACCCGCGTCCCCCAGCTCTCGCGGCTGGGTGCTCTGACCGATGAGGCTCGTATAGCTCAGCGGTTAGAACACCCAGCCGCGAGAGCTGGGGGATGCGGGTTTGAATCCCGCTGCGAGTGAAATTTTGATTCGTATTTAAAATTTATAGGAATTATATCCTAAGGGCCTGTTTCACAATCTTCTGATAAGTTTCGGATAGCTTATTCACAAGTTTTGTCTTTGTCACTTCACATAAAGTATGAAAGTGACAAAACTCGCGGTTAGACTATCTAGCACTTATCATGAGGTGGTGAAACAGGCCCTAAGTGTGGAAAACACTAATCCAAAAGATTATTAGTTAAATACATTAAATCCACATAAGTACAAAAAAAAGTAAAAATTAAGTACGAGTATAAAGCCACCTAACGATAGAGATTATATTGCCGTGTAGGTATACTGTATATAAATTATATACTCAATGCGGATCGGATGCTTTGTAAGAGCTAGAGTGTTCAAGAGATATTATATTCCTCAAACGGGAACTGACAAGACTCGAAGCACTGAAGCTTGAGAACTTCTATAAGCCGTAAAGCGTAGTAATAGTTTCATTTATCTTTCAATTTTAGTCCACCTCGTAATCCGGTGCTCCCGGGTTGATTCCCGCTTCAGTTTGGTCAGGAAATGTTTTTCTAGTTTCACTGTCTTTTTTATTCTGGTGAAATTCTTGTACTTATTTCAGTGGAGAAATCACGGCACGCTGTGTTGTAATGAAGAATGAAAAGAATCTTTTGACGACCTTTCTGGCGTGCAATAGTGAAGGGTATACTTTGGGATGATTAAGAGTTAAAGATATATTTTTTGACGTGGATTCTTCAGTTTTGTGTTGCTTACTTTCCAACTTGCTTACTACCAAATTTAAATAGTAGGTATTTCTTAGCGGTTGGTTTGTTTGTGCTTCAGTTATACGCAGTACGAAAATGTTCATATTCTGCAGGACAGATTAATTTGTTTTGCTGTAATCCGCTACTTGAAAAGATTCTGTATGGTACAATATGCAGGAACACTGCCCACATGAAACACCACACACAATTTTCCAACACTTTCTTCGACGCACGTTTCGTCCCGAACCGGGACATCCTCAGGAGATGTTGACTTCACAATGCGAAATCGTAGAGATTTCGCATTGTGAAGTCAACATCTCCTGAGGATGTCCCGGTTCGGGACGAAACGTGCGTCGAAGAAAGTGTTGGAAAATTGTGTGTGGTGTTTCATGTGGGCAGTGTTCCTGCATATTGTACCATACAGAATCTTTTCAAGTAGCGGATTACAGCAAAACAAATTAATCTGTCCTGCTAATTATGGATTTCCGCAAAATAACGCCTGCTTCCATTCAATGTTCATATTCTATCACAACCCATTATGCAGTAAAAGTTAATAGTTTTAAGTCGAAACTAAAAACGTTGGATTGAAAGTTTAGTACCTCCGTAATATAAATAAAGCTTTTCATAAAAAAGGTTTTCCAACCACCTATATTTTCATAAAAAAATATCGTTATCCAAAACAGTTATAAAGTTTTATATTGAAACCTAAAATTGTTTGAATTCAAAATATAAAATTGGGCGCTATGTCACATGCATTATTTTACTGTCGAAAGGGCTTAGCACACTCGATATGTTGGCATCATCGACGAGCGATTTTACGACTTTGTCGATATACTGTGAAGGATTTTTATCGACTACGTTCCTACATTTAGCGCCAATATGCGCAAAAATATTGCGATCGTTGTAAAAATGTCATAGGTCTCCTTTATAAATTAAACAAATAGGTTTGACAAATAAGACACCAAAAATGACGTCTTTGTGATTACGATGCTCTCTAAAATGAGCCATCTTTGAGGTTCAAATTAATTCATGTTTTGAGTTATATAAGGTTTAGACATATTAATGATGAATATTATAGGGACAAAATCAGTGCTTAATTTGCATTGAGTCAACGTATAGTGTAGACTGTAGAGTACATAAAAACGTATCTCTTGAACTGTTATATTATAAGAGAAAAGGGCTACCCAGTTATTATATAAAAACAGATTTAAATAATTTTTGCTAAATTAAATTTTGTAGAATGGACCTATTGAAATAAGAAAATATTTTTGATTGACAGCAATTTCCCACATTTCCATTTTACCGTCATTTCTTCCTCCCTCGCCTCCATCTTCCGAATAACGTATAATCCTGATATACCTGACTACTGAAAGCATCGAATATGCTAAATCGTTTCGCTTGAAATTCAACCCTATATCGGTAATCTGATTTTATTCCGACACTCAAAACAACGGTCAGCCAAATCTGTAGAGATTAAACGGCTCATGCGTGACAAAATTTAACTGCCAGAAATATTGCGAACTTTTGTTACAAGGTTATTTTGAGGTTTCATTGGAGCATTTTCGTTTGATAATCCATAAATTGTCTCAGGTCTGGTTTGGTGGAAGGCTTTGGCCGTGACTAGTTACCACCCTACCAGCGGCACCGCCAAGCGATTTAGCGTTATCTACTGTATATATACCTAATACAAACCGTTGGGGGTTACTTACCACTTCCAAGTTAGTACGATACTTCGGCTGCTTGCTTCGTCATTTACCATCAAGTCAACGAATGAGACATTATATTGATAAGCCCACTGCCCAACTATAGATGCAATAGAGCAAAATTACCGATTGCATTGGTGAACCAACACTGACCAAGTAGATGACAGTATAGCGCCGATATTCAAGGTCCTAAACTACTCGTAGTTTGTTTTTCCACGTCCAATCTCACTGAAATTTAATTTTATAAAGCATTCAACTTTCAGATTTTTTCCTCAGGAAAGTTTTTCTAACATTAGTGGTGACTAGAAAGAAGTTCAAAGAATTGCAAAAACTTTTCTAAACGTCTAACTTTTGATAAAATAAATGAACATGAATGCAATTCACTTTGCATTCAGCATCGCGACGAGAATTGCATTCGCATTCATTACAATTTATTCAACGAAATCCCGTTTTAAAAGTTGACTTTTATTCTGCGTTATGATGAATTATCCATTTTCCTTTGCGGTTACTATACATATTTTTACTCAATTTTGTGGGTCGTGGTAATTGGTCATTCGTGAGATTTCGTGACCATTTCAGTTAATTATGGCTAAAACCACAAACAGCTATCGGCTATTATTATAGCAAGTAAAATTTTTGGGAACGAATAATTAATATCTTTGGCTTTATTCGAATCCATCTGCACAGTCATCACACTAATTTTATTAAATGAAGATGATTTTTTGTGTATGATTGTACGCCTTCACACCGCAAATATTGAACCGATTTGAGGGAATTAAGTTAGATTGAATTATTTGAATGGCATTAGATTCAACTTTTAATTAACACAGGCTACTTTTATCCCGGAAAATCTATGGTTACCACGGGAATTTCGAAAACCCGAAATTCACAGAGGGAGCCATAAGATAATCTTCTTAAAGTGAGGTACATCATTATGTTATTGCAGTAACTTATGTAAAAATGACAAAGCTATCGCATGAACTTGAGAAGTAACATAACATTTTATGAGCTTGTGAACATAAGCTTTAAATGGTGTTTGCTCCATTTTACGAGTGTTTAAGCGTCGTCGATATCATTGCTATAATATATTGTGATGAGATAAGTTGACCTTCATTGACAGTTTCAGCCAATAGATATCTAGGATATATTATGGTCTTCAAGTGATCGCTACGAAGACATTGTAAAGTTGTTTGTAAAAATACTCGTCTAAAACGACTTGACTGATTTTTATAAACTTTTTTGTGTATATTCGATAGGTCTTAGAATAAAGCGTAAACTATTTTTCATACATAACCCTAAGTGAGAAATAATTTATATCGCAAAACTACGTTGACTGGATCAGCTAGTACTTATAACATTAAAGCATAGTTGCTAGAAATCACGTAATTGGCATCGCTTTGTATAAGAAAGCTCTTCTTTACGTGGGAGGTAGTATTATGTATTCCGTGACGTGGGTGATTGCGTAGGATTGTGTGGAACAGTTTCTAGGATCAAAGTATTGTAGTACCTAAACAATGATGCGTCAGCTACTAAATGTATGAATGAGGGAGTCAGGTCTTATCTTTATAAAATAGAGATAAAGAATTTCCAAGTTAATAAGTCTTGGACTTTGTACATTCCCAAGTTTTTGTTAGTTTTCCGCTGTTCTTTCACTTATTACTTTTGTCTTTGGCTGCAAACCCGGGAGCAGTTTGAGTTTTATTTGAAAGTAACATTTAGGTAATATCGTTTCCAAAGTGCTCTCATATCTGCAAGACTCTAAACGTTCTACGCTCTACTGTGTTCGTAGTCCCACTTATGTTTACCACAATTGAGCTTAAGATTATTACAGTGTTTCCTTTTGTATTTACAATATCTCTGCTTCTTAAACTGTTGTCGGTTTTTATTCATTTGAAACAAAATCTAAAATTGAAAAAAAGTTAAAAAAAGGTGTGAGGGTCGTGGAACATTCGGTTGACACAAAGTTCACACACCGCTCGATGGTGCTATGTCGAGTTACCTCGCGCTAACAAGTTTTTCATGCCAAATCATACAAAGTTTATAGCTCATTTTATGATCGCAACGGCGGATATTTTAATATTATACATATAATATGTGGACACAATAATCCAGAGTTTCAAGTATTGTGTGGACCGTGGATTTTCTTCGTGTCAGGAGTTTCGTGATGGAAAAAATCCATTTTTATTCACCTAGTCTTCTGAAGTACCGTCCGAAAAGAAACTTCATTTCAAAAATAGTAGTCGCAAGATTATTTATAATGTGACGTACACGGAGATCATTAATGTTATTTAATGTCAGTATTGTCAGTATTTGTTTTAAAATTATAAAATGTCCTCTAGACTGTATAAAATTCAAGAAAATTTAGCGAGAAATTTACGTGGAATTTAATGAAATACCTACCTCAGATTAACGGGCTACTGCATTCTGCAGCTTGTAATACCTACTCGATCTATAAGTTATCTTATTCACATCATCAATTTTACTTTAAGGAATAATTTTAGCCTTTCAAAGGTTAAGTTTAGGATAGATTTGTTTTATTGTAGATAGGTTTGCGCTTGACGACAATCATGCCTAATCAATCCAAATGTTCCTACGCAGGTAGGTAAACATTCAAGAGACGTCTAATGTGCAAATAACATGTCAAATTTATTGCGTTACGATATAATTTTTATATATTATTTTATGTTTCTTCCACGTATTTTCTTTCAATTTTTTTTCTCTTTCAGTATTTTTGGCTAATCAACAATTAGCCAAAATAGAAAAAAAAACACAGAATAAATAAGAAAAACTAGATAAAACTAAGAAAAAAACCATGAGATCCAAATAAACGAGCTTGATATGGTGCATTGTTTTGCCAGTAGAAGACCAGTCTAACAATGTTTGCTGGAATCTCAAAAAGGCAATCTGTAGTGACGTTTCGCAAAATACATTCAAATTTCAGAAGTTGGACTTTTCAGAAAAACAGAGGCAATATTTCATTGTCTACTTCGTCTTTGTATCACTTACACTATGCATATACCAAGCATTTTATTTGATGAAATAGTGACGTCAGATAGATGAAAATGGAATTTGATTCAGTCAAATTCTATTAAAACAGATCGGTCTAAAAAAGATAAGTTTAAATAGAATTATTTAATCGAGTAGTTCACTTCGATCTTCGTTGTTTCTTTTATCTGATGCATCATCTGTGGATGTATCTTTAATGATAAAATAATAGAAATCATAAAGGATGAGAAGAAGAAGGATTTGAAGTCTAAGTGTCATCAATAAAATGCATTATCGTGTCGCAAAATTGTAATCTTTAACTTCAACATCAATCAGTTTGAATCAGCTTTTTGAATCAGCGTTGATGAATAATATTATTATTTTCTTCTATTATTTTAATTTTAAGATAAAAACAAAATTTAAATCGACTGAAAACGAACTCAATTATAATAGGTGTATTAGTGACATTGAAGCAAATGCTGATGTTGAGATTAACGTCCTAATTGATTAAAATAATACTGTACCTACCTACTCGCAATAGTTATTTTTAGGGTTCCGCACTAAACGAGGAACTCTTTCTTATACTTATGCCATATTTACGTATTCAATATATATTTTATTCATTTTTAATTTGTGAAATAAATTTATTCAGCAAGGCTTGCCGTGGAACAGACCAAGTACTAAGCTAAAAGTCTCACGTAAATTCGCACATAATGTGTACATATTTCAATTTAACTGCTGCCCTTTATTCGCTTAGAAAGCGTAGATGGAGTCGGGGAACAAAGGCGGGTAATATGGCAGCATATTTCGTGGGTTCTAGGCGTGTTTCAGCCGTTTTAAAATGCTAAGATGCTTTGTTTTTATGCAATGTTTGATGTGTTCTTTACCTTTGTTTACATCGGCGTGGCTCTTTTGTTCTAATTTGTTTTAAAACGTTCTTAATTCGTGAGATATTATTAAACGTTGAAGTTAAACATTCTCCGCAAATATTTAAATTCAACGTTTTATTTTATTCAACACTTTCACCCCAATTTATTTTATCGTACAGTTTTTTCGTATGCTTAGAATATTTTTGTAACGCAAAAGGTGTCTGAGTAAGACACTCCAAAACAAACTAAATTGTTTCGATCCCGGGTTCAACTTTAAACAAAACTGTCGCATTTTAGTTCCAAAATAAAATTTTTAATTTTCGGCTTAGGCGATCTTGGCTAAGATGGAATTTTATCAAAATAATAGACTAAAGCTTTTTGCAACAAAATCTTTTCTATTTCAAAATCGCATTTTTACAGAACTTCAGATATTACAGTTAATGAGAACACAAACCGCTTAAAAGTCAGTTAGATTTCTAGCTTTGTGGTATGCTCTATGGTACCTATCTGTTGGGAAGATTCTTGATCTAATTTATATTATTTCTGAATGCACACACATCGGTGCGAATACTGGGAATCAGTTGAAAATGAATTTGGTTGAAAGAAACTGTCAACCAACTAATTAATTACCAACTGCAGCATTGTCCATTTACCACCAATTAAAATCACTTTATCAACTTATTCAAGCAAAATTAACTTAATTAAATAATGTTCAGGCATAGCATTTGTTTAAGCTCTATATGAATTAAAAAATGCCCGTGAAAAAATTAAGCTAAAAAAATTGCAAGAACGTGAGAACTGAGAAACGTTTCTTTTTCCTTTCTTTTTTATATCTTCTAAGTGGTAAAGTTGAATAGAATCTTAAGAGTGCCTTGGATGCAGGTGAGGAAGCACTTTCGCAAATGGATATGAGTTAGACACAGGGAAATTGGGACACGGCAACTTGGGGCTTCGAAGTTTTCGACTACCTTAATGAAGCTCGCAACTAATGCGACTTAAATATAGAAACGTAAGTTTAGATTTTTGTTTGAGGTATACAGGCTAGTGGTATACGAATGTTGAGTAGGTATTTGTTATGAAACATTATTTAGGTTCATGTCACTTTAGCTGTGTTGGTTTTTCTGGCCTGGTGCCTTATCTCCTTAGTATATAATACTTTAGTTTAAAAGCCAAATACCCGACTTCCAGCACTCTAAAGTACATAAAATCCATCACTTTGATTTTCAACAATTTTTGTACCCAGTAACACTCATTTCATCAAGACGAATGAATCTGAGTACCATTTATCCAAAATTCGATTTCTCTGACTTGTATTAGTTTAAGATAACCAACATCCAATGTAAGGTAATGCCGCGGCTTCGACTGTGTGGACAATTCTTGCAATTATTCTCGTTGCAAGTGAGAACTATTTGTCATGTTAGAGTGACCTATGTCACGCCTCTTAGTCGTAGTTAGTCTGACATTAGGTATATGTGTTACGGCTAAAACCCGAAGCGCGGCTGGACCTAGTTTTAGCCAGTTAGAACTAGGTGTAGCCACTTACTCTTGGTTAAACCTAGTACGAGCCGATTGTTTTCGAATAAAACTAGGTCTAGCCTTCATCATGCCGGCTACAACTAGGTCCAGCCATTCCCTGTTGGATAAAACTAGGGATGCAGAGCGAGCTCGGGACTTAGGGCACCCCGACTTGGATAATTTAGGCCTTTAGCCAACGAACTTTCGCATTTATAACTTTAGTATGTGTATATTTTAAAATGATAAGTCTTAGTTACATAGTTCAAAATGTCAGCTTGTTTCTATTTATCACTAAAGTGTAAGCAAAATGCGGTCGGTCGTTTTAAAATTTCTCGTGTCATGTCGCCACATCGTTTTGTAATGACTTTTACGCATAGACAAGAAAATTTTGCTCTGATCTATTTTATCAAACTGTTCAAGATATAGATGGAAATGTGGTGATCTCGCCTTACGCTATTTGGTTGCTGCTAATAAGTATAGCTTACGACAATTCGGGAGTTACCGGGGGCCATCCCACCATCTCCTATAGCGTTTTTTTGTAATATCATTTTGATATTTTCATACAAGTATTATTAAAAAAATAAATGGATAGTGTACCTAAAAGCCCAAAACATTCTTTCTGACTTTGTAACATTCTCGAAAGTAATACTTTTACTTTACAAGTTGCCAATCGGTCCCTTATGAACGAAGACAAAGTTCCCTCATCACCTTACCTTTTGTGAAAATATTCTCCGTGTTTTATAAATGACTTAAGGACTTCGTTTATGGGCGAAACTTTTTCAATATTATTTTACTAGAACAGTAAATAAAATGATAATGTCAAATAACATATTAAATACGAGCAAGACTTTCATAGGTTTTACGTGATATGCTTGCCGATAAAGAAACCCTAATATAATGTATTGCAATGTCAAAAATAACATATTTTGAGAAATGGAAATAGCAAAAAGCCTCACTGAGTTTGTTGTGGTTTCTTCTCAGTTAAGGTCGCGTTAGATCCCTCATACACTTAGTTTGAAGCCGTGAGATAGTTCTGTCATAAAATAAGTCTAATGATTTACGGACTCTAAGCATTTTGATTTTAATTTTTGAGATTAACTGCACTGCGCTCTTCATCTTTTAGCGTAGTAATTTCACCTTACAAAAGGTAAATCTCATTTACACATTCCTTCTAATTATTTTTTTATTTACTGTATTATCTATATTATGTATCTGTGGTGAGGAATAATTTATTATTTTAATATTAAATCTACCAAAACATCTTCATGTTTCGTTGCCCGGAGGCTAAGCTTCAAACATTTTCACCATCTAAAAGTTATCAGAACTTATGCAGAGTCAAGCCCATATCTCTACATTTACAAGAACTAACTACAGATCTCGGCTTTTGGTGCAAAATATTGATAGACTTTTTCATAGGTACATGGCACCTACCACCGCTTACATTAAAGACCCGAATGTTTTTACAATCCTGTATCCTACAACACTACAAAAGACTGTCTGTGCGACGGCCGCAATAACCTATCTGTTATTGCTTTCGCATATTACAAACACCCGCACTCGCAGGTATTTTTAAAACCCCTTTTGTAGTTAGAAACAATTTAAAAACAATTCCCTCTACATAGCGTGAAGGCAATCGAAAAATAGCCACAAAGCAAAACTCAAGCGGGTTTATAACAAAGTTATCCCACCAATTACCCTCATCTTCTGCACAAGAAAAATAAAGCAAAACAAAAACATTTATCTCTGTTAAAACTGCATTTTTAATGAGCTTTTCAATTCAAATTGTTATAAGTAATTCCACCGTTTTTGCAGCGTTCCTGCCAAAAACAGCATCATTAAGTGTTGTTATACATACAAGTACAATTTTTACTTTATAACTAATCAAATACCATGTCTACTTAATACATATCTGTCATAGAATTACTGGATTTACGTTTTTGTTTATAACTTCCTTGGTAGACCCTCTTTCACCAATCTATGTACATATTTAAACTCTTCTTTTATATTCACACCACCTGCATACTGCACAGTGACTTTAAATTTTTGCGTTGTTTACTGTTTAAAAACAAAATTTTGCGGGAGTAAAACAGCTTGTACAGTGTATTTTATCCTAATAATATTTAATTTGGTAATAAAATATCGTTTTACCGTTAAACCTTTTCAATGCATGGTTGTTTAACAAGCAAAATGTTGTGGACACAAAACAAGCAATTACACCATGTCACGCACAACCGAGCCATTTTTGCTTTATGAGATTAATCTGAAACAAAATCAGATTACCCACCACGACAACAAATATCACACTATACAATAATATACAAACCGCACATTATACATGCCGTACACAACTTGACTTTGATCTCGCTTCGATCATGTCAATAATGAATCTATTTCATCTAACGTTATTACTTATTACCGAGCTTATTACTGATTACTATAAGTGACAAGGCATTTTTTACGCAAGCGCACTTCAACCTAGATCTTATTCATCAGACATAATTGTCGTCAAGAGCAATGCTATTCTCAAAAACATAGATGTTAAAAAGAGCTAGTGCGTCCATTGATTGCAAAAAACGATGACATACATAAACCCTTTGAAAAAGTGCATGGCGCCAGTGATGACTTCAAGGTTCAAAACAAGGTAACTGACTGTGGGCTTCATCGAAAAACTTAAAAGACTACAGTGAAGCAAACTATTGAAATATCATCAATTTGACGGAACATGGTGTAACTTTAATGAATCGCAGATCGTGCCATTATAATTTCAAATTAACATCCTTAACTTTCAAGTTTTTTAGCTAATAACTTTGAAAGAATCTGCGATAAAAATCTGCAAGTAGAAAATAGAATAATGTCATTTAGCAAAACGAAATAAATAAGAAAAATAACAAGCGTAATTTGTCATAACACTATAGCCTCGGTAATGCATAGTCGACATTGATGTATGTATCGCAGCGGATGGCTCTATAAATCTAAGTGAAACGGTAAACAATTTTAATGAACTACTGTGGCTTAATATGCAATTGATATCCTTAACTTTCAACTTCTTCCGACAACTATTGAAAGCATCTGCGGTAAAAATCACGAAGTCTGCTAGAAGAAAATAGAGTATGGCATCAAGCACAACAATAAATACATGCCAACTAAAACAAAAATAACAAGCGTGATTTTTCATAACACTATACCCTCGGTAATGCAAAGTCGACACTGAAGTAAGTATCGCAGCGGATGGATCTGCGTCTCAAAGCGAAACTGTGAAGATTTGCCAGCTAGCATTACGTTGCGATTTGAAAGAATAATCCCGGCTTGGAGGCTTAAATTAAATCAACGGTTCTGGAGTTAAAATTTTATATTATGTATTCATTAATTTTTTATTATGTATTACAGTACTTACTATATATTATACTCTCAGCGTTGAAAACTGATTGAAATAAAGTTTACTAACTTTGTTGGTATTTGTAATATTTTGTTTGCAGTTCTATGATTGTTTAAAAAAATACTATTTTTAAAGTTTTAATATTATGTAAAACTGTAAGTGACAGAAAGATTGTCTACTGCATATGAATAAAGTTGCTTACTCATATAGCTACGGGTGATGGACAGGAAACTACACGTCATCTATCGATTAATTTGTTCACAAAGACTGCCGCAGCCATTGGTGGCTACGTATCAGTATTCTCGCTAGTGCAGCTATCACCTTACACACACGGAAACAAAACTTGCGTCAGAAAACGCTCTAGAACACAATGGGACGGACTTTAATAAACTACGGTGCAAAACGAAAGCGACACGACTTGACTTTTATATCTGAAGAACATTTTCTTACGGCTCCATTGAATTCCGCAAGCAGACTAGAATATTTTATATTGTGCAGTCCGAGTTAAAATTGAAATCTTGAAGTTACGAGGCAGGTACAAATAGAAATCTTTAGTGAATTTATTGCTTGAATTATTGTGGTGTCACGCAAATGCAACTTTTATTTCAATTTATTTATTGCTTTAAGATAACCGTACTGGACTTTCAACGTACAATGTTTGGCCGGAGACATGGTCATTGACTATAAGCCTCATAAGAAGACTCAAAGTCACTCAGCATGCGATGGAGAAAGCTATAATGCGGAGTATCTCTATTCTGAACATGATCAAAACAGAAATGAGAAAATCCGTAGTAGACGAGACGTCAATATAGCCGAACGTATCGCGAAGATGAATAAGCAATGGGCAGGGCATATAGCTCTTAAAATGATCGGACTTTGGAAACTCTAAGACAAGGCGCATTGTTGGCAGACTTTCAACCAGATGGACTGGCGACATTAAGAAACTCAAGTGAAGTCGCTGGATACAACTGGCGCAGGACCGTGTATAATATTATGTTAGTCGCAAATCATTGCAGCAGTAAGTTTTTAGAGGCAAACAATCGTGTAAATCACCATAATGTTTGTATGTTGTGCATGTAAGTGTGGGATTGTGTGTGTACGGTTGTTACTCTTTTACTATTAATCCGCTCTGGCTAAGAATGGAGATAGATTATACCCTAGATTGACACAGCTTCTCGTAAAATCTATCAACAGGATTTGTTATGATAAACTGAAACTCACTAGCAGAGCCTCAGGCAACACCTAGATTCTAGAAGTAGGTAAATATCATTTTGCCGGAATAGGTAGGTAAGTGACAACTTTGAATAGGGCGTAGCTCAGTAGCGGATGGGAACTGCAGCACTCCACTAAATGAGTACCTAAGAGCATAAACTTGATACGGGCCTACAGGAAAATTAGGTCGCAGTTCGCCTTAATCGCTAAGAATAATGCATATTACTGACTACTAAGTACTTAACTCATCTTGATATGTATTTTCATTCGAAGCTAGAACGACAAAATATAATAAAAATACATAGTACTATGTGTATTAACAGTTTCAAGCATCAGCTATACTGAATCACTACTTAAACTGTAAATTGTTTCTGTATTATCTAACAAGCGTAGTCATTTTTCATGTATTACAGAAGTAGTATGAGTAGACCTGTATGAGTAAAATTCCTACTTACTAGACAATGATATTTTTGATACTTATCATGACTTTGGGCATCCGATTTTTAAGTCTGTATCAAATCATTGCCTATATACGATTTGCTCACATTACAGAAATCTCAGCCAAAAGACTTACGATTACAAACCTATCGATCGCTCATTCCATAACTGTATGGAACGGAATTCGAAAAATGTAAGGCATCTACTTCAGGTACTTACTTGTAATTGAGAAAAAAAATATCTAAATGTACATTATGTCGTTTCACAAAGTTATGAGAACCAATAAAACAACACGGTCGTAAAGCCGTTAGATCGACAGGACAGATGTGTGAACCGAGCGTAAAACTCGTATATTAATTGTTCGAATTTCAACCGTTCGGTCGGTTATTAAAAACAAAAACAAGCAATAATGCCATGTCACGGGCCGTTTGTTTAATCCACAAAGCAATTGGGTCCGCGGATTTCAATCAGCTTATAATACGGGTCAAAGGGATGTTAAAATCGTGTTGCGAGTACAAAGCTCCAAAACGCGGTGCAGAATTGAGCACGTTCGTAACGCCTTTTTTAAAATGGCAGAGTAAGTCCCTTCGCACTCGGCTCGTAAGCGTAAGCGTATCGTTATGACGCTACGCATAACAATGTGACAATTACGCCTCCTATAATTTACTACAATAACGCTTCGTCTGCGGACATGTTTGAAAATGTTCATGCTCGTACTGCTCTCATTGTACGCGAGGATTACACTACACTTACGCGTAAGGCCCTTCGCTTATAACCGTAAGCGTATCGTTATGATGCTACGCATAACAATATAACAATTACGCCTCCTACGATTCGCTGCAACAACGCTTTGTCTGTGGACATGTTTAAAAATGTTCGTGCTCGTACTGCTCTCGTCGTACGCGAGGATTACGCTACGCTTACGCTAACGAGCCGTGTGCGAAGGGGCTAACTTGTAGCAGTAAAATTTGAAGATGCTCCTCTACGGTATGTAGAAGCGTAAATTCTGTGAACAAACTCTATCAACAAGGAGTTATAAAAGCGTTAGACATACAGATGTACCGCCGTATGCAGAACGGTACAGCGCTATGCTCTACAGAAAACAGAGTAACGTTTGGAAGTACTCAATACCATATAACTACGAAAGCAAGAGTAGTCCAGGTATTAAATGTTATCAAACCTAGAGGTAAAACTTCTAGAATTGATCATGCAAGGGAGGATGGCAGGTACTTATTGGTAGAAGAAGGCCTGGCCACCAAATCATCTTGGCTCAAAGATGGGCGTCAATGCAATGGTTCAGAATGACCACTCAGTTGCCAAATTTCATCACAAAATAACAAGGACAATATTAGTTTTTTTCTGGTGGGAGGCTTTGGCCGTGGCAAGTTACGACTCTACCAGCAAAGACGCACCGCCATACGATTTAGCGTTCCGGTGCGATGCTGTGTAGTAACCTTTGGTAAATTTACTTACCCTCCCAATTTAGTAAGATAACATCTTAGATTGTGTCACTTCCATCAGGTGAGATCGCAGTCAAGTACTAACTTGTATAGACTATAGAGTAAAAAAATGTGCTTTTTTGTCATCGCAGAGGGACATGGCTCGTATAGCTCAGCGGAAGAGCAACCAGCCGCGATAACTGGGGGACTCGGGTTCAAGTCCCGCTGCGAGTGAAATTTTGATTCGTATTAAAATTTATAGGAAATGTACTTTTGTTTTTTTTTGTGTATTAGACGCTAAAGGAATTTTAGTTTCTATTTCTATAGCTGTTATCGTCCCCAAAATTTGACTCACTTGGTAACAAGAAACAGAGAACCTAAGGCGAATATAATAATTAAATTTTGTCTTTTTGGAGAGTTTTAATTATTTGAAGTTCAATATGAAATTGAACATTCTGTAGACACCATACGAAAATGAATTAATTAAATTATGTTCGGCGCGGGCGTTAAATGAACCTTTTTATACGTAGTTCTCGCAACGAACGTAACATGCTACAATATTGGAGTGGGAGCTAAAAGTCCCGTGTGCTTTTTTAAGGTCGTGAAAGTAAAACAGTTAATTAATTAACCAATGTTGACGTCGTTTTTCATTACAAAGGTAGTTTTCTAGCCTTTCTAGGTAAAAGCTTAAAAATAAAAACACTATTGGCAGTGCTGAAACAGAAATAGTTTTAAAGCAGAAACATTTTCATATTAAAGTTACTAAATACAAAGTCATATCACAATTTCATTTTAAGAATATTTTGGTGTGTATTATGTTGCCAAAAATGCTTGTTTTGCCATCAACAGTGAGACCACGCTGTAGTTCGCTCAGCAACCACCTACAGAATTTTAACAAATGGCACTACTGTTTGTTGGTACGAAAAAGGTTTACGTAAATCGTTCGGATGCCCATATCCTGAGGTTTCTTATCGGTGGTTCAAGTATAATATAAAGTGTGATGTGACCCGAAAACTGTGCTAAGTGACCCTGTTAGGAGTGGAAACTCGCTAAGCCGAGTGGGAAAACGCGTTGATGTGTATGTGTTGACAACTTTATAACTAAGTTACTTGACTGGAGAAACGTTGGTCGAAACAATTACGAACAGTATAAGGAGTCAACACACTTCAGGCTAGCGTCAGGATAGCACGCAATTTTATATTTTATGCTATAAAAAATAGCATGCTATTCTATTACGAAAAAGAATGCTATGTTTTATCCAGAACGAATATTGTACCCACGCATTACAAAAAGAGAGCCTTCAAAAATATAGCAGACAAGTAGGTACATAATTTAACGTCGGTTCTATAAAGTGCTATAACTAGTTATAAAACTACCTACTTAAATATTTGTGTAGGCTGCAAACTTTTATTTCACTTATGAACTAACACATTTAAACAAGGTTCATTTTAATGTTAGGTTCTTGGTTTTTATTTACAAAATAACTCAAAATATCGAAAAAATCTAATTGGTATCAAAATCAGCTAAGTTCTACAAAAACAACGCAGTAATTTCAGACTCTAAAACGCTATTCACCACAGCTTATAAATTTTTTCGTTTCGATTTTGTTTACTAAATAAACGTTTTCGCACTTATTCACCCTAAACAAATAGGCCAAATAAGATTTTTCTATTAATATAATCATTGAAGAGTTATACAACCTGATACTATCCACCTCATCCAGTTGCATCAAAAACTACCTGGACATTCGATAATCAAATTATTACCATATTAGTCGGTATTGTTCTAACATCAATCGTTAGTACATAGCTACTCAATGAAATCAATCCAAGATTTAATAACACCGTTATTGACGACCGAATGGCGTAGCGGTAGCGAGCTAGTCTACGTCGGCGATCGTGGGTTCGATTCCCACTAATGGTAAAGGTTTGTGTGATGAGCATGAATGTTTTCCAGTGTCTGGGTGTTTTTCAATATATTATATTTATGTATGTATATTTATCAGATAGTACCCATTACACAAGCTAACGCTTACTTTGGGGCTAGATTGAAATGTGTGTAATGTTCTGATATAATATCCTGATATAGTTATTGCTTAGTAACGGATGCAACTTAAAAAAGCATGTTATAAAACATGCTACGTTATAAAGCTTTTCGATTATTAACGGTGGGCGGGCGCGGGAGGAAGTGAGCTAACTGAATTTAGGTTACGAGGCGTAAGGCTGCGTTTCTGTAAGCGACGGCCGTAAACAGTTAAATGATATTGTTATACGACTATAAACAGCTGTGACGAGCACAAGTTACGCTTAAATATACCGAATATCATATCATATTATATAACATGTACTTTCATGTACATGTACATGTGTCTGTCTATTCAGAATAACTGAAAAACACGCTCAAACAAATCATTAAGCATTATTATTTTAGAGTTCTGTACCCAAAGGGTAAAACGGGACCCTGTTACTAAGCTTCTGCTGTCCGTCCATCTGTCGGTCTGTCCGTCTGACACCAGGATTTATCTCATGAACCGTGACAGTTGAAATTTTCACTTTGATGTATTTCTGTTGTCGCAATAACTTAGTCGTCTTGAATTTTGCAAAGTGATTAGTTTTATTGAGAATTTTTATACAAAAACTAGCAAGTGACCCGGCAAGCTTTGTTTTGCCATTAGGTATATAAAAATAGCTTACGACCTACCGAACACACACAGAACAAATTATGAAATTTTTGTTGCGGAGAACTTAGGTAACAAAAATTGGCACGAAAATATTAGACCAGCTTTTGGTTGCGACGTGAAATTCGAAACTTTACAAATCTCGCAGGAATCAAGATTTTTTTGGGAAAAAACATGTATTATTATCATTCTTTTCCAACCAAACCAAATAAAAGAGTTAGAGTAACAAACATACTTTTACTTTTTTAATATTTTTTGATGGCCTGGTAATAAGGTTAAGGCTAGAGAGCATAACCATTATTCATGTGATAGATATACATTATACAGCAAGGTTACTCTACATATGAAATATAATATTACTCGCGCGAACACCTCTTCCAATTCATAACATTAGCACATCCACGTGGGAGGCGGGAATCATTCAGTCGTGCGATAATGCTGAACTGTCTGAACTGGAACACCGAACATGAGATCGTTAAAATACGTAGATACTAAAGAGATAGACAGGCCATTTGAAATATTTACACACAAAAACTCCACCTCATAACTTGATAACAAAGCCAACTGAAAAAAAATTTAAATGCGCTAGATTTTCAGGAGCCATTTTTTTACGTTCACACGTTTTTTACATACTACATTCTAAGTACTAGTAAGTAGTAACTATTTCACTGCATTCTCACCTTATGTTAAATGACGACAGAACAAGACAGACAGGCGAAGTTGTTAACGTAGTAGGTAACTTGGGGTTAGCTAAGTGCATCTCCCCAGACCGAACGAGAGACGAGACGAATGGAATCCAAGATCTCCCACTAAAATCAAACTCGGGTGAATATAGTTAGGAAAATTAAGAAGCCGTAAAGTGACTTCGTACCAGCCAAACTAATATAATTGCAAGATACAATCGTGGAAATAATTTTAAATATCGGGCTATGTCAGTCATTTATTCATTCACCCACCTTTTTCAACCACCACCTTTTCATTTACCACACAGATTAAGTATCTCTGTTGAAATAGGTTATGAATAATTCAGATATGAAATTGCAATTTGTTGTTGTTGGCTCCATTGCGGGCTGCGGAGGTTGCGTAATGGATGACTCGCGTCATAAGATATCAATGAGTTGCCGTTATACCTATATATTATCAGCCATCACATTTTGATAGGCGATTTTTAGGGTTCCGTACCACAATTAAATCTGTCCGTCTCTAATGACCAGTTTCATCAGGGGATTTATTGAATTTATTTTTATCTTTCTCACTGTCATGGATACGCTGGTAGGTGCGACATGCAGCGTCGCGAAAGAATATAACAGAAAAACGACCTTTTACCTAATTACTCAAAAACTAAGGCAGTTATCAAAAATCGGTTTCTAATCGTTTTTGGATATTCTTATTACATACAATTACTTTCATTGTAGTTTCCCAAAAAAACAGGAAAACTAAGATTTTGAAGCAACTTTTGGGAGAACTTTATATCGAGAAAATTTAATCCAATCGTGTTTCTGCTTCTAAGCGATTATAGCTTAATAAATACCCAAAATACATGACGTTTAAATTTAAAAGTAATTGTCTTTATAGTTTTTACGTAAAACTACATTCAAAATCACTTAAATATGGCTGTTACGCTGTTAATCTAGTTTAATGACGTACTACATTAGATTAATTGCTTGTTAAAAACAACAAAAACAATCATGTGGGGTCCCCTGGGTCCTAAACTAGTGTTAACTGTGTCTTTTTAAAGCAGGGTCTTTTCTTTTATGGGAACTAACATCTTGTGCTGCCGTGGTTGCAATAAAATGCAGCAAAGTACGTAACAATCACAATCAAAATCGGTTCAGGCGTTAAGAAAGACGTGCAACAAAAAACTAAAATGCTTACAGCTCTTGATATATTATGGTAGGTATTACTCTATTTTCTAATTATAATTTATATTATAGCTTTAGCTGTAGGTATTAACAAGATTTATGGTTTTAGTGGTGATACGCTTTGTTTTTGTATTAGGTACGTAGATTTTGATACGCATAATCGTTGTTAATGTATTGTCGATTGGAATCCAAAACAAATAATCGTTTCCCACGTGAATCGATGTTATAGCTTGTAAATTATGTTTTTAATAACAGTTCGGCAATTATTCGAACAATAAAGTTTGCGTGTGATTTATTTCGTGGTTTTCCCACACAAAAGTTTAACTTTGGTACGAAAGTGGATTAAAAAGAATTTCTGTGCGGCTCTGAAATGGCTGTTACCGAAAATTCTCATTCTAAGAAATGTGTGTTCATTTCACAATATTTGACCCGACTGTAGCTCGTAGGACAGATTATATAAAAGTTATCAGACTTTAGTTTGACCTATCTGTTCTAATTTACTGTGGGAGTTATTTCTTACGAAATGATTTCATATGTGATTCAAATTAATAAAATGTTTTTTTTTTAACAAATATAAGGTGTTCCATTGCAAATCTCTAAACTATTATCTACTGGCTTTCTTTTACTTACTAATTTTAGGTTCTCCTGTTATCACAAGCCTGTCATTGAACAACCGCTGCTGTACATTTGTCTTTTACAGGGATCGCTTTGCTCTATCATGGTATAAATCTCCTGAGAGGCGATAAAATTATTTTGTTTATCGGATAAAGCAAGGCAAAAGTGGAAATAGGAGTTTTTTTTTATTTTATCTCTACCCGTGCGTCCGTACCTACGAGTTTGCTACTTGAAGAATGGATAAAGCTTAAAAGAAGAGAATCTCTATTGTCTCCTCGTGGACAAATAGTTCTAGCCCCCATGCTAGGTACGCTGATGTGCAATGGACTATATTTTTAGGACATTAATCTGCTACCTCGTTACCTAGAGATACACAAAAAAATAGGTCACATGAATTCTTTTTTTTTTGTATTTTTATCCACGTAGCAACGGATAATAACTTCGTTATTTGAAAATCAAAAGCGTTTCGCCTTGATAAGCACACAATTGCATTTTATTTGAGCCGGCAAACCGAATACGGAATTTTCGGCCTGCCACTAGACGATAACGATACGACGTCATAACATCACTGCTGCGGGCTTACCGTGTGACAGTATATCGAGACTATCTCGCGGATTTTGTCGTGTTCGCTTAGAAAAATTAAAAAGTATTATATATTCATATCATAATAAAAAGAGGATTTGATACGTCAACCAAATTCAAACTGAGAACCAGTAATAAAATATCAATCAGTTATTTGATACAAATGGTGATACTTGTAGCTAATTTAAAACTAAGCGATGGTTCCAAATTCCAACCAACAAAATCAGCCGGATTTCTTTTTGTTATCACTATTTCACACATAACTTAATATTATGATAAAATACAGTAATTCACTATTACTCCCAAAGGTGCAAAAGACCAATTCAACGTTTCGAATTTCAATTTAAAAGACAAAAAGAAAACAGGCTTTCGACGATCAGTAAAGACAAATAGTTTCTCAAGTGTTATTAACATCAATAGCTCTTAGTTGTGGGGAGAATAAAAGTAAAGACGAACATGATGACCATGATCTTAAGTAATTTTTTTTGTTATAATAAAGAGAAATATATTTTAACAAGATATTTTGTCCGGCTCTTTAACGTAAAAGCCTTTCAAAGGCCCAGATGATTTTCTGTGTAAGTGAAGTATCTACCTGTATTTTGGAAATCGGTGTTTTTACACCTGCATTCGAGATATTTATGCACATAAAAATGTCAGTAGGTGCAGTCAGGTAATGTAAAATTACTAGGTACCTACTAATTTTATTTTTTCTTTAAGTTACATTTCTAAGAAGTGTCGATCATTTTCATGTCAGTTCATGCTAAGAAAACTGAGAAATCGAGAATACCGTCGTTATACAAATGATCCGAGTAATTCTAAATCGGATAACGGTGTCATTAGGTTTTATGAAGACACGAAATCTTAATAATATTATTATATAATTTTCGCGGAATCTTTCCTAATATTTCTGTGATAAGAAAAATTTCTGCATGGAAATGAAATATCTCATTTCATTTATTAGCATTCTTTGTCGATGGCGGAAGAAAAATATAGGCCGGAAAGGAGCCGACAAAAGTTAATGACGTGTCTAAAAACAGCTTAGAAAGAGCATGTAAAGAATATAAAATATAATTATTTTTGGGGCTCACAGTATTATACGAGTACCTATCAGTGGCCCATTGGTTCTTTGCGTTTTGTCAGGAGGTCGTGGTTTTGAAGCCCAGGCGCACACTTGACTTTTAGAAGAAACTAAGTATTAGTGGTTTAAAACCGCAGTGAAGGAAGATATCGTGAATAAACCTACGTGCATAATCGTCATGCACTTTGGGTCTTCTAACTAAATTTTTTCCGAAGCAGAAACACGATTGGTAGTCTCGATAGAAAGTTCCCCTAGAAGTGGCTCGAAAATCTACTACAATTATTATTTATGGTTATGTATTTTTGTTAATTTGTGTCAACACTCAGAAAATATTTTTGAAAACTGGGTTACCCCGAGTTGTTCAAGAATTTAAACTAATTTATCACAAGAAATACCAAAAACTGTATGAGAATGATAGTTCTCTTGCTATTAAATTAGGTTCCACTTAAAAAAAAAATTTTTTTCGAACATCTCAGGGTAGTCTTTTAGTAATTAGGTAAAATCTCATTTTTCTGCTACATTCTCCTGCAACGCTGCCTGTCGAATCCACCAACGTATTTGTAAGAGCAAGGAGGACAAAGATAAAACCGTCTACAGCCTTATCAACTGATACAATTATTGTACTCGTAGGTACTGTAAAAAAGTAGTCGAAATACGAAACTACTGCAAATTAGGGGTCCGATAACAGAAAACATTAGAACTGGGTCATACGCATTAGTATAATGGAACAGATGTTTCTGTTGTGAGCAAACAACACCAACATATTTGATACTGATATCATACAATAATTGATTGATTAATGGATGAGAATTATGAACAAATTGCTAAGCATAATACGGATAGCGTGTTGGTAACTAATTTTTACACTATTTTCTTATTAAAGTACAATAACAAAGTATAAACTTTGAAGAAATACTACTATTTCGTCAATGTTACGTCGCAGGCATATCATCAAATTCGTGATATGTATTATGATTTTTACCAGCGATCTTATAACTCACAACTTTGTCAAAAGTCTTCATATCTTATACAGATTCCGGGATCATTTCAGTGATATTATAATTCCAGTAGAGTCAAGTCCTCGGTCAAGTCTCTTGAATTTAGTTTTGAATAGTTCTATTTTAGCGATCAACATATCCTGTGTGACCTGGGAGGCCTCTTCAGATTCTGGAGTGGGCTGGGCTGGCTGAAGTGATCCGGCGAGGACCCGCATCGGCGACTCCACACACAACGGGCGAAGTAATCGCCCAATCGCAAGATAAGTCCCAGGAACGAGAGAAGAGATGAACAAGAAGTGATCGACAGCTTTCTGTGTCGATCGCTTAGTCACATGGCTACGGCTAATTCCCATTATTAATATTGCGTGCAAAGATTAATGTAGATAGGTACGTCACGACCTACTTTGGACTTATATATTGCTTTTATAACATCTCATTTTTTCTGAAGTCGAAAAGTTCGAAAACATAAATAACTTCTGTAATGTTTTATGTAATGTATAACAATTTTTATGGCTATTCCGTAATAGCCTCTTCAAAGCTCGTTAAGGGCATAAAACGTATTCCGGCTTTGTTCGGTAAACTTTATCGCTACATTGTTTTAAACAATGCTATATCAGACTCGAGTATCTAAATCTGCATTTTAAAGCTCGCAACTTGGTATATAATGATATTCATTGTTTGTCCATTCAAATTTTACGGAATCACAAACGGTTCTGCGAGAAAAACCCTCTTAATTACTTTTTTCTACTATTTCTGTGCAATATCAGTGGTAACGTATTCACTGCAATCTGATCTGATGGTAAGATTCTATTATATGTAAGTATGTAGTAACTAAAGGAATAAGTAACCCCTTACGATTGCTACACAGCTTCACACTGGAACTCTAAACCACTTTACCGTGCATCTTTTTATAACAAAATGAAAATAGTACCTACAATTTTCAGGCTTTCTATTTCTTATCAGTACCTACCTTCCTTACTATAATTTATTTGGGAGTAAGGTATACATTATTACATTTGCAGTACCTACACCTAACAATGCTCCCCAGGTCAGTCCAGCCACTGTGGTCGATCTGCCGAGATATTTCATCAGCAACAGGACTGTGTGCTCAAACACTAGTGCAGTCTCTATTCTTTTATCTCATAATGAAGACAGCTCCGACAAGACCGGAGAAAGATCGAACCTATCTCGTCTAATAGCAACATAATTACCCTATCCATGCTCAAAAACAACAAATAAACTAATTTTAAAAGTAGTTTATGCAAAGTCGTCTAACTTCGCAAAGTCCTTAATGTCTGCTACATTTCAAAATAGCAAAGGGTTCGGAACCATTTAGGTCAAGGCACCAACAAATTCAAGTTAATCGGGCTAATTACTTTCTAACGGGTTTAAATCTTTGTAATTTCTGTGCAAAGTGGATTCTAAGAGGGTCCGAAACACCCCCGCTCTCAGCTTTTGATACTTATCCGAATCTCGTAAAATTTCGGAATCTCCCTAATGTTTATTGTTTAGTGACTTTACTTTCAACGTAAATTGTAAATGATCCCGAATTTAATTTGCTTTCTATTTTAGAAGTCATCAGCGCCTTAGGCTAGGCTCGTTTTTGGAGATAATTTTGCATTAATTATGTAGAATTAAGTCAGTATTATATCATGCATGTGAACTCGCCATCCTCACATAAACTTATTTATATTTGTGTTTTGGGATAGTTTGAGCGTTAAATACGGAGCGTTGTGTTGTCTTAAGTCACATATTGCAGACATTAGCGTTCATCAAAAAGTTCGTATACCTATTTTGACGACCGAAATGCGTAGCGTAGTGATAGCGATCCTGCCGTCTGCGTCAGAGGTCGTGGGTTCAATTCCCACTGCTGAAAATTTTTTACTTGATAACTATGAATGTTTTCTAGTGTCTGCTTGTTTCATTATGTCCGCATATTTTATTAATGTATAATATATTAGATATTATGCGAATTTATCAATTATCTAGTACTCATAAAACAAGCTTTCGCTTACTTTGCGGGTAGGTTGCTATGTGTGTAAAAAACCTACATCTGGTTATAGTGTTACAATCTCGACGCCGCTGGCCTTGACATTGCGTTTGCAAGTATAATACCAACTCGATGAAATTGGACTCTGAAAGTAGTAGGTGATTGGATGTGTAACGTTGGGAAAAATTACACTACAGCCATAGCCATCTGACATATTTGCGATAGATATTGTTACATTGTTTGAATTACACTTTTAAAGGCAGTAAGTGAGCCAAGAATTTTGTTTTTACATCTATAGGGGTAAAAATACGTTTGTATAGGAAGTAAAAAGAAAATTCTTGACGAAGAGCCCCAATTTAATCATCGCTCTTCTAAGTGTCATTTTTTTGTCATGTGTATTTTCATCTCTGCTCCTGACCATCTATAGCCTCCAATGTATAGGTTTCTTTATATAGCGCTTTGATAACATTTTTTTTATATTATTTAAAATAATTTAATCCCAAAAGTTACAACACTGCAAGAGCGGAAATTATTACTGACCTTCAGTATTATCCCTATAGAGATAAACGACTTCCCCGTGACGTGACATTATTTTCTCAAATTTTACGGCTTTCGCTTAATCTGAAGATTATCTTTTTACAAGATAGAGCACGGACACTTGTTTTAATCAAATATAATAAGAAAAAAAGATAATCAGGCCAAGTGCGTGTCAGTGGGAGTTGAGACTAATGGTAATAAAGATAAAAAAAGTCTATTAAACTATACAAAACAGATAATTATATAGATCAGAAAAGCATAGAAAATAGAAACATAACAAAATAAAATAAAGACAGGTACTATCTATGAAAAGGTCTTTAAATGTAGCGCGTCTATTCTACTATCCCTATCTCAATTTAACGGTAGTAGTCTTTACAAATAGTACTATTTGTAAAGACTACTAATACTACTATTTGTAAAGACTACTGGTATAGGAGCTAGCAACGTTTTCGAGAAAGAATTTTAGGTGAGCTGGTTTTGTGATATGTTGTCTTTCTTGCACTTTCGGTTAGAGTCTGGGCTATCTGGCTGGCAGAAGCCGTTGCGTTTATTACTGCGCATCCTATTTGCAGCTTACGCGTCCACAATGTTTATACCAATGTTGTTGGGGCTACTAATTGCCCTTAAAATAACTACAGGCGCACTAATCATTTATGATGACGTTTCATTTTTGTATTAGTCAATAATTGTCAACCACATACGAGTTAACATATGAAACGTCATCATAAATGGTAGTGCGCCTGTAATAATTTTAAGGGCAATTAGTAGCCCCAACAACATTGGTATAAACATTATGGAGGCGTAAGCTGCAACACCTGGACAGACCAAGGATGCGCATTAATGAACGCAACGGCTTTCGGCTCGCTACTGTATCCTACCTTGGAGTAACTTTGGACTCGCGTTTGAACTTTGGAAAGCACCTAAAAGCAGCGTGTGAAAAGGCCCAAAAAACAATCAAGGCACTCAGCACAATCTTACCCAATACGCGAGGTCCAACCTCTCGCAAAAGGAGGACTTTGGCGTTAGCGATGCAGTCCGTAATACTATATGCGGCACCAGTCTGGGTATCAGCCATGGAAAAGGAGGTACATAAGAGGATCGTTTTAAGCACTCAGCGGATGATGGCGCTTAGAACCTGTTGCGCATACAAAACCGCTGATGCTGCTCTCGTATTGGCGAATCTCATCCCAGCGCATCTCCTAGCCAGAGAAAGGGCCGACACCTATGGTCTCAAACAACCGCTGGAAAGGAGATTGGCTAGGGAAAGAACATTGGAGAATTGGCAGAAAGAATGGGACCAATCCTCCAAGGGCCGCTGGACTCATCGACTAATTGGAGACATAAAGACTTGGACCAACAGGAAATACGGGGATATGACGTTCCGGATGACTCAATGCTTCACGGGGCATGGGGTGTTCATGCACTACCTAGCACGAATAAAAAGGAAGGACAGCTGTGAGTGCGTGTATTGTATGGACCACGACGACAACGCTGAACATACAGTCTTCCACTGTCCACGTTTTGCTCTGGAAAGAGAGAAGTTGGCTATAGATCTGGGTAGAGACATTTCTGTGGAAAACCTTGTTTCCCTTATGATGGAAAGTCAGAAGAGTTGGGATAGTGTGAAACACTTTATGGAGGACATTATAAAGATAAAAGAGATGGATGGCAGAGAGGACAGAAGATAGGCAGGATAAGTGGCAGTGATGGTAGGCTTATCCGGCAGGTACATCATTGCTTGGAGATAGGAGGGGTTTTTTAGTCGGTAAGAGTCCGGCACAGCGTCCATGAGGATTTTTCCCCTCCTTTGAGAAAAAGAAAAAAAAAAAAAAACGGCTTTCGGCTTCCAGATGGCCCCGACTCTAACCGAAAGTGCAAGAAGGACGACATATCACAAAATCAGCTCTTCTAAAATTCTTACTTTTCAAACTTTGCTAGCTCCCGTACCATACTACTAGGGTTCTCTCTGGCCACTGATTGTATTACGAATGGAATAGAAGATTTTTAGAAGAGCCTGAAAAACAAAGTCTGTTCTAATCTACATCTCAAATAAAAAGAAATACGAAGGCATAATATCGATACCTAAATCGTTCACAAAATGATTATGAATTATTAAGCTACCCTCTTGAAACATGGCGGAACATGAGTAATCGCATCCTGAAGAGATGTTCATCCATCACAGAAGGAGATGTGTCATACTCGGACACTCGCGCCCGTGATTGGGGGAATCAGTGATTAATTGTCGAACCAGGCTCCAGTGTATGACATGCTGTGGTATTGACTGATCACTGCGAGAAATATCATTTACAGAGTTGTATAAAAATAAAAACTTTTTCGAACTTTACTTCCCATCATTAAAAGTAGCAAAATATATTATTTTCTACTTTTATGTTTTGGGTAACATTGAAAATTGGTTCTTCTAAACCAATCGTTATTACGTAAATTCGTTTTCTTCGATATTTCGAACTGCAGGAATCAAGTCAAGACGTAAGAACAAATGAGGTAACTGAAACTACCATAATATCCTCTATATCAAATAATATTTATTTGTAAACTTAATAATATATCAGGATACTGTCACACTTTAAATACAAATTTCAAATATATAATGAAAATGGTTTTTCTAAATGTTAAACTTTGTATTAGTTAAAATAATTTGTTTCAAGGATATACACTTTCGCACTCAGCAATTTTGTCTTTTACTTTACTGCAACGATCTGAATCTTCCCATTGTGGACAATTCTGAAAAGAAATAACTCGTTGTCAATGAGAATATTTAAGAAAACCTCACTCCCGCTACTGCAGAGGAAGATAGAATCAATACAAGAACAAGAAACACTTGATTGTTCCCAGAAATAAATAAAAAAGGAAGTCAACACAATAAGTTGCGGAGGTGTCGGTAATTTAGGGTTCCGTATTTCTGTATACAAATGCCCATTCCACCTAAAGAAGTTTTCACATCAATAACAGACTGAAACACAAGAAAATATATTATGGTAGGAATAAAAAGGCCTTGCTAGACTATTATCAACATTCAACAGTGAGCTCACTTTACATCACTCATCAAGTTTTGCACCCGACTAACCCACTAGTTTATTTTTATTTACGAATCATATTTATATCGGTTCTTGGTGGTATAACGCAATTACAAATATTCTGGGATACAAAATATACGATAAAAGGGAAAACACATTTTCATGATTAGAACACTGTATTTAGTGCTTAGCAAAGTCATTTTTTTTTGCTAAAATTAATTGATTTACTGCGCAAGTATAGACACAGTTTATGATAGTATAGACAAACTTACCAGCAAAGAGTGTAAAGTTATACAGTTTGAAAGTTTCTTAAGTTGGCACACGCCTGGCGCACCATACATCTCCAAGTTGTCAGCCTTCATACACTTCTCCATAACTATGTCCTTAATGTCAGAATCCTCAAAATCCTCTAAAACCACAGTCGCAGCTTCCATATTGATAGTTCCATTCGGGAATAGGTATCCAGCTTTCTGGGCGAAACAAATTTCAAAATCACACTGGAAAACAAGAAAATGTAACGGTTATTGGTCCAGTCTAATAAAAGCCACATCCATGACTAACGTAACATAATTATAAAGTTAGTGAAAGAGAGCACAGATGGTGCTTGCAGATTTTAAACAAATAAAAGCCCTTAAAATTCCAGACTTGACCATTCCACACTAGAATGACCTGGCGGGTTTTTATCACTATGTCGTGGCTATACCACCAGTACGCACAAAGCGGTTCGCTTCTTCATTTTTAGTACGCATGGCCAGGCCAGTCTCACTTATCACGTGACCGTCCCGGCTACAAGTAGAGTTTCGGACTAGCATATTTCAGATGGTTGCCGCTCGCGGGCCGAGTTGTACGCGCTAGTTCTGTACGGTCTATTTTACGCGCCGTCTGACTATGGCAGCCCTAGTACGTCGTAAGAGATAAAGTTAGGCGATAGAAAGAGACCACAACATTGCGTTTGTTGCGTGTCGATTTTAAGGGCGGGGCCAGGCGCTATTGCGAACTGAATTGCACTTTTTGTGTCAGCGCTAGAGTCGCTATTTCTTTAAATTTTCGTACGGAATGAACCTTCTGGTACTATGGGTACTATTTAGTGTTCTGTGGCATGGCTAATGTTTGGAATGCTCTCCCGAAATCTGTTTCCCGCATCTTACGACCTGAGTACCTTTAAAAAAAAGAGGTAATAGGCATCTTCTAGGTAAGCGCGCTCCATCTTCCACCACATCGTCACTTTCTATCAGGTGAGATTGTGGTCAAGCCTAAACTATATTGGATAAAAAAAAGACTTAAAAAAACTATAGGTATAGTGATTCTCTACGCTTAAAAGTGAAACAAAAAATCTTCAATAAAACTTACAGATCGTCGTCTATCTACTCCGGAGTCTTCACATTCCTTTATCATCGCAGCCTGCTCATCGGTTACGTTAAGAGGACAACACATCTTATTAAACTGCAAAAATACAGTTGTTAATCATGGCGCAGATTCAAAGCCTGTCATTAGGATTCGAAAATTAAATCTTACGCACAAGCATCTTTCTTTTACGTAATGACTTTCTTTTACGAGCTCGATCATTTAAAAAGTTTGATATCAAGGTGATTTCATATTAGAATAAAATCTGATAGACTTTTTACAAGGAAAAATAAAAATAATGTATAATTTTAAATTAATTAGTTTTTTTTTTCCTTTTTCTAAATGAAACTCATTTTAATAATACGAACACGTATTTTAAATAAAATATAAATAATGACAACTAAAACTAAAATTGGAGAAAAAAACTTGGATCTACCAAGTAGAGCTATTGTCGATGTTTTATCTCTGTCTATCGATACGAAATAGGCAGAGAAAGGAGTACAAAAGTAGATTAAATTATGTTTACTCGCACATGGTTTTGATGGTCTTTTGGTTAATTAAAGGGGGTAGGCAGTGTATAATATTATTTATGCTAAGGCCGAATGATTTAATGGATTATTATATTATCCTCTTACCAGTACTGTTTCAAAGCAGTCCCGTGCTTCAGCGTCTGCCTTGACCTGAATAATAAAAATTACGAGTGAGTTGTCATATTCAAACATTAACCAGAGCAGAGTATCACATCACACATTAAAATGGCAACAATTTGTGTGTATCTGTGTACGTTTATTACTCCTTCACGTCGCCGTAGTTATATTGAACCGATTTGACTGATAGATACCTTTTAATCTGGATTAACACACACACACACACACACACACACACACACACACACACACACACACACACACATACACACACACACACACACACACACACACACACTTAATATGCAAAAATAAAAGTACCTAATAGTAGGACTAACTAGTCCTACAATCAGTTAGGTACTTAGGCTGGGTTGCTTGACTTGACATTAACCGAAACGTTATAGTTAAATATGGCGGCCTGACTCTTATGTCTTTCAAAATAAGGGTCAGACCGCCATATTTAACTATATGTGGAATGCCATAGTAAGCCTTCAGTATATCACAGCTATGTTTTAGATATTTCAATCCACGATGATGCGCCCCACTCTGTCATACTCCATACGAATCGAATGAAACATAAGGTATTTGGACAGAGTGGGGCGCGTCTTCGAGAGTTGAAATATCTATACTCGGGTGCTATTGAAATAACTTACCGATATGACCACGCAAACCAAGCTCACAAAGAAACCTACAAAGCGGTACATTTTTCACCGACTCGCAAGTAAACACTTCATTATGAAATATTCCCACCGATTTTTATACGAACCTCAACAAATTAAAGCTTCCATTACCGCGTGTAGGTACCGGAAAATTGTTACATTTAACATCGCGGTAAAAATGTAGTAATTTATTGATTTAATACACAGCCATCATTGAAAAACGTTTTAGTTTCCTGTAAAATGACGTCATTATTGAAGGTTAGCCTAGTGTTAAAAAAGTAAAGGCATGTCAATAGCAACAAGAATACTCTACCAGGCCAGTCTCACTTATCACGTGGCCGTCCCGGCTACAAGTACGGGTCCGGACCTCATGGTTGCCGCTCGCGGGCCGAGTTGCACGCGCTAGTTCTGTACGGTCTATTTTACGCGCCGTCTGACTACGGCAGCCCTAGTACGTCGTAAGAGATAAAGTTAGGCGATAGAAAGAGACCACAACATTGCGTTTATTGCGCTATTGCGAACTGAATCGCACTTTTTGTGTCAGCGCTAGAGTCGCTATTTCTTTAAATAATCGTGCGGCGTGAACCTTCTGGTACATTTAGTGTTCTGTGACTCTACCTACGTACAGAAGATTCAATCCACAAAACCATAAAAGTTAACCAGCTGGCTGGGCAAACGTTGCTTTGCCATTAATGGGTATGAAAAAAAATTACAATCCATTGACTTATTATTATCTAATCGATTCTCGGACCTACCGAATGTAGATAAAAAATTTCATGAAAAACGGTCGAGCCTTTACGGAGGGATTTGGTCACAAAGCGACTCTAGCTACTACGTAATAAAATGCTAATGTTAGTTTTTACTTCACATTGTCTCCTGATGATGCTCCGGCCTAGTTGTGTATGATACTAGATGAGGAGTCATGAAAGATCCATCCGACATCACGGAGCAAAACCATTTCGTAATGTTCATTAAATTTCCGGAACTGTATCTTTTACCCTACAAGTTTATCACATCATAAGTAATGATGCAGCCGAAGATATAACATCTTCGTACTAACTTGGAAGGCGTAAGCCCCTAGTTTCTAGTTTCTACACAGGATCGCACCGGGACAACACTAAATCGCTTGGCGGTACGTGTTTACTGGTAAGGTGGCAATTCGGAGCGGCCGAAGCCTAATACCAAACCAGACCTCAGCAAAATTGGCTCTAAGATTATAAAATTCCAAAATTGCCCGCGGCGGGAATCAAACCATTAAACATCTTCCCCCTCTTTGATCCCTCTTGAATCTTTGGCATGCGCCATATGTACCATGGAGAGCATTTTCAGAATATCAGGATAACAATGCAATGGTTCCTTCTTGTATACCTACTGCATATTCCAATCAAACCATTTAGTTAATCCTCGAGCTGGAAAGAACATACAAGTTTACATTTTAATCCGAAACATCCTCTTCAGTTAAATGGACCGCTGCTAATTCCCTGCAATAATTAACCCAAGTTCTATTAACCGTGAACACTTACTAAGGATTACAAGTGTCCAAGATAACACAGAAAGTCGTAAAATGGACCCTTAAACTAAACTTGTCTGGGATTACTGTAAGTATTAAAACGTGTGGTCAAATAGATGGTATTCCTCAGACTAAGGTGCTGCTTCGTGTAACATGTTACTCCTTACTTACTTTTGGTATAAAATTTAACACATATTCAAGACGGCGAAGTGCCATAAAAAGTGGAGATAACTTTAGTAAAAATGTTGCAATTACATCTTCTGATGATGCTCCGTTGTTGGGGTAAAACGTACGTATAGAAAAATGTTATTATTGGAAATGTGTATCGGTGAGGTGTCACACCAAGTACTTATCCGAAATTGCAAAGCACAGCAAATTAATTTTATCGTTGATTGTTTGCCATATAGGTATTAATAACTGTTCAGTTTGCAGTGTTTTATACTAAACTATTGAATCAGCGAAACCAAAATATGTTTATTTATTTTTCAGTTCACTATTGTGTCTAATACGACTGTGACTTACAAAATCTCCAGAACTAAAATGACTAAAAATATGTTACCTATAAGTACATTATTCTTCACATGAAATATCGAATTTTGAATCGATCGAATTGAGAGATTTTTCAATTCGATCAATTATATTAATGTATATTAGTATATATGTATATTTATCAGTTATCTAGTACCCATAACACAAGCTATCGCTTACTTTGGGGCTAGATTGCGATGTGTGTAATGTCCTGATATTTATTTATTTATTTATTTTATGAGCCCAAAAAGGGACTACTGTATCAAATTCGATATCAAATTATATACATTATCAATAATGGATTAAAACAAAATTAATAAATCCTTTCTGTCTCCAATCACCCGAATGATTTTCAAAGTAGTTCCCCATCGAACCCGGTCAGCGGAAGGCTGTTTAATGAGGTGTGAAATAAGGGACGCTTTTTATTATAATTCTGTATCACAGTGCCCTCGATATATTTCGAAGTCCCAAGCAACTTTACCGACGTCTCACCTAAATTCATACGAAATTGCTCAAATAAATAATATACTCTGAGCTCGAGTTTTTTGTGGCTTATTCTCGCAAGGAACGTTTTAACGATATATACGATGACGTGTGCTTTTGAAATTATGAAGGTAATATCATTTTGGAGGTATTTTTTGTTAAGTGCTCTTTGAAACGCGATTCCATCAATTTCGATGGAGAGAAAATAATCCAGAACTTTGTGCTTGAAAACTCGCTCTTATTGGTCTTAAAAAATTCGGTGCAAAAATTATGATGGACAATGGTAATCCAAGGTGCTTGAATGGGACAAAGTACAGAGTGAACGAGAGACATCAAAAGGGTTGCCAGGAGACACTGGCTTCAGGCAGGAGTCTTAAGCCCAGCTGTGGACTTCAGACCGACTGAGACAATGACAAAGATTTTAAACTTGGAAAAAGATCAAGAAGGTGATCCGGAATGCATTTCAGCTTAAATTCAGTGAGGGACGAAAAACCATGGAGAATTGACGACTTTCGTTGGATTGTAACATTCGTATAAAATGTTAAACTCATACTCTATACAGAAAATATGCGGAGTGTCAGGTAGTTGTGCCGAACGACCATTAATTCAAGGGCCAGTCGAGAGTTGAGTGTTCTTTACGCGCCAATTAGTAACCCGCGGTATGTTAAAACCTAACTTGACTAGTGCCCCTTTTAGATGTTAGTTCGTGAAAAAAAAATATAAAAAAAAACTATGATAAATACATTTTGCAGACTGACTGATTACCTTGTCTCTCTATCTAGAGTATGATAAGATACAACCTCAAAGAACGCCTTTTATAGTAGGTAATTCTAATTAGAAATCATTGCAGTAACTGTAAGAAACAGCCTAATGATTCAAACATGTTGGCTACATTCGTGAAGTGAAATGTTTAAAAAAACGTTCCGGCATTCACGTCTTTACGCAGACTACACGTGAACTGTGCGTGAACCCAACCCTCTCCCTCCCGCTCCCCCCTCATTCTACGTCAGACCTACGTGAACTCTGTGGTGAAGTGTAGTAAATAATGACACTCAGTGTGTCAAAACATTACGCGAATCTCTAGGGTAGTCAGAAAAAACCTGACTAAAAGGTTTTGAATCTTCTGATGCCAAAAACTAATGTCAAGTAAACAAGTTTTTCAAAAAAGCGGTACATTCAATCTTAATTGCATGAAAACCCTGCCTTCCATTGCTTACCACGCAGGTATACGAAGGTAGAAAGGGCAAAATGGCTGACACTATAAGAGTAATAGCTCGCGTTTAGTCCTTCAGTCTGGCGCATGCAACGCCATCAAAACGTCATTCACCTCGGCCATTACTCATACAATACTCCTCTCTGACTGAGGTCTGTATGGGCACAGTATTAGCATATAGTATTATATTATCTGTGGTATTAGTATACAACAGTACTATGCTTGTAGAGTACAGTATCTACCTACTCTATGATGTGGTATGAGTGTGCATTACATACTTTAATATAACTATAACCTAAATATAAACTATTATATAAATAAACTATGGAACCAGCTACCAGCAACGAGTACGCCCCTTGAAAACCCCTATGTTATAGTGTTCCCTCAATACTATAACATGGGGATAAATCAAGGGGCGGATAAACTTAAATTCTTAGGAGCCGGCAACGCATTTGCAGTTGCTTTGGTGCTACAAATGTCCATGGGCGATGGTGATCGCTTACCATCAGGTGACCCGCCCGCGCGTTTGCTCGCATTGAGCATTAAAAAAAAATGCGAAAGAGGACTTTTTTTTATAAACACGATGAGACGAACATGAACCGATCGCAGGCCCATTATTTGCATGCATTGCGTCCCATTATTTTATTTTGTAATATCAACGACGACGAGGCACTGCACTGCGGTCATCATCCTGAAACATCAGTTGTAAGTTGTCATTTTACCCAGTAATTTCGTCGGCGTACAGTGCCCTCGAAACCGAAACACAGTAATACATTACTGACACTAAGATGGTACCTACCCGGATCAACTTTGCAAAAAGATTCCTACCACCAGTACAACTTCGGACTTCTTTATTTCTGAATTTATTTCAACAAAGTGTGTACACAGAAGCTTTAATTATTTTACCGTCGTTTATGTTATGAGACTCTTGGGTTAAGTTTGGGTTTAGGTTTGGGTTAAATCAGATTTAACTGGTTATAGTTAGAACGGATTATCTAGACCGAATCGCGATGTAAAAATCAAAAAGTGAAAATAATATCATAATCCTGAAACTAATTTAACTAAGGTAGTTAGTTTAACCTAAGTCAGTAAATGTTAGTTAGCTCAGTTATTTGCATAAGGTTAGTAAATCCGGCCGCAAAGCTATGTGCACATTTTATTTGCATAATACCCGCGGCGTAGAAACAGTTTGCATTCTCGCTTATATCCGTCTAAATTATTTCGGGAGACACATAACGTTTATTGCATATCGTATGGGGATCCGTGGCGCTTAGGAGAATGGGGAGGGATAGGCAGAATTAATCTCAGTAGATGGCAACGTCGCTGCTACGTTCATACGTTACAGATCTTATAAAAAATTACTTACATTCGTATAACTAAAGGAGCGCCAATGAGAAAATTTGGAGGAACCAAGCGATAAAAAATAGGTTTTTCGCGAAGTTGCTCAAATTAGTACGGCCGCAGTATTAGCTGTAAACACAAATATGAACCTAAGAATGAGCCCATCTGTACATTTTACCGTAAAACTTCATCATACAATAAAAAAGTAGCGCTATCTGACAAAATTTCCCTTAGTACGCTCTATAATATGGAAGAAACCGGAACTGGAACTAGCGCTGCAGCTTGCTGCAGCTTTATGCTGAGTGGTGACCTATGTTTGGTCACTTGGTATTTTAAGTACTTAGTTGAGTTTTATATTTTTTTGCTATCTTCTTTATTTGTTAGAGTGTTAAATGTGTGTGTGAATTATAGCGGATTATAGCAAAACAAATTAATCTGTCCTGCTAAAAAAATTACAAATGAAAATCTTTAATTTTTACTTAACCCTAAAAAATAGGTATATTCATTGCGGGTGTAGACTCGTAGAGCCAGCAGACTACCCAAGAAAACTGCCGAACTTAACAACTTCTTACGGACGCGTAAATTCTGAATTCAGCACAACTAAAAATGGTTGTGCTTTAAGAATTTTTTGCTGTAACACCTGCTAATCTATTTATAAGGTCGGCTAAAGCTTCCCCACTGCACTAAGTACGGTTAAGTCTAGTAATTAGAACCTACTTAGCGTGTCTTAAATATTAGCCCGTTTGGACATGCGCCAAAATACCTGGCTAAAATTTTTCTGAGTATAAGCTGTTCATAAAAAATGTATCGTACGAAAAGCCCAGAGCTCCGAGTCACCACAATACAGACAATAACAATGACTACGTCAATGGTTTCTCCATCTTAGCTGATAGCATACGCTTTTTCCAAACGTATGTAATTTATATAAATAATAATTATTTGAAATAATTAAAGGTTTTTGAGTTTTTCGTAAACACAAACCTAGCCTCTTTTATGCAGACGCGGTGGGTAAAAAGTGTGTCCCACGTAACCACAGATCTAGGAAACAATAAGGATCTCAAAGACATTATACTATAAATAATATCTTTGCCCCATCTACAAAATTAGCGTGACTATTTTTAATCTGTCAAGTGACGCAAGATGACCTCCCCTATGGCCTCAGCCTATGGCAGTAACTCAGTACATGACAAGTACAAGGACATTTGACAACGAATCTTGGCTCTTTACATGGCGCCGCATGTCACGCAAGTGTTATAGGCTAGAATGGATGAAATACCATCTCCATAGCTCTGTATTTTTGCAGGTCACGCACAAAGACCAAACTTATATTGAAATTACAGAACTGCTATCACTATTATCTTTTGAGTGCAACTTACTTCTTTTATACCACGATAACTAAATTCATTAAAATTTTAATGAAAATTTCTAGATAAAAGGTACGAGTAGGTATCTCATAATAATCACTAACGACTCAAAAACTCCTCTTTTTGTCAAAGTTTCGCGAATTTACAGATGTCAGGGCTTAATGGTCATTACCGCAGCGGCGGGTTGAATGCGAAGTGTTCCTTGCTCACCAATTAAAAACACGGCGGGTTAAAAAAATTAAGTACAAGTACAACTTCAGTGAATGGAATGTTTAGGTTCCATACCAAAATGGAACCCTTATGATGCGACTTTCTCCGTCTTCTATAATACGACTACGACTATTGAAATTTAGATGACCCGGTTTTCCCCTCTTTTTAATTAAAAATAAAAACAATTTTAAATTTTTTGTCTTCAATGACGTGGGGCCATTGACAGACAGACGGACGGACGGACAACAAAGTGATCTTATAAAGTTCCGTTTTTTTTCTTTTGAGGTACGGAACCCTAAAAATAATCAATGTGTTTTAACCCATAGACGGGTATGCAAATATTAAATTGTGGTTATGAATTAACCTACATTCAATAATAATAACGTTATGTTAATAGAATTAATTATAATTTAACTGTGAATTTAATTTTTTCCCACAAAATCACTTAATGAATGATAGCACTTGTCTATGAGCCACTCACGTAGCTTTCTTTTAAAACCGTTTATAGAGCTTTATATAGGGAGCTTTTTAATTTTTCAAGATATTTTGTTGTAATAAAGACATGTTATTATGACAATTCCTGCTACGTGACGTGGTTCTACAAGTACGAGTATGTCTGGATGCCTTGTGTAATAGCTATTGATTATTGTAAATCAATAGCTAGGAATCCAATTGATATGTAAACCCAACACGAAGTTATTTTTATCATAGAAATGTTAAAGAAAAGATACGCTCAATGCTCCAATCCAAATGATTTCCCTTCAGATCTTAAATTACTTGAGTTTTCCGCGAGCGACGCGTATTCTTACATTTTGTGCGTTGATTTTATGGTTTCACACTGTTATCATCACGAGGCAGCCGAGGACGCGGAAATATAACGTTTTCGACATGATTTGTGATTTCCATAAAGTGACAATTACGAGGAAAGACTTTTTTCTCTGATTTCACTCTTTTGTATAGGTGAGACGTAATAAGACGTTTTGTGGGTTACAAGGTTGCTTCTCAGTTCGAGTTGTGAGAAATTGTGACACATATATTATTATGAAAATTCGAAGGTATATAATTATGTATGTGTGGATGTGTTAATGATATCTTTACTACCAGTCGCAGATGCTTTGCCGATGAATGTGGTGGTGTACCTACACTAATGGGAAAGGAAACACATCGGCAAAACTTTTGCGAAGTGGAGGTTTAAGCGAATGACAAAGAACCAAGTTTGACACGTGCATAAGGAAAAATAAATTTTAAACTGGAATAAGTGTGTATAGAATATAGAATAGGTGTGTGAGTAGGTACAAAAATACGATCTAATTATTAAAAGATCATATTAGTAAGTAATAATTTATACTATCAAGGTATTTCCATTATAAAAATATTATGGCAATTATTATTATATAGGGTAAATGAGACAACATTTAAAGTAAATGTGAAAAACGCTATATTAAATATAGTTTGAGAATTATTATCGTGTCTCGGAGCAACTGAGATTATATAAATTATGATATTAAAAGCCCGTGGCCTCATTTTCCAGAAATCTAGGGCAACGTTATGTGAAAATAATAAATTAAAAATATATTACCATTTACTTACCATAGCATAACTGAAAAGCAGAGATACATTAACATGCACCCTTTTCACACTTGTCCTGAAAAGTTACAAGTTTCCAGTGTTTTGAGTGTGTTGTCACTTTTCATCAGCTTTATGAAGACTATTTAGGTATGAAGTAGGTATATTTCAGTTCCACCATAGATCAGCAAACGACCAAATGGCGTAGCCTGCCGTCTGGGTCGGAGGTCGTGGGTTCGATTCCCACTACTGGTAAATGTTTGTGTGATGAGCATGAATATTTTCCAGTGTCTGGGTGATTTTCAATATTTTATATTTATGTATACTTAGTATGTATGTATATTTATCAGTTATCTAGTACCCATAACACAAGCTATCGCTTTCTTTAGGGCTATATTGCCATGTGTGTAATGTTCTAATTTAAATTTATTTATAAACTAAGTATAATATTTTCCCTCTGTTATCTTTTTAAAGGTTTCTGTATAGTTTAGTTACTGTAGTATTCGTAAGTTAATTCATAAAATACTATAAGAAAAGGTGCACTAAAAAGTGTTCATATTAAAAGCGTTTGATAAACTTACGTAATTTGTGTTCCTGATGCCAAATTGAGTGAATAAACAAATCTGAATAAATTTCTTTAGAATAAAATATTAGCATCCCTACCTTTTCGATCACTACAAACTAACACAAAAACTTTATTTGATAGAGTCCCTTTGTCCCTAAATTTAGTTTTCGCTGAATTTGCTTGGATACATAATAGCCCTTCGGATACCACATTCGGCATTGTTATTGTTACAAAATTGTATTGACGACCGAATGGCGTAGCTGCAACGAACCTGCCGTCTGTGTCGGAGGTCGTGGGCTCGATTCCCACTACTGGTAAATGTTTGTGTGATGAGCATGAATTAGGGCATGCAGAACCGGTACCGGTTCTTAATTTTGAATTCCCGGTTCTGCACCGAGCTCAGAACCGGGTACCCGGGATTTCCCGGTTCTTGGTAGGTATAAAAGTTTTACAATTTTAATTAAAAGCATTTTTTTTTAATATTCCTACAAAAGGGGCTTTGTAGTAAACATGAAATAGAAAATTATTTCCGAAAAACCGACTTCAAATGCCACTACAAAGAGTGAAATAATTTTTAATGTATACCAATTTGATGTCAGGCGATTTTTTATAATATTATCGTCTTTTCTTCGCACATGGAGTAGGTATTAGGAAGGACTATGATTGTACGAAACATTCAAGTGTTCTTATAAAATTTGAATCCTTCGATTTCTCCAGGATCCCAACATCTGATCCTGACTTGATGAATATGAAACCATCTGGAAAGTATACTCTTTCAAACAAAAAAATAATTTTCGATAAAATACGTAATTATTGGATTTTTTTAAAGAACCGGGAGAACCGGGAAGTCATATTCAGAACCGGTTCTTTTAACACTTTAAAAATCCCGGGATTTCCCGGGATTTTAAGAACCGGGAAATCCCGGGTGCATGCCCTAGCATGAATGTTTTCCAGTGTCTGGCCTCTGGGTGTTTTTCAATATATAATATTTAAGTATATTAGTATGTATATAATTATATTTATCAGTTATCTAGTACCCATAACACAAGCTATCGCTTACTTTGGGGCTAGATTGCGATGGGTATGGGATGGATTGATGCATAAATAAAAAAAATAATAAAAAAGTGGCTACACGTGGCTGCCAAATGTCTCTGTTTCAGCACAATGTTGTGTACACTAAAAAAAAATATTAGTAAAATTACATCCAGCCTGGATGGCTTCCGCACACGTATAAATTAATGAACCAGCTACCAGCAGCAGTGTTCTTTCAGAGCTATGATATGATGGGTCGGATAAGCAAACTTCTCCAAAAACCATCACTTGATAAACATCAACAACAAAGAGGCTCTTTCAGCTACCAATAGTTCATCATAATCATCATCAGCCCATTTCAGTCCACTGCTTGACTAAGGCATGCCCTCCGCTTCTGCTCTTAGTTTGCTGTAGCCACTGTCTTCCCGCTGCCCTAATGATATCATCTCGCCATCGTGCAGGTGGTCGGCCGATGCTCCTTTGTGCACTGAAAAAAATGAATTTACTGAACAGTTTAGCTATTTTTCATTTAGCTAAACATTAGTAGTTGCCACCTAAAGTTTAGCTTAATCAACAAAATACTTTGGTTACTAGTAGCTCATTAAGTATAGTAAAACATTTGTTCAGTTAATAAGTACATAATTTTCGGTAATATTCTACTAAACGAATTTATTAAATGTATTTTTACATAACTGCTCGGCTATTATAGCTTACCGATTAGCTACAAGTAGCTTAATAATATTGTAGAATAATAATGTAGTGTTCTGCAGATTTTTACTTAACTGTTGTGGAGAATTCTGTTCAGTAGATTTTTACCATTTGACAAAGAGGGAATTTGTAGATAATTACTAAACTGTACAATACATATTTACCGAATAATTTTTCACTTAACTGTTTGGCCGTGACAGCTAACCTATACCTATGAGTAGCAAAACAGGGTTCAGTAGAATATGGTAGAATAATACTATTCAGTATTATTCAGACTTGTGGGTGAGGTTTTCTTCCTCTTCCGGGGTAGGTGTAGACGTTTCGACACTATGCCCTCTGCTGGGGCTCAGAGGGACACGCGAAGAAACGTCACCTATTCACCGGGCCAAGCTATTAGCCGTCGGTTATTAACCGACGTTACCAGGGAGCACCGGCCCGTGCGCTACAGAGGGCCACCGTAGCACTCGGGCGCTCGTGGAGGTTGCTTGGATAGCCCCTCACCTACCTAGTCTACTGTTTTAGGCGAAAAAAGGATTCTAAGGGGCCCACGGATCACCATGAAAGTTGGTACACATGTTTATGCGAACGTTTTTATTTTATTCACAATGTTCGAACGGTCACCAATCCAGAAACCAACCGCAAGCTGTTTTACTTTACCGTCAGCACGTCAGTCAGTAAGGAAGGGGACCTAAATCAAATAATAGAGTTAAATGTATAATACTGCGGCCATTATAACGATATTCGAACTTCACCCGAGCGGAGTCAGGTACTGCAGCTAGTATCATCCACTGGTAGATTTAACCGTTACAGTTTAGCTGTCAATAGCTAAACTTTAGTAAAATTACACAAAACTGTTTTGTAATATTTAACCGAACAGCATTTTTACTAAATGTATGGTTGATTTGGCCAAATGTTTAGTATAATTTTACCAAAGGTCTCAGGTTTTACTGAACACTTAGTAGAGATCTACACAACATTTAGTTAAAGTTTACTAAATGTTTGGGTGATTTATACGATTTCAGCGCTTTACATACTACGTAATTTAAAAAAATATTTCATTATTTTTTAAGGAGTGATGGAGTGAAGAACTGTGCTAGTTAGTGACAAGCGAAGCCGCGAGTAGATTGTTGTACTATTCTATGGCCACTATATAGGCCACTAGCCAAGCAGCAAGCAGCAAGGCCAGTTGAGTTACATCGCGTTCGTATCCTTGTTCGTGTGCCCAAGTTTATTACATATCTACTCTTTGTGTGTGCCGCCCCGGTGCCGTAAGGATAGAAGAATGGCCGATCAATCCGTCGAGGATCACCTTCAAGCGTGGTGCCTAGAGATGTATACACAGAATAATTTGAAGGTAAGGGTTATTAAGTATACTTATCTATCGTAGAACCCATAGGTCTCATTGTTAAAACAACACGTGATTTTTATTTGAAACCGTGCACGGCGAAGTTTATGGCGCGTAAGCGGCGTGGCGATGCGATGCGTTCGCCCGCTTTTCCAGCTTAGCTCGTTGAGGTCACTACTCACTATGACTCGAGCAGGTGCACAAGAGAGTTTTAGTCTGTTCTAGCGTAGTATTTATTTTATCTTTGGTCGGTTCCCATTTCGCTGTTATAAATAGTTGTTTCTTTTGTTTCAGAGCAAAATATCACTTCAGATGTTCTGCTATTGATTATCAGATGAACAAATAAAGGAACTCATCCCTTCAGTTGGCCATCGAGTTCTTCTATCAAACCAACTAAGAGTTCTGAAAGCTGTCACCAACGAAGACGCACCGAATCTCATCATCATACCGAGTGTAAGTTTTATACACCTTATACCCTACCTATACCCTACAATACGAGTACATTTATTTTACATTTATTTGCATGTGTATAGTTATTGGATAGCTTTTTTTAAGTAGCATTCCTTCATTCCCTTAATTATGTTTTAGTAAAGATGTTATATTATTCACAGATAATGTGAACGATGAGACCGCTGACACTGTCGCCTTCATGTCGCTCGCCTTCCTGATGAACACCAGCACAGTCCGCAAGCAGAAAATCAAGAAGCAGTAGAGACCATCAAAGATAGAATCGCTCGAAAGCTTCATCACCCACATCCCAACGGCTACTGATCTAGAGGCTTCTCTCACACTAAGGAGAGAGAAATTCGGATCTTTGGGACACAGTGTGCAGCCGTACATCGTTATAATTGGTGACACCCTCAACTGTTATGGTTTTAGGTTTCCTCATGGTCGTTATTTTTTATCTGAGAGACTGTACTCTTTATGTGACTATAGGTTAAGTAACACTAGGTAATACAGTGTATGTTTTTAAATAATGTATCCCACTTAACGTTAATATCTAGAATTTAGTACATAAGACAGTGTTATATGATAGCGTGATAGTGTTAAGTGATGTATAAGATTGTGTTAAGTGTAATTAAATAATTTTAGAGAATAAATTCTGTATAAAGTTACCCGCTTCCTTTTATTTATCATCTTTCATTATTAGGTACATCCTCAAATATTTTGTAAAAATCTATTACACTGTGTATTTGTATTTTATTGAAGTATGTAAGAATGTTTAACTGAATTGTGAAGATCTGGTTGTCTACATCATATGAAAATGAATCCGACGCGTTCAATTTTGATATGGTATAGCCAACCAGCTTCAAAATTCAGTTAAGCATTCTTACATACTTCAGTAAAATACAAAAACACAGTGTAATAGATTTTTACAAAATATTTGAGGTACATCCTACCAAGTAATTTAGCTATTTCCCACTAAATAGTTGAGTAAATATTTACAAAACGGTTTGGTAACAACCTACCGAACTATTTAGCTATCTCCCACCAAATAGTTGAGTAGATATTATGTACAAAACGGTTTGGTAACATCTTACCGAACTATTTAGCTATCCGCCACCAAATAGTTGAGTAGATATTTACAGAACGGTTTGGTAACATCCTACCGAAATATTTAGCTATCTCCCACCAAATTGGTGAGTAGATATGTACAAAACGGTTTGGTAACATCTTAACGAACTATTTAGCTATCCGCCACCAAACAGTTGAGTAGATATTTACAAAAGGGTTTGGTAACATCCTACTGAACTATTTAGCTTTCTTGCACTAAATACTTCAGGTAATTGTTATCAAACAATTAGCTATTTATTTTACTAAACAGGTTCATTACTTTTTTACATAACTTTTCATTTAGCTAATATTAACCAAGCATTTAGTAGTCCTTCGGTAGCTAAACAGTTGTGTAAAATTTTACGTGAAATTCGGTAAATAACTTACAACTATTTTTTTCAGTGTGAAGGTCGCAGTAGCGCCCTGCTCCAACGTCCGTCTTCCCTCCGACCCAAGCAATCAGTTAGTATTGATTATACTGCAGAAGCTTCCTCCTCAATTTTATGAATACAAAAACGAAAATGGTAGCTAGACGAGTCAACTTAGTTTAGTTTAGACATTTTATATCACTATGATTCTTATAGAGGCTCTTTCCTCACGCTTACAATTGTTACAGAATCTCAGTGCTTAAACCCGGGGAATTAAGATGAAGAGTCAATGAAATATAACGTGAAACTGCGTATACGTTCTTAGTAACAGTCTCAAGTAATACGATTAGCATAACGTTACTAAATCCCACGGTCTCGCTTGTGCACATTTTATTTGCATAATACCTTTGCAGGTCTCATAGTTTAACTATTATTCAGACAACAACCTTCCTACCATAGAACGGCAAGGCATCGAAAAGGCTTCCACCCATACCTAGTCGACGTACGAAAGACGCGGACGAAGCGGTTTGATACGCTCTGCAAAGGCCTGGAATACCCTCCCAGGCAGTGTCTTTCCTGCCACTTACAATCCGAGCGCCTTCAAATGAAAGAGTGAATAGGTATCTTCTAGGCAAGCTTGTTCCACCTTAGACTGTATCATCACTTGCCATCAGGTGTGACCACAGTCAAGCGCTAGCCTATATAGTATTAAAAAAACAGCTATGCAAACTGAAATGTGCAAATTAGCTACATATCACTTACATTATCACTTGGACATCAAGAGAAAACTTCCATGCCTGAGAGTTCTCTATAATATTATCGAAGGTGTGTGAAACCTGACCCACAAATATCCATTTTGATGAATTGTAGTAAAACGCTCTTATTTTGAAAGGAGTCTCGTCCTATAATAAGGTCCTATTTCAAATAGTGCTAACTTATATTCGCATGGGGGAATTCTTGGATTACTTTCTTCCCAAATCAAGATTTGGAAAGCCGCATATTTCAATGTTTGCCTAGTACCAACTGATATTGCTTATATGATAAGGTATTAGGTAATAACTTCTAAGTAAATCTCCGACTTGTTAATTGTTTGCATCGGTCTAGCAGCGTAAGCAAAGCGCTTATGGGTTGATGCCTATATCAGTTAAACAAGATAGGACGTAGGTACACTATTAATTTTCATGCCACTAAGTGATAAATATTTTTTATGGCAAAACAATAATAAATAATTAGTGAACTGTAGGATAGCTAAACGGCGGCTCAGTACTGAAACAGTTCGCATCCGCGTTAATATCCCCCTAACTTATTGAGAGGACTCGGTACGTTCATTTCAACTAAAGGGTCTTTACCCGGCTCGGACTCGGGAGATAGGGAGATTGAATTTTCTCATGCTTATAAATAAAGTTCTCCAGAACTAATCTTGTTCGTGTGGCCGGGGTCTTGTCTTTTGTTCGGATTTGCGAGTTTATATAATTTAAGTTCAGGCTTTAGATAAGAATAAAGATATTACGAGTATAATGATGTATGTTAATTTGACTTTTGAATTGAATACATAGAACCAAAGAATAATAAAAATATCACCATTACATTGTTATGTAATGGTGATTACATAAAAATGTATGTGGAAATGATCACCAGTACTGACTAATTATCTTTTTGATTAGTGTTTTACACACTTCGGAAATAATTCCTATAAATTTAAATACGAATCAAAATTTTTCACTCGCAGCGGGATTTGAACCCGCGTCTCCCCATCTCCCGAAATTTCACCGCAGTTGGATATGCTCGTATAGCTCAGTGGTAAGAGCACCCAGCCGCGAGAGATGGGGAGACGCGGGTTCAAATCCCGCTGCGAGTGAAAAATTTTGATTCGTATTTAAACCAGTACTGACTCTTTATAAGTTCATGTAAGGACTTAGGCAGGCCTATGTGAAATAAAGTAATTAAAATCGTGGTTGTGTATATAATCATAGTTATATTTTAGCTTTGCATGAGCTATTTTGTATATTTCAAAAACTGTCTTATCGACTTTCTAAGCGATAAGAGATAATTTAGCTTTCTCATACATCTCTACATACATCTACATTAAAATTTGGCTATTTTTTTTTCCTAGTTTCAAACAAAATTACTTATACACTATGCACACTTATTTATGTACCTACTCTATTTTAAATATGCAAAAGAAGTTAATATCAATACCAACATAATAGCTTAATATTTCGTCTCGCTGCCTGAACCTCGCGGTTATCCGTCAAACATAATAATATTTCAGCTTCGCATACGTTGTTCTAGCCTGTACAGCCTACTTTTATTTTCACAGAGCAAGGAATGACTTTTATATTGTTTATTCCCAAGTTGCAGCATAATCTCTTCAATCAACCATACACACTAAGCTATTTATATGGAGCACAATTTCATACTGTGCAAGATACGTTAGATCAAAGTCAATCCCAACACATTTGCTAAACATTTTGCCTCGTCGTCTAAACCTCGGTCGTCCGTCAGGGATAATTCAGCTTCGCATATCGTGTCACACTTTGTATTGTCTACCACAGGCATCGCTCTGCTCTTAACGCAGTGTCATGAAGGGAAGACATACGAATAGCGGGACCAAATAAACAGGTCATCCAGTGCAACACTAGCATTTCATATTCGTAGAGGATTTAAACTCGATAGAAACTTTCTTTTCAATGTTCATCTTTTATTTAACTTGAAATCAATTTTTGATCGGGTGGAATCTTGCAACTCCATTTTGAAGCCGATATCTTCAACCGATTGAGCTCAAATTTTGTATACCGTTACCGTAGTTCTGTTGTAACGTTTACCTAGTTTGTATAACAATACATGGTTAGATGCACAGAGCAAGGAATGACTTTTGTGGTTAGATGAGTGACGTAATTCTAAATTCTACATGGCTGACCATCTAAGATGGTGTACCTATACGTTATTTTTAATGCACTCCTGCAATATGAGTAACAAATGAAAGTGTTTGCGTTAGCATTTGTTTGAAAGTTACTCAAAAGTTCAGTATATTCCATATTTTCCGTTTACCTGTGACTGCCACCTATTAAAATTTTATTTTATTTTAGCTTCTCATAGCTTTTGAAGTATTGTCAAAACTCTATATACCTTTTATGAAATGGACTCAAGGGTGATATTATGATTGTTGTTAGTGATGTGTTTAATGCACTTCTAAGAGTGCATTGTTTCTAATTTTCATTTAATTACGTAGATTACAGATTACGGATTGGTGTTATATTTTGCATGAACACAGGTAAAAAAGACCTGAAAAATGACAACAGACAAGCCGAGCAAAGCTAGTGTTAAAATAAAATAAAATTGCTCGGTGTAAAGGTGAGAGCATTCATGCGGTTCTCTAAGCTTTTAGCTTCTAAAAACTTTTGCATTCAGCGGAACAGGAGACCGGCTGCACAGATTTAGTTGTTAACTTTGTTAACATACTCAAAGTGTTAAAATATGTTCAGCTTAAAAAAAAGTTAGTTAGATCAATTCAACTGAAATATCTTTTTTATACGTATTTACATTGATTTTAAAATTCATAATAACTGTCGATTTATGTTACGGGGCACTAACGCGCCCTGCATGAAGAAGAACCAACAAGAACTTAGCCGTGTATTGCTTGTGGTTATAAAAATCTATTTTATAAGCATACGTTTCGTTCCAATACTGGATCAGCATCGCGAAATGTTGACTCGTCAATGTGTAATTATCTCGACAAGTGATTTCAAGCAGATATTGCGGAATATGGAAGAATATTGCTCTCTCGGTGCTTGATTACTCGTTTACTTGTCGAAGTTAATTGAAATGAACATCGAATCCGATAAGGAACCGGAGGATATGGTCACCAGTACATTTTACGCAAAACTTCTTCTTGCAAGAAAATAGTAGAGTCGTGTGTCAAAATTTCCCAATAACAGACCCTTCATCTGAGTAACAGACCATAATATTGCGGAAACCGTCTCCATGGAAACGTGCGTGCAGACTATTGACAAGGTAGTGATTTGTGGCGGGAACCGCAGTCTATAGACACAATACTACTGTCGGCTACTAATGACAAACATCTTTGGCACCGGTAAACTGGCGACACTTTTACTCACGGTCCGCCACATCCGGGGTATATAGTTCTATTATTTTATTTTATTTTATTTATTTAATCAAATAAAAATACATATTTACACCTTGTTTTCTTGGCACCCCTAACCCTCGGCGGCTTGTCGGGGTGCTGCACATTCCTCCTTAAAATACACTAATATACATTTAGGTAAAATTCATAATATACATAGTAAGGTTAACTTAAAACTAGAAAGTAGGTTATGGGAATATTATCACACTGCTTCATCTCAAGATTTGTGGCCGTCAATTTCATTTACGTATTAAATGCACGTAAACATTTCAGCATTACTATGTATTGTCAAATTTATTTAAATCTCTTACAAGGTGGATTTGCATGCAAAAGTTCGCTAGTAAAATATGAAAACCCATGAAAAACCGGAAGAGATGAATTTAAAGCCGAACATTATGAATGAGATGAATATTATGTCAAACGACAACGACCCAGATTTCGCGAATATTTTATTTCCTGAATTGTATAAGGGTTTATTGTTGGTATCAAAAAATGTACTAGATATAAGAGAATTGGTTTTAATTTTCCTGTAAAATATGCAATAAATCTATCGACCATAAAATTATTCCAGATTTTTCGATTAGTAAACTCTGCAGGTCACGAAATTGATTTTTAATGCACTCCTTGAATTGATTTTTTGAATTGGCTATGTGGGTCTTGCACCCACTAAAACGGACGACTATAGCACGACGGACCAAGTACTTGCATATTCACTACGCTCCCACACCACTAGAGCGGCAAGTTCCGACCCCCTGCAGCAGGCACCCTGGCCCTCCTCACGAACATATCGTGCCATCTCCTCGACCTTTGGGAATTTAGCCCATTACGTCCATCATCCGCAGGCCACCACACACGGCCGCCAGAGAAGGTATACGCATTCCAGCAACGGAGCGTCTCCTCCGAGAGGCATGAGCAGTCGTAAAATCTCTCTCGACACGTTCCCGCCCACTTCGCTGATTTTTTTACGAGGCTGTCTTCCTCGTAGTGCCCTGAAGGGACTTGAGGGTGTTTCCTTGCTCTCCTGTAATTTTTAATGAGATTTTCTTCCTCCTCCGGTGGAGGTATCGACGTCTGTGTCCTTTGCTGGTGCTCAGAGGGTCACGCTGAGAAATGTTACCTATCCACCGTGCCAAGCTGTTAGCCGTCGGTTATTAACCGATGTCCGATGTTACAAGCAAGCATCGGCCCCAGTGCTACTCGTCTCTTGCAACGCACTGCCAGGGGTACCGTAGCACTCGGGCACTCGTGGTGGTTGATTACTAATATGCCGATTCCAATATTATCTATTTTAATTATTCATAATAATACCGGTAACATTATATTATATGTATAAAACTTAAAATAAAATCTTAACTAATATATATAAACTAATTCTAGAAAAGAGGTGACACAAAAAGAAGGAATTTTAAGCGTCAAAGTATTCCTCCGAATCGGTGTCAACTGGAAAAGTGCCCAGAAGGCTGGCGGCATTGCCACGCTGGATGGCAATGCTTATCCTCTGACCTAAAAATAGGCCAGCCCTCTGGTCACGAGAGGCGTCGATTAATGCCGATTCCTAAATAAAAGTTTCTTAAATAATGGACTGTGACAGACAGAAACGGATGGTTGGACGGAGAAATCGCAACATAAGGCATTCATTTTAAGCATTTTGGTATAGAACCCTTAAAATGTAGTTTTATAACAAAGCCTCATTCGCTTAATGGAAAATTTGGAACTTTTAAAAAGAGTTGAACACAATTTTGGGGCGAAAACAAATTTAGCATAAACTTGGCAATGGGGCAATCATGCGGTTAAAAGCTTACAAAAGTTTTTGTTCCCGGGAACAGGGAACTCTAACAGCTGAACATAATATTTTGTGTTTGGGTAAATTACTTCCTTTACTTATTTCCTGCATGCGTGTTCGAAGTTTTTGTTGTATTCTTATTACACGGTGTCATGCAGTGTTTAGTACTCCGAATATCTCTCACACGAGTATAAAAACTTATCCCCTTATTCGCAAACGTAAAATAGCGGTAGAATAGTTATTATCTGTTTTGTCTTTGTTTGTCAACAGCAATTTGACATTCAGAGGAAAGAGACAAAACCGACAATAACTTTTGCACCGTTGCCAAGGACATAGGCATGCTGAAATGCAAACATCATGATCTTGAGCCGCCTGTCAGCGACTCCCCGCGACCTTCCTTATGTCGTCCGTCCACCTGGATGGGAACTGCCGTCACTGCGCTTCCCGGTGCGTGGCCGCCATTCCACCTTGGGTCTCGAACTTCCATCGGCCCATTGCCATTTCAGTTTTGCGATACGTTGAGCTATGCACTTTGGTTCTTTTGCGGATCTCCTCATTTCTGATTGGATAGTGCAAAGATACTCCGAGCGTAGCTCTCTCCATCTAATGTGTAGCAAAATAAATAAAATATCAATCAATCATTCAAGATGTAAACCTCTAGATACATGAGGCAGCTACAGATACTAATTGCTGTTTATTAATCCTGCAGATTATAAGTTAATTTCAGGATATGACACGGTTCGTGCGTGCAGCAGTCCTTTGTGGGGTTGAGTGTACGCTTCTACAATATGATCCCGAAGTCTGTTTTGGACTTACCTTTACACAGGTTTAAAGTCACTGTCAAAAAACATCTAATAAGTCGGGGTTACTATACTATTGAAGAATTTTTCAATGACAAGAATTGTTGGAATGATAGGGATATATTTCCATCTCTTCACGAGATATCTTAAAAATTATGTATTAATTATTGATATTATTTAAGAAATTGTATATAATGACATTTTTTTTTTTGAAAAGAGCAAGTGCCGAGTTTCTTGCCAGTTCTTCTCGGTGCAAACCTGCTTTCCGAACCTGGCGGTAGAGTTTTGACTTTTCATAAGAGCCTATTAATTGGGCCTATGTGAAAATAAAGATTTTTCATTTTCATTTTCATTTTCATTTTCATTTAGCTAGTAAATATGTGAACTACATTTTATAATGGCAGTAAAGCTTCGCGTCGCAGCTTCAAAGGTTAATGTAAGAATATGAGCGCGAGCGGCAGTGGAACGACTCTTTTGTGTATTCTGCTTGATTTATTTGCTGTAACAGTTCAAAATGTTCGCGTACGCCGTACTTTGCTCTTAACCTTGGACGGCCTTATGAAGGCAGTCTTTCCAAAAAGTCGCATGTAAATTCTACAACACATTATATACGTTTTTGTTTTTTTTAAAAATGTTTAACAAGATAAAAATCTAACAACGGAAAAGTCATAGTTACAAATTTGTTTTTTTTTAGGGATCCATACCTCAAATGATAAAAATTACCTAACTCTTATAGAATAGGACGTTGTTGTGCGTCTGTTGCTTTTTTAGGAACGGGTAGAACCACAGTCTGTGGGTAGAGCATTCAAAATGATATTGGTGCCAAATACGTGTATGGTCCTTTAGAAGTCAGCCCAATCAAAAGTTACGCCCATTTAGGTCATTTTTAATATTCAAAATCTGTGGGGTATTAGCAAGAAGTAGGAATCATTCAATTAAATTAAACTAAATGTTTCTCTTTTCGAATTAATTTAATGCATGGTGCTTGCAAAATCAGAGTTGCAAAAACAACTTTGAGGGGAAGTTAGCAGTTTTCGGCAGTACTTAATTCATTCAATTACGAATTTAGCACAAAATTTTGAATTTAGCACAATACATAAAGTTATGAAACAATGAATATTTAGCAAATTTAACAGTAATTCCTGTAATTTATACAACTGTGTACACTAAGGTTAGTATTAGTCATGTTATTTTCAGTAGGTACTGGCCAGTAGTTGGAAAAACGATAGCGTCATTGATTTATAGTTACAACTTACAAGATACACACCTTTACACCTTTCCATTGGCGTTGATCTGTAATCTCACAGGTTGTAAGACCCCTGGGCCTCCACGGAAATGCTTTTAATTTGTTCTGCTATAATCCGCCACTTGAAAAGATTATGTATGGTACAATATGCAAGAACACTGCCGACATGAAACACCACACACAATTTTCCTTGTATAAATCAAACTTCGTAATAAAATAATTAATTAATTAACTTATAACGCACTATGCTAGTACACGGCTGGGTAGAACGAAGATAAGATCGTTCGAAAGAGAGAAAGGGAAGCAGCGTAAAGTGTGGCGTAAAGGGCCATATCTACACATAATAACGAGCACTGAGGGAGGGCATAATCTGTAGGACTAATAAACGCACCTTGCCTTTGTAAACAAACTTCAGCTCATATTGTCGCTGCAAACTTGGAAAGTTATAACATATTTCACAAGTTACGCTTAGGGGGCAGTTAAAAAGAGATGCTTGTATATTCCACTTACTTATTATGCGGCTGTTTTTCAGCGATAAATAAAATACAAAGAAAATTCTGATTAACTGTCTCTACCTTTTTAACCATTTAACATAATGTATAATTTGTTTTTGCAGAATCATTTTCGGGTACAGGCAGCGAAGTCCACTTAAAATTTAATACCTAATTGGTTAATTGATATGGCAATGACATGTCCGCTCGATAAAATGATCACGTGGCGGCTGTAAATCTCATACATTGTTTAAATTTCGTTCGGTACTAAATGTACCAATCTTAGAAATAGATTGATTAAAGTACGCTACGATTACTGGCCTGGTGAAATACTTTCTACCGCGGCTGTTTCTCAGTCTACCGGCAATGATACACAAACCAGCATTACAGTGCGATGCTGTGTAGCAACCGTTAGGTGTTACTTACTCATCATTAAGCTAATACGATTCACCTTACCCTGCAACGGCACATACTGTCAAGTAAGATTTCCGTATGATATTAACTTATATAGTAAGACACAAAGAAGTTGACAACAAAGAAAGAATTTTATAAAAGATCCCACTCTGTTTTAAAGAAACAAATATAATAATATTTACTGCACATAAAATTGTTAGTGCCAAGACTGCCAACAAACCTGCCATAATTTGTTACACAAATTTTAATATCAATGCTTGTGAAATTTGCATCCATAGCGGGACGCCAAGATAAATATAGGTGAGTGGTGACACGGCAAAGTTAGCCTTCCTTTAATACCGGGAATTCCCAGTCGATTCTCATTGCGCATTGTTTTATGCAAATTTTTATCGCATAGCGCCCAGGGGAAATTTGTAATAAAGTGTTTACACAAGACAAGCGCGAACACGAAGATTTTGTTACAAATTAAGAGAATTTAACTTTTTTTTGTGATACAAGAAATACAGTGCAGTTTAACTTTATTCGTTTATACTATAATAGTGTTGAACTTCTTTTCTTTAAGAGTTAATGTGGATTACTGTGATCAAACATTTGGATTTGAATCAGCTTGGTACGGGATTCCATACATCCGTGGTCCTTTCATTTTATTTTGCGCAACTTGTACCTATACTATAATATATTTGTATTTCAACGGTGTTTTTATATGACAGGAAATGTGCATTGAAAACTAACTTTTTGTATGCAAAATTAAATTCCGGTTAATAAAACCAAATTCCCAGGGTCAATGGTTCACTACAAAAACACTGTTTTATTTTCTAAAATATTTTGATTTTCGTTCATGGGAAAATTTCATAACATCCTTTGGCCATTCTTCTTTGAACTTGGCGCCAAGACTTGGATAGTTCACCTGAAGCGTTCCGATGCGATACTGTGTAGCTTTCTCTATCGACTGCGTCGTCACTCAACATATAATATTGGCAAAATACATGTCTCTATTCTTAAAACTCTATTATAGGTAAAGGTAAATAGGTATTATACTTTGCAGAGACTACTTTCTGGTATAAAGCGATAAGCTTCAATTTTGTTCCATATTAATACTTAAGTTCTACACAATAGCCCCTAAGCTCCCCAAAAGGGCTCTTATACCTTCTAATACCTACATAATGTAAGTTGGCAACCGCCCTTAATATTAAGTTCATAATAATGTGTGAAATATGAAATTACTTGCCGAGCCTGCGATAGTATGGGCGAAGTTTATTTATAAAGGGAAGGTGCTATGCTATTATTAGTCCGATATTAAATAATCCCTTTATTCCCACCCTTTTCATAACCCTGCATCTCGTCCTGACTCATTCCTACGAGAAATCGATGGAACTAATTTTCTTGTTATAATTCATATAGATGTTACAGCCAAAGTGGTGAATTGGGCAAAATTCATGATCATAATTTAGTCATTTTATGTGTGTCAAACAACCTCCCGTGAAGCAGTTAGGTTATTGGGTATTACACTACTTTTGAATTTGATAAAAATTATCACTTATTTATTAACTAGGATAAAAATAATGACGATACCTAACAGTGTCGGGAGTTCAGAGTTCAATGTTTTGTCCCATCTCAAACAAAGGTGACGCTTACGGTAACATTTTTCAAGTGTCGGTAACGGTAACAGTGTTCAGGTGTTGGTTACAGTAACGAGTTCAACGGTTTTGTCCCATCTTAAAGGTGTTCAACGCGCCAAAAAAGTTTTTACTTCAAAAGCCCGCAACCAAAACATTTCAAACCGGGGCACTAGCTGTTTATCGTTCCATAGATTCTTGAGTTGCTTTCATCTACTTAGCTATGTTACCAAATAATTATGTTCATTTAACTTTTGAATATTGGATTGATATAATAATCAAAATGTCAAACTGGGTATTCCATAAATTGTATACTTTTACAACGTTGCGTTGGCTGTGTTCGTAACAGAGAGACGGTTTAATTATTTCGGCAAACGAAGGGCTTATGATTTTAGCAGAGGAATATACGTAGTTAAGTGCGCGTATGTTATTTCATCTCAGCCCTTTGTATTTATTTAATAGTTCTTGTTAAATACTTATGTATGAGACGTGAAAGTTCAAGTAGGTTCCAGCCGTACCTACTAACCGGGGAATTAATTAGGCCTGAGAGTCTTAATTCCATATCTTCGAGAGACGAGGCCTCATAACCACTATCAATAAGACTTTGAGTATAATCATTGCATAAAACTTTTAGAAAACGTACCTGTTGTTACTTAAGGTGTTGAATAAAATACAGTTGAGTGCAACCAAAATATTATATTTTATACACAAAACAAAGCATCTTCGTTACAGAGTATTATCATCAAATCGAATTATTGTAAGATGTTGTTGCGGTGTATTTTGTAGGTAGCTTTGTTCTTTAGCGGCGCTTGCATTTATTGCTGAGAGCTCAGTTGAGGAGCTTTTTTATTTCTTTTGAGCAACTTTGATTGACATTCCCTGAATACTCCACGGGATTTACAGTTTAGTGAACGACAGTCGTATTTTTGCGTGAGAGTTTGCAGGAATAAACATGAATTTTTGAGATTTTAATAATATTTAGAAGTACGGAATCAGGCGTTATTTTGCGGAAATCCATAATTTGCAAGACAGATTAATTTGTTTTTATATAATCCGCTACTTGAAAATAATCTGTATGGTCCAATATGCAGGAACACCAGCCACAAGAAACACCACGCACTATTCTTCTAACACTTTCTTCGACACCGGGGCATCCTCAAGAGAAATTGGCTTCACAATGCAAGATCTACGATCTCAAATGTAGCGGATTATAGCAATACATATTTATTAATCCATCCTACTAATCTAGGAGTACACCAAGATTCAAATCACAGTATTTGACCTATTGGAACGAAGTTTTGGAACGAAGTTCCTTATCGCGCGTTGTGAAAGGGGGCTGGACGAAAAAAAATCATATACGAAAAGCTGTAACGACACTTTTTGCTATAGTAAGCTATTGTAAGCCGTGCGGCGTGCGCATGTTTTTCTGTCTGTCTGTCTCTCTCTCTCTCTCCAGAAAGCAAGCCAGACAATGATACTTTTTATATATAATATCATTGAAGCCAGATATACTTCGTTCCATCCGGGTGTCCCTTGACACCTCTCAAGTTTTTATTGTTTTTTTGGCTTTTTGCCTACTTTGTTAACAAAAATGTATACATGAACAGCTATATTTTTCGTTTTTCCAAAACCTGAAAAGTAGTTTTGTTCAAAATCAACGACATTAAGTACAAATCATGTTCTACACAGCCAATGCTTAAGCCGTAGAAAAAATAACTTATGCAATTTACAGCAAAAGCCAGCTTTTGTGTGTTTTTAAGACTTTTTCCAACTTATCCTCCATAAAACGCGGGTAGTCCGACCGAGGTATTTCGCCGCAATAAAAAGCTGTGTTTACGCGCGGCAGCTGGCCTTTGTCGAAGCGATATCGCGTGAATTGCTGCTTAGACTGGAACTCTACTATAGAAAAACAGAAATATAAGATGAGAACTACAACATTTTAGAAGGTCATAAGTATTAGGGGTACCTATTTATTCATCAAAATACTGCTAGCTTTCGCTTCATCCTAGGCCTCATAAATTATTTTTGTTTGTCAGACAAGATTGTAGTCAAGCGTAAGACTATCTACAGTAAAATAAAAATAGCTTTTTGAGCCACTAAAGTCCACTTTAGTCCAATTGGATAATTTATCCATGTTGCTCACAGCGTGAATCGGTCAGTCACGACTGGCATGACACAGTACGAACGGAAATTATGCGAAACGGCGTCTCTATATGCTTCATGAGATCTTAAATCTCTTCACCTTACACCTTAGTGACTCTTTTTTATTCATTACAAAAAAAATTATGCATATTAAATATCAATGTAATTTACCTAGCGAACATAAGCTGTTGCAAAGAAAAAAAACAAAAGCGTTATGTGGTACAAGTTTTAAAAGAAAACTTATACGATACGATGTTAAGCCTCAATAGCGTCCAATTCCTTTCTGAGTCGTTGTCTGTAATAAAATCCCAGATAAAATCCTCTGTTTGCAATATTGGAGGAAGAAATCGCCAGACAATCTTAGGATAGTTGTGATCAGAAATACAGATAATACTCAACACATAAACTGCAGTCTGAAATATTTATGATTGTTTTCCGCTTTTATACCTACCTTGGGTAACCAATATAGCTATACCGTATTGCATTTCAATTCAAAACCGTCGGTATAATAGTATTTTGCAGAAGTCTAGGACTACCACTTAACGGAGACATGTCACAAGTCAAAGCGCAAAACTTCAATATTTATGTATGTTTACTTTTCTTCCCAACAACGCCTGAATGTCATTACGAGTAGATGTTGTCTCGATATTTATCATTTTCATCATATCATCGAGAAACTCGATAGCAGAACCCGTCTCGATACAACACCATCTATTGAGGAGTGGTGAACTTCGTTTTAACCGATTGTTCCACGACACTAACGCATTATTATTGTCAATAAAACAGTAACACATCTACGCAGGTTGTATTGATATCAGTATCATCATATTATATCTTTTGCAGACGTCCACTGTCAGGCTTAGGCCTACTCGGTACTCAATCGAACACTGCACCTCATTTATAAAGTCTTCCTCATTCAGCTACTTTCCACCTCCCGCTTTATATATCGTTATTGAAAGAAATACATGAAAGAAAATCGCAGTTTCGTGGTCGTGTATTTTTTGTGAAGGGATTACTTGGTGTAATGAATTTTAAGAACCTTTTTTTACTTAATAGTGTTATTAAATTAAACTTTTGCGGATTCTTACCTTTGTCATTATCAATTTTTTGAATTAATTACCTTCCATTATGGAAGCATTATTACTATTTAAAGTCCCGTCAAGGTTCAGAAAATGGTATTCAATTTAACTTCAAAATTGGCGTCAAACGCGCTTTAAAAGCGGCGCTTCTAAAACAGCACTTTGTCGTAAAGTTGCAGGACGATAACATCTTTTATTTACGCCTGGGTGTCCGCTGTCCGGGACCTCTATCTGGGGCACTTTGGTCAGCGAGCGCCGGATATCTGCGCGGTTTCCTTACTGCAAATAGAATGAGCCGAGTAAACTCGCGCTTATCACGGCGCTTCCCTCCTTTATTTACTCCAAAATGGCTGAGCGGATTTGCGGTTTTGTCCTGCTGTGACATAATTCTATACTTTTGTTCATTATCAGACTTCCAATTTAGATCTACATTCATACATAACAGCTTCATTCCGGTGTGGTTGCAGTTCATTCCCAACCCAAGCAAAACATTTCATTACCACTGGATTGCATTGGATGGGATTCCATAAATGCATTTTCACCTCTTTTTAATAAGGGGGGGGGGGGGATCTCCATTGACTTATGTGATTTTTACCCACTAAAACCCCCTCGGTGAACATCCTCAGCACTCATGTCGGAAGCCTCCGGAATCGCTTACGAACGCACCTGAGACTCCCTTGAGCAAATCTATAGCTTACCCTTAACATTAGCTACTTCCATGGAAGGTCAGGGTCAGCCCCAAGGTCTCAGGCTCTTAAGGAGGCTCTGGGACTGTTATGTACGGCGTCTGCGAGAGGGATCAGAGCTCTCTTGATCCCTCTCCGTAGCCTCTTTCTCATACCAATCTCAAATGCATTTTCACCTAGTAGCCTTATATTAATTTATCCCATGTTTTCATAAGTAAGGCTAAGTTTTTTTATACTATATAGGCTAGCGCTTGACTGTGATCACACCTGATGGAAAGTGATGATACAGTCTAAGGTGGAACGCGCTTGCCTAGAAGATGCCTATTTACTCTTGATTTGAAGGCACCCGAGTTGTAAGTGGCAGGAAAGACACTGCCTAGGAATGTTATCCAGGCCTTTGCAGTGCGTATCAGGAACGAGGAACCAAACTGCTTCGTTCGCGTCATTGGTACGTCAACTTTGTATGGGTGGAAGCCTTTACGATGCCTTGCCGTTCTATGGTAGAAAGGTAGAAGTTTCTTTTTTTACACCTGCCAAGGAAGGGTTATGTTTTTCGCGCATATCTCGTATGTTTGTTTCTATGTTTGCCTAATTTTGGCGCTAAACGTAAGTCGTTAGTAAAAAGAATCAAACCTGCTGTAGTTGAAAACAAGTTCGTTAATTCACAACGTTTTGGCAGGGTGTAAGCGTGCAGCGAAAAGCTCTGGGTACTTTAATACATTATTTTTTAAACATTTAAAACTACTGCAACACAGTACGCGGTGTGTAGTAATTTTATGCTCAACGAACCGTCCACATACGGGGCCCGTTTACTGTTTCACGAATGCACTTAAACACCTCAAACAATTGTATTACATCGTGAATCATTCCATTGTATAAAAATTTATAAAAAGAGAACACAGTCAAGTTTCTAATGTCGTTATATTATGAGTGTACATTGTACAAGCCTAGCTGACCTGTTAAATTATGGATCTCAGATTGTCAACGGAAAAATGAAGAAACTTGATTTTCGCCATTTTGGCGCTGATTGTTGCCTGGAGTGAGCGTCCATGGAACTAAAACAAAGTGACATTCAAAACGATGGTCACAAATGTCAATTTAGTACCGAGGACCTTCGAGGAGGGTGCTTCAAATCGGCACAAAAAATGAACTATCAATTATTGTAAAGAATGTTTGATCCAGCGTACTAGTATTATAAATAATCAGTAATAAGCCTGTATCATAAATCTATCCAGCACACCTATGAGTTGTCATTGGTTGGGTTGTCCAATCAAGGGAGAAATGTCGAGATAAATAAGTACAAAATAATTAGTATGTTGGTTGAAGCATAATCTTAGCTATATACGACAGAACGGGTTCTGATTAATTTCATATTAAAATTGATTTCATTATAAGTTTACAATTAGGTATGTCACACATACTCGTAGTACTTCCGCTACACTAATACGTTCTTATCAATATTAAATCCATTAAGATTACTTAACTGTTAATATTTCAATAAGCAACAAATAGAAAAACAAGTTTAAGTGTATAAACTGGCTCCTTACAAGCTTTTATTTAACTTGCTATGCTTATAATGTGTACCATAATATTTACAAAAATAAAAATTAAGTAAACTAAAAGGTAAGAACAATAAGAAAAGGGGAGTAAGAATGTTTTATGCATTTTCATAAGTTTTCTTTATGAGAAGTTGCTTCCATATTAAATAACAGTTTGTCTCTGGACTAGGACTTGCCTGCTTGCGTTTCGCAACTGAACAGGAAAAACATCAGAAATATCCTTTTGAAAGCTTCGTGAACAAGGAAAACTAGTCTAGATGACACTTTTGGCGTAAAGAAATCAACGATTTTCGACAACTTAGTAAAATATTATTAGCTCGAAGTTTATTTCTCACAGAGTTTGAGGTATTTTCAACGCGTTTTATCGCTATTAGTTTTAGTATTTGGCAACTAACTTCTAACTTCTCAAATGGTTTTTTTATTTACAATAAAACTTATCACTAGCTTATTCTAATTACTATACAAGTCTTGCCCGCGCGGAATGGTGGCAAGAAAACTGGCTGCATTTCCGCGTTGAACAGCTAGGCTGATACGTTGCGCAAAAAATGAGCCAGCCCTTCTGTCACCAGTTGAGGTTAGGTTAGGTTAGGTTAGGTAATGTTATATAAGTATTTTTTATTATTTTAAATATGATTATCAACAATAAAACATGTAGTTCAGTTTTTCATCAAACTTCTTAATGGTGAAAATAAATTTTGAAAATTCGGAATAAACTTCGAAACATAATTTACTACTCCCAGAAACCTTTCTAATTCTTTTCTGTCCCTAGGACTTTTCATAGAAACGATTGCCTTTATCCTATGGCATTTAATAGCAAAGCTGTTTTTGTTTTACTGTCCTCTGCTTCATTTTGATTCCTAGTGAAGAATTTAAATCTTTCGAAAATTTAAATTATTAATTTATTTAAATTATTATTAATTTAATAGTATATTATTACCTGTAATGGTAAAAATATACTATTAAATTTATCGAGGTTCTTACCATCGTCATCATCGTGCATTAGGAACATTAGTATAGTGAGAATAAAAAGACCCCTATTGAGAAAGCGTCATATCTCTCTATATAGGTACCACAATTTACTACCATATTGGTTCCCGAAAGATTATTTTCTGCTGTTTCCCAAATTTCGAGCTATCGGGAACCAATATGTAGTAAAAGTATTGTTGCCCAAAGTTTTTATGAAAATCATGTAGACGCATAAACGTTTTGCTCGTAAAACTCATTGCCCTAAGCCTAAAATGAATTAGTCAACTATTTGCGAAAAACTTAATAAAATAATAATAAATCTAAAATTGTTCATGTCCGGATGACACCTGTCCACCGAAGAATTCGATAGAGTTATACGTTTTCGGTAACTCCCTGCAAAGAAAGTATAGGTACTCGTATGGCGAAATCGAATCGAGATTCGAATAGAAGATTCAGCATCTTGTACTAGCCCCCCAGATGTCGCTGGGTCGTAGGTAAGCGTTACTCGTAAACATAGTATTTTATTACACTAGCAATGAACGGGGTAAAACTACGGCGCAGTGCGCCCTTGACAGACTCATCTCTGTCGTGTTCAAGGGTTATTAAATTTTACATTTCGCTATAAATATGACTAAATGTAATCGTGCATACTGTAGGGTTACCATCGGGCAGAAAATATACTTCTTAACGTTTCCTCGCTTCGTAGTCTCTTTTTCTTGTGGGCACATATTTTAGACCATAGTATGTTACAAAACGTTACATTCAATACTCAAGCTGCACTACACTTATAATGTCATTCTTACTGCATTCATAATATTGTCATATATTTTATGAGCTCAGTGGTTTCTAATTTTTTGACAGTCACTGAGCGTTTTGATACCTTGTCTCCAATGCACTACGTTTATGCATGTTTAAGTAAGTATGAGAAGAAAAAAGTGAACTCTATATCGTTTTCTTTTCTTCAAATTAGTTTTACGCGCGTGAATTGTGATTTTCTCGAACTATAAAGTTCCCGTTTCCGTTCCCACTCCTTATTCCCAACGGAAATGGTATAAAGACCTAATTTCAAGGAAGTTTACTATAGCAATCACCATTTATTATAGCTTTGGTTTTTTGAAAAACCGCGGTAATTATGTATTTTTCCAGGATCAAAATTGGTATAATAATATTATGTGTTTTAAGTTATAACACCTTACAATGTGAGAAAATACAGGAAAATAAAAACATCTCCGAAAAAACATGACTTCTGGCTACAGTAGCTGATTAAGAAGGAGATTGTACGTAAGAATATTATCTGAAGCGAATTAATTTTAAGGATCCATGTAATTGGCCTCCCGAAGTGCTGATATTTTAGATCGAACTAAAATATTAGCAATTCGGGATAAAATCTCATTTCATCTCTGAAATATTTAGATTAGCTCTTTGATTTGTAATTTTAACAAGATTTCGTAACAAGAAATGTATTTTATAACTTCGTTATAAATGTTTTGGTATAACGAAGAACGTAACTTTTGAAATAAGAGACTGCTAGCTGGGTGCAATAAAAATGCAAAAATGCTCTTCGCGTGTAGTTCATATTATTAAACTTTTGTCACTAAAAACTTTTCATAATTAAGTGAGTACTATTTTCATTCATAGAAAACAATTTGCTAGGCTTTGCTTACCTACTAACTTTAGTACTAGCCGACCCGACAAAAACTATTTCTCACCTGGGGTATCAAAAATAGTTAACGATTTTATTCTCAGACCTGCCAAATATACACAATTTTTTTTAATGAAAAGTAGGTCAAGCCGTTCCAGAGGATTTTTTTTAGGTGTGAACACTGTGACACGAGAATTTTATATACATTATACATATTGGAATTAAGTACGGTATATATCCACGACGATGCGCCCCATTCTATCAAACTCCATACAAATTTCGTGAAACATAAGCAATTTTGACAAAATTTTGAAAATTTTACTGGGTTGACTTTTCACCATTAACTTTTTATACCTGGAAGGGACCATAACATCTCAGTATTTACTATCACTTTCAATATAAAATCATTATGTTTTCAAGAGAAAAGAGGGCATAAGTCCCGAGCAAACGGAAAGACGGACAACAAAAAGCCTATTAGGGTTTATTTTTCTCATTTGACGTACAGAACTTTTTCTGTAAAAATACAAATAACACTGGTTTTTGTGAAATTGGAAATTGTCATTTTTAAACTCAAAATTGCTACAGAAAGGCATCGCTCCAACAGCCTTAGGTATAGGAAGGTATTTTGATTTGGAATATATTTTAGCACGTCAATGCTTAAATATATTTCGTTCCCAAATTGACCAGTCGACAGTTTTTATATATCGAAAAGCCGACATTTATACCGACAAACGACAAGTCTGTCGGAACTATAGCGCAGTTTAGGACGCGAATGACGTTTACTAGTGAAATATTACTCTAAATTGGTCGCAAGCCTCATAAATCCCGGTTGATTTAGATAGGTTACGAATGTTACAAAATAAACAATGGAAACGATGACCCTTTTCCAAATTTGTAAAGCCGACCGACGTTTAGCTGGTGGTCTTAAGATGTTGAGCCGAATTAGTTTCTGTTGCGAACTTCCTTTGTATCTATCGTATGGCAAAATCAACGAGTCTGTTTTTTTTGCAACTTGTACGCAAATTAGACTTAATAGGCAGTCAATGCGGGAATGACAGTATCATCTTTTCATGTAATAATCTAATTATCAAAACCTTCTAAGAAATTAGCCTGAATATCGAGTTTGAAGTGAGTAACTCGTAAATCGCAGTATTTTTTTTTTAATATAATATATACGGGACATTATACAAATCGCAATCTAGCCCCAAAGTAAGCGATAGCTTGTATTATAGGTACCTACTAGAGAACTGATAATTATACATACATACTAATAATATACATAAATATAATATATTGAAAAACACCCAGACACTGGAAAACATTCATGCTCGACACACAAACATTTTTCTGTAGTGGGAATCGAACCCACGACCTCCGACGACGCAGACGGCAGGTTCGCTACCGCTAAGCCATTCGGTCGTCAATTTCTTAAAGTGGACTTTTTTAAGCAAAGCTTTTTCCATAAACTCGTGAACTTTTATTAATCGCATTTTTAAAAAGAATAAAACATTGAAAAAAAACCATCACCAAAATCATTAGAGCCGTTTCCAAGACCCGCGGAATAAGATTTTAGCGTAAACACAGCCCGCGAAAACATTCGAAACGTCAAACATTTTCTTTTCCCTAAAAAATGCTACCAGGTATTTTAATCACAAAATGTAACTCATCCAGAATTTTAATTTAGTAGAAAGAAAGCTCTTAAATTATAACGCCTCTGTAAGAAAAGGGCCAAAAAGAAGCACCTGACATCTTATTACCCCGAACATAATTCTCGCGTTAACACGCCGTGTAAATTTCCCCTTATTTCCCTATTTCCTTGTTTCCCACTCAAAGGCCGTCCTAGCGTATATTGTCTTGTAAATTACTTGTTCTGTTGTGCAAAAACCAGTGTACCAAATTATGTGATACTAAGCGCTGTTTGTTTTACCTTAAATTTCTCATCTCGTCTAAGGTAGGTTAATAATCTCGGTAAGGTATATAATAGTCAAGATAATACCTAAGTATCTTAGGTCATTTTCCGCGTAGGCTGTGACAAAACTTAGCAGGTTCTAATGCATTTTCTAAAGATTTCCTATTACTTTATTTCCTATACCTTTACCTTTATAAACGTAGGTTTTATACATATTTCAAAATTCAATCCACGAAAACGTGCCCTATTCTGTCAAAATCGCTTGTGTTTCATTGGATTCGCATGGCCTTTGACAGAGTGGGGCGCGTCATCGTGGGTTGAAATATCTGTATGCACCATAGTCTAAAATTGAAAAATTCAAAAATCTGTTTTCTCTACAAATAACATTTCCTCTTGCTCTAGAGTTTACATATTTAGATTATTTTTTCCTCTGTTATATGACTTCTTATTGGGAAACCAAATAATGTGTATTCTAGAGAGTCATATACTTAGAGTTCTAGGTTTATATTTTCCTTATAACACTTTACATTATGTTTAATTACAAATATCTACAGGAATCCAAAATGTATCTGAGGTATTATTGTAAAATATATTTAATATTTTGAAGTTCCCAAGAGAATGCAACAGACTGTAGACTGTCGGCCATCGTAGTAACAAAGTTGTTGAGATCGGTTCTTCAAACATTTAACTGCTGTTATGTACTTATCTGACTTCGGAAGTTTCAGAACTTTAAAGTCAAGCTGTGAAAACAAATAATGGACGTTTAATATTTGTTGTAAACTAGTTAGTGTGCTTCATTATTATACCCAAAACTGAGTTTTTATCGTATTTAGGGTTCCGGGACCAGACCGCGACTGGGTTAAAAAAAGGGACGTTATTCTGATGGACAGAAATGATAAGATCTAGGATGGAGCGCGCTTGCCTAGAAAATGCCTATTCACTCTTCTCTTGAAGGCACCCAGGTTTTACTTGGCTGGGAACACAGAAGCTGGAAGGGTGTTCCACACCTTAGAGCGGTACGGAAACGAGGAAGAAAAACGTTTCGTTCAAGTTCGCTGGACATCAACCATATAAGGATGCCACTTCTCTCGATGTCTTGCGGTTCTATGGTAGAAAGGTGAAGGAGGTACTAGATTGTGGAGTTCTTGAGCACACTGTATATACCTACAAAGTAGGTATATCCTGTAAAACTTGCGTCGGTTTTCTAAACTGAGCAATTTGGTCCGTCTCGTGGCTTCTGCATGTTGTGCACTCAGACTACGTTAAATAAAGGGTTGTGCAATGTTTTCTGTATCGACGATAATTACTATATTTATCATAGGTATATAAATCTTAGATAGTCACTGAAGCAGCAGAAGCAGTATACAAGTAGATAGTTACGAGTCGTATGATAGATATTTCAATCCACGAACATGCGCCCCACTCTATCAAAATCGCTTTATAAGTATAGGTTGCCTTCTTCCGAGGGTTCCGTAGGTACTTCAAATGAGAAAAACGGAAACCTTATGGCAACACTTCGCTGTCCGTCTTATACCCTATTTTTGGCCTTTGTATCAGGAACAGTAATAGGTAGCCTATGATATTAAATACTGAGTCTCTTGAATTCTTGTTAGATATGAAATTATGGTCTACAACCAAATCGGTTGAAAAAAAATTGGCAAATTTGGCTGAAATTTTGAAGGAAAATAGATCATACCCGGTATTAAAACACAGGCTTTCTTTTGTGGAGAAAATATTCATGATTATACTGCTAAAAACTAGTAAACAGGCTGTGCTTGCGTATATTCAAACGCGTAGAACTTATGTATTTGCATAGCTTTGTGCAGCCGTATTTGTACGGAGGTAGTTAAACCTGTACAAGAAAATTCTAGGTCAAAGAACGTCGCGTGCGGAACTAGGGCAAATAAAGCTATTCTCGAAACAAAAACAGAACAGCGAAAAACTTCAAGAAAGCTTATCTGCACGAGCGCAGTGAAAGAAAAACTGTCTAGAGGACTCGTTGAAAAAAAAGTAGTCAACCCTGCTGTTTTTACTGGAGTTGTGTTATAGTGTAAGTACAAATTGTTTGGTAACCTATTGCAGTGACTAGCTTTATTCCTAGGTTTTCCTTATGAAAATTAATGAAACGATTCGAATAAAGGAAAAGCTTCATCGGGTGACTTTCTCAACATTTCCTTGAATGAAGAAAACTCATTGTCGTTATAAACAAAGTAAAATAGTCTTTAAAATATTGCCATTCGATGTATTTTATTTTTGACTCTACTACTAAAAATTATGATATTTACTCAAAACAATTCTATGTAAAATATCAATCCAAAATAAATCATTCCAGAATCAGAACGGTCTCTGAGTTATTATCGTTATAGTCAATTGTGCATTTCTTTCCTTATTGCGTTCTCCTTCACCGTAAAACAACTGAATACTACTAAAGAGCATATCAGAATACTTTCTACTTTAAATTTGCCCTCAATAAATCAATCCTTGTTTTAATTTTCGAAAGTAATTTTCGACAAATCTGTGTCAAAAAAATCCTTTTAATCTTAATTCAGAGCTCTGTATTAAGAAAACGACGTCGTTAATAAGAATTTAATTTAGTAATTCCGTCGGAAATTTTCTCACTTGTGGCAAAACAGCTTGCCGCTTCCCACCCTTTGCTAATTTTAACACCGGCGCTCTCTCTAATTAAAATATAAGAGCCGAACGACCCTTTGTCTCTAAAATTCGGATTCTATAACTTGAAGGGACAGAAGACATATCTACGTAATTTATTCCTATGCCAAAGTACCAGACCACGTGATCAAAAACAGACAATATTATTTCATTTTGCACTTAGAAGCATTTTGCAACACATATTTTTTTTACGTGGAAGGATAATTTAACTCTTAGCTCTCTCCAGTCGTTCCTTCATTGCTGAAGATCGTCGCCCTGGGGTTGCAAATTACATTTTAAACTCTTCCACCGGTTTCTATCAGAGGCCAGTCATGCAATTGTGTAAATTTGCACATGGAGTCCCTCAGCTGGCCTGACCATCCAGCCATATAAAATATAGGTAGTTTGATTCGTATTTTGCCCACTATGCACACTGATAGAATCATTTTCATATTCCTCGGCAACATTTACTTTATTAATCACAATCAAAGTATACTCCCAGGATTGTTTCTCAATTTGTCGTCGATTTCTAAGGCCGTCTTAAATTGTTGGAGCAAGATTTCTGGCTTTGACACCTGCGATCAGTTGGGGGAAATTATATAATTGACGGATATCTCAAACATTTTGATCGTGAATTTGTAACTTTTAGTGTCGAGTTTACTTGTTAAATAAAACAAAAGGGTATAGGAATTTCCGATATCATTTACGTCAAATGTTCAAACATTTAATTATTGATAATGTTGAGATTTATTTAGTTAGTGCTAGGTACTAATAAGATAATAATATTAAATTGGCCAACTTTAACACTTGGGCTTAAAATATAAGAACTGAAAGCATTTCTTGTATAAATATGTAAATACTTGAAATGAACACAGTTGGAAACATAGCAAAAGTTTCTGAATTTTCGAACTTACTTCACTTCCCTTCACTCACATAACTATTGCATATTAGAAAAGTTAAGTGTGTAGCCGATTCGTAAACGGAATAGGAAGATAATTTAATTTGTTTTGTTTTAGTTTGTTTCTGTGAGCAAAGTATCGCAGAAATTACTTTATTCAAAACGTGCATGAAAAGCATGAAAGTTTTCCAGTGTCTGGGTATTTTAATTTTTCTAAATAATGTATTTATGTAATATGTATATTTATCTATTACCTACCCATAACACAAGCTATCGCTCACTTTGCGGCTAGATTACGATATGTGTTAATTTATTCAATTATTACTATTCATTTAACGTAAATAGCAAAATGATGAAGTAACTAAATGAAGAATTGCCATTCCAAATGCATAGGCGGATACTTTCTAACTCACTCGGATACTTTCAATCCACTCTTGTTTGAACCTCTGAGATAAATAAAAAATCAAAATTCAAAATTAAAACATTCAAAATTTCTTTTACATAGGCCTAAATTATAAGTACTTACTTGTGAAATGTAAAACTCTACTTTACTAAGCAGTGGATTTGAATTTGAAATAAGGGGGTGTCACTAAGCACTTCCAAGTTACATAATAGAGACCATATTATAAGATGACGCATCTAGTTATCTACTACTACCATATATTATGTACATAAATATAATTTTCACATTCCCCCGGAGACACCCCCGTATGGCATTTACATAGTAAACTCAAACACTTTCATAGGTAGTCGCATTGTAAGAAATAAAACAATCATATTACTTCTCCCTGGAGTATGTTGCCAGAAAACTGGTCTTTAGTTTTTTTATATCTGATTTTTTTTGTGATATGGAAATCTCGCCTTCATCCCTTAGACTTATACATATATTAAGTGAAAATGCAATCTTTTTAAATAAGTCGTTCCAATAGTCCCTACTTGAAATGCATTTTATGATACGATAGATAAGTTTGGATTTTCTTCTAACTATCTATTCTTCGCTACTTAAAGATAGTAGCGAGTCAACGACTAGAAAATTTACAGTCATATCTTAGTAGTTTTAGTCAATATTATTTAATTTTCTTAGACGTCTGGCAAAACTTTAACACGTGCAGCTCCCCGGCAATGCTGCTGCAACCATTAGGGCATTGGTCGTATATCTAATTAGGCCATAATAATTATATAATACACAATTTGAAGAAAATGTGTACCTAAATATTATAAATAAAAATATTATTCACTTACCTCAACCAATGTCTACAAAACAAACTCACTATTTTACGCCAAATGAAGTGTTCGCAAAAAATCCAAGTTAATACAGATTTATTTCCCGAGAGATCATACACGCTTTCCCGCATGTCATTTATATACATGGTTTCGCATCGCACTGTATAATAGGTTCGTATAAAACGGACTTTTATTACTCTACTGTGCAGTAACTCAGTAGTATCATTAAATTCAAGCACCTGCTTGCTTTTTGTCGCAAAAGCTTTTTTCGTGATTGTAGCAATTTGTAATGTCAACCACACTTATCATATTTAAATGGCCACTACTACGAACTTCGGTATATGAAATCTCTTCTTGTAGGCTGATTCTGTATCGTTCAATTTGTTAGTTAGCAACCCTCACTGGGTTGTTTACTAAAAAACGGAGGCAAAAACCATATTTTTTGCATTCTTTTTGCACAATTTACCAACTTAGGTTGGTATGGTATCATGTCAACATACCATGCTAGTTGCTCAATTGTGCAAAAAGTATGCAAAATAGGATTTTTGCTTCCGTTTTCTTAGTTAATAACCCAGTGAGGATTACTAACTAACAAACTGAACGATACAGAATCACCCCCCTGAACAACAAAATACCTCAAATAAAAGTAATTCAAATATTCAAGTACATATTCGAATTCTACCGACATAGGTATACGCCGAGAATTTGGCACACCATAAGTATTAGGAGGGTTGGCAGCAGCCAGGAATCAGGATGCTGGCAGCAGTGACGGTACCTGCCACTCTGGTACGTCAAGCCTTGACAGGAGCACGATGAACACGCAACTGACCTACCTGTTAGTCTACCCCTATTATATAACTAGTCAGAGAATGCCTAACGCATACCCCTAAGATAGGGGAAACCAAGGGGTTATTTGGTGGTATCCATTAAAAACTGTCTGTTCCTTCTACGAACCTGCTGGCTTGAGTGCGGGATTCACTATCGTATTCACCGCGCTCCCGCCAGGTCTCGACCTGCCACATCAGCAGCAGGTCCCTTCATTGTGTGCAACCTGGCCGCTGTCGAAATCGTCTGAAAATCCGGACCTGACTGGATTTATTTCTATCTAATGACACTTATTTCGATCAGCTATTCTCGTATATATACCGAATTTTTTGATCTTTAATCACATTTTCGAGACAATTTCACCTTGGAATGCTGCCTTCGGCCCCATCGAAAAGCCCTCCTCTGCCGAAAAGGCCTCTGGAGTGTGTAGGATCCAAGTTTGTTCCTATGTCGCCGAAAACTCAATAAAACCCAATGTGCAAATATTGTGATTTTTCTGCCACCGACCAACCTAAGACCTAACATCTGGTTACAGGCGACCTGTTAGTCTACCCCTACCTGCTACACTACGGCAATGTAATGACACTATTTTTACCCGAGTGCAAAAGAAGGGTTATGTTTTTTGAGGTACCATTTATGACCCATTATAGTTGTGAAATTGGGCATCGGCGGGTCTGATCGGCGCAACTACGATTTATGTCACTCGCATGGAACCCGCATATATGTCCTTTATATTGCGTGGCTAATGCCACCGCCCATGACGCTATAAAATACCGGACTTTACGACCAACCCTCGCAAATTATTCAGGAAAAAACGATGTTTGAGACTTCTGTTTTCTTAATACTAAGGTTGCATAATTCATAGAAAGTAACAAGTACAACCTACGCAGCAGAAAACTTTCATATTATGTATTGTTTTAAAAAATACAGTAGCTACCTAAGTACAATAATATTTAATTTGGCAATAATATTCCAGGGGAGAAAATTAAGAAACGAACATTATGAGTAGATTTTTAATAATATTTTGACTGGTAGCGTTTCCAATAATTCAAACAGCTGCCCAAATAGCAACCAAAAAATTATTTCTTAATTATGTTATTTAACTTTGACCGCAGAATACACATTGCGATTGTGTTTTTTTTTGTTTTGACGCTATATTTTCTAGCTTTATAGCTCTATCTATAAATACAGGTTAAACACCTCAGTTGTTTTATTTCTTTATCTGCCACAACATTGCTGCTTCTATACGAATTCAATGTATTCATTCTCTTACAATCAGCTACAATAAGTATCTTTTCAGTTTTTGACGTGACAACGTCTTATAAATCGATAGAGCCGGTTGCACGCACGAAAAAACATGACTCATCCGGCGTTACCGGCGTTACCTCGCTCATGCGGCGTTACCGGCGTTGCGGCGAGCGACAAAGAAGACGTTGTCACGTTCAACTATCGTCAGTAAACCGACTTTACAGGCAACCAATTTTTTTCATCAATTTCAAATTTAAATGAATTCAAAATCATTTATACCTAGTTATTTATATCAGGAGGGCTAAGTAACCGAATTATTTCATCGCTGGTGGTTACATATTGCAGCTAACTATGCAGGTAGACGATTCTCATCGGCTACGTTTCGTGAAGTGAAATGTTTGAAAAGGTCATGACAATGTCATGACCTTTTCAAACATTTTTGGTATGTCAAAATACCTAAATGTCATGATGACATTTAGGTATTTTGACATACCAAAACATTTTGTAATAATTAATTTTACAACTACTGACATAGAGGGTAAAATTGAATGTTTTTCAAAACGCAACATGATCGAGAATCGTGGAATCAAATTACGTTGCACGATAATATAAAGGCATTGTATTTCCTATGTTAAAGTACATGCAATGTTACACTCTAAAACAATAGACGTAAAGATATTTTTTCAGTGTTATTTACCTTTCTTGTTTCACATCACTCAGTGACAACGTTACGTGAATAGCCCCCAAGTGCAAAATAAAAGTAACATTTTATAGCAAACAATATAATTAATCTCAGAGTTGATCAGCACGAATACAACAACAGCACATCTTTCAATTAAATTTTAATTTATGCATAATTAATGTCCGCACTTCATTAAAATTTCACTTTATTTTCACTCTGTGATGAATTTCAATCTAAAGGAGAAAACAAAAATAATAAACTGTTGATTTTGTTGATTTAATTGTGTTTATCAAATAAAAGCAATTAATTATAGTATCGATAAGTACCTAACAATTAGTTTTTATTTATAGGCCGATTTTTTAATCGCCAGATAGAAACCCTTATTTCGAAAAACATAAGAATTAGCCGCCATATTTAACTACAACGTTTCGGTTAAAGTCAAGTCGAGCAACCGAGCCTTAGTAAAATGAACTTAAGAAGATCTTAAACGTTATTATTTTACAACCTATCTGACTGAAATATTTGAGTGAGTTCAAGTTATTAAAGAAGAGATCAAGTTATTTAATTACCTTTGAATAATCCAAATCTTAGTTTTTACATATTATTATTACAATATATATAATAGCTACTCGTGCTGATTGGCCACTGACTGACTGACTCATTGATCACCTCTCCTGAACAATTTTGTATGAAAAAAAAATTTTTCACTATGCGTTTCGTATACAAGAGAAAAATTCATTCGGAGGAAAAATACGAAGAGAGCTGATGATTGAGGATTTCGAAGACGAGTGAAGAGCACGGCCAAGGTATCGAAGATAAGTGGGGGGTGCTCGACCAAATGTCATTTGAAACGTCATCCAATTGGCAGTGAACTAAAAAAAATTTCAAAATGGCGGATTCAAAATGGCCGCCAAACGAATTTCATCAATATCTCGAAGAGTATAAAAGATGGAAGAACGGTTTCTTGACAAGAAGTGATCAGGACCCAAAGTTCTATTCGATGGATGAAAAAAAAATTCAAAATGGCGGAATTTATTTTTTTCAATAGAAAATGTAAAGGGAATTTGGAAGGGGTTTTTTATGGGCGGGAAGACAGCACGCGGGCCACATGTGGCCCGCGCCTCCACGCACCCTTCTAGTATTATATAAACTTGCCGCGTCTGAAATAAAAAATTCGAATAATCTGTTGTTTCCAAAAAGTCAACATAATAGCTATCAACTAAATAGATTGTCTACAATATTATAAAAACAGACATGATTATCTATAGATTCCCAAAATAATCATCTGATACTTCAAATAAACCGTGGACAATATTAGGTATGATAAGCATAATAATTTTACTAAATCCGCATACCTTCAATAATTTAAGGCTGCGTATTTACTGAGGCTGTTTGTCATAATTACTATAAATATTTACTGTTTATTACAAGTTGTGTAACCACGATATTAGTTCTCGTAAGTAATGAGGTGTTCCAAATTAGTTCATAAGTACCGAATTAATGAAGCCATTAGCGGTACGAATAAATAACTTAATATATTATTTCGGTTCTGATTTATCGTGATTTTATTAAGAAAGGTAAGCTTAGTCAGTTAAAATTACTTATTTCGACGACTCTACGATTTCGCATTGTAAAGTCAACATCTGCATTGCAGTGCTGGTATGAATGAATGAATGAATGAATATACTTTTATTGCACACCACAAAGAAATAAAAGGACATCACAATGGTAATGTCCAGGTGTCGGGGTGAAACGTGCGTCGAAGAAAGTGTTGTAAGAATTGTGTGTGGTGTTTCATGTGGGCGGCGTTCCTGCATATTGTACCATAAAGAATCTGTTCAAGTAGCGGATTATAGCAAAATAAATTAATCTGTCATGCTAATACTTATAAGTTTTCTGATACCTTGAAAAGTTGAAAAATATCTGCAGGCTAAAGTTGACTCTTGTTTTTATTAATAATCATTTTGTAAACATTTGCCTACACCTAAATACGAGTAAGTATGTAGGAGTACATTATTCAAGCCACGCACTGATTTTTTCACGTGGGTGATGTTTACTATCCGGAAAAGTCCAAGAAAATTAAACTATGATTTTCCAAAAAGCATTAGATTAATTGAATAGATACTCCTTCAAAACAAGCCGTTCAAAAAGTTAAAAGTGTGACTAGGAAACAGGAATTCAGGAACGCGAAGTCTAGTCCAGTAGTCCGCATTAAAAGAACAAGCTCTTTTTTATATTCAAACACAACAATGTATTTTTTCGCCTTTACTGATTTGATAATTTACGATGTTTGCCTTCTGTTACACGCAGTAAATCAGGCAGGGTTTGCGTGAAAATTTATTTTTCCCGGACAGCCTTATACTGCGAATTGCAAAACGCATTAATGTACAAAAAATGTGTTGAAGGTTTCAATATAAATTACTTTAAACGATAAAAATATTGATAATTATGTTACAATTCGTAAAGGCTTCATTAATATAAATTTAAATACGAATTGAAATTTTTCCCTCGCAGCGGGATTCGAACCCGCGTCTCCCATCTCTCGCGGCTGGATGCTCTGACCGCTGAGCTATGCAAGCCTTATCCCCCTGCGATGAAATTTTCGATTCGTATTATTAGGTCCTTAGGCAGGACTTTTAATTCGTATTTAAATTTATAGGAATTATTTCCTAAGTGAGTAAAACACTAATCAAAAAGATAACCATTAATATAGGTTTCCTGCTGATACCAAATATTAATTTTATACATCGAAACACTGTTACATGTGTTCTGAGCCGAGCCGACATAAAGGTTGCATTAAATGGTTGGCTATTTTCTCAAACACCCCGTAAAACTTTTGATTCTTTTCCCAAATACCCCTTAAAACTTGCACACACCCTCTTGCGCCATAACAATAGACATAAACACAGGACCCGGCTAACCGCGGGAAAAAAATTTCGCCAGTTAACTGGTGTCAACAATATTTGTTTTGACACCAACGGTGGCAGTAGTAAGCCGACATCTATGGACCGCGGTCCTCGCCACAGATCACTACGCTTGTTATTAACGCTCGTTTTCATAGGAACAAGTTCCGCCAATTTTGACATGATGGCGCTACTTTTTGCTTATATAAAGAAAGTTTACGTGAAATGTGCAGATAGACTATCATCCTCATATTCATATTACACCTTTCTACCATAGATCGGCAAGGCATCGTAAAGGCTTCCCCACCCATACATAGTCGACGTACCAAAGACGCGTACGAAGCGGTTTGATTCCTCGTTCCTGATACGCACTGCAAAGGCCTGGAATACCCTCCCAGGCAGTGTCTTTCCTGCCACTTACAACCCGGGTGCCTTCAAGTCAAGAGTGAATAGGCATCTTCTAGGCAAGCTCGTTCCACCTTAGACTGTGACACCATCAGGTGTGATCACAGTCAAGCGCTATCCTATATAGTATAAAAAAATAAAAATATTGGTGGCTATAACCACCCATTTCTGTGGCTATAACGCTATTGTCTCGATGAGTTGTATCGTCGACTCTTGAGTCTTGATGAGTTGTGACATGTGAGCTATGTCCTCGGTAATTGGTTAATTTTCTGCATTGTCTATCATTACGTGGACAACAGGCTGTCACACCATTAACTTTATCACCGAGACGGAACGACTCGCGCTGTAACAATAACAGTGTAATAAAAAAATAAAAAATAAAACCGGTCAAGTGTGAGTCATACTCGCACTATGTGATATCAAAACTATGGAGACCGACTATAGTAGTGTTATTATCTCGCTGCAGACTCGGTCATAAATCATTCGAGTGTTTCGCTTTGTTGTTCTTTGTTAATATCTCGCTGCAGACTCGGTCCCTAAAAACGCGCCGACAACAATAAGAGGCAATTATCAATTTCGTGTGGAATTTTTAATCTACTTCAAAAAATATCATAGCAAAAATATTTTTACGGTTCTTTTATCCGTTTAGTCTCAACACAAAAAGAAAAAATTGGAAACCTTATGGGATCACTTTACAGTCCGTCTGTTCGTTGCTCGTAGTAACCGCGGTAGGTAGGTAGATACGAGCGTCGAGCAGGTACAGTTATTACGAAGATTTTTACGAAATTTAACATTTTCCTTCTTGAAGCAAACTGAGCTGTTTTTATCTGCTTGCTGTAGGCTGTAGGAAGGGTCAGGGTCACGCTTAAAGATGTGGTTTTGCACTAAAACTTTTTTACTACTATTTTTAACTTAAAAATAAAAAATCCTTTGAAAAACTAACCACGGTAGTATACTACACGTTACAATGTAGGTACCTAGTATAGATGGTTACCTTATGGTAGGTACCTAGTATAATATTATGGTTTAATCTGAAAATGAACGCTCTTTCATGTGTTTACGCGTATACGTTGAAGTTATGTAGTGGAAGGGCGTAAGTACACATTTTTAAATTAGACGATCTTAATTCTTGCTATGTACCTATATCAGCAAATAAATAAATTGAATTGAATTAAATTAATCTATACCTATACTTATCAAAGGATGTACACTAATTTTGTACAAACTAGGTAGGTAATAAATAACACATTGTACCTATTCTGAAGTCGGGATTTCGCTTTTTCAAACAAACGTATCTCGCCACAACTCCATTTTAGAGCCCACAGCTGGGAATGGGTCTCATCTAGGGACCTCCAAACTAAAGGAAACTAGTCGACTTTCGACCCTATCCCTAAACTCGTTTGATACTTGAACATAGCAGTTTCAGAAAATCTGACACCTACATCAAATTACCCCAAACATTCCCAAAAAATCTAAAACCGAGACCATTAACTACAAAGGCTGAAACTATGAATAGTAAAAAATTGGGGAAAAAATGCATCGAATGCAACGACGCAGTCTATACAAAACGTAATCGTTGCGTGATCTATCGCTGGACCGACAAACGACCGTAATCACCGCTGGAAACTATAGACAAGTGGGAGGATACTAAACTTCAGAGGGTTCTGTGTAAACTGTGTAACCTGACCTGCTGTGTGATTCTGCAACATAGAGCATTGACGAAGTTACGAATACATCTTGGATACTAATTGGTTTTAAATGGTTACATCGGACAAGCCGCTTAGGCATGTGCATCGGTTGTGCAGTGTAGTCAAATAGTAGGCACCGATTGGCTGTTTGAAAGGCACTTAAGTTGACGAAACGGGACATACCTAGTGAGATTCAAAAACGAATGTATCGCAGCAACTAAGATGTGATCTTATGCATAAAATGTAATGCTGCCGGCACGCAAAGTCTTGGGCAGGCGAAGTAAAACGCGACTATATCCCAGCACTTTAGGCATTTATCGCTCGCTCAGACCCCGCGCTACGATACCTACCGATCATTGCCGTAAGTCGCGCAGTTCAAATGAACTCCGTGACCCTATATCATAAATATTTGCGTCACAGTTGAACTGTTACAGTTGGACTATTTATATTATAATTCGCTTCACGAAATATATGTTGGAAGTTGCGTTTTTACCTATATTTTGATTTTTTTATGGTAATCGATATCTCAACACAGGTATATTTTATATAAATCAGTTATTTCTGTATGTTTGTCTCGCTAAAACTCAAGAACGGCTGGACCGATTTAGCTGATTTTGTTTTTTAAATACTAGTCGTAGTCTAGGAAAGATTTAAACGGTCAGTACCTATATAGCTGCTTGTGCTGATTCACTGACTGACTGATTGATCACCTCGACAGTCTTCAGAACCCTGAATCATCATCTCATTTCATATGTTTTCGCTGAGAATCCTCCAAAAAACCACATCAAAGTACTACATGTTGCACAACTTTTCAATAGTCTCTTCAATATTCCCTATACATTTTCTATGGCAGTTTATAAACACATTCGGGCCTAAACATTCTCCTATTTTGCAACAAAGTTTAGATCTACTGTGCTTTAAGATAAATATAGAGATCAACTATTTAGAATATAATAAACTATACATTGTAAAAGAAAATGCAAAGACTCCTTTGTTATTAAACGCTGGAAAGAAATCTATAAAGGCTAATACTCATAGATTCAAGGTGGCACTCATTCAAAAAACAATTCCTTATTATTTTAATAGATTGAATGAAATCAACAACAATCAGGGGACTTTGCCTACTGAATACAACAACGTTATGGGGAAGACTAATCCGTCTGACGAACAAAAAAAGTTAGTGGACACAGAAACTCAAACTGATGATGACATGGAGCGAATGTCAAAAGAAGTAAATAATCAGAGTAATTATAACTTTCGTGTCTCATAAATTACATGTTATACACCAAAACATTAACGGACTTTTAAATAAGGTTGATCTACTATCTGTCGCTCTTAATGAAATAGAAGAAAGTCAAAAGATTTTGATTGATGCTGTATGTATTACTGAACATAATCTGATTAATAGCGACACTAATTTATTAAAACTGCCTAACTTTACCCTAGCTTCTAGGTTTTCGCGCGAATCGAGAAATGGAGGATCTTGTATACTTGTAAGAAATAGCCATAAATTTAAAGAATTACAGGACCTAGAAAAATTTAGTATTCCAAACCTAATAGAGTGTAGTGGTATTCAACTTCTAGAACATAATTTAATAGTAATATGTATTTACAGACCTCCTAAATTTGACAAATTTACAATTGACATTTTCTTTGATAAATTGCAGGAAATCCTAAAAAAATATGGTTATGATAAAAAAAGGAAATTAATTATTTGCGGTGACATTAATATTGACATACTTAAAAGAAACAAAACAACCATAGACCTAGAGGAGTTACTTGCGGGATTTAATTTAAAACTACTGCTTAATGAACCAACCCGCTTAGCCAGTAATACCTGCATAGACAATTTTATGAGTAATATTAGAAAATCGAAATGCGATATCAAAGAATTGGCCTTATCAGATCACACAGCACAAATATTTGCCTGCGATGTAAAGACATTTAGTTACATAAAGCACTTCTTTATTGAGAGACGTGACTATAGCAAAGAGAACATGAGAAAGTTTCAAGAATGCATATGCAGCCTTAGCTTTAACGAGGTATATGAAACCAATGACCCTGAGGAAGCGTTTGATAAATTTTATGAACTATTTAAACTTCTTTATGATCTATGTTTCCCTAAAATAAAAGTAAAAATATCTCTGGAATCAAAACCTAAATGGATAACAAAAGGTATAAAAAGATGTTCTAAGCGGAAGAGAGAACTATTATGGAAATATAGAAAAGCGCCGGACTCTCATAATAAAAATAAATTTAAAAACTACTCAAAAAGACTCAAGAAAATAATCAACCTAACCCAAAAATCTCGTAATGACTACAGAATTAAAACTTCTCTCAATATATCTAAAACTACATGGGATATTATTAACAATAAATTTAAAAATAACCAACTAAAAAATTCAATTTCTCAAATAAAAAAGGACGGGAACATAATAACGTCTCCAGGTGACATTGCACAAGCATTTAACGATCATTTCGTTAAACGTAAAATAAATACAGATTGCAAGCATGAAATAAATTGGAGTCATTTAAAATCTATGTTTATGGGGCCGTCAGTCCCTCAAGATATCACAACAATAATAAAAACACTAAAAAACACTACGAGTACTGGATATGATAAGATCAGTACAAAAGTCATTAAAAGTGTAAACAAAAGTATATCACCTATCCTAAGTCATATTATAAATCTATGCGCTGAATCTGGAGTATTTCCTAATAAACTAAAAACTTCGATCGTTAAACCTCTATTCAAAAGAGGGGATACGCTTGATTTAGACTGCTATCGTCCAATTTCGTTAATACCTATTTTTTCCAAAATAATAGAAAAATATATCTACAATAACCTAAATGACTACATGGAATTGAACGGAATTATCACTGACGAGCAAATAGGATTTAGAAAGAAAAAAACAATAAATTTGGCTATATTTAATTTTGTTAAAAAAGTTATGATTCATTTGGACAAAAAAGAAACTGTGTGTGCATTGTTCATGGACTTAACAAAGGCTTTTGACTATGTTGATCATAAAATTCTAGAAAACAAGCTGTATGCTTATGGAGTGCGGGGTAATTCTTTAGCACTGGTTAAGTCTTACCTTAGTGAAAGATATCAAATAACGGAAATAACGCGAATAAATATGGTCAATAAGACTGAAGAGACATATTTTTCTGATGCTAAGAAAAATGATACAGGTGTGCCGCAGGGAAGTGTATTGGGTCCTTTGCTATTTATAACGTATATTAATGATTTTCCTAGGAGCACGGATCATCAAATGGTCTTATTTGCGGACGACAGTACTGTAATTTTTACTGGAAAGAATAGAACGGCTCTCGAGTATGACATCAACAGTGCTATGAAGAATATTATTAGTTGGGTGACATCAAACAAGTTATTAATAAATCTAGACAAGACCAATATAATGACATTCAAAAATAGAAAAAGAAATTTACCGCCACTCGACATAAAATACTCAGGAACTGTAATAAAAGAAATAAGCAACACAAAATTTTTAGGTCTTTACATTGATGATTGCCTATCGTGGGAAACCCAAATAGATAATGTGTGTATAAAACTAAATCGTTTTTCTTTTGCAATACATGCTCTCTAAAGTGGTTAATCAAAATGCAGTTATGGTAGCTTATAATTCCTACGTAACCGCAACATTACGATATGGCATTATTTTCTGGGGGAACTCTGCTAGCAAGGAAAGGGCATTCAAATCCCAAAAAAGATGTATTAGGTCTATTTGTCACCTTCAACCCACAGATTCATGTAAGCCGTATTTTCAAAAATTAAAAATACTTTCTTGCCCATGTCTATACATCTATGAGGTTGTTGTATTCATTAGAATGAATGAAAATCTGTTTAAATTTTCTGAGAATGCAAGAAGGGAAAACAAAATTTGCTTTACCCATCACTCATCCGCGAAATTTGGAAAAAGTGTTTTGAATATGGCACCTAGAATCTACAATAAGTTACCAGGAGAACTGGCAGACAGATCTCTTAATATAAATATATTGAAGCATAAACTTATGGAATTTCTTATCAAAAAATGCTACTATTCCATAAATGAGTACCTTGATGATAAGTTTGATACTTATTAATTATTATCCTACTAAATTGTAATTTCTTTGAGACTTGTTTAGACTTGGCTTTGTTGACTGTAGGTACTAATTTAAATTGTATTCATGAATCTACTTAGATCATCAATTATATTGTTGTAAGGTTCTTAATTTGTTGACTGTAATTTAATTGAAATTGTATGCTTATATATATTATTAATACTAATTTATTAAGGTTTCAAATATTTCTTTTTAAATTGACTTAAATTTGCATGTCAGCAATGACGAAACATGTTTGGTCTACATTCGGTTTGTCATCATATTTGTACAATGTTTCTTGCAAATAAAAAATTGATTGATTGATTGATTGATTGATTGGATGCGTGGTGGCGCGGGCCACATGTGGCCCGCGTGCTGTCTTCCCGCCCATAAAAAATCTCTTCAAAATTCCCCACACATTTTCTATGAAAAAAAATATTCCGCCATTTTGAATTTTTTTTCTATCCATCCAATACACCTTCGGGTCCTGATCACTTCTTTCCAAGAAACCGTTCTTCCATCTTTTATACTTTCCGAAATATCGACAAAATTCGAACGGCGGCCATTTTGAATCCGCCATTTTAAAATTTTTTCCAGCTCACTGCCAATTGGATGACGTTTCGAATGACATTTGGTCGAGCACCCCCCACCTATCTTTGATACCCTGGCTGTGCTCTTCACCTGTCTTTGAAATCCTCATCTCATCATCTCTCTCCGTATTTTTTCTCCGAATGAATTTTTCCCTTATATACGAAATGGATATTAAAATTTTTTTTTTTCATACAAAATTGTTCAGGAGAGGTGATCAATGAGTGAGTCAGTCAGTGAATCAGCCCGAGTAACTATATATATTATACTAGTAGGGCGCGTGGAGGCGCGGGCCACATGTGGCCCGCGTGCTCTCTTCCCCCTATTTGCCTTTCAACCTTTAGTCTCTTCAACATTCGTCATACATTTTCTATGAAAAAAATAAAGTCCGCCATTTTGAATTTTTTTTTCTATCCATCGTATAGACCTTCGGATCATAATAAACTCTTGTCAAGAAACCGTTCTTCCATTTTTTATACTTTCCGAAATATCGACGAAATTCAAATGGCGGCCATTTTTAATCCGCCATTTTGATTTTTTTTGACGACGTTTGATGACGTTTCGAATGACATTTGGTCGAGCACCCCCCACCTATCTTCGATACCTTGGCCGTGCTCTTCACCCGTCTCCGAAATCCTCAATCATCAGCTCTCTCCATATTTTTGTTCTTAATGAATTTTTCCATTGTTTATGACAGTATACGTCAAAAAATTTTTTTTCATACAAAATTTTTCAGGAGAGGTGATCAATGAGTCAGTGAATCAGCACGACCAGCTATATATATATTAATAGTTATAGTAATTGACTAGTAGGGCGCATAGGGGCGCGGGCCACATGTGGCCCGCGTGCTGTCTTCCCCCGCTATTTGCCTTACAACGTAAGTCTCAACATTCCCCATACATTTTTTATGAAAAAAATAAATTCCGCCATTTTGAATTTTTTTCTGTCCTTTGAATAGACCTTTGGGTCCTGATCACTTCTTGTCAAGAAATCGTTCTTACATCTTTTATACTCTTCGAGATATTGGCGAGATTCGTTTGGCGGCCATTTTGAATCCGCAATTTTGAAATTTTTTCAGCTCACTGCCAATTGGATGACGTTTCAAATGACATTTGGCTTGTACATGACAGTATACGTCAAAAAATTCTGTTTCATACAAAATTGCTCAGGAGAGGTGATCAATGAGTCAGTGAATATATAAATGTACTAGTAGGCCGCGGGTTGTCTTCCAGCCTATAAAAGAATCATCGCTGACCTCTTAAATATTCCCATACTTATCTATGGAAAAAACTAATTCCGCCATTTTGAAATTTTTTTCTATCCATCAAATAGACCTTCGGGTCTTGGTCACCTCTTGTCAAGAAACCGTTCTTCCATCTTTTATACTATCCGAGATACCGACGAAATTCGTTTGGCGGCCATTTTGAATCCGCCATTTTGAAATTTTGAAAGGTCTCGGGTTCCGCGGGTTTGTGCTCCTTAATATTATTATATTTGTATTTTTCTAAAAACTTATTAGTAGGTAGGTAAGGCCAGAATTAAGGTATTTCTATTTAGTAGGAACCAATCTAGGGGTTGGAAGTTCAAGAAATATCTCCCACGCAGTTTTTAAATTTCTATTGACCGCCATGTCCAAAATAAAGTCGAGAGGATATTATAATATCATGTATTCATGAGAAACTCAGTTTAGCCAAACAAAAAAATCTCGTCACCCTTACTGACTGTATATAGGTATAAACTGTGGTTACGCGTGATGGTATTTGCACGTGGTGGAATTTACTCTACCTACCTAATTTTCTTAGTTCGTGTCAGATTTTCTTTGGAGCTTTTGAGGGCTAGGTATTTTGAAAAACTCAAGAAACACTTACCATATTTTAATTTTATTACTAAACTAGCAAACGCCCGCGGCTTCGCTCACGTTAACTTCTGAGTTATGCTTTACTATGGTGGTTTAATTTCCAAAATTCCTGCACTACACACCATTTTGCCCACAAAATTTTCTCTTGCTTCCTGGTAATAGTCACATATTGATTTTGAAAAATTCGATCGTCACAAAAAAGTTAAATATGGTGGCCATTTTTAGGGTTCCGTACCCAAAGGGTAAAAGCTCTTACTAAGACTCCACCGTCCGTTCGTCCATCCGGCCGTGGTTGCTTGCTACCATGGTAAGACATATAAGTACAAAATTGTGGCCAATTCTTTTAAATTTTTACCAAAAATTCCTTTTCTATGCTCGCTGCGATAATCAGATATCAATTTTGAAAACAATCGGCCCAGTAACAAAAAAGTTCAAAATGGCGGCCACTTTTTAAAATGTTGACTACAAATTCTTTCTCTATGCTTGCTGCCATAGTCAAATATCGATTTTCAAAGCAATCGGCCCAGTAACAAAAAAGTTCAAAATGGTGGCCAATTTTTTAAATTTTGACCACAAATTCCTTCTCGATGCTTGGTGAAATAATCAGATGTCGATTTTCAAAGCAATCGACCCAGTAACAAAAAATTTCAAAATGGAGGACACTTTTTTAAAATTTTGACCACAAATTCCTTCTCTATGCTTGCTGCCATAGTCAAATATCGATTTTCAAAGCAATCGGCCCAGTAACAAAAAAGTTCAAAATGGCGGCCACTTTTTTTAAATTTTGACCACAAATTCCTTCTCTATGCTTGCTGCCATAGTCAAATATCGATTTTCAAAGCAATCGGCCCGGTAACAAAAAAATTCAAAATGGCGGCCACTTTTTTAAATTTTGACCACAAATTCCTTCTTTATGCTTGCTGCCATAGTCAAATATCGATTTTCAAAGCAATCGGCCCAGTATCAAAAAAGTTCAAAATGGCGGCCACTTTTTAAAATGTTGACTACAAATTCTTTCTCTATGCTTGCTGCCATTGTCAAATATCGATTTTCAAAGCAATCGGCCCAGTAACAAAAAAGTTCAAAATGGTGGCCAAAAAGTTCATCATTTTTTAATTTTGACTACAAATTCCTTCTCTATGCTTGCTGCCATAGTCAGACGTCGATTTTCAAAGCAATCGGCCCAGTAACAAAAAAGTTCAAAATGGCGGCCACCTTTTTTAAATTTTGACCACAAATTCCTTCTCTATGCTTGCTGCCATAGTCAAATATCGATTTTCAAAGCAATCGGCCCAGTAACAAAAAAGTTCAAAATGGCGGCCACCTTTTTTAAATTTTGACCACAAATTCCTTCTCTATGCTTGCTGCCATAGTCAAATATCGATTTTCAAAGCAATCGGCCCAGTAACAAAAAAGTTCAAAATGGCGGCCACTTTTTTAAATTTTGACCACAAATTCCTTCTCTATGCTTGCTGCCATAGTCAAATATTGATTTTCAAAGCAATCGGCCCAGTAACAAAAAATTTCAAAATGGCGGCCACTTTTTTAAATTTTGACCACAAATTCCTTCTCTATGCTTGCTGCCATAGTCAAATATCGATTTTCAAAGCAATCGGCCCAGTAACAAAAATGTTCAAAATGGCGGCCACTTTTTTAAATTTTGACCACAAATTCCTTCTCTATGCTTGCTGCCATAGTCAAATATCGATTTTCAAAGCAATCGGCCCAGTAACAAAAAAGTTCAAAATGGCGGCCACTTTTTTTAAATTTTGACCACAAATTCCTTCTCTATGCTTGCTGCCATAGTCAAATATCGATTTTCAAAGCAATCGGCCCGGTAACAAAAAAGTTCAAAATGGCGGCCACTTTTTTAAATTTTGACCACAAATTCCTTCTTTATGCTTGCTGCCATAGTCAAATATCGATTTTCAAAGCAATCGGCCCAGTATCAAAAAAGTTCAAAATGGCGGCCACTTTTTAAAATGTTGACTACAAATTCTTTCTCTATGCTTGCTGCCATTGTCAAATATCGATTTTCAAAGCAATCGGCCCAGTAACAAAAAAGTTCAAAATGGTGGCCAAAAAGTTCATCATTTTTTAATTTTGACTACAAATTCCTTCTCTATGCTTGCTGCCATAGTCAGACGTCGATTTTCAAAGCAATCGGCCCAGTAACAAAAAAGTTCAAAATGGCGGCCACCTTTTTTAAATTTTGACCACAAATTCCTTCTCTATGCTTGCTGCCATAGTCAAATATCGATTTTCAAAGCAATCGGCCCAGTAACAAAAAAGTTCAAAATGGCGGCCACCTTTTTTAAATTTTGACCACAAATTCCTTCTCTATGCTTGCTGCCATAGTCAAATATCGATTTTCAAAGCAATCGGCCCAGTAACAAAAAAGTTCAAAATGGCGGCCACTTTTTTAAATTTTGACCACAAATTCCATCTCTATGCTTGCTGCCATAGTCAAATATTGATTTTCAAAGCAATCGGCCCAGTAACAAAAAATTTCAAAATGGCGGCCACTTTTTTAAATTTTGACCACAAATTCCTTCTCTATGCTTGCTGCCATAGTCAAATATCGAGTTTAAAAGCAATCTGCCCAGTAACAAAAAAGTTCAAAATGGCGGCCACTTTTTTAAATTTTGACCACAAATTCCTTCTCTATGCTTGCTGCCATAGTCAAATATCGATTTTCAAAGCAATCGGCCCAGTTACAAAAATGTTCAAAATGGCGGCCACTTTTTTAAATTTTGACCACAAATTCCTTCTCTATGCTTGCTGCCATAGTCAAATATCGATTTTCAAAGCAATCGGCCCAGTAACAAAAAAGTTCAAAATGGCGGCCACTTTTTTAAATTTTGACCACAAATTCCTTCTCTATGCTTGCTGCCATAGTCAAATATCGATTTTCAAAGCAATCTGCCCAGTAACAAAAAAGTTCAAAATGGCGGCCACTTTTTTAAATATTGACCACAAATTCCTTCTCTATGCTTGCTGCCATAGTCAAATATCGATTTTCAAAGCAATCGGCCCAGTAACAAAAAAGTTCAAAATGGCGGCCACTTTTTTAAATTTTGACCACAAATTCCTTCTCTACGCTTGCTGCCATAGTCAAATATCGATTTTCAAAGCAATCGGCCTAGTAACAAAAAAGTTCAAAATGGCGGCCACTTTTTAAATTTTGACCACAAATTCCTTCTCTATGCTTGCTGCCATAGTCAAATATCGATTTTCAAAGCAATCGGCCCAGTAACAAAAAAGTTCAAAATGGCGGCCACTTTTTTAAATTTTGACCACAAATTCCTTCTCTATGCTTGCTGCCATAGTCAAATATCGATTTTCAAAGCAATCTGCCCAGTAACAAAAAAGTTAAAATGGCGGCCACTTTTTTAAATATTGACCACAAATTCCTTCTCTATGCTTGCTGCCATAGTCAAATATCGATTTTCAAAGCACTCGGCCCAGTAACAAAAAAGTTCAAAATGGCGGCCACTTTTTTAAAATTTTGACCACAAATTCCTTCTCTATGCTTGCTGCCATAGTCAAATATTGATTTTCAAAGCAATCTGCCCAGTAACAAAAAAGTTCAAAATGGCGGCCACTTTTTTAAATTTTGACCACAAATTCCTTCTCTATGCTTGCTGCCATAGTCAAATATCCATTTTCAAAGCAATCGGCCCAGTAACAAAAAAGTTCAAAATGGCGGCCACTTTTTTAAATTTTGACCACAAATTTCTTCTCTATGCTTGCTGCCATAGTCAAATATCGATTTTCAAAGCAATCGGCCCAGTAACAAAAAAGTTCAAAATGGCGGCCACTTTTTTTAAATTTTGACCACAAATTCCTTCTCTATGCTTGCTGCCATAGTCAAATATCGATTTTCAAAGCAATCGGCCCAGTAACAAAAAAGTTCAAAATGGCGGCCACTTTTTTAAATATTGACCACAAATTCCTTCTTTATGCTTGCTGCCATAGTCAAATATCGATTTTCAAAGCAATCGGCCCAGTAACAAAAAAGTTCAAAATGGCGGCCTATTTTTTAAATTTTGACCACAAACTCTTTCTCTATGCTTCACTGTAAAATATCGATTTTCAAAGCAATCGGCCCAGTAACAAAAAAGTTCAAAATGGCGGCAATTTTTTTAAATTTTGACCACAAATTCCTTCTCTATGCTTGCTGCCATAGTCAAATATCGATTTTCAAAGCAATCGGCCCAGTTACAAAAAAGTTCAAAATGGCGGCCACTTTTTTAAATTTTGACCACAAATTCCTTCTCTATGCTTGCTGCCATAGTCAAATATCGATTTTCAAAGCAATCAGCCCAGTAACTAAAAAGTTCAAAATGGCGGCCTTTTTTTTAAATATTGACCACAAATTCCTTCTCTATGCTTGCTGCCATAGTTAAATATCGATTTTCAAAGCAATCGGCCCAGTAACAAAGAAGTTCAAAATGGCGGCCTATTTTTTAAATTTTGACCACAAATTCCGTCTCTATGCTTTCTGCCATAGTCAAATATCGATTTTCATAGCAATCGGCCCAGTAACAAAAAAGTTCAAAATGGCGGCCAAAAAATTCAAAATTTTTCCTCCTCAAAATTTGAATCTCGAAAATCCCTTTCTGAATACGAATTCATGATATACCTAATACCAACCTAGGTACCAAATTTCAGATCTCTACGACTTTTAATTTCGCTGGTTCCCTGGAACAACGCAAAAATTACACTTTTGTATGGGAAAATCCCTTAAAAGTAGGATTTTTATCCCTTCCAATTTGAATTTCTGGAATCCCCGTCTTAGTACGAATTCATGACCTAATATCAACCTAGGTACCAAATTTCAGATCTCTACGATTTGTAGTTTTCCGGGAATCCCTGGAACAACGAAATAAATTTCACTTTTGTATGGAGAAATCCCTAAAACCAACGGTTTTTACCCCTTAAAATTTGAATTTCTGGAATCCCCGTCTTAGTACGAATTCTTGACCTAATATCAACCTAGGTACCAAATTTCAGATCTCTACGACTTTTAGTTTTTCGGGAATCCCTGGAACAACGAAAAAAATTACACTTTTGTATGGAGAAATCCCTAAAACCAACGGTTTTTTCCCCTTAAAATTTGAATTTCTGGAATCCCCGTCTTAGTACGAATTCATGACCTAATATCTACTTAGTTACCAATTTTCAGATCCCTACGACTTGTAGCTTTTCGGGAATTCCTGGAACAACGAAAAATATTTCACTTTTGTATGGGGAAATCCAAAAAACCAACGGTTTTTACCCCTTACAATTTGAATTTCTGGAATCCCCGTCTTAGTACGAATTCATGACCTAATATCTACCTAGGTACCAAATTTCAGATCCCTACGACTTGTAGCTTTTCGGGAATTCCTGGAACAACGAAAAAAATTTCACTTTTGTATGGGGAAATCCAAAAAACCAACGGTTTTTACCCCTTACAATTAGAATTTCTGGAATCCCCGTCTTAGTACGAATTCATGACCTAATATCTACCTAGGTACCAAATTTCAGATCTCTACGACCTATAGTTTTGGCGGAATCCTTGGAACAACCAAAATCACCAAAATGCCTCATTCTTTTATATATATAGATGTAGTAAGAGAATTTATTTACAAATAATTAAAAAATAAATAATTTTAGCGCGAAAGGAGCGTGAGTCGTGAAAACTTGCGCAGGTCCTTCTCGTATAGAGGCTCGTGAGCCACTGAAGTACATCGCTTATTAGATGCGTTAGATCATTTTATGACTTCTGTTAGGCGAAATTTTGCAGCAAATTTTTTATTTAAAATCTGTCTTTCCAATAAATAGGTAATACAATGAGCTTACTTTTCGTATAATTTTTATGAAATTTGGTCTGAAGCTTTGGAAATGCCATTAGAAAAATGAACAAAAACGACCTGTTTTCAAAAATTTTTATGATCGAGGCAAGTTTAACTTATCGTGTTTTCATGAGTACATTAAAGAGATAAGGCATGTATCTTTAATATTTATTTTTAACAGTGGAAAAAAAACTATTTTTTCATGATTTTGAATTGGTTTGAAAAGTGGCGTAGTCGCTAAAAACCGGGATAATGGGCCGTTAACATTAGGTGATATTTTTGCTCCTGTCTTTGCTATTAAAAAAAAATTGACTCAGATTTTAGTCACTAGTGTCACATTTAAGCGACATTACCTTTTAAGAATGTGCCGATTTTACTTTAACTATGGTATGATTTAAATTTTCGACTAAATTGGCCTTGCAATAAAGAGGAAAATAAAAAAAAACTGGTGTTACGATGTATCGAAGAAAGTGTAAAAACACGTGTTCCAAAGTATTATGTTCTTATTTTCACACAACAATTCAGCTTTTAATTCAAAGTCAAAGTCAAAATATCTTTATTTCTCTTGTAAAACGTCAATATGATATTGTATTGTATGGTGATAAAAATAAATACAAGTCGACGTAAATTAAAGAGCTAAATCCTAACTCAATGAGTTAGTAAGCATCTACATCTACATGACTTAGTACATAAAACGGATGCGGAGTGACTTGTTTTTGTGGGGTTTGACGGGTGAGTTTTTGCCTCCTAAATAAAGAACGCTAAAAGCGGAACGCGACAACAATAGGACTAATTGAAAATAGTGCAAACTGAACAATACCCGAGTGTGCGGCCTAGTCCGTTGACAGACTGATGCGAAGGACCGAAAAACATAAATGGAATTTGAACGTAACGACGGTTTTTACAACATTCAAGTACCTACCTACCTATATGAATAAACTGTTCAAGTGTGAGTTAGGCTCACACAATGGAGTTTCGCTTTATTATCTTCTCTATTAAATAAAATGCTCGTGCCCATTTTTGTAACCAAACTCATCAAAAACGGCTCGACCGATTGTTATGAAATTTTCTCTGTATGTTCGGTAGGTCTGAGTTGTAAGCTATTTTTATATCCCTAATGGCAAAACAACGTTCGCCGGGTTAGCTAGTTGGTTTCTATAAATCGAAGACCATATAGCCCACTGCCCAAGGCCTGCAGTAACAAACAGTCGCTGCCCGTGGGACAATCCAGCCAGGACATTCGCCAGGCCTGCCGAAAAACCCGGAGTGCGATAGAAATCGCAACCGGTAAAAGGGAGGAACAGCCTTTTTATTGCCCCACGGACAGCAACTGTCAGCTACGATTATAGGAAAGGTCACTACGAGTACATACCTACTTATTATTCACAATTTTCTAATTTTTTTCTTGCCTCTTGATTTTATAAGAATTAACCTTTATATATAGTATTCGAAAACTATATAAATGGCCGTAACTTTTGATTGGGTTAATTTAAACTTTTATACTTCCAAGGTACCGTATAGACCGTATTTGATTTCATTTAATATGAGTGGTGGTTAAGACAGACATGACAGACGGACAACAAAGGATCCCGTTTTCTGATTTGCAGTACGTAACCCCAATAAATTGGCACTGTACATAAGTAAGTGCAAAAGATTTTTTATTTTAGAAAAAAATAAATAGAAAAAAAAAACGATTCTATAACACCAAAAAGTAGGTAGCTAAGTGAGTAATTCTTACGTAACGGTGCATAAAACGTTTAATTACAATTCTAAATAATTCGTACCTATTGTTAAAATCGCTGGAGCGAAATTATGACGACTTTTTGTGGCCAATTTATTTACACAAGATGTGATAAAATTTTAATTCCATTTTTATTTATTTTTTTATTATTATTTATTTAGTTAAACTCATGCGTAAGAGTTTCTTTGTTCAAAGTTTAATTAGTAGGATAAGTTTCTGTTAATCTAAACATAATATTTTTATTATTCTGTATTTATTAGGGCTTCCGCATGGCATGACGGCATGGCAAGGGATTTTCAATATTATGCTGTAGCAAGACATGGTATTCAATTATTAATGTTTGAATGTGCGTTGGTAAAATCTTGAAATCCCTTGCCACGCCCTTCCCAGTATGCGGTATCCATTATCCTTATGTTATTTATTCTAAAGAAGCATTTGCCTCTTGTCCTTGACTGAAGGATTATTAATTCCCAAGGATTTTCAAAAATATTACCTGTTAATCGATTAGGTGCAGCGGTTCTGAATTGAATACAATAAATCATCATTATTATTACATTCAGCAAACATTGATTTTTATATTTAACATAGTATGATTCTATCAGAACCAAGGTACAGGTTGACTTGGGCACAAATTAAATAAAAGCTCAGACTACATAGTAAAAGTTGTTTGGGCTTGGGTAGGCTTAGTATTTCAGTGTTTGAATCAAGGATAAAGGCTGTTCCATTTATAACCGACTTCAAAAAAAAGGAGGAGGTTCTCAATTCGTCGGAATCTTTTTTTACCCACGACGGAACGGAGTACGGGTATATGCGTTTAGGGTGAGAGACCGTTTGTACATTACTTTATTAATGAGATGTTATGTTTGTTTGTATGTTAAATTGTTCACAAAAACCAATCATGCAAAAATATTTTTGTTTGTTTGTTTGTTTGTTTGTTTGTTTGTGCACATCAATGTTCCCATTTATTTCAAAAACGGCTTGACCGATTTAGATGCGGTTTTCTGTATAATGTTTGGTGTTCAGCGGCAATGGTTCTTAGATAGTTGTTACGAACATCGATCACCAGGGGGCGCCATTAAATACATTTATATTGCAAACGAATGTTCCATTTATTTCAAAAACGGCTTGACCGATTTAGATGCAGTTTTCTGTATAATGTTTGGTATTCGTTGGCAATGGTTCTTAGATAGTTGTTACGAACATCGATCACCAGGGCGTGCCATAAAAAACATTTACATAGTGCAAACGAATGTTCTCAATTATTACAATTATTACGACTGAACCGATTTGGATACAGTTTTATATAAAATATTAGGAAGACATTGGCAATGGTTCGTAGATAATTGTTCTTGTGATTAAACAGCAGGGGGCGAAACAATAAACGTCTCTTTATGACTTGGAAGGGATGATGCCTTCAAACGCTGCTAGAGGAGCTAATGGCTAGTTTGAAGATTAATTTTCATTTTTTAATAATAATAAAGTTTAAATTACATTAATATATTAATCGAAAAACTATAAAACAAGTGGAAAATTAAAAAAAATTTAAAACACCCACGACTTTTGCAGACTTGTAATTGATAAACGATTAAATAATTTTTTTTAAACTCCCCGACTAAAGGAAAATAAGAACTAAGAACCTATCAGTATAATTACAAATCCAAGAAAATCCGTCGGAGCTGCCATTGCTATTTTCATTTCCAATATCAATTAATGTAATTAGTAAGTATTGATAAAGTGCCGGTGTTACAAACTCATTTTACTTGTTATCATAGATTCATATTCTTGTTTATGTTAAAAAGAAAGTTATGTCATTCTGACTGATGGATTACATTTGTTCTATACGTAAATAAATACAAGTGGAAAATTAAAAAAATTTAAAATACCCACGACTTTTGCAGACTTGTAATTGAAAAAGGATTAAATAATTTTTTTGAAACTCCCCGACTAAAGGAAAGTAAGAACTAAGAACCATCGCCAATGAATACCAAACATTATACAGAAAACTGCATCTAAATCGGTCAAGCCGTTTTTGAAATAAATGGGAACATTCGTTTGCAATATAAATTTATTTTATGGCGCCCCCTGGTGATCGATGTTCGTAACAACTATCTAAGAACCATTGCCGCTGAACACCAAACATTATACAGAAAACCGCATCTAAATCGGTCAAGCCGTTTTTGAAATAAATGGGAACATCGATGTGCACAAACAAACAAACAAACAAACAAACAAACAAACAAACAAAAATATTTTTGCATTATTGGTTTTGTGAACAATTTAACATACAAACAAACATAAAATCTTTTTAATAGAGTAATGTACAAACGGTCTCTCACCCTAAACGCATATACCCGTACTCCGTTCCGTCGTGGGTAAAAATGATAAATAATTAAAATAAATGTTACTACAAAAGGCCTTTATTTTATTGGCGACGAGTAAAAATTGTGTTGTTCAGTAGGAAACAAACACCATGAACACTGAGCAATTCGCGGCATTCCTTACCGCGCAACAAGAACAACAGAAGGTACTAACAGCCTTAATACAGCAGTTCGTACAACTGCAACAACACCAGGGAAGCCCCTCAACAGACATCAGCACCAAAAACAACGATAGTAATGAAGCACCCACAACATCAAAACAAAACATTGTAAAACATTTCAAATGCGACAAGTTTAACCCAGACACAACCACTGCAGAAAACTTTATCGATCTGTTTGAAGCGAAATGTCGTATATGGGGCCAAGAGGCTATTAGTATTCAAAAAGACCTACTTATAAACTGTATAACACTAGAAATGTACCACGAACTGAAAGTAGCTTTGACTCCTGATTTTGACATAGCAACATACGACGAAATAAAGATGAAACTATTGGATTTATTTAGAACAAAGAAAACACGATACAAAGCTTTAATAGAATTTTGGAACTCCACGAGAGAAACCGACGAAACTATGGAACGTTACGCTAATAGACTAAAAGAACTCTCGAAGGACTGTGGCTACGAAGGGACTATGCTTGAAAGACAGCTCCGTGACCGTTTTGCAACTGGATTGAACCATACACAACTAGAGGTAGATCTAAAGCAAAAATGGCCAGAACTACGTGAAGTAACAGAAGATGGTAAAACGAGAGAGATAACATTCACAGCATTATTTGCAGTCGCCCAATCACGCGAAATTGCAGAGAACGACAACAACACCTTAAATAACAACCAAAGTGTTAACAGGATACGACAAAAGAGACAAGGCAAACGCACTAATACTACAACCAGTATTGAAACAGCCAAAAAGTTGCAACCTGATCAATGCCGACGATGCGGAAAGCGTAACAAACATGACTTCAACGACTGTACAGCTAATGACCACCTTTGTAAGGCGTGTGGCAGCACAGGACACTATGAAAGTGTATGCATCAAATCAGGTAGAGCATATTTAACATCAAAAACCAAACACTATCAACGTAAAAACGAGACTGATAAACGCAACAGAACACAGAAGATTAACAATCGAACAGATGCATCAGAGACCTCATCAATGGCAACATCGCACTCTGACGCCTCGACGGAAGAGAGTGAAACCGAGTACAACCCTGTCCACAATATCAATAGGAAGACATCCAGGTGTAAGAAAATTGACACAATCATTAATGGGGTAAAATGTACGATGGACTGGGATCCGGGATCAATCTACTCTATAATTTCCACAAAAATGTGGAAAACGATTGGAGCCCCAGCATTAATTAAAGCACCAAAACTTCAAGCTTATTGCAATTTCAAGCTCAAACCAAAAGGCATAACTGACGTAACAGTGGAAGTAGACAACAAACAAAAAATATTACCTGTTGTAGTTATGGACAAGGCAGAGCCTATGCTTTTTGGGTTACAGTGGAGCGAAATGTACGACATGATTTTTCCCAAACCTGTCTACTCCATCAAAAGCACCGCAGACACGTCACTGGACCTCGTGCTAGCTACCCACACCGATCTATTCGATAATAAATTTGGAAAAGTCAAGGATTACCAAGTTAATATCCATATCAAATCTGGCAGCGAAGCAAAACATCTACCGGCACGGCCCATCAAGTTCAGCATGCGCAAAAACATTGAAATAGAACTAGAACGGCTTCTGCGTGAGGGGATAATAACAGAGGTGGATCCCAACATAACACCGATAGAATGGGCTACACCCACAGTCAATGTTTTAAAACCAACTGGCCAAGTACGCATTTGCGGTGACTACCGAACAACGATAAACCCGGTACTTATAAAGCATACTCATCCTGTACCCCTATTTGACCAGTTAAGACAACAGCTTGCTCACGGAGATAAATATTCAAAAATTGACCTGAAGGATGCTTATCTTCAGTTTGAGATAGCCCTGGAATCGAAAAAGTACCTAACAATATCAACCCACAAAGGATATTTTGTCTACAACAGAATGCCCTTTGGTATTGCAACAGCACCCTCAATTTTCCAGCATTTTCTCGACAAACTACTAGATGGCATACCAAACGTTGCAGTATTTTTTGATGATATTGCCATTACTGGGAAAAATGACAAAGAACATATACAGACTCTCTCCAAGGTGTTCAACAGATTGAAACAAGCCGGACTCAAAGTAAATCTCAAAAAATGCATTTTCCTACAACCTGAAATAGAGTATTTAGGACATATTATTGACAAAAACGGAGTACGACCAACAAAATCTAAAATAGAAGCTATCTCGAAGGCACCACCGCCTACAAATACTAAAGAATTGAGGGCGTTCTTAGGACTCATAAATTTCTATGAGCGATTTATTCCACACTTACATAGTGTATGTGCCGACTTACATGAACTAACAGGTGGCCGCCGGAAATGGCAATGGACGGAACATGAAAACAAAATCTTCATAAAGACCAAGAAATTGATAACTAGATCTGAATCGCTAGTAGCATTTGATGAACATCGGCCTCTTTTTCTTTCCTGTGATGCTTCGGAGAAAGGAGTAGGCGCGGTTTTATATCACAGGGATAAAGATATTGAACAACCTATTGCGTATGGTTCGAGGAAACTGAAACCGGCTAAGTTTACGCTAGTTACCGATCACAAACCACTGATCCACATATTAGGTCCTCAACGAAATCTGCCGAAAATTGCGAATAATAGACTAGTAAGGTGGGCACTCGTGATTGGAAATTATAACTATGACATCATTTATCGAAAAGGTGAACACAACATCATTGCTGATTACCTCTCTAGAATGCCAAATGGCGCGGAACAGCCGAATGACTCAGAGGTATCAATAAATAGAATAACTGAATTGCTGCAGCATAGTAAATTAGACGATTTGTCTTTAAGTGAAGAAAGGATCAGGGAAGAGACGAAACAAGACGCCACATTGAAGCAAGTACTGCAATTAATTAAAACCAACTGGTATAATTGCACACAGTCTGAACTGAAACCGTTTCTTAGAAAACGTAGCGAACTGTCAATAGAGAACAAGATAATCATGTGGCAAGGTAGAGTGGTTATACCGAACAAATTGAAACTAACAGTGCTACGTTATTTGCACATTGGACACCCTGGAACTTCTGCAATGAGAGCTCTAGCACGTTTCTATGTATGGTGGCCAACACTCGAAGAAGACATAGATAATTTTGTAAAGCAATGTCAGAAATGCCAGGAAAATCGACCCAACAATCCAGAACTCCCAGTATACTCTTGGTCGGTTCCAGAAAAGGTATGGGAAAGAATTCACATCGATTTCGCCGGACCCTTTGAGGGCAAATATTGGTTAGTCCTGGCAGACGCTCTATCAAAATGGATAGAAATTAAACCTATGGCAAAAATAACCACCAAGACATTGTGCAAGAAGCTAGATAGTATCTTTACCACTTTTGGATTACCTCAGATTATAGTCTCTGACAATGGGCCTCAGTTCATTTCCAAAGACTTTCGAGCATACTGCACATCACAAGGGATAGTGCACATGACCTCTTCACCTTACCATCCAAGAACCAATGGATTGGCTGAGCGACTGGTGCGTACGTTTAAAACGAGAATGGCTGCAAGTGAAGCTGATATAGCTAATCCAAAGCGAAGACTGCAAAATTTTCTTTTTTCGTATCGAAACACACCACATACCACCACAGGAAAGTCACCAGCCCAAATGATGTTCGGAAAACATTTAAACTGCTTGTTGGATAATGTGAAACCAAATATGAGAAGGACATTGCGACACAAAAACATCCAAGCCAATATCGACTCTGAACAAAAAACACCACATTTCCAGAAGGGAGAAGCAGTGTACATTCGTACTAAATTGGAAAATAAATGGAAACCGGCTGTAATTGAGGAAAGGAAACATCGGTATTCTTATGTGGTGAGAACTCCAGAAGGAGTTTTGAAGCGCAGACACGCCGACCACATACGGCCCCAGGGAAGTGTGACGCAGTCACCAATCGTCGAGCGAGAGACTGGGATGGAATCATCTGCACCTGCTGGCTCAGCAACGTCACACGAACTGCTGACTGGGATGGAATCATCTGCACCTGCTGGCTCAGCAACGTCACACGAACTGCTACCGCGTGCTAGTTCAACGCCACTTAGTCAGCCGGTGATTGAAACCGCTTCCTCTTCACCGCTAACGTTCGAGCAGACACCGGTGTTAAGGCGTAGCAAGAGGACCATACGACCGCCACACCGCCTCATAGAGCTAATGTCTTAGGCCGAGAGGAATGTTACAAACTCATTTTACTTGTTATCATAGATTCATATTCTTGTTTATGTTAAAAAGAAAGTTATAACATTCTGACTGATGGATTACATTTGTTCTATACGTAAATAAATAAAATGATAAATAATTAAAATAAATGTTACTACAAAAGGCCTTTATTTTATATATATGAGAAGTATCAAGAAATTGAATTAGTCATCAACTGGTAAACAGCACCATCAACACCGTCATAGGCAAAACACAGCAGCTCCGGAGGATTTTCTTGGATTTGTAATTATACTGATAGGTTCTTAGTTCTTACTTTCCTTTAGTCGGGGAGTTTCAAAAAAATTATTTAATCCTTTATCAATTACAAGTCTGCAAAAGTCGTGGGTGTTTTAAAATGTTTTTAATTTTCCACTTGTTATTCAGTGTGAAGACTTAAGGGCTATGTAATTTCAACTTGATAATTACAATAAAACCACGTTTAAATCTTGAATTTCATAAACCATCAAGTTTCGTATTCTAGTCGAAACCGTCAACGCCGGCCGTAGGTTAGTTAGCCGGCGTCGGTTACGTAGACTGCGCGTCTTTATAGCCGCAAGCGCAGCTATGCGTAATTGCGTTTGACTTCGAACTAATAAACGCAACGAACAAAATTTTCGTGTATGACATCGATAAAGTTAAATGAATTGGGCTTGAAATTTATAACAAAAATTGTGATATGGTTTTTAATTATTAACAAATATAAAAGAAACGTTGGTTGACAATCAATATGTCGAATATCCCGTTGGTCCGCCGCGCGATCGCGGGGGCAGCGTTGGCTCATAACACCTCGTCCAACGATGGTGTTACTATGGATTCAAATCCAGATGAAGGGAGCCAATGGACCCCGGCGGCTTTGGAAAGAGCCGGCTCGACGTTGAAAGCTCTAAATCGCATGGCTAAGAGACCGCCCGTGCACATACTGTTCGAGGATGTTGGATTTACCGTCAGTTCGGGAAAAGGTAAGAATTTTGGAAGACTGTTAGTAAAATAAATTTTGGGGGCCCATAAAAGACCGCCTGGTATACCTAGATCAATACCTACTTATATACAGACAAATGTAGAATGTAAGTAGGTAACTACTTCTTCCTAACTGACATCAGTTCGGGGAAAGGCCAGGTACGAAATTTAAATTAACGTCAATTTAAAGCCAATGATCAGAGTTATTTAAATTTTAAGGGTTAAATAAAATCTACAGAGATATGATTTAAAGATAAATAGGTATTCTTTTAGTGCTTTTAAGTTTTAACACACATGGTTCTTCAATATTTAATATCTATGAATGGTCGTTTTAAGGTGATCAGTAAATAATAAATAAACCGGACCTACCTATTTATTCAAATACCTTCTTAGGTGCACTCACGTTTCATAGCGTTTTAATATTATTGGTATGAATAAGTAGGATGGTGATAATTTGACTACCCAAATAAAATACAAAAACACTTGCAGCGTACCTACACTGAAAAAAGCTTACTAAAATTCAGCTGGGTAAATTTTTTTCAATTGTTTTATATTTTTGCCCTTTATAGATAGCTACTACCCGTTCGCAGAAGCTTTGCCCATGAGTACCTACCACTTTCGCTTCAAACGACCGCGTCCCTCGCTCGTCTGGCTAGTCGTACTGACCAGAAGAGCGCGGATGTGGTCGTCTGAAGTGGGAGGGAAACTCACCAGGCAAAGCTTCTGCGAACGGGTTATTCGTAGGAACGGGTAGTTAGGTACCTAGTTAAAATAAAAAATATTTATTTTTAACACATTTGCTCAAAAAGTTGACATTTCCATGTGTGTTTAGCGTGCGCAAAGTTATTCTTTTCCGCACTAGTGCTTTTGTGATTTCCTCCTACGCGGCACTGGAGCGGGCGTACCAGGAGCGCATAAACACGAACACGTTATGCAAACACGGAGCAGGCAAACAAGTAAAACCAATGTTTTTTTTTCGCAAATGTATTAAAAAACGTCGTTCAATGCACGTGCGGAATTGTCATCTTTACTCGTCCTTATAGTTGACCCTCGCCTTCGGCTTGGGTACCCGGGACTCGTAAAGAAATAACAAACTTTCCGCACTTATATTGAAATGTACTATTGTACTTCAGTTATTAGGAGGTATCGCGCCGCACTCAAACTCCATGCACATAGAATGAAACAAGCGATTTTGACACAGTGGGGCGCATCTTCGTGGATTGAAATATACTTACCTACCTAGAAAAAAAATTTTCAAAGAACTTACCTACAAGAAATTATTTTCTCTGACATGGATTATTTTAATGGGCACTTTGTGATATCTAGTACTTATGTTTTTCTATTTAATATTCTTGTGTATTGCAATAATGGACACGCAATGGTAATTTAGGTACCTAGACTACCTACTCATCAGAATAATATCAAATTGTTACCCGACACCGGGACATCCTCAGGAGATGTTTACTTCACAATGCGAAATCGTAATTTTTGCATTGACGTGCGTCGAAGAAAGTGTTATAAGAATTGTGTGTGGTGTTTCATGTGGGCGGTGTACCAGCAATCAGCATGTTGTACATACAGAATCTTTTCAAGTAGCGAATTATAGCAAAAGAAAAATATCTGTCCTGCTACTTCAGTAAGCTTTTGTCGTCAAAATCTACGACATTTTTGGGTCATTCCACTCCTTGACCATTGAGCTATTAAGAATTTGATGAGCTAGAAATTAGAATTGATTTTGGTCTTTGACGAGCCTTTGACGTGCATTAACATTGAACGCATGGCTCGCTGCGAGTGTGGGGTCAGGCACGTACGCTTCTACAAAGCTCGAATTAATTAGTTATTAACCTGATTGATACTAAACTACTTTATAAGGATAATCTATAAATGAATCAGAGAAGTGATTGATCCTAATCGTTAATTAATAGTGTCATTTTCGTGTGAATAACTTCATGGTAGGTATGCGGTGAGATTTCTGTTAAGGGTACACACATATTGCAATCTAGCCCCAAAGTAAGCGATGGCTTGTTTTATGGGTACTAGATAACTGATGTTTATAATATTTAATATATTATATTAAAACTATGTACAGACACCCAGACATTGAAACAAATTCCTGCTCATCGCACAAACATTTTCCAGTTGTGGGAATCGAACCCACGACCTCCGACGCAGAGGGCAGGACCGCTACCACTGCGCCATTCGGTCTTCAATTTTGTACCGAAATAATAAAGTTTATGATTTCAATTTTTTTCCAGCGAAAGCATAGTTTACCTACCCCCGGCGTACATACCTACCTCTTCTAAGTAGGAGCAATTTTACATTTTCCTCTATACAAGTTAGTACTTGACTGCGATCTCACCTGCCTAATAACTATTAATAATTATTAGGTGAGATTGCGTTATATGCCTAGTTAGGTAAGTAAATAAAATAAACTAGGTAAAAAAGTTCTTATTCTAAATTTCTACTGCGGCACTGAACTAGGTGTGAAGCTAATAACTTCGCTAGGGTTTTCAAGCGTCATTTGAGGCAACTCTGTGTGTTAGATGTCTATAAAACTTTTAAGAATCTTGATACTCTTGTCAATATTATTATAAGTGTTTTTATTTACTTAAGTTAATTTATTCATGGTAATACACTACAGATTCAAATTCATTCCAATGCTAATTTGATGACATGTTAATGGTGTTCAACGATTAATAAATCAAGCGAGAACTAAGTTATGATTAAGTTTAACCTATTTCTTTATCACTTATATTAATTCATTTATAAGTCGTTGATAGACTGAATTTGCACTGCAATAACAGTTTTGATGCATAAAATTGCGGACAAATTGCACAATAAGGCTCTTCGCACACGGCTCGTAAGCGTAAGCGTATCGTAATGACGCTACGCATAACAATATGACAATTACGCCTCCTACGATTCGCTGCAACAACGGTTCGTCTGCGGACATGTTTGAAGATGTTCGTACTTGTGCTGCTCTTGTCGTACGCGAGGATTACGCTACGCTTACGAGCCGTGTGCGGAGGGGCTTAGTTTTATTATGGACAACATTACATTGCGGCGCACGCTACACACAATCACGCGATGGATGATATTACGGATATCAAAACGACATGTTGTCAACAATATCATTAATCACATAAATAGGTACGAATAATTATCTGATCATCTGACGCAGCGGAGAGTGTAAGAACTCTATAAAATGGAGTATTTATTTTAAAGGAATGCAAACCTGCAATATTGTAATCAGTATTGACCATAGAAGTCCAAGAAGGAGCCCTCGACTTCAGAAGTGCGGCAAAAAATACTTTGCCCAAATTGGCAAACCCGAGCCGTCGGTACACAATTTTTCACGCACACTAGCATCCGCACACCATACAAATTTCAAATTGACACAGTCACACTACAAGAAAAAGTTGACGCACTCAAAGTTGAGCTGTCATTGTTAGGTTGGGATCTATATAGTCGGAGAGCGAGCGACGACCTATAATAAATCTATGGTATTGACATAATATAATAACTTTGGTGTTAAAAGCATTGACCTGTGGCTACAATAGGCATTATAGGGCTGAACCCTAAAATACAATATAATTCCATGAATTATTGTCAGCGAATGCAATCTGCAAAGGATAATACTTCTACGTAAAAAAACAATGCCAAGGTGGTTCGAAACAACCATGACCTACGTGCGAATGACATGGTGATGAGTAGGTAGGTACTACCTGTAGGACATCATTAAAGCGATTTTGTTCACCAAAAATATTATTGTCATTATGGTAATCAATTAGGTATTACTTTTTGTATAATTTTTTGTTGTAATTTACAAACAGCGCGAAGAGAAGCAATGAGACAGATCGTCATAAAAAATTATAAGTAAAAATAGCACATACAAATTAATCAGCCGATTTTGATGAAACTTTTACTGTTATTGAAATAAAAAGATACTTTAACAACTAACAACGTAGATAAGAACACTCATGGGCTAAATATTGCAATTATAATCTATTGACTCATTTTTTATTCAGAAGGACTACTTAGAATCAAGGACTTCTATGTAGGTACCTACTTAGAATACATTTTAAAGGTTCATGGACATCCTAATTTTATTAAGTTCTGTAATAAAATGTACAGGACGTATTACATAATATAATACTAACCTTAACTCCAATTCCAGTGTGTTACGCATTTCCAGTGTGTTATAGTGTGTTACATTATCCCGTGTGTTATGGTACACTTTTGTGAGCCGCACCCATTTAAACGGCGTTCGCAGATGATTTCTTGACATTGGAAAGATTTTTTCCACATAAATAATTATTATGTATAAGTACCTACTTAGGTAATTTTCTTATTTATGTGACAATTTCTTATTTTTTTACTATTTTTATTTTTACCGTATTGCAAATTCTAATTCATTAGGTATTGCACTCCATTTTGGTATGATATGTGAAACTTGTATTCTCAAATTATGTACAAAAAGAAAAAAAATTAGAAAACATTTTCAAACGAGCACTGTTTGAGTATAAATACCTCTAACAAGTTTATAATTACTGTACCCTTTGTGATATAATTTGCATTGTATGAAAGGTGTCGTGTCAAGTACAGCGTAGGTATTATTTACTCGGCATTGACATGTCGCCCCAGATCGCACGACTAATTGAAGTAAGGTGATCCCATTCGACCTGTTAAACTATAGTAGTGTTATCTCGCTGCAGACTCGGTCATAAATCATTCGAGTGTTTTGCTTTTGTTGTTCTTTGTTGAGATGTGCATTACTGCAGAACAACAAAAGCGAAACACTCGAGGTAATTAAGAGCAGCTCCAGATTGTTTTTTTTTCTTTTATATATTATTATGTATATACATATATCAGGACAATTCACACATCGCAATCTAGCCTCAAAGTAAGCGATAGCTTGTGTAATGGGTTCTATCTGATAAATATATATACATAAATATATTATATTGAAAAACACCCAGACACTGCAAAATTCATGCTCATCACACAAACATTTATCAGTAGTGGGAATCGAACCCACGACCTACGACGCAGACGGCAGGTTCGCTCCATGAATTCGTGCGATTTGATATATAATAGTTATTGGTCCTAATAACAGTAGGCCACGCTGTAGGTCGCTCAGCGAGCCACCTATAGAATTTTGACAGTGGCGCTACTGTTTGCTTGTACGGAAAACGTTTACGTAAATCGTCCGGATGTCCATATCCTGAGGTTTCTTATCGGTGAAATTAAACTATAATTTTACGCCTTTTATAGTAGTGCTATCCTTTTCAATGGAGAGCATTTTGAAAATTGTAGCACCCGGTATTGAATACAATACCTAGGCAATATATAGAATGCCTAAAGCTTTCAGGCGTATAAAATATTATTTTTAGTATAAAATATTTATTATTATTTTTATATATTTATTTTATACTTGGCCTAGGTATCACATAGAAATACAATACTACCGAATGCGCTGCCGGCATTTCTGTGTGAATGAAAACGACAGCAGGGGAAGGGAGTGTCCAAATCAGATGTATGACAGCTCTAAAATAGGGACCAATTCGGATCTGTTAAGTACCTACATCTCCGGCACAAGCGCAGACACCCTCGCTCACCTAAGCAGCCTCGTTAGACAGGCTTTTTGGTAAGCTTGATAAATACCTATTATGAAATCAATCACTATTACGACCAATTAATTTTATTAACAAATAATTTCTAATCGTGGTTGATAAAAGTAATAGTGAACGTGATTTGTATCTTTTTTAAGTTATGCTACTTGTTTTAATAGGTATTTGTAATGATTTGAATGCTAGTTTTTTCCCTCATAGCAATTATTGCGTCACAGACTCGCGCGCTCGGTGTCTAGAGTGATGACATTGACGGTGACAAAATGAAAAATGGGTCCGGAGCACGCAACAAATAAACTGTCGTGTATCCATAATAAATGCATAATAGTTGGAAATATCTGTTAGTTAGAATTTATAATAATTGATTCCAGTGAAGCTGGAACAGTTTTGCAGCCTAGCAATTCACGTACCTAACGCATCGGCTGCATTTCGTGAAGTGAAATGTGTCGTCGTCGTCGTCGTCGTCGTCGTCGTCGTCGTCGTCGTCGTTTCAGCCGATGGACGTCCACTGCTGGACATAGGCCTCCTAAATGACATGGTCGTTTACTATGGGCCTCATAAGAAGGCTCAGGGTCACTCAGCGAGCGATGGAGAGAGCTATGCTCGGAATATCTTTGCGCGATCGAATCAGAAATGAGGAGATCCGCAAAAGAACCAAAGTAACCGACATAGCTCAACGTGTCACAAAGCTGAAGTGGCAATGGGCGGGGCACATAGCTCGCAGGACCGATGGACGTGAAATGTGTAATAAATAATAATTGGTCAAATGCTCGCGCACTTAGGATTCCGTACTATCAAGACCAATTCTAATCAAAATACCACTACCCACCAAATTCTATCAAAAATCACGTTTGTTGTCACCGCCCCTTTAATATTTTTATTTTAAATTTAACTATTTAATTTTAAAGTGAATAAATAAAATTTTAAGCGTCTGTCGCCGTTATCAATATCGAGCAAAAGCAAGAAAAAAATCCCGTTTGTTTTATGAATAATTTTTTAATATTTTTTCTTATAGCGGCGAAAGAAATACATCACCTTTGAAATACAGCACGGACGGACGGGCTGATGACGCTGTCTTAGTAATAAGGTCCCGTTTTTACTCTTTTGGCACGGAATCCTAAAAACATCGCGCGGCGTTCCCGTCTGTGCAGACTACGCTACGTGTGATTACTCTTTGTCGACTCCAGCACGTTATATTATCTACAGTAGTATCACCGTTAGCCGCTCGCCATTTCGTCACTTTTTCGGAGGTAGGCAAAAGAAAAAACCTCGACTCTGCATAAACGACGGCCGGAATACCTCATTCACAGTTTAGTGCATCGCTGTTTCGCACGTTTTAAATCATAATTAATGTTTTGTTTTTTCTCTCGAGATAAGAAGGAGGTATATAGTTTTTTTATCATTCCGAAAAGGAAGAATCATAAAAGTGGTGTTTGTGATTTTGATTATTTAGTGAAAATACTGTCGTCGAGCATCTTCACCGGATAGCGTTAGTACGCAGCATAACCCGAGCCGTGAGTACCTACTCAATTATAAAATGAAAGTACTCGCTTCGGCAGTACATAATAAATACTAAAATCGGAACGCCCCTGCGCAAGGATGACACGCAAAATCGTGAAGCGTTCCACATTTTTAGTACCTAACAGCATCTGATATGGTCATAGTGACTAGGATATCTGACTCTCACTCAGCAGGCTCGGGTTCGATTCCCGGCAACGGAAACAGATCACAAGCAGGCTGCGTGTTTCTCAACTAGGAGTTTCACATACACCTTTACAATAGAGGGTTGCGTGTTTCTTATTCAGGAGTCTCACATACGCCCATACTATACAGGGTTGCGTGTTTCTCATCTAGGAGTCTCACATACACCCTTTACTGATAACCGAAGCATAACTGCTACGCAAACAGCGAGCCAATCGCCGCCATTGATGTCGACGTCACGAAGGATGCTTTTACTGGACGAATGTAAGTAGGTACGACGTTGCTGACATCGGCCCCGCTGCAATATCGGCTGTTTTGGTCTCCAGCGTGCCTCTTGTCCCAGTTACCTGTTACTAGTTGCTGTACGATTGCTGCTGTGACGGATTTACCTACAGAATATTAGACCCATTCTGAGCATGTTAAAAAATGATCCGATAGGATAGAAAATAAGCAAGTATTAATTCTTCGTGCGCTGTCATCACCATGCGTAGCTATTAGGAGGTACTTTACTCTTATCCTGTAAAGATGAAAAATCGATACCTGCTTAAGCGGATTCTGCTTAAAGTGATTCGGTTTGAATCTTAAACATAATATTATATTCTACATATTGACTCTTCCTGAGGAGACTATTTTTTTTTTTTTTACGACAATTTGATTGAAACTTAAAGTCAAGCGCAGATAATTAAGATCTACAGCAAGATTTGTAGTGCACAGCCACCAGCAGGCAGCCGTTTTTGCTCGGCCGCTTGCGCGGCAAGGCGGACGACGAGTCACGTGACGCATCGACGCAGCTTCCCGCTTCCTCGAAGAAGACATCGTGGCAGCAGCTTCCACGACACACAAGGAACGGTAAAGCCGGGAGGCCGCTTAATTTATTTCTACAATGGCTGACTATTAATTTAATGCCAATCATTATTAATAATTATTTCATGTTTATGATTTAGTATCAATAATTCTACAATTTCATAGTGGATATCAGGTTATGTCATGTCATAACCATTGCCATACTTCGTGACTATATATAATATAAAAAAGTAAAATATACTACTAGACAGAATATTAAATACCTATTGTTTTAAAGTAATCTGTAGATAATCTTTTTACATAGGAGCATTATTTCAACCATTTTACTTCCAATATGAAGGAATTGGATAAATAAACTCATAAATACATAGTTTTTCTAAAGTAGAAGACCTTAAGAACAAGTATTAAATAAATATCAAAAAATAGTTACGTCATGTGTACACCTTGAATAAAGATATAATAATTTCCTTTTTAAGTAAATAAATATTTAGATAACAATTAAAAAAAAAAAAAAAAAAAATTAATGCTTTCAGGGAAATAGCAATCTCTGTGAATTTAATGTGTTACCATTTGGATTCAATTCAGCTCCATTATTTACTAAAATTAAGCCTGTTGCAAAAGTATTGCGACCCATGTATACTTTGTCATCTTTTATCAAATATTCATTTTTAATGGGGTTTAAAATAATTGTTTACGAAACGTGGCCGATACAAGATCCGACACTTAAATACTAAGGATTTATTTTCTATTTATTACAAATAAAAGTGTGTTAACTACAAATTAATTCTGTTAATAATTATCCAATAAAGCCATAACATAATATATAAAAACAATATAATAATAACAATGTGACCATTTATAAAGAAATTAAGAATGTCAACCGTAGATACCTACTGCTGGTGTTACACAAAATATTCCGAGCGCTGTAAATGTTTAAATCTACACGAATGCTGGTTAAGTAATAATATGGATGAAAAACAAAAGGTAGTACTTATGCCATGAAAACATTTACTCGTGGCTCAATAACTGGGGATCATGCTTGTGGACCATAGAGAGAACAGGAATGACAGCTACACGCACACAGTCACCAGTACCTCAGACCAGGACTTTGGACAGACTTTGGACTCAGAACGGAAAAAAAAATTGCGCCTCGTATTGACAGCGCGATTGTAATATGAAAATATCAATAGAATGGGGACATCTAATTTTCAAATTTGACAAATACACAGGCACAGGAATCATAATAATGGTGAAGATTGTATAATATATGGGTCAAAGATTCAAAAGACTTATTTCATATAGGCCTGGCCTACGGGCACTTTTATACATATAATCAGTAAAATATAATTACTCTTACTTATTAGTGATTAGTATAATTGCACATGCTGATTACTTATGCAGTTCTGACAATAAAATCGCGGATGCAGAATCACAAAAACCGCATCTTAATATCTAACTATCGCTTTGAGCTTATACAAATAAAACAATCACGATGATAATAATTGGTACCTAATCCCTCGACAGATTTGTTTGCAAGTAGGAAAAACCACAAATGTATAAACGTAATAATATGTGTCATGGTGTTAGGATTCCGATATCTTTACAGTTAACGCATATATACTATATCGTGGAGAGATTTTATCTTTTCTTATTTTATCTTATTTATCTATAAATAAATAATCAGCTTAAACACATATAACAAATAAATTTTGAATACAAATCTAACTAACGGTAAAGATCAGGGATTATGTTATGGTAGTGCCTCAATGGCCTGCATAGCTGTGATACCCCCTCTATAAGATATCTACTTATAACACCAATACTTAAGCATTAATTTTAAAATCACAAGATTTTTTGATAATAATAATTATTAATGTAACGAACGCGCAGTGTTCTGTTAAACCACCGTGATTGTGTGGAATAGGTATCTTATCCGGATTTCACTACTCCGAAGAGGAGTCTTATTTAGTCATCCATCCTGGATGATGACACCTGTAGACAATACCTACTCTTAAACAGTAGGACCCTTGTGGTATAAAACGATTTACTTATGGCTGCTGAAAGCCATAAATAGGGGATTGAATTACTTACTGTAAAACATATTTTTAATTATGGGATTTACATATTTTTAATGATGTGATTAAGAACATATTAGGTGTTCTATTCTTTTGTTCCACATGGCTAGACACGGAACAACAATTACTTCTAGATATTTTGTTTTATTTTTGTTAGGTCAAGATATAGCTAATGTTTCAACTTCTATAAAATACTTAAAGGTTTAAATTGCTTTTTGTTTAAGGCCAAAAATGTTTTTGTTGAAGGCCTGAATTGCAAAAATGTCTAATTTAACACTAATTAATGTTGACCAAGTTTCGGACTGCTCATCAGATGTATCGTACCTTTATGAAAGTACCTCAACCTATATCAACTAAAAATGGGCACCTACTTGTTGCAGCTCACAGAGTTAAAACGCTGTCTGCGATATATATAAATAATATTAATTTCACAAATACTGAAGTAGTAATAAAAATCCCAAACTGTATAAAGACCTCACGGCTGCTAGGTGCAAATATCACAAAGTTTATATTTAACTTTAATATATCTATGGTAAAAGAACTAAGGACCTTCGAATCTATCTACGTTATTCATTTCATTCAAAAAACTTCATGGTAAAAACTCTTCTTAAACATTGAGTAGTTGGGTCAAAGGTACCATTAATAAACCTTTGGTAAACTTGAGTAATAATAAAACCCATATTCACTGCACATTACTAGGTACGCGTCGATTTCGAAAGTCTGCAGTTAGTTTATTACAGTACAGGCAGTATTAGTAATACTGCACGATTGACATTAATTTTTTTTTTGGCTTTTGGAAAAATACTATACTAGTATAGTATCACATGAAGGTTAATTAGAGGATTTGTTTAAAATATATCAACACAGAATTTAATTCAATTTGTTATTTTACCTTCATATTATATTTTACAAGTGGTTATAATAGATCATTCGTAATATAGGTACTTAATGTAGAGTTGTTTACAACCAATTCTAAGACCATTGTTTCGGGTATTACTTACGTGATTTTGCTATATTTCTGTTTATTATGAAAGTAGCTGTTATTATGAAAATACTCTGGTTTGTGGTTATTATGAAATGTTCTTTTTCTGATAGAAATATTAATCAATTACTTTGTTTGATATGCCAGAAATTTATGTTTCACGATACTATCTTTCTCTCAACATCTACTGTAGATAATATAACGTGCTGGAGTCGACAAAGAGTAATTAATGATTAAACGAACTTACCTGTACGTGAAGTTCAATCATAATTACTCGAAAGTCGACTCCAGCACGTTAGCGGCCCTCCCTCCCAAGATGGACATGCCATTGCCCTGGGCGTGAAACATAAGTTGAAAAATAATCAATTTATTTTACGCACAGATTCATTGAAGTGAGAATTTGATTTGTTCTTCAAAGAATCTGTGATTCTCAACAGCTCTGCTCTCTCTAAACTAAATGAGGTATTCCGGCCGTCGTTTATGCAGAGTCGAGGTTTTTTCTTTTGCCTACCTCCGAAAAAGTGACGAAATGGCGAGCGGCTAACGGTGATACTACTGTAGATAATATAACGTGCTGGAGTCGACTTTCGAGTAATTATGATTGAACTTCACGTACAGGTAAGTTCGTTTAATCATTAATTATTTACGAATACATATATTTATGCGTCTAACTCAATGATGAAAATATATAATGTCTTAGTCAATGCTCTACCTCAAGCTAGTGTTGTCTAATCAGAAGATATAGCCAGAGGAGGAACCTAAGAGACCCACTTTCTGGCTACCAATAGCAGCCTTTGTCAGTCAAAGACAGACAAACGGATCTTTTGTGTAGGTTACAATACTATAACTATTATCTAATGGGTACTTCAACCGATCAAAGGAACAACGACGAATGCTCTTTCCCTGGTCTGTGAATCCGTTCAAAGGAACAACGCAAAATTCAAGTTTTTTTCGAAGGATCTACCCGCAAAATTCAAGTTTTTTTCGATTCTTAGAGTTCCTTACCCAGGGTAATAAGTTGAACCATATTGCTAAGCTTCGCCGCCTGTCTGTCCGTCTGTCACCAGGCCGTATCTCTTGAACCGTAATAGATAGTTGAAAATTTTACAGATGATGCATTTCTATTGTAACAAATACTAAATAAAAAATAGAACGAAATTGAATATTTATTAAAGGGACAAAAGTGAAATGTACGGAAAAAATTGTACGCGAGACCAACTCTCACAGGGCACTTGGCAGGGTCCTTTTTGTTATCGCTATTATGAAATCACATTATATTCAGCGGTAAAGGCAGGGGTAAGGTAAATCTAATGGTAGTAAATAAGTATAATAATTCAATTTCGTAGGGCAATCTGGAGGTCTGCTCCGTTCTTCGAGGAAACTTATTTTGTTGATGCCTGCCCATAAGTCTTCCTTCTTTAATAAGTCCTATACTGTTCGGGCTATAAAACTATGGAATGCCCTACCACTTAATATCAGAGAGGCCCGGACTATAGGACAGTTTAAAAGACTAGTTAAAGACCACTTTATATCTCAGTTGCCTGGGTGCTGATGAATAATTACTGTCACCTATGTATATGTTATAGATTTATTACATCTTCTCTGTTTTTTTGTTTTTGAGGATTATTTTTATTGTTTATGTATTATTTATATATTATTATCTATATTTATTATGAATATTATAGATATGTACAAGTATATTTAATATTTTTGTTGTAGTTTTATCGTTGTTATATTTAGTATAAGTTATTTATTGTAAGTAGTGTATTATATTTATTTATTCTGGCACCACCTACCTCGTATCCAATGTAAAATATTCCTTCACGCCATTGGTTGCCTGGAAGAAATCGCTATGTAGCGATAAGGCCGCCAAGTTGTACTCCTAAGTTTGTGTTTTCATTATTTCTACTTTTTGTTATATTTTATTCTGTGGTGTGCAATAAAGTATTTATCTATCTATCTATCTATCTATATTAAACCTTAACTTTAACTTTAGGAAATCAGTCCAAGAAACACTATAATTTTCTATACTATTTACTACACCTTTAAGCAATGTTTTTGATATGGCTATGTGAAGATGATTCTTGCAATTTCAATGTCATAAGTTTTGTCTTAGTAGCTTACCTACACATTGCGAAAAATACAAAAAAAACGGCAAATAATGTAAGCAGATATACGTATTGAGCTAAAATATAAAATGGAAAATTCTTTCCAATAAACCATCTTTTTCCATTTCCAACATAAATTATCGACAATACGAAGGACTATTAGTGAATGAACGAAACATTGCCCGACTTCGAACTGGTGTACATTAAAAATTATTTCACTCTTTGTAATGGCATTTCAAGTTGGTTTTTTGGAAAGAATTTTCCCTTTTTATTACTTTTTAGTGGAAAACAACTAATGCGCAAGGCATTGGAAAAAATGCCCAAATCGCTTGAAGTATGCTTCTAAAATCTGAAGAGTTCCCGCAATTTTGACTTGATAAATACAGTCATTACTTGATGACTGCAAGGAAATGCAATAGTAACTATAAAAAATACCTAAATCGCTTTAAGTATACTAGCAAAATTTGAAGAGTTCCCTCGATTTTACCAAGATTCCATCATCAGATCCCGACCTGATGACCATAAGACAACCTGGACAAAATTACTTTTTCAAACAATACCAAAATCACTTCAAGTGTTCTTATAAAATTTAAAGAGTTCCCTTGATTTCTCCAGGATCCCATCATCAGATCCTGACTTGATGACTATGGGACCATCTGTGAACTTATGCCCTTTCAAACAAAAAAAGATTTTTTAAATTGGTCCACGCATCTTCGAGTAATCGGGGAACATACATAATAAAAAAAAGATTCCGACGAATTGAGAACCTCGTCCTTTTTTTGAAGTCGGTTAAAAATGATAAATAAACACTTAAACTTAGGTAGGTATCCAATCCAAAACACGTGTCGCACTGAATAACAACATCCACCCAAAACCGGTGGTGGGTCTAGATTAAAATCTAGAACAATATGAAGTGAATCCGGTTAATGTTGTAAACATGAAAATGTGTACGTTTGTCATGTATTTATTTATATTTTAGACAAAAACTAGGTAGAAACTAATTGGCTATAGAATGGAATTCCTGTTCCTGATTTTGTATAAATCGGAAAACATGTTGAGCGAAATCGCAAGAAAAAAATAGGTAGTTATTATAACTAAAACTACTTGTATTTATTTATATTTCTCAAGCAGCCCATTAGAAATGGGGCCACCTTTGCACATAACTAATGAATAAAGTTTCTCCATTTAACAACCTCTTTCCAGCCGTATTGTTTAACTTTGCAGGCCTAGCTAGACCCGCTTATGAATATACTATACCTACATTACTTACCACACGCGTTATTAATGGTTCTAGAGTAATATTTACCTCTTTATCGCCTTTATAATTTACCTTCGAAAATTTTTGAATACTTATACACTATTAATTTACTCAACATAATAAGACAATGCATGACATATAAAATCACCTGTCGGAGGAAATTCGTAAACACTGATAAAATCGCTAAACGTGATATCATTCAAATAACTTTATTATTTTAACTTAAATTATAATAATTAACTTAATTAAAATAAATAATAATAATTTTTATTATCATTATTTTGTTCTCAACGTCTGTTGTTCATTGTTTTCTTGACATCCGCCTTTTGTTTGCACTTGACTTATTTTTAGGATTCCGCACCAAAATGAGAAAATCCCACTTCTGACACCAGATGTTAGGTGCAGGTTTGCGGTGACATGGCGGTGACAGTTAAACACGAGCTTTTCACATGAGTTTTAATGATGTTACGGCGACCGGAAATAATACATTGGATCTACTCACTTGGAAGATCTTGGGTCGAGCCGGAGCAGCATTTCGAGGTGGAATCTTCTCGAAAATGCTATCTGGTTTTAGATAGAAAAAGTCGGTATATTTATATTACAATAATGCTGAATCTTTGCTGATTGCTTACACGGCAAATTCGAAGACAGAGTAGTACTTTTAAAAGCAGGTCCGTAACAGCACCATAGATTTCCATTAGGTTAGGAGTTTCCCTGAGAACCAAAGTAACTGACATAGCCCAAACCCTTAGCATACTTAAGTGGCAGTGGGCAGGTCACGCGTGTAGCAGGGGCGATGGCCGGTGGAGCCGAAAAGTCCTGGAGTGGAGACCGCATACAAGCCAGCGTAGCGTGGGGCGCCCTCCAGCTCGTTGGACCGACGAGCGACGACAGCTGGATGAGGAAGGCTGAGGACAGGGTGTGGTGGCGCTGGCGCCCACTTGGGAAGGCCTATGTTCAACAGTGGACGTCCGCAGACTTATATGATGATGATAAAAAGGGAACCTCTGGTGCGAATTTCTCATTCCCCCGTCCGTGTGTCTGCCACCGAATAAATGAACAATTTGGGGGATTGAAACTTCAAAGGGAGACTACATAATATTAGCTACACCGTGTGAAGTTTCAAATTAATATAGCGAATGGACATATTGAAAAATACAGCAGTCTCCCTTTTATCTCCACAGTTTATAAATTGAAAAATCTGAAATAATTGGGATCAATAAAAATTTTAGTCTAATTTACAGAAAAAGTACATTATGCAACGCTTTAACTAGCATAATTTTATCTCCAAGAAATCCCTAACTACAAACAAATTTAGTTTTGTGGTCTCGGTCACTAAATCTATATAGGCGATGCCATGCGTCCCAATTGGTTAGTTTAGTAATCATTGACATATAAATCTATGGACACCGGGTGTAATGCAAAATTCACGAAAAAAGTGTCCCGAGAAAACCTATATAAGGAATGTACATGTGTATTTTTATAAACAAACTAAAACATTGTAATTCATGTCTTAAACCATTATTATACAGCCTAATTTGGCTTGCAACAAGCTATCAGCTTACGTAGCTTCGACTGACTATTTTTTCAACCTATGCATGCGAGCGGAATAATTATTAACGCGTCTTCTCTCTGATGAATCAAACACGAGACTGAAGTGCGATTGGAAACCTTTTCGCGTTTTGACTCTCTTTCGGTTCAGACACTTTTTAGCGCTGACCCGAAATCTAAAATAATATAAATATTATAATATATCAATGCTAGTAATAGAAACTTTTATTCTTTATTTTCGTAGATGTTTCTTCGTTGCGGAATTTTTTTCATGCAAAAAATCTCTTTTCTCTCGCCTAGCGCCTATCGCGATACCGTCCAGAAAGAAACTATGTTTCAAAATCAATCTTCTTCACTAAGATCTAACAGAGCCTGCTACAAAATTGATGCCTGATATCAAACCCGGTCCATGAAAGCGTTAGGAGAATTCAATTTCCTCCTTGAGTCCTATCAGTTTCCGTTGTATCTAAAACCTTGAATAAGTATAATATGCCAATTTCCATGGACTTAGAATACCGATATGTTACCTAGTAGAAAGGGTTTTGACAACACTATTGATATAAAATAGTATATTGTAGGTGGTTTCGATTTTCGACTTCCTAACGAATGATTCAAAAAGGAGGTTGGATAAGACAAATTTGATAAAAACGATAAAATTCTTTCACCAATGGAAAGCTACGTTATTGATGGAGTGTCATAGGCTATAATAATTTTCAAAATTACTTACGCATCTTTACTTAAACTTGAATAATGTAATCCAAGTCGTAAAGTTGCTTTCATCGCGTGCGCTGCGGAAACTATTGAAGTTAGAACAAAACAATGTACTACAATATTAAAGAACTTTACTGTATACAGTTTAAACATATATCTTCACAGCTGATATTAGCAATATAAAAAAGTGCGGTGCGCGCCGCCGCCTATATAATCGATAAAGTATCTATCCGATTGCGTCGCGTCCGGCGCTGTAGCAGTTATACGCGAAGTATATAATACGCGGGACAAACGGGCCGGGACAAAAATATTTCTAACGCGGAACGGAGTCCGCGGGCACTGCTAGTTGAAAATAAAATCAGAGTAACTTGATGTCGGTATAACCCCGAATCGGTTATTAATATGAATGTTACACTTAAACATTGCATATTTTAATCATAACCAGTCAGTAATTGATGCCTCATTGACTTTTATGCAACTAAATTCTTGACTAGATAATATTAAGTAAGTAATACTTACCGTGTGCAGACCTACCTTACCTGTTCCTTGTTTTTACAAATCCCACAAGAACCGTAGATTTTTCCGATTTTTTTCTATATATTAAATCAAGATATTAATATAATCTGTCTCATCTCCATTTCACATTTCAGCCATTAATTTTTAAGTAGGTAGTGACTAGTCGTGTCATGAAGAAGAAACCAATTGCAAACATAAAAACAAATTCGAACATACAATTGTAAAACATACTCATCAGATACCTTCCGTTAAGGGGATTTATTGAATTTATTTTTGTTTTTCTCAATCTCACGGGTACGTTGGTAGGTGTGACATGCAGCGTCGCGGAAGAATAGAACAGAAAAACGACTTTTTACCTAATTATTCAAAAACTAAGCCAGTTATTAAAAATCGGTTTCTAAGCGTTTTTGGATTATTGTTATTACCGACACATTAAAACAAAAATTACAATTACATCCATTGTAGTTTCCGATAAAAAACAGGAAAACTGAGATTTTGGAGCAACTTTTGGGAGAACTTTCTATCGAGAAAATTTTATCCAATCGTGTTTTTTTTGCTTCTAAGCGATTTTAGATTAAAGACCCAAAATACATGACGTTTAAATTTGAAAGAAATTGTAATTATAATTTTACGTAAAACTTCATTCAAAATCACTTAAATACGGCTTGTACGCCGTTAAGGTAATCGATCGATTTGTTATTTTCCATACTTTTTTTGGGAGTCGTTGACATTGGGCTGACAGAGGCACTGCGCGTACGCGTCATCAATGCGATCTTGAGTCACGTGTTTCCGTTTCGGTGTCAAAGGGCAAGAGAGTACAAGGTTAAACTACCCAAATTATTCCGAAACAAATAACTATTCGAGTAGTATAAGTGCGCCTTTACTCGGGTCGTTAAGTGTTTTATTTGTTTTTAACGAGGTACCTGTTATTACAGCTACTTACCTGTCCGCGACTTCTAAAATCTAAATCGCTTCGGACTCTTCATTATTAATTTTACTCTTTCAGTTTGCTTTTGCCAGAAGGTATCGCGGTTTTTTACAAATCCCGCAGAGAGCGTGGATTTTGTGTGAAGTGTGCCATCTATCATTAGGTGTCTGTTCTGAATTTCAGCCAAATCGGTTTGATGTCGAGAACGTATTGAAGTAACAAATATGCATATTGCATTCCGAAGACCGGATGGCGTAGCGAACCTGCCGTCTGCGTCGGAGGTCGTGAGTTCGATTCCCACTACTGGTAAATGTTTATATGATGAGCATGAATGTTTTCCAGCGTCTGGGTGTTTTTCAATATATTGTATTTATGTATATTAATATATATGTATATTAATCAATTATCTAGTACCCATAACACAAGCTAACGCTTACTTTGGGACTAGATTGCAATGTGTGTAATGGCCTGATACATATTCATTTATTTATTTTTTATGGCACTTATTAAAGTAACAAATATGAATATTGCATACACACACACATCGTTGATACATTTACACTTTCTCCGTTATTATTGTTATGATTAACTAGCTTTTATCCGCGGCTCCGCATGCTTGCGTGAAATTCGGTTTTTCACAAATCCCGCTGAATTTCCGTGAATTCACAAAACGTGAATTTCTCGCTCCCGTCACCGCTCCCTGTACAAACTTTCAAGGGAGTTTTCTAAAACAATCTACTAATAATAGCTGTAGCTTTAAAAAATGAGGGTTTTTTTTAATCCCACGGGAAGCATGAATGTTTCCGGGATAAAAAGTAGCCTAGTTTAATTAACCCTAGATAATATAATCTATGATATAAGCGATGTCAGGATGATATTACATAGAGGTACATATACAAAGAAAAGCTTTTCGGACATGAATAATGTCAACACAATCTCGCGTCCTAGTATAGAGATAAGTGTGTCAACATCATTCAAATTACTCTTTGTCGACTCCAGCACGTTATATTACAGTAGTATCACCGTTAGCCGCTCGCCATTTCGTCACTTTTTTGGAGGTAGGCAAAAGAAAAAACCTCGACTCTGCATAAACGACGGCCGGAATACCTCATTCACAGTTTAGTGCATCGCTGTTTCGCACGTTTTAAATCATAATTAATGTTTTGTTTTTTCTCTCGAGATAAGAAGGAGGTATATAGTTTTTTTATCATTCCGAAAAGGAAGAATCATAAAAGTGGTGTTTGTGATTTTGATTATTTAGTGAAAATACTGTCGTCGAGCATCTTCACCGGATAGCGTTAGTACGCAGCTTAACCCGAACCGTGAGTACCTACTCAATTATAAAATGAAAGTACTCGCTTCGGCAGTACATAATAAATACTAAAATCGGAACGCCCCTGCGCAAGGATGACACGCAAAATCGTGAAGCATTCCACATTTTTAGTACCTAACAGCATCTGATATGGTCATAGTGACTAGGATATCTGTCTCTCACTCAGCAGGCTCGGGTTCGATTCCCGGCAACGGAAACAGATCACAAGCAGGCTGCGTGTTTCTCAACTAGGAGTTTCACATACACCTTTACAATAGAGGGTTGCGTGTTTCTTATTCAGGAGTCTCACATACGCCCATACTATACAGGGTTGCGTGTTTCTCATCTAGGAGTCTCACATACACCCTTTACTGATAACCGAAGCATAACTGCTACGCAGACAGCGAGCCAATCGCCGCCATTGATGTCGACGTCACGAAGGATGCTTTTACTGGAACGAATGTAAGTAGGTACGACGTTGCTGACATCGGCCCCGCTGCAATATCGGCGGTTTTGGTCTCCAGCGTGCCTCTTGTCCCAGTTACCTGTTACTAGTTGCTGTACGATTGCTGCTGTGACGGATTTACCTACAGAATATTAGACCCATTCTGAGCATGTTAAAAAATGATCCGATAGGATAGAAAATAAGCAAGTATTAATTCTTCGTGCGCTGTCATCACCATGCGTAGCTATTAGGTACTTTACTCTTATCCTGTAAAGATGAAAAATCGATACCTGCTTAAGCGGATTCTGCTTAAAGTGATTCGGTTTGAATCTTAAACATAATATTATATTCTACATATCGACTCTTCCTGAGGAGACTATTTTGTTTTTTATGACAATTTGACTGAAACTTAAAGTCAAGCGCAGATAATTAAGATCTACAGCAAGATTTGTAGTGCACAGCCACCAGCAGGCAGCCGTTTTTGCATCGACGCAGCTTCCCGCTTCCTCGAAGAAGACATCGTGGCAGCAGCTTCCACGACACACAAGGAACGGTAAAGCCGGGAGGCCGCTTAATTTATTTCTACAATGGCTGACTATTAATTTAATGCCAATCATTATTAATAATTATTTCATGTTTATGATTATCAATAATTCTACAATTTCATAGTGGATATCAGGTTATGTCATGTCATAACCATTGCCATACTTCGTGACTATATATAATATAAAAAAGTAAAATATACTACTAGACAGAATATTAAATACCTATTGTTTTAAAGTAATCTGTAGATAATCTTTTTACATAGGAGCATTATTTCAACCATTTTACTTCCAATATGAAGGAATTGGATAAATAAACTCATAAATACATAGTTTTTCTAAAGTAGAAGACCTTAAGAACAAGTATTAAATAAATATCAAAAAATAGTTACGTCATGTGTACACCTTGAATAAAGATATAATAATTTCCTTTTTAAGTAAATAAATATTTAGATAACAATTAAAAAAAAAAAAAAAAAAAATTAATGCTTTCAGGGAAATAGCAATCTCTGTGAATTTAATGTGTTACCATTTGGATTCAATTCAGCTCCAGTATTTACTAAAATTAAGCCTGTTGCAAAAGTATTGCGACCCATGTATACTTTGTCATCTTTTATCAAATATTCATTTTTAATGGGGTTTAAAATAATTGTTTACGAAACGTGGCCGATACAAGATCCGACACTTAAATACTAAGGATTTATTTTCTATTTATTACAAATAAAAGTGTGTTAACTACAAATTAATTCTGTTAATAATTATTCAATAAAGCCATAACATAATATATAAAAACAATATAATAATAACAATGTGACCATTTATAAAGAAATTAAGAATGTCAACCGTAGATACCTACTGCTGGTGTTACACAAAATATTCCGAGCGCTGTAAATGTTTAAATCTACACGAATGCTGGTTAAGTAATAATATGGATGAAAAACAAAAGGTAGTACTTATGCCATGAAAACATTTACTCGTGGCTCAATAACTGGGGATCATGCTTGTGGACCATAGAGAGAACAGGAATGACAGCTACACGCACACAGTCACCAGGACCTCAGACCAGGACTTTGGACAGACTTTGGACTCAGAACGGAAAAAAAAAAAAAAAAAAAATTGCGCCTCGTATTGACAGCGCGATTGTAATATGAAAATATCAATAGAATGGGGACATCTAATTTTCAAATTTGACAAATACACAGGCACAGGAATCATAATAATGGTGAAGATTGTATAATATAACGGTCTATGGGTCAAAGATTCAAAAGACTTATTTCATATAGGCCTGGCCTACGGGCACTTTTATACATATAATCAGTAAAATATAATTACTCTTACTTATTAGTGATTAGTATAATTGCACATGCTGATTACTTATGCAGTTCTGACAATAAAATCGCGGATGCAGAATCACAAAAACCGCATCTTAATATCTAACTATCGCTTTGAGCTTATATAAATAAAACAATCACGATGATAATAATTGGTACCTAATCCCTCGACAGATTTGTTTGCAAGTAGGAAAAACCACAAATGTATAAACGTAATAATATGTGTCATGGTGTTAGGATTCCGATATCTTTACAGTTAACGCATATATACTATATCGTGGAGAGATTTTATCTTTTCTTATTTTATCTTATTTATCTATAAATAAATAATCAGCTTAAACACATATAACAAATAAATTTTGAATACAAATCTAACTAACGGTAAAGATCAGGGATTATGTTATGGTAGTGCCTCAATGGCCTGCATAGCTGTGATACCCCCTCTATAAGATATCTACTTATAACACCAATACTTAAGCATTAATTTTAAAATCACAAGATTTTTTGATAATAATAATTATTAATGTAACGAACGCGCAGTGTTCTGTTAAACCACCGTGATTGTGTGGAATAGGTATCTTATCCGGATTTCACTACTCCGAAGAGGAGTCTTATTTAGTCATCCATCCTGGATGATGACACCTGTAGACAATACCTACTCTTAAACAGTAGGACCCTTGTGGTATAAAACGATTTACTTATGGCTGCTGAAAGCCATAAATAGGGGATTGAATTACTTACTGTAAAACATATTTTTAATGGTGGGATTTACATATTTTTAATGATGTGATTAAGAACATATTAGGTGTTCTATTCTTTTGTTCCACATGGCTAGACACGGAACAACAATTACTTCTAGATATTTTGTTTTATTTTTGTTAGGTCAAGATATAGCTAATGTTTCAACTTCTATAAAATACTTAAAGGTTTAAATTGCTTTTTGTTTAAGGCCAAAAATGTTTTTGTTGAAGGCCTGAATTGCAAAAATGTCTAATTTAACACTAATTAATGTTGACCAAGTTTCGGACTGCTCATCAGATGTATCGTACCTTTATGAAAGTACCTCAACCTATATCAACTAAAAATGGGCACCTACTTGTTGCAGCTCACAGAGTTAAAACGCTGTCTGCGATATATATAAATAATATTAATTTCACAAATACTGAAGTAGTAATAAAAATTCCAAACTGTATAAAGACCTCACGGCTGCTAGGTGCAAATATCACAAAGTTTATATATAACTTTAATATATCTATGGTAAAAGAACTAAGGACCTTCGAATCTATCTACGTTATTCATTTCATTCAAAAAACTTCATGGTAAAAACTCTTCTTAAACATTGAGTAGTTGGGTCAAAGGTACCATTAATAAACCTTTGGTAAACTTGAGTAATAATAAAACCCATATTCACTGCACATTACTAGGTACGCGTCGATTTCGAAAGTCTGCAGTTAGTTTATTACAGTACAGGCAGTATTAGTAATACTGCATGATTGACATTAATTTTTTTTTTGGCTTTTGGAAAAATACTATACTAGTATAGTATCACATGAAGGTTAATTAGAGGATTTGTTTAAAATATATCAACACAGAATTTAATTCAATTTGTTATTTTACCTTCATATTATATTTTACAAGTGGTTATAATAGATCATTCGTAATATAGGTACTTAATGTAGAGTTGTTTACAACCAATTCTAAGACCATTGTTTCGGGTATTACTTACGTGATTTTGCTATATTTCTGTTTATTATGAAAGTAGCTGTTATTATGAAAATACTCTGGTTTGTGGTTATTGTGAAATGTTCTTTTTCTGATAGAAATATTAATCAATTACTTTGTTTGATATGCCAGAAATTTATGTTTCACGATACTATCTTTCTCTCAACATCTACTGTAATATAACGTGCTGGAGTCGACAAAGAGTAATTAATGATTAAACGAACTTACCTGTACGTGAAGTTCAATCATAATTACTCGAAAGTCGACTCCAGCACGTTAGCGGCCCTCCCTCCCAAGATGGACATGCCATTGCCCTGGGCGTGAAACATAAGTTGAAAAATAATCAATTTATTTTACGCACAGATTCTTTAAAGTGAGAATTTGATTTGTTCTTCAAAGAATCTGTGATTCTCAACAGCTCTGCTCTCTCTAAACTAAATGAGGTATTCCGGCCGTCGTTTATGCAGAGTCGAGGTTTTTTCTTTTGCCTACCTCCAAAAAAGTGACGAAATGGCGAGCGGCTAACGGTGATACTACTGTAATATAACGTGCTGGAGTCGACTTTCGAGTAATTATGATTGAACTTCACGTACAGGTAAGTTCGTTTAATCATTAAGTATAAGTTCAAGAATAAAATAAAATATCTATTGTTCACAAATCAATACCTACAATAATATTTGCCATACAAACTGCGAATAAAATTAGTATTAATATAATAATTTTAGAATAATAATTGCAATTTACAATGCATTTAACACAATCATGATAAGCGTGGCAGAGGAATTTGCCTTTGTGATTCACGTAAATAAATTAAATACACTGTATTCTGAAGATAATAATAATATCTTATACATTTATTATTAGATGTTGCATCAATGTCAAAAGACCTGTACCTACATCCATGAATTAGAATAATTTTAATTGTACATAAAATTCATAAAAAAGTTATGAATAACCCGCATGCATTATATGAGTCGTATATTTCCAGAAACCGCTAACTCCACTATTTCAACATTTGAGTGATTTGAGATTCATTTGACAGCTAACCCAATAAGGTATTACTAGCTTTGATTTGTTCCTTCCTATCTCCGCTAAATCCCGAACAAATCGACTCTAAAATGTGCATTTCGTTACAATACCCGCTAACTCCTGAGTCAAGTTGGTTCCTAATTCCGCAATGTCCAACGTCGACCAATCAGAAGCGTCAAATTTGACAGAAAGTATAATGGCGGTTGTTGAGAAATAAGTAAAAGGTACTCTCGTGTTTTTATTGTTTTATTGTGTGATTTGGAAAAAAATGTGGAAAAAGCTGAAGCTAATAAAACCAGAAAGCGTAAAAGTCAACCACATCTATGGAGGAAGAATGTAGAACGTCAGAAAAGGTGAGCGAAAAAATCATGTTCTGTATGAAAATTGAACTTTGTTTATCAGTGATTTATGTACAGTAGGTATGTTCACTTTCTGTACAAAGTAGGCACAATGTAGATACCCAACTTTATACCTTCCTTAATAAATTGTAATAATTATTGCTACCAAATAAAATTACGTGGTGTATAATAAAAAAAAAGTATATTCATTCGTAATATTTTTTTTAAATATTATGTTGCTTCTTAGATTCCATAAAGCTGACATTGACTTTCAATATTTTTTTATTTAAATTTTTAATTTCACTTTCAATGAACTAACATTCTTCAACTAACTTCATTGTATTGGATTTTTAACCGACTTCAAAAAAAGAAGAGGTTCTGTATTCGACCCGTATGTATATATGTATGTATGTATGTTTGTTAGCGATTTTCTCGCGTTTGGCTGAACCGATTTAGATGCGGTTTTCAGGAAAGTATTTGTTACTCTTTGGAGAAGGTTTAAAAAAACCGTGTCATAACTAACTCATAAGAGACACCTGTATGTCCTATAATATAAAACAAACGAATTGTCAATTTGTTATTTTTTTTATCTGTTAATATCGTTACTATCTGTATTTTGTATTTTTATTTATAAACATAAATGATAATGCAATTTCTGAAACTTATTAAACATCCTGTATAATAGCTTAGTTAGGACCGAATCCCGCCATCTCCATTTATGATGCATTCCTAATCACGGTAACTCCACTGTTGAGTTCCATAATCAGCTATCTCCGAAAAATTTAGTTAATTTTCTCGAATTTGGTTAGGTAAATCTGGTATAACTGAGGTTTAAATAAATAATAATATACATATCTTTCCAGAAAAACTAACAGTGTAGGAAATAATTTGTCACACGATAATGTACGAATTACTTGACCTGTCGGAAATGGCTTTGGTACGGAGTTAGCGGTTTCTGGAAATATACGACTCATATATAGAATATTTTTCTGTTTAAAAGTTTGCAACTTAATATTTTTAATTTATATATTAGGTATATTTATGTATATAAGTATGTCTGTATATTAATTAGTTATTTCGTACCCATAACACCCAGCTGTCGCTTACTTTGTGGCTAGATTGCGATGTGTAGGTATAACGTCCTGATAAAAAAAAATATTTTCCGGCCGCCAATTTACTTAAATAAGCTATGTTATAAACTTACAATGCAAGGTAGGTAGGTACCTACTACCTACTATGGCGTTGGTGATAAAAAAAAGCATTCGAATTTAACTGCTAAATAAAATAGAATTTTTTTTTTTTTTTTTTATCGACTGGAAATGCCTAACGCATACCCCTCCGTCAGGGGAAACGGAGGGGTTATGTGGGGCTTGCACCCACTAAAACCTGTCCCTTGCCACGACGGACCTCGTTGGCGGGAGTACGGGATTCACTTGCGTATTCACCGCGCTCCCGCCAGGCCCCGACCCGCCACCTGAGCGGCAGGTCCCGTCGCTGCTGCCGGCACGCTGAGCCGCCGGCTCCTCCTGGGAGGCGCGTCCTGAACAGGGCGCGCCACCTCCTCGGCCTGTTGATGTAGTTCGGGTAACGGACGCCATAGCCCCTTACGTCCGTCACCCGCAGGCCGGCGCACCCGGAAGCCGAAGAAAGGTGTTCGTCCTCCAGCAACCGGTGCGTCTCCTGCGAGAGGGATGTGCCACAGTAATTGTCCCTCTCGACGAGCGTTCCCGCCCACTTCGGTGATTTTTTTACGAGGTTGTCTTCCTCGTAGTGCCCCGAAGGGACTTGTGGGCGTTTCCACCCCCGCCTGTAATTTTTTAATGAGGTTTTCTTCCTCCTCCGGGGTTGGTGTAGACGTTTCGACACTGTGCCCTCTGCTGGGGCCCAGAGGGACACGCGAAGAAACGTCACCTATCCACCGGGCCAAGCTATTCGCCGTCGGTTATCAACCGACGTTACCAGGGAGCACCGGCCCGTGCGCTACAGAGAGGCACCGTAGCACTCGGGCACTCGTGGAGGTTGCTTGGCGAGCCCCCCAAAAAATAAAATAAAATAAAATAGAATAGGGAATCTCTATACATAATTAATATTCAAAGAAGTTCGCAACTTTTAAAACAAATATAGTTTAACTAAACTATTATTTTAGGGCGTAGATAATGAAGATATGAATCGACATTTGGCCTAGTTTTTTGCCGTAATGCGTTTGCATAGACAAGCGATTTTGAAGAGCACCCGTAAAGGCTTCAAATATTGCAATAAATAATCTGTTGAAAGTCTTACAATAGGTATAACTCAACCACAACTCGAGCACTGATACAGCACGATTCGCTACAGATAATATCAGTGTGCACCTGTTATCTAACACAGTTTCGAAATTCAAGTAGGTATTCTGTATTTAGGTAACAATATAGTAGGAACGACTTAGGACATAAAGGTATTAGGTAATTTCTTAGCCTAGATAAAACTTTTACAGATGAAAGATAGGGATAGTGAAGAAATCATCGGAATCGATAGAATTTTATAGTCATTGAGAAAATCGCAAACACAAACATACCTACAATACAAAAGAGTCGTAGGCAAAACTTCCTTTGAGATTGTTGCTAGGTTTAGAGCAAAATGTTGTAAGTTGATAATCTTAATAGTTTTTTTTATTATAGGTAAGTGTGAAATTTGTTTGTTGGGATGATTATCTACCGAACTTTAATTACTGGATCGATATAGCTGAAACTTGTAATGGAGGTACATTATGCACTGGATTAACATAAAAGCTACTTTTTATCCCTGAAAATCGAAATATCGCTAGCACTATAAGTATAGGTATAAATGGGAAGGAGCGGGTACTGGAAATCCACGATTCCTTCGAGATTTGTGAAAAAACTGAATTCCCGCGGGTGGAGCCGCGGACAAAACCTGCCTCGTTTTGTATTTGTATAAAACTGTGAATAAAATAAGTGTATCCATGTTACTGATAAATAATAAAAAAAATAAAAAAAAAATCCCATTTAAAACACATGATAATTCTATTTCTTTTAAAAAAAAAAGGAACCGCCTTCAAAAAACCAACCCACTGAAAAGCAAAAAATAATTTTCTAATAAATCTGGGTATACTTACCTACCTACTTAGTTTTTGAAGTCGGTGCCATTAGCCATACTCAAAATGAATTGCGAATTTTGATTTGGCACCGACTTCAAAAACTAAGTAGGTAGATAAGTATACCCAGATTTATTAGAAAATTATTTTTTGCTTTTCAGTGGGTTGGTTTTTTGAAGGCGGTTCCTTTTTTTTAAAAAAGAAATAGAATTATCATGTGTTTTAAATGGGTTTTTTTTTTTTCATACTTTTTAGTGATAAGTTGGTTTTGGGCTAATTAATACTACCTTATTAACCCTTAATTACTCGCACAAAGAACATTACATAACTGCTCGCATGGGGTCACAGATGACCCCATGCGAGCGACCCCACGATGATGTATGAGTAGTTTTTAATATATATTGAAATATATGTAAATGAAACTATTTTATTATGAAAGTGCTTTGTTTATTCTATAATATCTATAAGTAATAACATGGATTACTAACTAATTAGACCCTCCAACTTCTTCTTCATCAGAAGCCTCCTCCAACCACTGTGCAATTTGTTTTTCTCTCCTATCCATGTCTAACTCTGAAAAAAAAGACAAAACTCTTAGTAAAATGGAATTTTTGGATAATTTCATGTTATAAAACTTATTTATAAAAAAATATTTATTCACTAAACCGCCCGCTCTTACCGCTCTCCACCTCCGAAGATATTCATTAGATCTCAACTAAATTGAAATGAGTCTACCTGTGATGTATGGCCTACCTAATAAAAAAAGAATCATCAAAATCGGTTTCGCCGAACTCGAGATAATCGCGAACAAACTTAAATACAAATATATCTATCAAACTAAGAACCTCTTGTTTTTTTAAGTCGGTTAATATACTAAAACCTTCTCCAGAATGTAACAAACACTTTCCCGAAAACCGCATCAAAATCGGTTTAGCCAAACGCGAAATAATCGCGGACAAACATACATACATACATACATACATACATACATACATACATACATACATACATACATACATACATACATACATACATACATACATACATACATACATACATACATACATACATACATACAAACATACGGGTCGAATACAGAACCTCCTTTTTTTTTGAAGTTGGTTAAAAAGAAAGCTAAAGCTGCATGATAAAACACTGTAAAACTTAATAATATTCGCTATAGGTAAACCGCTATAAACTTGACCCTCCTGATGGTTTGCGGGACGCGGGGCGGGTGATGCGATTGGTTATTATTATAAGGCAGCGCTGTCAGCGGACAGTGGCAGACCAACTGATTGGCCCGCCCCGCGTCCCGCAAACCATCAGGAGGGTCAAGTTTATAGCAGTTTACCTATAATAATATTCGCTATATAGTTTCGCTATAATAATAACAGTATAGATATGATAAGTTAAATTATGATTATAATCTGACAGCCCATGATTCACGTAAGTACTCATATAAAGCTTATTGTTTGCGATGTCGTGCACATTAATAACTACGTGTTTATAGTTAAATTGAATTATTATGGTATTTTAAATGGTGTCTACACGTGGCTTTTAACTAATATCAAGCAGTATTTTGGTTATTTTAAATTAACTATCTATTTGAAGCGTCTTATAGTATCTCACTATCACGGTTCAAGAGATATAGCCTGGTGGCAGAATGGGTACGGAACCCTAAAAATTATATGAAATAAGTACCGTATTTATATTTTTCCCTACAGAAGGAGGATTACATTTTTTGAGTGATTTTGTATGTCTTTACACTGAAATACCTTTATATTGTATTATGTATATTTTCTTTTAATTAATGTGTTGCTTTTTATTGTGATATTCGCACAAGACGGAATAGTTTCTTATTTAACAATGAAGATAATATAGGTAGGTACCATAATTATTTTACCTTTAAGAAATACAATAAACTGTGCGAAGTCCATTAAAAATATTATTGTCATGCTCTATAATTATCAAGGAAATAAAAATGTTATCCTTGAAAGTAAAAATTGCCTGATGAATCCTTTCATAATTGCTTTTACCTTACTTGTGAGAAATTGACACGAAACCTCTTCCTGAAAGACCAGTCGAGAGCAATTTATGTACCGTACCCATTTAAATAAAGGGTAGGTAATAGGTATGGAGTTAAAACATAATTAAGTACTCGAAAGCAGGTCCTTTAGCCGCCCGCGTAATTCAAATTATATTTAGTTTTTCGCAAATATGTAGACTAACTAACTACACTTTCTAAGTTTATGTCAATGAATTTTGCGGGCATAATATCAATGCATCTACCTATACATGTTTTTAATAAAAACTCTGCTCAACAATGCTCAACAATACTAATTTATATTGGTTTCTATTTTCTCATTAACAAACAGTGAAAACCAAGGTGAAAACATATAAATATTTATTAAAAAAAATGTATATTCTTTTAGATATTAAATACATAGTTCCTTAACTTTGACTTGTATTGCTCCTCAAATTAGGAAAGCTTCCACACTCAAAACACATAAATAGTAAGAGAACATGCATATGCATTGCTTGATTATGAATAGGTACTCTACCTGTACTATGTCTAAACTAGATTCCGGGTTACTTATGGGCAGTCATTATAACAAAAACCACAACTTTAATGTATAGTTGTGCAAAATAAGTCATTATTTTGATATTATAAGTATTTATGTACGTTGCAAACCATCAGTGAGTCATTAAGGCCAGTGATAAGTTACAAACAAACTTTTCGCGTCTCGTATCGGTAACACTTTATTATTGTACAATAAATACAGTTTTATTTAATCATTTACCACACAAATAAACGTGGAATAGTAATTGGAAAGAGTGATTGACAGGTTACGACGACCGTAGTGTAGTAAGCTCCGCCCTGAAGCATCATTTTTAATTTGTCAAAACTGTAAAATGGCCTTAATGTAAGCGACGGTAACGATGGGTGTTGTGAGCGGTATTGACGCGCGACGCCATATTTGAGAAATTTTTGGCTTCAACATACGTCACATGTTTCCCGTCTTCTTAGAGTATTTCGTCATTGGCCGCATGACATTCAAATGAACTCCTGGGATGCACTGCATCTGGCATAACATTGTGAGGGCGTATCATTTAACATCAGTTCAACGTCTTGCTAGTCGTAAATACTTATAAAAAAGGCTTGTGAAAGGGCGTTACCTCGGTCTAAACTAAAAATATTTAAATACGTATTTACATTAAATAATCGGTCAAGTGCGAGTCGGACTCGCACACGAAGGGTTCCGTATAACGTAGCGAGATGATGATACAGAAGCCAGAAGGTCTATTTACCGACTACTACTTAACAAGTATAGTAATTTGTCTTGGTAGATAAATATTGGATACCTGCTGGATCAACGATCACAAATGAGCAACAAATCACGTTTGTTGCATGGGAACCTCCTTTATTCTATTTTTTTTTTAGTATTTTGTTGTTCTAGTGACAACCGACGGAAGTCTCAGTAATAGGTAGGTCCCTTTGGGTACGGAACCCTAAAAATCACACCTAGGAGGACCAAACATCGTATTATATTGTGATATTTATGTTTTATTGAAAAAAAAATGTATTGCAATAAACATAAACATAGTTTAAATTCTTAAAGATTTACGACCTGAGACTAAATAAAATAAATAACTTATATAAATAGTGTGCTGTGTTTCCCATATACCACATACAAGAATACTTTAGGTAATTTATTATCGACATAAAATTTAATAAAGGGCGGACGAACTTTTGCAAGACGTTTACCTTAGACCTAGGCAAGTACTAAGTACACACAGGTATTTCTGTACCTAGATAAATACACGTTTGTGTCATTGACCGCAATCTATGGTTTAGTGTTATGAAAGACCGAGTAAGTACCTACTATTAACTTCCTATTAAGGCTTGAGGCACAAGCTTGCCGGTTAGAATTTTACTCTGAAATTACTGACAAAAATGACAAGGATTTTGAAATTCGACGAGTTTGTTGACTCAAACCACTTTTTGAGATTGAACCCATCCCATGGGTAATTGAGCTGATTGAGTAATAATTAGTACAAAATGGTGTATTCGGCAGAATTTTCGTCATATCCTATACTGACCTTACCTACGAGTATATCATATACAGAGTATTTTTGCGTCACTGCAATATATGTAGACTAAATCTGTATTAGTCTGTCTCATTGACATAGCATGTTCGAGGTCCTGGATTTCATCGATTTTGCCAAAATGGAATCTATATTATCTTCTAAATCTTCTATCAAGATTTTCTGTATTATTCGTTTAGTATTCGTGTTTGTATTTGGCGGCCTGATTACTTAATTATGCAATTTGGTAAAATACTATGACACGTGATAATAACTTGTAAATGTGGTCGGCAGATAAAATAAATCACCTATTTATTACACGTTATTATATAAATATAAAGAGTTTTAGGAAAACGCAAACTGTATTACCTTCCCACTTATACTCAAAATAATTAGTTGTTAGTAGTTAATCTCTCAATGTTACATGTTACCCGATACCTACTCTTAAGTAGACGAAAAGAAGGCTTATTATAGTATCCCATCAACATAATATAAGCCTAATTATATACAACCTACCCCGCTTATACCTACCTTATTATTTTCTAGCAAATAAGAAAATCCAATTTGTTCTCATACGTTTCGTAAAACAATAATTGAATTTAATTTACATAAATACCGCAAGTCCTATTAGCGGTAAACCGTAAAGTAAATATTATGTTCATACATCTCCAGCATTCCATTCGTTTTTTGTTTCATGATATATAATTATTTTACTTTCCTTATTTTGTGTCGCAGATATTCTTTACGTAAGTTAATAACAGTCTTTTGTTTGGATTTTCAATAAGGGAATTAAGTGATTAGGAAAGCACCCGAAAGCTGATAATATCTACGGGCACAAAACATTGTGGAATAAATCTATTATTCTTCAATAAATAGTATGCAATACAAGTTTACACTTACGGCAGTTCACGCGTGTCGTAGGGGCGATAGCCGGTGGAGCCAAAAAGTCCTGTAGTGGAGAGACCGCGTACAAACATTCGTAGAGTAGGGCGCCCTCCAGCTCGTGGGACCGACGACATTAAGCGGGTCGCGGGAAGCCGCTGGATGAGGTAGGCTGAGAACAGGATGTGGGGGCGCACGCTTGAGAAGGCCTATGTCCAACAGTGGACGTCCGCAAGCTGATAATTATGATGATTACGACAAAGTTTACAATATACGTGCCGCTAAAACTTAGCAACGGATCAAGGGATAATATAGTGTGGTAGACATTTCTCCACCATTTATTTTTCCGTGACTTGAGGATTCCATTTTTACCTGAAAGGTAAAGGTCCATTTTTACGTGTTTTTAAAGGGCTGGAAGGACGTTTCATCATCTAGAAATTTTGTAGAAGAGTTCAGAACATTGGAATGTAATTCAGAGCATTCCACAACATTCCAGAGTTTCCTGAGCATTCTGTATTATTCTGGAATGTTCGGGATGTGAACATTCGAAAACATTCCAATATCGCGGATAATTTTGGAATATTTGAGGATTCTTTTATCAGTCTCTCTCTTCATTCTTACCTACCCTTAGCAAGTCGGATACCTCTTACATAATTCGACACATTATAGACGCTAATATCTCTAACATTTATTGGAAAAAATATTAGGGTTCCGCTTAATTCCAACAACTTTATTGATTTCGATTCAATGAAAGTTTATGATATGACAATAAAATCATCATAGGTAATTGTTACGAAATAAAACCTAAATGACCATCTTCAATCGTTCTTTAACTAATAAAATTGTGAATTTTATTTTATAATAGACAATGGTAGCTGCCCACTCCGTCGCGTACCGCTAAACTTTTTCCAATAAAACGAAGTTTAATAACAAAAACTTTTTCCAACTTGTATTATTGCCTTTTGGAAAGCAAACAGACTGAGCAGACGTTAACTTGAAAATAAAATTAACTAAGGAGATGTTTACTTACGATGAAACTAATAACAGAATTAACTTGACGAAACTTTTCCCCATTTCTGAAAATCACGTTAGCACCTCATGCCAAGTTCAGTAAACATTTTAGGGTTACATCACAAAAGGTGCCAACGAAACACTACAGTAAGGATTACTTTGCGTAAACTCGGCCTATCTGTGTTTTGAACGGTAGCAATAAAATTAACCTATCTTTTAGAGAATTTGTGAGCAGATTCTATGACGAAGTCTAATGTTAAATTAGTGAGTGTTGCCCATGCAAAGGTTCGTGCATGTTGCATGATCGGATGCAAAGGTTGAGTAAAACCGTCAATTATTTATTATCGTTATAATATTGCATTAACATATAACATTGCATATTAAGGGTAATATTTATTTTATTTTATTTTTATTATTTACTAGCTTTTGCCCGCGGCTTCGCCCGCGTGAATTTCGGTAAAAATTAGGGTTTTTTTTATATCCCATGGGAACTATGGATTTTTATGGAATAAAAAGTAGCCTATGTTTTAATCCGGGTTATAAGCGATCTATGTTTCAAATTTCAGCCAAATCGGTTCAGTAGTTGCGGCGTGAAGGAGTAACAAACATACACACTTACACACAAACTTTCGCCTTTATAATATTAAGTGTGATGTGAAGTGTGATTAGTGTGAAGTGTGATAGTGTGATTAGTGTGAAGTGTGATAGTGTGAAGTGTGATAGTGTGACTAGTGTGAAGTGTGATAGTGTGATGTGATAGTGTGATTAGTGTGAAGTGTGATAGTGTGAAGTGTGATAGTGTGACTAGTGTGAAGTGTGATAGTGTGATGTGATAGTGAGAAGTGTGATAATATTAGTGTGAAGTGTGATTATAATATCGGCACCAGAGTTCTGAAAAAGTCAAGTTCTTCTGAAAAAAAGTTAAGTTGTCGACTTATTACGGTTCAGCAGATACAGGACGAGCAAACGACGGAATAGAGTCACGTTGGCATTTTGAATACGGAATCCTAAAATGTTTTTTGACCTTCGTTTAATTTGCTAGGTAAACAATTAAACATTTTTTTGTATTAAGTAATAAATATTCCTAACTTCAAGTGCAGGCTAAACGAGGTAAATATTTACTTTAATTAATTTGTTAAACTTATAAGCAAACAGACACATAATCATATCGGCCTTCCAAGTTCCATTTTAAAGGTAAATAGTTTAATAAAATAAAAACCTATTTATCTAATCCAAAGTTTGAAACTTGTAAGTGCCGTCCGATGATATGTATGACACACTTATTTATTTACTAAAAAATACTAATATATTAATTTTGTCCGCAATTCCATATTTGTGGAATCCTTCGGTTTTTCGCTAATCCCTCGGGAATCCGTACATTTTCTGGGATAAAAAGTTATGTGTTTAATAATATTAGTCTCTTACCATAGAACGGCAAGGCATCGTAAAGGCTTCCACCCATACATAGCCGACGTACCAAAGACGCGTACGAAGCGGTTTGATTCCTCGTTCCTGATACGCACTGCAAAGGCCTGGAATACACTCCCAGGCAGTGTCATTCCTGCCACTTACAACCCGGGTGCCTTCAAATCAAGAGTGAATAGGCATCTTCTAGGCAAGCGCGTTTCACCTTAGAGTGTATCATCCCTTTCCATCAGGTGTGATCACAGTCAAGCTATCCTATATAGTATAAAAATCGCTAGCCTATATAGTATAAAAAAAAGTTCATAGAAATCGCAAAAAAATCCTAGTTAGTGTATAGTGCTATAAAAAATTACACCTTGAAATATTAAAATCCCATTAAAATTTCCATGCATTTATACTAATGAGTAGTATTGTTGTTAAGTATATAACTGTGTATGAATGGTGTCTATTATAATAATGGACGTAATTAAAAGACAGGTTAAATCTATTATGTTATTGAATAGAAGAATATTATATCTTAAGATTTCCTGCGTTTAGGATATTAGCAGGCTAATTATACTAACATTTAACACGCAATGCAAATAAGTTGACGTTAAGCCGGATTTACGTAAAGAGTATTATTATACTTTACAATACACGTATTTATGATTTTAAGTTAGAATGAGTGCGAAAACAGGTTCAAGTTGACATTTCTGTGTATGTTAAATACACCACTTTTCGCCTAAATTTTTTTCAGTAAGGATTGTAGTTACATTTTACTTTTTTAAACGTATTGAACGCCCACGGCTTCCCAGAAGTGACCTCCTATTTCGTCCTCCTTCGTAAATAGTGGAATTTCAAAAATTATTTCTTACCGGATGGTTACATGTGGTAGACATTGCTTACTCATATTAGGGCAAATTTTAGTCCTATCAATCTTGTAGTTTGAGCTATGCTTTGCTAAATTAGTCTATCAAACTTTAAATATCTTTTCCATTTATACAGGATATATATATTTATACAGATATGTATACACATTTTTCCCTCATAAATTTTTATTACAATGAAACAAAATGTCCTAAAACTTTGGTAGTTCATTGCTGGTTCACTTAGGTTTTATTCTAATTTTTATATTTTCTCTGATATTGAAGCCGAATCATCCCAATTGATACATCATTTTCACCGGCACAACTTAATTCTACAGATTATAATATAGGTTATTCTTAATAATTCAATAAATAATAATCAGCCAAAAAGTTGGGCACTCTTGCTCACTCACTGCAACAGTGTTGGAGATTAAAGTTTCAGCATCTGAAAGTTGTAACATGTGTGTTTCTCGAAGTGAATTAAAAGTACGTGAAACTTTGTGAGTTTCCACAGATAATAATAGTTTTTAACCAAAAAACAACCTCTAGATAGAGTATCTACTGGTATGCAGATATACCAGTAGTCTATGATAGTTTTTCACCACATACACCTATAATATGTCCTATAGACCAGCGTTAAGGGCCTAATATGCCTATGAAACGCCTATGAAATGAACAGTGATTTACCATCTTTATACTTAATCTTGTTTATACATGTGAAAAAAAAATGTTTTGTTTACTACGCTCGTTTGACTGGCGCTTATTTTGCTGGATTGATTTGATGCTAAAGCCCGGTTTCTCAAACTAATTTTAATAGTTACCGTTAAACATGACTTTTATTTTTCTGAACATTTTGACTAAACAGTATAGAAAACAGAGAACTTTTTAATATTTGAATGATGAATAGATACGCGAGTTTTATTTGTAGGTTTCTACAGAAACATAAAGCCGCGTTGCAGTAAGGAAGTGTATTTTTTGTTTCTAATTGACCACCATTCAGACGTCAATAATGTAATGAATACATCCATTACAGATAATATAATTTTTAACTGCGCGTGAATTGCATCTGCATGTAGCAATGTCATGTTGCTTTTTGATAAATTGCTGTAATACGGATGTGATTATGGGTTCGGAAATTTTTCTCCTTATTAACATTTCGGCCAAGTCTAATCATCTGTCTAATAGTTTAGAAGATTAACAGACGGACATAAATTTAATATTTTTTTATACATGTTCAATGAACATCGTTCAAAATGAAAATAAATGGAGAAACGGCTGCCACTAATTGATTTAAATGGTTTGAGTAGAGGTCACAACATTATGCCCTTAATTAAATAATTGATGAAGTCGTTTGTAATGCATTAAACGGCGACGGAACGCGCCGGAACGAGATTCTCAAAATTAACATATTATTATTTTGTAGTTTAAATTATGCTATTTAAAGGTGCCTCTACACATAATATAACGTTTATTAAATAAAATTAACATTCGAACAAACAAAGTTCATACACAATAATATTTAAAACTAGTTTTGCCCGCGTGTATTACGGTTATTAGGGTTCCGTACATTAGAAGAAAAAAACGGAATCCTTATAAGATCACTTTGTTGTCCGTCTGTCTGTCTGTCTGTCTGCCATGACCCTTTATTTCAGTAACTATTAAAGATATCGACATGAAATTTTGTATAGTTGAAAATAATAATGGGCCGACGTCATTGCAATCATAAAAAAAATTAAATCGGATTTCTTTTTATTTAAAAAGGGGTGAAACCTGTGATCGAAATTTCAAAATAAGATAACAATATTGAGTGGAGTACCATATGAAAGGGCGTTACTTGTGTGTTCTTAAACTGTTTCTTATTTATTTTTATGCCGGATAGGTTTTGATTTATTGGGCAAAATGTTGAAAAAAATACCGAGACAAGGTGTTATCTCCGAAGTTTACTAATGGAAAATGTTTACGAGAAAAATAAAATTACTTTACTCTTTATCAATTAACTTCAAAAAACAAAGTTTTTCATTTTCTGTAGTAGTACGGAACCCTCGGTGCGCGAGTCTGACTCGCACTTCGCCGGTTTTACTTTCACTAACAATCGTAGGAACCGTAGATTCGGTATATCTCAAGAGTTAATTCCTCAGTTATGGCGTGAAGGAGTAAGACACATACAATCTTTTGCTTTTATGCATAAAATGTTGGTGGGATGCGACTTTGTTCTGATGATCGCGGGGTTCATTGGTTCGGTCGAATGGAAATCACTTTTTGTGTCCAGTCCGCGAAACAACAATTTCCTGCCCCGGCCATTCGCAATATCGGTGCGATGCACTCTCCCATCCATCACGAATGGCGACTGAAAACGTGGCGTATATCCGAAAATGTAGTGTGAAAATAAGGTTGAAAACACACACCCTTGCTAACTACGCATGTTGAGTTAGCCGTGGTCCTAATTGGCAAACCATCGTACGATCAAACAATGAGATTTCGTTGCGAGAATTACAAATTCGCTATTACGTAAAGTTTCTAGACGAAGTGTCAAATTATTAATATTAAATTGTGCTAATTAAAGCTTGCAATCATAAAACATCTATTTCATTTTTATTGCGCGATTAAATCGCATCATATTTTGATCGTATCGATAAGCCGGGAAAATACAGGCGATTTTCATATTATGTTCGCAAACGCTTTGCAGAACACTAAGGTATCCATATTAGGTATAGCAGAATAGGTTGACGCTAACTAATAAAAAAAATTCAAATCAATATTTCATAAGTACCTACATAGTTTCCAAATGTAGTCCATCAAAGTCGCTAACTAAAACCTATGTAATACAAAATAAACAATTCATATTTTATTAACTTCAGTAGCGACAATTGATCTCAAAAAGCTTATTCTAATGTCTGTAAAATCTGTGGCCAAATTATAGTAAAGTTTCACCACCATGGGAACAAACTCGCCGCGAGTTAGGAAACCGCCACTCGGCTGTGCTACACAAGCACTGACATAAAATCTATATCAATGTATTATATTTTAATTAATTAGAATATTTTCATTTTGTTGTGTACCATTGTGGCCCATAACCCATATATAAAATCGTAGTTCGGGACTCGAAAAATACCCGACTGAGTTTGTACGTGCTGGGTATAAGCTAGTACATGTACACTTGACTATAATATAGCGCTACTGGATTGTTGATCACCATTTTGAAGAATAATATAAATAGGTATATTTATAGCAATACTTTGCCATTAGGGATATAAAAAAAAATTGATAACAACCTGCTCTCAGACCCAGTGATCATACACTGAAAATTTCACAACAATAGGTCGAGCCGTTTCGGAGAAGTTCGGTAACAAAGATTGGCGAAAGGATTTTATATATTAGAGAAAATAATTTTTTTTTTTTTTTTTCTTTGGCTTTTACACAGATAAGCCAATGTCAGGTTATAGGATAATAAAAGTTAGGGAAAGTCCACCGTGTCCGAAGTTTCCCGCCCTTTCAGAAGATAATTATAATAGTGAGAGACACAGATGGACACAGACTAAAGTTACACTAAGTGATACTCATAAGTGATACGACATTTGACAGATTCTTTCAAAACTGTGCAATAGCGTGACGCAACTTTAGAGAAGGTAGATCATGCGCTGGATGTAGAGCAATGTCAACAAGGTCAAACTAAGCCATTCGTCTTTGCCCCTGACCATAGATAAAATCTATATGACCCTGACCTTGATACATTATAATTATCATGAAACGGCATCTCATCCGAACGCTAATTGGCTTAAATTTTCCTTAATTTTGGAGGCCTTTTATTTGGTTAATAAGGACATACTTTTATATATTTGAAATATAATTGTTGTTACTTTTGTTTTGACAATGTTTTATTTCTAATGATATTTAGAAATAGTTTTTCTTTAACCAAGGAATCATTGGTCATTAACAAATGATGCAAATGAAAACATTTCTATAATTAAACAAAGAATTTTCCAAAGTCATTGCAATTTTTATTTACTTGCAGTAGCGTATGCAACAGCTAGTAGGTATAAGTATAAGTTTGAAGTCAAATTGATGTTTTTCTACAAAAAAATACTTGTCCAAGTTTAAAGCTTTCTACGCAACGAACCCTTTTAAACTATTTTATTTGCAGCAAACGCTTGGCACAGTTGTAACAAATTGTTCTTTTGAACGAGTGTTGTCTAACTCACAACTTTGTTCACAACTTCTCGACTTGAATTAGTATAAATTATTATGCATAAACCAGAAACCTCTACTACAGCGCGCCGCAACGCTTTAACTCTAGAATAAATCATAGTTGTTAGAAACTTTTAATAGCTACCTACCATTACACTTTTTATAACATAAGTATTTATTTATAAATATATTTTTAGGTAATTCTGTCAAATAATAACCTATAAAATATACAGTAGGCGAGTGTATCATTTTGGATCAACTTAATTGCCCCTTACCACACTAACCTAATCATAAAAACAAACCATGCAAAATTCATAAATTATGTCATTTATATGCAGGAGGCCAGAGGTAATGATCTCCATGCGAAAATTTTAATACTTAGGTATACAAAAACACAGAAAAGCATTCGATTTTAGAACTCTCCTTTTTTCAATCAGACAAAAATATAAACAAAATAGCGAATCGAAATTCACGAAACACATTTATTGACTTTGAAGGGCGATTGAGCATTGAAACCTGATATTATTATCGAAGGATCGAGGTCTAGTTTGGAAAGGGTGACTACAAATTTTTTTTCCTCACGTCCGGCCGTGTAACACATTTCCTGCACCCTTTTAGTGTTAGAACCTTTTAGGTTCGCGCGCCTTATCTGAGGAATTCCCTTTCCTTTGTAACATTCCTTTTCGGCTTTCGGGGAAATTTTGTTTAAGATAGGAAATATATTATGTACTCGTACTCACTACACCATAGAACATAGGGTGAAAGATAGCTTTAGTGGTATTAAAATGCCTTAATTTTTCGCATACCTTTTTGTTGAGCTTTTTGGATTTCATCCTAGAATAGAGAAAGTTTGATAGTCGACAAAATTGGTGTATGTTGCGAAACTTCTTCAGCCTTTAAAATATTTCGTAGGACTCTCAAGAATTTAGGGCGGTAGTGGGCAAAAACCTTTACAATTCTGAAAGGCGCCCTATTTCGTAATATGTATGACAGTATAAAATTTTCAAAGATCCTGAATTACTAGGCTACTTCGGTTGCATAGCTTTGATCCGTAATAAAGTCTTTCAGCATTTGAACACAAAGATTCAAAGTGAATGACCACATTTTTCGCCTCGGTAAAGTATATGCCACTTTAGCGAGGAGCAGTTTTTAACATTGTTTAGAACCTCTGTGGCAAATAAATAAGGGCGAGTTAGCAAAGCTTTTAGTAGATTACGTATAAAGTAACCGAGGCTCCTTCGCCCGCTGAAATCAACAACTGTAATCTGAATGCGGACAATCAATAAAGGGAGCCCGCGCTGGGATCTTTTATCGTTGTCTTCACCCCGACCCAATCAAGGTCCAACCCTTGTTACGTCAAATTTGTCTCGAGCAACAGTGCCATTGTTCGACTCGACGAGGATCACTATTCACTGTTCAATACTACCTTAGTTCAATACTACCTTATTCGTGTATGCCTCCACAGCGTGTATATGCGATACGAATTTTGTGACGTGATATTTATTATATTTGACGAGAAATCTTTCCCTGTTGAAATCTTTTAAACCCAATACCCGACCAAGTTAGTTAATCAAATTCTCACCTTGTAATTGTACGTCTTTACTTTGGAAATTCGTTTTTAATTTTTACTATTCTGTTCAGTCGTCTTTAAACCACCACTGGATCAATTTGTAACACACAAAATTCATGACAATTGGTCGAGCGTTGATGGAAAGCCATGATTACATATTACTTGAAATTACGCCTTTGTCCCGAATTAGCTATAATATTAATCTTTATGCCCCTTGAAATCTGCAAATTGCTACAAAAGCTATACTATTTGAACTCGTTACTCGTTGTTAATATTTAGATTTAAGTACAAAATAAGATATCATTATTAGGGCTCCGTAGCTAGTAAACAAAGAACCCTTATAGTTTCCCTATGTCTCTTCATCCACAGTCTAGTTTTGGGTTCCGTTGTCTTTGATTGGTCTGATTCACGTTTGGTGGTCCCCTGCCAGCTAAACAGGGGTCTGACTGCGTAAGAAAAGCGTATTCATCGATTCATCGTTATCGTAATCGTTAGCGAATTCTGCTCAGCGATTGGCTGACATAAATCAGGAACCCAATCAGCGGGCAGAATTAGTAAACGATTACGATGAATACGTTTTTCTTAGACAATCTAGGAGCTGAACCCGACACGTACTTAGCCGTTTTTTTTAATTCGGTAAAGTTGACAATCGTCCACTGATGTACGGTGTACAAAGAACCATAAGTTTTTTTTTGTTTATAGCGTATATCTAATGACGGTTTTTCCATTGAGGACAAACAAACTTCAAATCCTATAGAAATATTCGCAAAAAATAGGGAAAACGTTAATTTATTCAATGCAGTAGCTATACGGAATAACAATTTCCAACACGTAACTGACGTAACAATTTAATCACTTTAGTTTTGAATTTCATTTGACGACAAAGTAAATTCGTAAACAAAAATGGCTGCGTAACATGAAATATTAAATTTGATTTACCTATTGTAAAAGTTATATTGAAAACGCGCATGTTAAGTGTAATTTCCTTCATTTTTTGGAATCAGAAACTATAATACTTATTACCTCTTTTCCTGCAAATGTTGTTAACTTAGTTTTTTTTTTTATTTGAAAATTTGGTGTCCCCTTTCATAAAAAGAGATCTTTTATAACAGATTAATTTTATCAATAAATATTCACTAATATAAAATAATAATATACACAAAACAATAATATACAATAATATACTATAATACATACAATTAAATACTAAATCATTTAACTGTCGAACATGACGCAATGCCTGGAGTACACAGGACAGCCAAATGCTTTAGCTTTTGTGAGGACCAGAACAATTCGATCTCTATGTTAATAACTGTTAACTTAGTTTAAGTTCTGATTGTTATTTTTTTATTTCAATATAAATTAAAACACCAATTGAAAACCTTTCGTATATCGGTGTGATTGCAGGCAAACTCTAACGCACTGCATGCGTAATATAATTATTTAATAATCTAATAATAAGAATAATTAATAATCTATATAATATAGATAGATAGATCGATATAATATAGATCGATAGAGGAAATACAGCCTTTCATTAGCAGACGGGTATAATCTCAGATGAATGATATAATACTCACGAAAAAGTCTTTAGGTGTCAACTAGGCACACAATATGTCGATAATAATATTATTATTATGTTCCAATATTAAAATGCGTCGATCGATCTAAATTGCATAAATTATGATTAAGTATTCATTGAATTGGGGAAACAATCGACGAAGTTTGAACTTTTGGAATTAGGACACTTGTTTTTAAAAGAACCATTTGGTTCAAATGCGCGCAGTTTGCGTGAATTTTAATGTGTTTACACACAGCGTGTTTATAGTTAAATCAAACAAATAATACAATTATTTTATTAAGAACATTTTAATGTATACAATATGTTATAGGTATTGATTACATATTTTGTTTTATTGACTAAAATAATGAAAATTTACAGATTCGACACGATTTGAATATTATATTTTGAACTACGTAGTCCTCAGAAATTAAACTATCTTCCTACACGGTTTGCCGCGATTTACGTTCTTGATGTCATGCGTCCATTTGTTACATAAATAAGATTAGAATACATATAGACGAACTAGTTACAGTTCCTTATTATTGAATTAAAGTTTTTACTTGCCAGAAATCCCATCTTGACAAGTAACGAAACAGCAAAAGATAGAGTTCTTTCGTAGTAACTTGGAAAAAGTGTTCAACTCCTATGTATTGCTACACAGGTTCGTGCCGGAATGATAAATCGCTTAGCGGTACGTCAGCCGCTGTTGAATACTCTCACTAGAAAATGTTTCAAACTGATCTTCACTCAAATCTTCATTGAAAAGTTTAGTACTTGTCTGTAAGTATGGTTTCGTTGAAACGCTATAAGGTTTTAAACGCTTTAGCAGCTTCCGCACCCCCCGCCTATTATAATGGATGCTTTCAAAAGAAGAGTGGTCATTTTGACCACCAAATGGCGCAGTGGTATAGTCAAATAGTCTTGCCCTCAGTGTCAAAGATCGTGGGTTCAATTACCACAACTGAAAAAGGTAAGTATGAAATTTCTATAACTGTATCTATGTTTATTAATTAATATTGTGTATATAATTATCAATCATCTGGTACCCATAACACAAGCTATGGCTTACTTTGGAGCTAGATGATGTTTTGTGTAATGTCCTGATATATTTATTAATAATACTTTTTTAAATAAATGCGCTTCCACCCCAGACCTTATCATCATTTTCCATCTAGCATGACTGTCGTCAAGCACAATCACCCACCCACACACACACACACTCACACACACACACACACACACATCAACACACACACCCCCACACCCACACCCCCCACTAAACCCCACCTTAAAAAAATCAATAGAGCCACCGATTACATGTTAAAAACGGTGACGAAAACGTAACCTTTCCTCTATTCCTTATCCCAATTATAATCGGATCATTAAACTACCTATATGTAAGTAGACACTTAAGTAACCCTTTACTTACACAAAACTTTTAACGAGAAGGTGTAAGGTAGTACATACGTAGAGTTGACAAAAAAATAGTTTAGTTACTACTTACTATCTTTCATATAATCATTATCAACTTTAACAAAAAAAAAAGCATTTACCTTTTAATCTAATTTTGATTAATTATTTAATATACCAAGCTGAAATTTCCAAACATAATTTAAATCACATTTAAGTTTAAAGTTTTAACATAGTTGGTCATTCTAATCGTAAGCTTGCTGTACCTTTAAAGTAAAAGGGATAATAGACATGTCGTTAAGGTCCCTAGTGGGGTTATAAAAGTTTCTTGAGAACAATACGACGGACCAGCAAGTTGTAGTGTAATTCTTGGTTAGCTGCGGAACAACCTTAGACTCTTGGGACAAATTCGCTTAGATAAGACCCGCGGTAAATGTATAATAGTCGAAGAGATCACTTCCTCGTCAAAATCTTTCAACTATACGTGTGGCAAACAGCCGCTGCCCACAGGATAATAAATACTAAATTGGGCAACATCGACTAGGGAGTAACTCGTGTCCCGTTGCCCGATAGGCTTCACGTTTTGCCGGTGGTGTAGGCAATAGGGTAATTTTTCTCCAGGCAGATGTTATGCCTGGGGACCGCTTGTGATCCAAGCGTGTGACGTCAGAAGTTGTATTTATAGAACGCTCGTAGAATGCTTCGTCAGCGTGTGCTAGGGGACTGGTTACGACATCTATCGTCAGCTATCGAAGACCGCTACAACGTAAAGCCTTTTGCAAGAGAGATTGCAAGAGGTGGTCTAGTTTTACTATAATATAGTCCCATGCAAAACAACTGTTAAACAATACTTATGAAAAGTCTGTTTAAAGAAAGTAAGGTATTTAATTAGTTTAATGATGAAGGGATTTGGAAAATTGACATTGAAGTTTTTCAGATCAAATATACGATGTCCTGGACAAATGGACTGTCCTGGAATCTGTGGACAAAGAGAGAAGAATAAGAGATCATGTATGATAAGGTTGATGGATGTAAAACCAGCAAGAGAGGTGTGGCAACCTACCCCTGTGGAATATTATGTTATGTATCCCACCAACCTTCCTTGCGTGAGCTATTTTATTATAGGTTTTTTGATAAAAATGTAGGAAACGGACATTTCATAATATCATATTTCTACCCAGCATCTACTTGTTGGACAAAAGTGACTAATAAATAACGCACAATGCAATCGACAATCAAAGCACCGCCGTCCATCACGAGCATTACATCGAAAGCAGCGTCAGAAAAGTAGTTTTTAATACATGCTCAAAAAGTAGACATTTCCATGCGTGTTTAGCGTGCGGAAAGTTATTCTTTTCCGTACTAATGTTTGTTTTGTTTTCCTCCTGCAATTAACATTCAAATGTATAAAGGACCGCGGCACCAGAGTTGCCAGAGTTCGACACCAGAGCACGCCTAATTACTTATACCTAAAGCTATAAAAAATAGCGTTCAATGCACGTGCGGAATTGTCATTTCCACTCGTCTCTATTGTTGAACCGCGCCTTTGGCTTGGGTCAATAAACCGAGACTCGTAAAGAAATAACATTCCTTCCGCACTTATATTGGAATGTACGATTTTCGGTAATGATAGGAATTAGATTCTTGTTTTCACAGCTGTCTCCCGCACTATAAACACTGTCATTAACACGTAAGCTAAATAGACACGTTCAGCCGAAAACACCCAATTGTTCGATTGTGCGAAATTAACATAGTAATTGTATGTAGCTTAATTTATACATACCCAGTTGATTAATACTATCTACATAATAAATAGATAGCGTTAAACGGACCGAAACTCTCGGCTATACAGTAGGTAAGCAGGTAAATTAACTGGTAGACCTATCCAAAATAAATGTACAGTTTCAATAGAAATTCTTCTTCATCAGGAATGAATTTTAATTCAGTCCTCAGTCCTCCGACCAGATGGACTGACGACATTAAAAGAGTTGCGGGAAGGCGCTGGATACCAATAGCGCAGGACCGTTTGGTCTATAAATCATTGCAGGAGGCCTTTGTCCAGCAGTGGACATCCGTCGGCTAAAACGATAAAGAACGAACGAAGTAGCATAATATGATAGACGCATGTTTTACGTAGGTATTTCACCAAGATCCACAGGCAGAATTGTCACACTGAGCCACGCGATTCGATATTACAAATAGCGAGGCAGGAAATGGTTTTTCCGCCACTGGGCACAACAAATTACAGTGATTTCCATTCTTCGACGTTGCCTCCAATTTCGTCACACCCCTATGATTGCCATATCCATAACACTGAGTTCCTGTATTGGTATGACTAGATGAATAATGTAAAGAGGTTTAGTTATTTAGAAAATATCATGTTATTTATGCCGTCGTTGGTTTCTGCAACTATTTATTCTTATCTAGGTCAGACCTACCTAGCAAAATATGGAGATTTTAGGGCCTGTTACACCTAGTTAGTGATAATATCTGATATCTTATTCATAAGTTTTGTGGCTGTCAATTGACATTTAAAACTAAGAAAGTGATTTTACGTTTAGTCCGCAATCAGAAACTTATTAGAACGTAGTGAAACAGGCCCTTAGTTGCATAAGTCTCGTCAAAAATATGTTGTGCTGTCTACTGTCTAGTTTACATCCAGGTACGTTAAAATGAATATTTTTTGTTGTGTATTTCCCAGGATAAAATTAGCTTTTTATTTATTACTTGTCTAGTTTCTTACTTTAAAACCATCCAACAAAAATTATACATTAGATATAACACTTTCACATTTCGCATAATATAAGTACAAGACAAATTCCAATAGCTTAGAAAACGTATAAAATATTCTCCTTGACACTAAGTACCTACCCTAAAATATTCCCTTATTCGAAATTCAGTTGAAAGTCAAAGGATTTGTATAAAAGGAGCTAAAATGAGACGGATGGTATTCGCATAGGCCGGCAATGTGTCTCTCCAGACACTGCCGGTAATGCACGCAGTATATTTCTCAGCTCGCAAGTATATTGCCGTTGCCATTGGCTGAAATTCTCCGGCACATATTGGCACAGATCTGAGTCTGAGGTAATGGTGTGTGCCTAACTAGATTTGTTATTTATCTTCTTCTTTGTATTTTCACCGGACTAGGTCTGGACTCTGGTCATCACCTCCAGTTTAGATCTGGTTTACTAATATATGAAATGTTTTGCTAATGTGCGCTTTTCCAATAGTTACATTTTCTGTTGAAATTTGTTTACATAAACTAATCATACTTACCAACTTTTCCAGCTAGAAAGCTTAAACAGAAGGAATGTTTAACAAATCACATCCTCTTTCTCGCAATTTGTTTAAAATCGGCCAAATGCCAATTGGATTCACTTACGACGGGTTATAACATGGTTATAATGTGCCTATATGAAGGATCGGTCAAAAAAATTACGTTTACTGAATAATTTTATTTTCAAATTATTTTTATACCTATTTATTAGTTCGAGTTATAGCAGCAATACAAATACACGCTCTTTGAAAGCTTTACTATATTTTCCTGTTACGATTACGTTTCATTAAACACATGTGCTGACAGACAGACGGACGGACCGGACGCATGGATGGATCGATGGATGAATGAAGCGAGTGTTTGAAACTAGGATACCGTTTACACCCATTACACAGTACAGACTCTGAGGTACAGGTTTTTATATGAATTTCGAGTCGACTCGTATCGCACAAACGAATCGAATTCCTCCATCGCTGACATGCGGCTGTCAATAAATCGCGCTGGCTGTAAATGTATGGAAGAATTCGATACGTTTGTGCGGTGCGAGTCGACTCGAAATTCATACAAAAACCTGTACTACACGGAGAAAAAAACCAACAAAAATCCTGTTGTAATTACTAAAATATTTGTAAACCCGAGGACAACAAATGCCCTGTATTTACAACAAAACGACTTTAGTAATTGCTTATTAGTAAATGCAACAAATATCTGTTTTGTAATTTCAAGGAAACAATAGTAATATCCGAAGTAATGACGTCATAGACAAAAACTAAATTTGAGTTGGTATTACTAATTTCTTTATTTTATTCTAGCGTTCGTTTTGTAATTCCAAGTATAGCGGTCTCTTGAACTAATGCTTTGTTTTATCCTAGTGTTCGTTTTGTAATTCCAAGTATAGCGATAACTTGAAATAACTAATGCTTTGTTTATCCTAGCGTTCATTTTGTAATTCCAAGTATAGCGATATCTTGAAATAACTAATGCTTTGTTTTACCCTAGCGTTCGTTTTGTAATTCCAAGTTCAGTGCTTTAGTTGAAGCAATGAATTTTGTTTAATAATTACAGGTAAAAAATATACAGGCTTTAGCAGCATGAGGTGTCAAGATCTCAGGTGATTTTATGTTTCAATATGATTAGTTTAATTGTTGTACATACTAGTAAGCAATAGTTAATTGCTGTACTAGTAAGCAACAAAACTAGTCATATTGAAACATAAAATCCACTAAGATCTTGACACCTCTGCTGCTACAGCCTGTATATTTTTTACCTATAATTATTAAACAAAATTTATTGCTTGCAATATATAAGCATAGATTACATTATTACAAAAAATAAGCACTGTAGGTACGGTACACTCAGAACAATTATTAAATATTTTTTGTTAATAAAGGGTTTTTATTGTAACAATGTGTTTCAAATGTGAAGATAAACGGCATTTTACAAGAAATGACAGGGTGGATTCTTATATGGATAAATAGTCTTTCTTCAAATTTGAAACACTTATTATTAGTATAACTACGATCAATAAAATACTCATTTATTATTAATTTGTTTTATTTCTCATACTTATCTTAATTGTCAGATATTTGTTTATAATTATCTTAATTTTTAATCATCCAATTAATAAATCTTACTAATAAAATACATAATGCCAAATAAATAAACGGGGAATAGAATTGGAAAAGTTATAAGAACATGACCACATAACATATATTAACAGTCAAAAAGCCCAGAGAACTACCTACCCAGGGAATTGAATACTTAACATAATATATATCGTTTTGCAGATTAAACGCACTCGCAGTAACGCACAGCAGCACTGAATCGTAACGCACTCGCAGTTTTAAACTCGGTTGTGTTCCTTGCTTCTGTTACTTTCATTGGGTTACTTGGGTTATTTAAACGACGACTTGGTTTTATTCTCAACGGACCCGAAAGTGTTAAACGATTGTAATGCATCAAGTGCAAATATACTACGGGTAATAAAATTTAGATCTCACTAGATATCCCGACAAATCGGGAACTTTTGCAGCACTGACCACTTCAACGAATGAGGGGCAACTGGCAAGGAGCGGAGGAGAGGGAGGCCTCACTCTTTGTTGAATTTACAAATGAATTAATAATTTCTAAAAGTTTGGTTTGCGAAAATCACAAATCATTAGTAATAACATGGAATTACTATTATCTTTTGTTGAAATCATAAAATTTTGCTTCTTGCCGTTATTAAATCATATTTTGTTGGAAATACAAAATAATTAATAATATCAACAAGATTGTTTTGTAAAAATCACAAATCATTAGTAATAACAATAGTGTTTTGTTGTTATAAGTGAAGTTTGTAATATCTGACATTACTAAAACCGAAATGTAGGAATAACAAATACGATTGGGGTCTGTTTTGTAGTAATCAGTAATATTTGTTAATATAACAAAACTTTTGTAATTTTTAATAAAATTTAGTTATTTCTTCGAATACAAAACAGTTTAGTAAATTCTGGGGGTGTCTTTTTTCTCCGTGTAACCCCACAGAAGAGGAGTACAAAGTTTTGTCTCCACATATTTATAACGGATTTTTAACAATACAGATTTTAAGAAATTGAAGATACGTGGGAACACGAGCTAAGCAAAAAAATATGAAAAAAAAATCTGAATTCTGCGTATTTATATTATTTAATATTTATTGTTCGAACGTGGTCCAATAAAAAAATAATATGTTGCGTACATAAAAATGTATCACGTAAATAAAAATCGCGTTGGGTATACAATCAATTGGTACGAGTAGATACTGCCCCAGTCATCAAACAAAAAGCCTATAAAAATAAAATTTAACGCCTCGATTTTGTTCTAAATTGATACTGACCAAAGGCTACTCGGGACAGAATGGGTCGTAAACATTTTACTCTTTTGTATAAATAAACACTTATTTTGATGTACACTTGGGCCTGGATAAGCGAAAACAATCCTCTGAAATCCTTCACGCGTGAAACGAAGACGATAATACTGGGCAAAATGAGACCAATGATGATAATCACAGTGCAGCGGGGCTAGACAAAGTAACAGTCGTTTGGCGTTAACGTTTGTCTACTGTCAAAAATGTATGGACACACCACGTGACTGTAGAAAAACCACGACCGAACAGAGCTAAACACGCTGTGTTTGATAATCGACAAACGACTGTTACTTTGTCTAGCCCCGCAGTACAGTAAACATTACAATGCCTATAGTTGTAGATCGCACTGCATCTGATATTATGGGGAGGCGTATCACTTAATATCAGATGAACATCTTAATCACCTCATCTTTCATTCGCAGAGAAAAAAAGTCTGAAAACCAAATTCTCATAACTCTTCATGTACTTCCAACTCGTACTTGGCTGGTTTCTGTCCTCAACAACCTTTGTTGTCTTTGGTGACAGTAGTAGATTATAACGGTACCTGAAATTGAAAATTTTCATACTGTTTTATTAATCTATTTATTATAGCTTTATTGCACACACATAGAGAAACAAAATACAACGGAACACAGTGAGCGCAAAGGCGGCCTTATTGCTAGAGCAATCTCTTCCAGGCAACCTTTGGAAAGAGGATTTATTTTTTTCTGTAGAGTAAAAATATTCTAACATCTATAAATTAGGCGCAAGATATTAAATTTTCGATTTACGAGGGAATATAAACGTTTTAAGAACTAAGCCGCCTCTTGAACTCAAACGGTAAACATTTGACTACCGGTAGGTATTTCAATAAACGTTGAATAATATCTGCTGTGCTTAAATTTTAATTCAAAACGTTTTATTGCCTCTCTCCCTAATTAAAGATGTAATAGCTAAACTTAATGGTATTTTTATGTAATTTTGATGGCGAAATTGCAGCCTCTTTATTGTTCAGGGCCTAAAGCCAATCCGTCTAAAGTTTCCGCCTAAACTTAAGGCGGATTTGTTGTGATCTTAAAATGAACCTAGTAGGTACTGTTAATATTTTATTCTAGAGTCACCGATGTCTTTTAACAGTGAAATAAGAACATTTTTCGTTTCGCTGCGTGCTTCCTATGATTTTTAATGCATTACAATAACTACTCGATTATTGTTAGAACCCCCTAGATACCTTGTTTTCATTTTAGTAACGTGGCACTATCAAAATTTTGCACACGTTTTTTAAATCTAATAAACTATTTGCAAAATTTAAAATATTTCAAATCGCTGCACGCTGTTGCATATATTTTGTAGGTTGTCGTAGAATTTCCATACGTATTTTCAATATGCGACCACGTATTTAAATTTTTTTTAAAGTAAAAAAATCTCTATTGAAGTAGGATTCTGTTGAATTAAAATAAACAGTGTCTCCGATCTGTTCCGCAGATTCTACAGGTCATAGGAAGCTCCGTATTTAATTTTTTTTAATTAAAAAAATCTCTATTGAAGTAGGATTCTGTAGAATAAAAATAAACAGTGTCTCCGATCTGTTCCGCAGATTCTACAGGTCATAGGAAGCTCCGTATTTAATTTTTTTTTTAATTAAAAAAATCTCTATTGAAGTAGGATTCTGTAGAATAAAAATAAATAGTGTCTCCGATCTGTCCCACAGATTCTACAGGCCATAGGAAGCTCCGTCAAGTGACGGATACCTTGCTCTAAACAAGAAACGGACGCCATACCAACAACCGTTCGGCCCAATATCCAACGACGGATTGCTGAGGGACAGAATTAAAAGGGGAACAAAAGAAATTGATGTACGAGTATGTAGTTTAATCTGGTGTTTATTTGTTTACAGGAGAGCGTCGGATACTCCACAACGTGTCAGGCGAGTTCCGGTCCGGCGAGCTGACGTGTATCCTGGGTCCGTCCGGCGCTGGGAAATCGACGCTGCTCAATATACTCGCCGGATACACGTACGATATACATAATACAACTAGTAGCGCCATGGGCGTACCCAGGGTGGAGCAACTAGAGCATCTGCTCTACCCGGTGGCCTGGCTAGAAGCTAAAAATTTAACGTTCGCTTTGCTCGCATAATAAAATGTACACAAGTTCGTGTTTGCTTCATTCGTAGCTAGTAGCGACTTCAAGACGTTATTCCGCCAAAAATTGATTATCATGACATGATGACATTAACAGATATTATTTTTACTCAATATCATACAATTTTAACTCCAAGCCTGGATCTAAATAGTGATTTATCCTGTGAAACTTTTTTTAAAAATTTGAACAAGTTTACTGTTCTCTAACTTTTTTTGGGAAAGTTTATGTTTGTCATCGAGCTCTATCTCATTAACCATAATAGATAATCAGTTGAAATTTTTCAAAAAATTTCGGCGCTTTTGATCAAATTTAACAATAACCTGTCAAGTAAACAGCGATGGTTAAATTTCGACCACCGCTTATAAAAATATGCCCGGAGATGGCTGGGTACGCCCATGAGTAGCGCTGCGGACATTAGACCTCGCGAATTTAAAAATGAAATGAAATTAAACTAAAAAGTTGCTCATACTACGAAGATCTTTATTAAAAATCTACACCAAAATAATACACATTCAATGCTACCTTTGCAAAAAAATACCATCTTAAATCTCATAACGGAGAGGTATCCAGTAGCCCCCTTTTTTCATTTTAGAGACAATATGAAAGACACATCAGAAATCAGAAATTCTCAACGCAAAAAACTCATAATGTTGCAAGCCCTATAAAGGGTCGTAAACGTAATCGGACACAAAATACGACATGTTAGAGAAGTACCAACAAACTAAAAGAGGAAAGCTTTTGCCAGACTTGATGCTGCAATAAGAGATCCAGCTTCCTCTTGCAAGTGCAGGACTGCAGGCATCTTCCAGATGCGGTTCAGTTTATAATTAAAATAATTAAACCATTTTCTGTACAGTTCCATCGGCGTGAATGGCCGCATCACAGTGAATGGGCACGCACGAGACATGCGGGTGTTCAAGAAGCTCAGCAGTTACATCATGCAGGATGACCTGCTGCAGCCCCGTCTCACCGTGCAGGAGTCCATGATGATTGCCGCCGACCTCAAACTGGGAAAGGAGTTGGGGAGAGCGGAGAAGGAACTCATTGTGAGTATCGCCCCATTTATTTTACAGCGTAATGAGTCACAACATACGCAGGTGTTCAATAAACTCAGTAGCTACATGCAGAATGATCTGCTGCAGCCCCGTCTCAACGTGCAGGAGTCCATGATGATTGCCGCCGACCTCAAACTGGGAAAGGAGTTGGAGAGAGCGGAGAAGGAACTCATTGTGAGTATCGCCCCATTTATTTTACAGCGTAATGAGTCACAACATAATATACAGGTGTTCAAGAAGCTTAGTAGCTACATGCAGAACGACTCACTGCAGCCCCTTCTCACCGTGCAGGATTCTATGATGGTCGCCTCCAAGTCCAACCTCAAACTGGGGAAGAAGTTTGGGAGAACGGAGAGTAAACCTTTGTTGATACGTATAAATTGAAAGTAAATAACATAGATAGTAGGTCCGTACTGCCAACGAGTAAATTCAAGTAAATCTATTATGTAAAACCACATGAGTAAGTAAAACAACTTCAGAATCAACAATTCTGAACAATCATTACAGATACGTTAGATGCCATACATTTATTGTTCTCTAGACAGAAGTATTTCTGAACTGCCATAAATCACGGAACATCGATGGAGATCTAAACAGCGCCTAATAAATAATACATTTTCGTAAACTTACATGATATACGCGAATCACCTATCTACATTAAATACTCGGTATCTGTGTTATATTTTCTAAAATATTCGCGATGAAAATTTGACATCTTGGGTTCGAATTTTGAATCCTAAAAATATGGCAGTTTAGGAAGTACGTTAATAAAATGTCCAGCAATTTATTCTCACACTAGCAAACGCCCGCGGCTTCGCTCACGTTGATCTTCTGCTTTTCACCCTCAGGCGTTTCAGTTTCCAAAATTCTTGTATTAACCGTCATTTAATTTAATTTTGACCACTAAATATTTCCTAATGCTTGCTGGTTATAGTCAGACGTCGATTTTCAAAGCAATCGGCCCAGTAACAAAAAAGTTCAAAATGGCGGCCAAAAAGTTCATCATTTTTTTATCTTGACCACAAATTCCTTCTCTATGCTTGCTGCGAAAAGCAGATATCTATTTTCAAAGCAATCGGCCCAGTTACAAAAAAGTTCAAAATGGCGGCCAAAAAGATCAGATTTTTTAATTTTGACCACAAATTCCTTCTCTATGCTTGCTGCCATAGTCAGACGTCGATTTTCAAAGCAATCGGCCCAGTAACAAAAAAGTTCAAAATGGCGGCCACTTTTTTAAATTTTGGCCACAAATTCCTTCTCTATGCTTGCTGCCATAGTCAAATATCGATTTTCAAAGCAATCGGCCCAGTTACAAAAAAGTTCAAAATGGCGGCCACTTTTTTTTAATTTAAGCAACAAATTCCTTCTCTATGCTTGCTGCCATAGTCAAAAGTCGATTTTCAAAGCAATCGGCCCAGTAACAAAAAAGTTCAAAATGGCGGCCAAAAAGTTCATCATTTTTTTTATCTTGACCACAAATTCCTTCTCTATGCTTGCTGCGAAAGGCAGATATCGTTTTTCAAAGCAATCGGCCCAGTAACAAAAAAGTTCAAAATGGCGGCCAATAAATTCAAAATTTTTAAATTTCGAACACCAAATTTCTTCTCTATGCTTGCTACCATAGTCAGATATCGTTTTTCAAAGCAATCGGCCCAGTAACAAAAAAGTTCAAAATGGCGGGCAAAAAGTTCATATTTTTTTAATTTTGACCACAAATTCCTTCTCTATGCTTGCTGCCATAGTCAGACGTCGATTTTCAAAGCAATCAGCCCAGTAACAAAAAAGTTCAAAATGGCGGTCACTTTTTTAAATTTTGACCACAAATTCCTTCTCTATGATTGCTGCCATAGTCAAATATCGATTTTCAAAGCAATCGGTCCAGTAACAAAAAAGTTCAAAATGGCGGCCACTTTTTTAAATTTTGACCACAAATTCCTTCTCTATGCCAGTTGCCATAGTCAAATATCGATTTTCAAAGCGATCGGTCCAGTTACAAAAAAGTTCAAAATGGCGGCTACTTTTTTAAATTTTGACCACAAATTCCTTTTCTATGCATGCTGTCATAGTCAAATATCGATTTTTAAAGCAATCGGCCCAGAAACAAAAAAGTTCAAAATGGCGGCCACTTTTTTAAATTTTGACCACAAATTCCTTCTCTATGCCAGCTGCCATAGTCATATATCGATTTTCAAAGCAATCGGTCCAATAACAAAAAAGTTCAAAATGGCGGCCACTTTTTTAAATTTTGACCACAAATTCCTTCTCTATGCTTACTGCCATAGTCAGATATCGATTTCCAAAGCAATCGGCCCAGTAACAAAAAAGATTAAAATGGCGCCCACTTTTTTAAATTTTGACCACAAATTCCTTCTCTATGCTTGCTGCCATAGTCAAATATCGATTTTCAAAGCAATCGACCCAGTAACAAAAAAGTTCAAAATGGCGGCCACTTTTTTAAATTTTGACCACAAATTCCTTCTCTATGCCAGCTGCCATAGTCATATATCGATTTTCAAAGCAATCGGTCCAATAACAAAAAAGTTCAAAATGGCGGCCACTTTTTTAAATTTTGACCACAAATTCGTTCTCTATGCTTACTGCCATAGTCAGATATCGATTTCCAAAGCAATCGGCCCAGTAACAAAAAAGTTCAAAATGGCGCCCACTTTTTTAAATTTTGACCACAAATTCCTTCTCTATGCTTGCTGCCATAGTCAAATATCGATTTTCAAAGCAATCGACCCAGTAACAAAAAAGTTCAAAATGGCGGCCACTTTTTAAAATTTTGGCCACAAATTCCTTCTCTATGCTTGCTGCCATAGTCAAATATCGATTTTCAAAGCAATCGGCCCAGTAACAAAAAAGTTCAAAATGGCGGCCACTTTTTTAATTTTGGCAATGAATTCCTTCTCTATGCTTGCTGCCATAATCAAAAGTCGATTTTCAAAGCAATCGGCCCAGTAACAAAAAAGTTCAAAATGGCGGCCAAAAAGTTCAAAATTTTTCCTCCTCAAAATTTGGATCTCGAAAATCCCTTTTTGAATACGAAGTCATGATATAATTCCAACCTAGGTACCAAATTTCAGATCTCTACGACTTGTATCTTTTCGGGAATTCCTGGAACAACGAAAAAAAATTACACTTTTGTATGGAGAAATCCATAAAACCAACGGTTTTTACCCCTTAAAATTTGAATTTCTGGAATCCCCGTCTTAGTACGAATTCATGACCTAATATCTACCTAGTTACCAAATTTCAGATCCCTACGACTTGTAGCTTTTTCGGGAATTCCTGGAACAACGAAAAAAATTTCACTTTTGTATGGGGAAATCCAAAAAACCAACGGTTTTTACCCCTTAAAATTTGAATTTTTGGAAACCCCGTCTTAGTACGAATTCATGACCTAATATCAACCTAGGTACTTAATTTCAGATCTCTGCGACTTGTAGCTTTTCTGGAATTCCTGGAACAACGAAAAAAATTTCACTTTTGTATGGGGAAATCCATAAAACCAACGGTTTTTACCCCTTAAAATTTGAATTTCTGGAATCCCCGTCTTAGTACGAATTCATGACCTAATATCTACCTAGTTACCAAATTTCAGATCCCTACGACTTGTAGCTTTTCGGGAATTCCTGGAACAACGAAAAAAATTTCACTTTTGTATAGGGAAATCCAAAAAACCAACGGTTTTTACCCCTTAAAATTTGAATTTCTGGAATCCCCGTCTTAGTACGAATTCATGACCTAATATCAACCTAGGTACCAAATTTCAGATCTCTACGACTTGTAGCTTTTCGGGAATTCCTGGAACAACGAAAAAAATTTCACTTTTGTATGGGGAAATCCAAAAAACCAACGGTTTTTACCCCTTAAAATTTGAATTTCTGGAATCCCCGTCTTAGTACGAATTCATGACCTAATATCTACCTAGGTACCAAATTTCAGATCCCTACGACTTGTAGCTTTTCGGGAATTCCTGGAACAACAAAACAAATTTCACTTTTGTATGGGGAAATCCAAAAAACCAACGGTTTTTACCCCTTAAAATTTGAATTTCTGGAATCCCCGTCTTAGTACGAATTCATGACCTAATATCTACCTAGGTACCAAATTTCAGATCTCTACGACTTATAGTTTTGGCGGAATCCTTGGAACAACCAAAATCACCAAAATGCCTCATTCTTTTATATATATAGATAATATGATGTATGGAAACCCCCTTGTTATTCATTTAAATAAATTATCAACAAATGAAAAAAAATACATTATTTGGGAATTACTTGTACCTACCTACTTACATAATTATTTACCTAATCTTGTTATATAATGTATTCTATGCTCTTTGAAAGCTTTGGCAGTGGCTTGTAATGGCTTCCGGCAAAGCCTTATCACCGACTAGGTAATTAAGCGTTTTAGAGGACGATGCCTTAAAGAAACTGATTAGGACGTGTTTTGTATGTTTAAGAGCAGCCTTCCCGGTAGATTTTTTCATACAAACACTCGTACTTGATTATGACGTTTTAACAAAATTTTCTTGAAATATTTTTAACAAGTAGGTACCTTGCACACTATATCTAGATTTGTATAGAAACAAAAATTAAAATGTATATTATTAGCAATAAATTCAGTATCAGCCTTCAAGAAATCTTGCTGAAATTTTACATAAAGTTTGGTCGTTTCGCTCAGCTCATATATTGTAGAAGTACAAAAAACAGCTGTATAGAAACCTCGTACAACTAATAAAGATTCGAAATAATAAACATTATTTACACATACTTATAAGGCTTTTTCAAAATCACGTATTTCCGAGAACGAATTTCATGAAATTGCCGCGCTATTTTCCCGCTATATTATTTCCTGAACGCCCCACCGAGTCGACGACACAGGCGTTATCTCGTTTTTTCGCAGAGAGTCTTTTTCTAGGATTACGTTAGACGAAACAGCAAGCCTGTAGACCACGCCTTCGTTCTTGGATGGTCCGGGAAGGGTCCTCTTAACCACCTCTCTTTAAAATCTAACACAATCGCGCTCATATTAGAAAAGAGAAGATTAGACTGTGTAGGATGGGATAGTATAATACTCCGTTACATCTAAACTGCTGAACCGATTCGGGCGTATGAAACACAGGTAGATTATATCCTAGATAATATTAGGATTTTAGAAAATTGAATTTTACGCGGGCGAAATCGCGGGCTAAAGCTAGTACTTACTATCATAAACTTCGAGTCAATGAAAACAAAATAAGCGACCTTTAAGAAGGTAAGTAGGTGTAAATTTTAAATAATGGCTGAACTATGATCTGATTCCACTTTTCGGATTAATCAAACCACTATGTTAAATTTTCGTTGACATTTTTATTATGTTTATAGTAAACAATATAAACATGAATTGCTGCCCGCGACTGTGTTCGTGAGTAAATTAGTTTAATTAAAATTGAGTTTTCGAAATTGTGCAATGAAACCTTAGCATGGCTAACGTAGCCTTAATAGTGGGAATGACAGGAGTTTTCTATTGCGTATGTGCGGGTTGGCGGGCTTGTCACACTTTTAAGAACATTGTGGTGTATAGTACGATTCAAGAAAGATGACCACAAATGGCGGGTCTTTTCTTCGTGTACACTCATGAAGAAAAGACTTAAGCCAAAATAATATTTTAATTTTAGTTAAATAAGACCATATATATTAGTTAAAATAAATAAGACCATAATATTAGTTAGATAAGTCCAAAGAGACCTAAAATAGGCCCGCCATTTGTGGTCATCTTTCGTGAATCGTACTATACTCTCAGGCAAGCATGTTATCCTTCACAGCATAAATATACATCTTAACTCTATTCCTAAAACGCATAATTATAGCTACCTCTTAAAAGTCAGGTCTCATAATAATGAACCTCCTAACCTCCGACAAGAGGCATCTGTGGCAACTGAGAGTCAGTAGTTTATCGCTGCTTTTCGTACGTTTACCATATTTAAAAATAAGCTAACTACTGCAAGCGTCTGATACAATATTTACCTTCAATTTCGCCTGCTCCATCCATAACATTGAAATATAATAACGCAGCGGATATGACTTCACCAATAAGCCCCGCAGGGCTTCCTGTATCCATATCCAAACAATCTTCGAAACTAATTCGAACTTAACAGGAAAATCTTCATAACCAATATTCAAATCGAAATTTATACAAAATTCGTAAAATTGCTGGCCCGCTCGTATTTCGCTCGAATATGAAATTACGAGATTTTTTTCTTATCCCTTCTCCACATTGGGAAGAGAACTTTTGTGTACCTACTAGCGCTTTCTAAGTAGGATTTGGGGTGAGTGAATTTAAATTAGTGAGCAAAAGATTCAGGCCAGGACTTTACTTAGATTAAGATATATTTTCTTCACGATTTCATTCGCAAAAACTTAAAATGTAAATCATGAAATATTAAAAAGAAAAATGCTAATGTCCCTGTAATTTTTGTTTTTGGTTTGTTTATATTCTTACCAAAAATAACGGTATAGAAAGTGTCTGTGAGATAAATCCACATCATGTAGAATTTGGCTTTTTTTTCTTCCTACGCATGCCCATTGACTCTATCGAGGGCTTACACGTCACGGCTCACCCCAAGACAAGTTATTTACAAAAGCCTTTCTTGATTGACAGGTAGAGGAAATACTTCAAACCCTCGGCCTATGGGATCATCAGAACACCATGTCTCAGAACCTATCCGGAGGCCAGTCCAAACGTCTCTCGGTAGCGCTAGAGCTGGTCAACAATCCACCAATCATATTCCTGGATGAACCTACCACGTGAGTTATTTTAGTATGTTATCTTAGTTATTATCTACTTCCCACTAATATTTATTCTTTTCAACTCGAACAGTATGGAGAAATTCAGAGCGGTCGAGGTTAAAAAATATAGCAGGAACCATTTATGTACATATCTTAGCGTAGCGTATTTCGTCATCGGTATAAGATATCAACAAAATTGATCTTTTCTTATTGCTACTCGACACAGGACATTTCATTGTACCTATCCTATGAAAAATATCAGAACAGCGTAAATTCTTCCTTGCGTTATGTTATATAAATTAGCAATAAGAAAAATTTGTTTGGTACTTTAGTTGATTTCTATGACGTATTGCGCACGTTTGACCAAGCCAAAATAGTTTTCACAAGAAGAAGTAAAAGGTTTCTAACGCTGATTCCTCGAATTTCCGATGGTTTTGGACTTCCCGATACTGTTCCTACGTAGAAAGGAAGAAAACTTCCTATCAGACCAGGCATGAATTTAATAAGAATCATAAAGTCTCAAATTGGTCTAACCCGGTACCTTCCGCTTAAAAAGCAGAGAAGTCGTCACAAATGTTGAACCTACTTTCAGTCAATTTGCCCTTCCTTTATACGAATTTCTGCCCAGAACAACTTAATACAGCAATTCCTCTTGCACAATACAAAGTAATTGCAGTTAATCACATTGCCAGTAACGTTTTATTGCACATAAACCCGAGTCGTGTTTAGAAAATTGAAACATGCGCAGAGGAAAGGACCCGTTCCAAATACGAAGCAATTCATTAGATTAAGTACTCTTAGCCTTTTAGAAACGAGGGTAGTCTGGAAAAACTCGTTAATCTTACAAATCTGATTTAGGAATTACATCCGCTTACGCATCTAATCAGTGTCTTGGGATTTCTACCTACATGCCTTTGCCGTGTTGTCTAGAATCTAGATATTTTATTTAGTTTTCGAAGGAAAACTTACAGCTAATTCTTATTGACTAGTCTTACATCTAAGTAATTGTCTTAAAGCTAATGACAGGTTTTAACAGATAGGTATGGGTAAAAGATAGTAAGAAGTTTAGGTAAGAAGTGGTAGTAGTTAATGGAAGTTTGGTAGAAGAAGTTAGTGGAAGTGATAGTGGTAGTGGTAGAAGTTTAAGTATCAAGAAGGGACTAAAGAAATAGATTCGAAGTGATTTATTGCCATAAATTGGCGTACACTATTTATATCGCCGATGTCTCTATGACATGTTGCGAGTTAATACTTTGAAGAGAACGGATCTTATCTGCTGCTACTTCTGCTCCTTGACTCTATTTTGCACCAGTTATTTCAAAAATACAATAGCAGCCAAGGTTCAAGTTTAAGGGGCGGATAAACAAGCGACGCATTTGCAGTTCCTCTGGTGGTTGCAAATGTCTATGAGCGGCGGTGATGCCTTTCCATCAGGTGACCCGCCCGCACGTTTGCTCGCGTTACTTATTAAAAAAAGTGAAAAACAGCAATTCCAAACTTCTATGGACGATTGACATAATAGGATGTCCAAGTTTGATAATATATTTTGTAGATGTTGTTTTTCTAGCAGCAGGCTATACATTATCCTTATTTCTCAACCTCTCAAACAATACGCCATTACTAAGAAATAAACGTAAATACGCCCTTTGCTTCTATAGTGGGAGACAATAATTCTGAAAACTTATGATATGAAAATCGCAGGATATACGATTAGATTGGTTGCAACTAAGAGTGCACTAAACAGCCACACACGAAATTTTAACATTATTTTAACCCTTCGCTGCAAATTTAAATACGAATCAAAATTTTGAACCCGCGTCCCCCAGCTCTCGCGGCTGGGTGCTCTTACCACTGAACATAATCACAACTCTAAAGTTTTAGAATGTACCAGAATATCTTATTAGCAAAGGATAATGACCACAGATGTATGGAATCCCGTACCAAGCTGATTAAAATTCAAACTGTATTTTTATGGACTACGGTCTCCACATTAGCTCCGACAATTATGTATTATTATTTATTTAATTAAGCATTGAATTTTAAAGTCATAGGCAAATAAACAAGTTGTTCTTCTCAATAAAATCTCAGGAAATGTGCATTGAAAAGAAAGTAAATTGTATGCAATAAATTCCGGATATGAAAAGCAAATCCCTAGAGCCAATGGTGATTATAAAACACTACTTTTTCAAGTTTTCTCCATACTGTTGGTTCATGACTTTACCTATTTTATGGTTTAAACTAGTTAAGTTTGGCCATGCAAAGAGTTAACGCTGCCAGCATTGTGGGTACTATGCCTCGGCTTCGATGAGTCTTTAGAGTAAGCTTTTGTTTTAGATTACTTAATTTTTATTTTTGTAAATAGGTCCTAGTTTTTAAAAATAATTACATAGTAAAAGTAGATATGTTACAATCTAAAAAAATCTGTAAGTATAACAGTTAATGTGCATTGAAAAGAAAGTAAATTTTGGTATGCAAATTTAAATTCCGGATATGAATAGCAAATCCCTAGAGCCAATTGTGATTAAAAAACACGGCATGGTTCCCTCAATGATGTTATAAAAAGAGCTCTTGCCACCATTGATATTCCTGCCCTATTGGAGCCAGCAGGAATTAGTCGTGATGATGGCAAGAGACCTGATGGATTGACGCTGGTTCCCTGGGAACGGGGTCGGGCGCTGATGTGGGACGCAACATGCGTTGACACATTGGCTTCGATTCATATCAGGGAGACAGAATCAAAGCCGGGAGCCGCAGCTGAAACTGCTGAATCAGGTAAGCGTCGCAAATATGCCTCTCTATTAGAGAGTTACATATTTGTCCCGTTTGCCGTGGAGACCCTGGGGCCATGGAGTCATAGTGCCAAAAAATTCATTCGAGAGCTTTCCCCGCGTTTAATAACCTCAACTGGTGACAGAAGGGCTGGCTCATTTTTTGCGCAACGTATCAGCCTAGCTGTTCAACGCGGAAATGCAGCCAGTATTCTTGCCACCATTCCACGCGGGCAAGACTTGTATAGTAATTAGAATAAGCTAGTGATAAGTTTTATTGTAAATAAAGGTATTCAAACTGTTTGAAAAAAAAAAACACTATTTTATTTCCCTAGAATATTTTGGTTTTGGTTCATGAGAAAACTTGATAACACCTTTGGTCAATTCTCTTTCAGAGGCTTAGACATAGTGTCCATACGTCACCTGGTAGTGCTGCTGCGTCTACTGTCTCGCCAGGGCAGAACCATCGTGTGCACTATCCACCAGCCATCTGCTTCCCTGTTCTCGCTCTTCGACCGCGTCTACGTCCTGTCCAGAGGACTATGCTGTTATCAGGTATACTCCATAATTTGCTAATTTTCAACTGACTACAAAAAAGAAGGAGGTTCTCGACTGTATGTTTTTTTAGGGTTCCGTACCGGAAGAGTAAAAAAGGAACCCTATTACGAAGACCTCGCTGTCCGTCCGTCCGCCCGACTGTCTGTCACCAGGCTGTATCTCTTGAACCGTGATATAGCCTACAGACTTGAAATGTTCACAGATGATGTATTTCTGTTGCAGCTATAACAACAAACTAGTAGGGCGCGTGGGAGCGCGGGCCACATGTGGCCCGCGTGCTGTCTTCCCCCTTTTTGCCTTACAACTTTAGTCTCAACATTCGCCATACATTTTCTATGAAAAAATAAATTCCGCCATTTTGAATTTTTTTTCTATCCATCGAATAGACCTTCGGGTCCTGATCACTTCTTGTCAAGAAACCGTTCTTCCATCTTTTATACTCTTCGAGATATTGGCGAAATTCGTTTGGCGGCCATTTTGAATGCGCACTTTTGAATTTTTTTTCAGCTCACTGCCAATTGGATGACGTTTCAAATGACATTTGGTCGAGCACCCCCCACCTATTTTTGATACCCTTGGCTGTGCTCTTCACTCGTCTTCGAAATCCTCAATCATCAGCTCTCTCCGTATTTTTCCTCCGAATGAATTTTTCTCTTGTATACGAAACGCATAGTGAAAAAAAAATTTTTCATACAAAATTGTTCAGGAGAGGTGATCAATCAGTGAGTCAGTCAGTGAATCAGCACGAGTAGCTATATATATAGTAATACAAAAAATAGAATAAAATAAATATTTACCCTTAAATATTCCCATACAACAAACGTGATTTTTTTGCTTGTTTTTGCTCGATATTAAACGGTAAAAGATAGACGCTTCAAATGTTCTCAGAATATTTAATTGTATATTAACTTTAAAAATAAATAGCTAAATAGCAATACAACAAACGTGATTATTTGCTCGTTTTTCATTTTGCTAGACAGGGGTTACTAGGGGGACAGCTTACTTTAATACTATTGAGAATTGGTGTTGATGGTACGGAACCCTCAGTGCGCAAGGTCGACTCGCACTTTACCAATTTTTATGTTTGTTACCTCGTAACTTTTGACTGGGTGAATCGATTTTGATGATTCTTTTTTATAAAAAAGCTGACACTTACCATAGTGTGGTCCCATTTCAATTTAGTCCAGTTCTGATAATGGTATCCATAAGAAAACCATATGTCTTAGGATGTATTCAACAGTAGCTTGATGAGAGTTGAAGTCGGTTTTTTGTTAAATAATAATTAACGTATATTATATATTCTACCACCTCTTAAATACATAATTATATTCTACTCTATAATTCTGCGTCCGTGAAAAAAAATTGCAAAGTAGGTACTTTATATAATTCGATTTCATAGACTCATGATTTAAGACTGACTTAACGACATATTAAATGGCTTACTAACGACACATTAAGGTGGTCCGTGGTTTGATTTGCTCGGCCGCTAAAATTCAAATTTTATTTAGTTTTGCGGAAATAATAGGCTAATTATATGTCGTAGGCTTATGGCAAAGAATTATCCCTTATGCATCATCATAATATATTTTGTCCCGTCCGTCCGTCGGTCACCAGGCTGTATCTATTGAACTTGAAATTTTCAAATTTTCTGATGTTTCTACGCTTTCGCATTCTGAAGTCAACATCTCCTGAGGATGTCCCGGTGTCGGAACGAAACGTACGTCGAAGAAAGAAAGTGTTGAAAAATTGTGTGTGGTGTTTCATGTGGGCAGTGTTCCTGCATAATGTACCATACAGAATCTTTTCGAGTAGCGAATTATAGCAAAACAAATTAAACTTTCCTACTAATTTTCAGATGTATTTTCGTTGCCGCTATAAAAGCAAATACTAAAAAAATAGAATAAAATGAAGACTAAAGGGGGCTCCCATACAACAAAGGCGATGAGAGTGAGAAAAACAAAAATAAATTCAATAAGTATATTCTCTGAAGGATTCTTAAGTATCGTTTATTATAATAACAAAACATCGCCATTTTAATAAACCTTCAATCACGAGACAGTTAAATAGTCGCCATACTGTTTTAATTTTCCGTAACTATTATTTATTTATTTTTAATGAGATAAATCCAAGGATTTTCCTCTAATTACCCATGAAAGTTGTGGACAGTGTTATAAATTTCACTTTTATCTTATGTATTTACTGAAAAGAGAAATTAATACCTAAATTCTTTCTTTTAAATTTATCCAGTAGATTAAACAACATTTTATTAAACCTAGCCAGGTTTTCAATGCATAATAATATTAAAAAATCCCAATAATGATTTTCTAGTGACCAGAGACTATACATATTTTAACAATCAAAATCGAAAGGCCCAGATGGCGAAACTTAGGTACGAGTATATCAAGTGTCCAATTGAAATTGACAGCGGCACTGAATACGGGAAACTTTGACCCATATCAAATGAAAATAATTTATCAGATGTGAGGAAGTCTCAAAAGATCAAAGATATAGACAGTATTTTAACGACATCTTTGATCTTTGACGTAGTAGGCGTGTGGGAGCCGGGAGGTCCCGTATTTGACTCCCGGCACGCGGCCTTGGCCATATAACGTATCTACGATCGTTATAGATACCTATCGATCAATCATTCCATAATATCTAAAATGGAACGAAATTGCAAAAAAATATAGTGGAAATAACATATTCGATAAAAAAATATTGACGACCTATTTATTAAAAAGTTTCATTTGATGTAAGTACCTAACAATAAAATGTATGTTAGAACAAGTCCTTCTATTCAAAAGTCTCGGACCATCCCGAAGCTTTGTGGTCGCTAACGAATCGCGGCTTTTACAGTAACGCAAATTAGGCGACTTTGTGACGCCATTAATTGTACTGACGGGGACAAAGCGAAATAACCACCGGGGAGCGCAAATGAACTGAACTACAAACGAAAGCGATGACTTTTGTTCTTTGATAAATCAGTAGGTTAGGTAGACACCCTTAATATTATTTCATTAAACATCTCTAAAATGAAATCCCATTAGTAACCAAACTCATTAGTCATTAGTAGAAATCTCTAGTAGAACATCGATGCTTAATGTTTCACTAATACAAAATAAAGTTTTTGTGTACAACATTTAATAACTATCATCAGATGAGCAAGATCACGCATGATAAGGGAAAATCGGCGTACCTCCTAAATATATGTACTAAGCATTTTTATATTTCATTTTTATATGAATTTTATACATTTTTTTTAAACTTCAAGTTAGTATTTGACTGCAATCTCATCTGATGGTGTATAAAAATGTTTGCTGATAAGGTGGTAACCTAAGCCTATTTAGAAATTATAAAATCCTTGGCTAACTTAATTGAACTCGGAACCTCCCACTTCAAATCGAGTGCGCGCCACTGGGCCAGGGAGGTCATCAATTTTGAGTTACAATATACATTACAGCTTCCTACATTAACGGTGTAGAAGCCGTATTTAAGCGATTTTGAATGAAGTTTTATTCAAAAACTATAAAGACAATTAGTACTTTCAAATTTACATGTCGTGTATTTTGGGTCTTTAATCTAAAATCCCTAAGAAGCAGAAAGCGATTGGATAAAATTTTCTCTATAGAAAGTTCTCCCAAAAGTTGCTCCGAAATCTCAGTTTTTCTAGTTTTTATCGGACACCACATTGGATGTAATTGTAATTTTTGTTTTAAAGTGTCGGTAATCATAATATCCAAAAACGCTAAGAAACAGATTTTTGATAACTAGCTTAGTTTTTAAGTAATTAGGTAAAAGCTCGTTTTTCTGTTAAATTCTTCCGCGACGCTGCATGTCGCACCTACCAACGTGCCCGTGAGAGTGAGGAAGACAAAAATAAATGCTTCCCTATAAAATAAAACTAGCCTCTCACAAACTGTTCTAGCTCCTCTGAACTTCTTGCAATTTTCATATTTCTTTCGCCGACACTAGGTATATATCTTGTTTGTGACTTTTATTATTGGGTCCGCTATCCCTGGGGAAAATAAAGCTTTCAGAACTTCGTTGAAATAGTACTCATTTTCGATGAATTCCGCTGTATTTCGTTCCCACCTTCACATTTGTGAAAGTTTTTAAATTAACTTCCCGACTAGGAACTAAATTCACTCACAAATAGTTCGCAGGTGACCCAAAAAAGCTTTTCTATACTAACTGTATTATAAAAGTTACTTGTGTGCATAGTAAATATCTTTCTATTCGGTAAAAAAAATGTAGGTACAAGGTACATAGAAACAAAACTTTTTTTACTATCGGTAGTTATTTTGAACTTCATGTATTCCGAAAGATATGAGTTTTCGGAAACGACACAAATGCCAAATGGCCGTATTTTGGTTAAATTAGACGCTTGGACTTTTTATATCTCCAAGGGACAATAAACTTAAAGTATATATTTTAATAGCTCTACACCCGTTGATATCTAATGGAGATATATATTAGGGTTCCGTACCCTAAGGGTAAAACTGGACCCTATTACTAAGACTTCGATGTTCGTTCGTCTGTCCGTCTGCCACCAGGCTGTATCTCTTGAACGGTGATAGTTACACAGTTGAAATTTTCACAGATGATTTTGTATCTCTGTTGCGGTTAGAACAACAAATATGCCCTAAAAACAAAATAAATTTGAAATTATGATAAAGGGAGCTCGTTTATGCTCGATATTAAAAATAAGTAATAAAAAAAATATATATATTTTAGGAGGGATACAACAAACGTGATTTTTTTGGTGTTTTTATACGAAACCCTTGGTGCGCGAGTCCAATTTATACTTGGTCGATCTTTACATATTTATAAACTTGGCAAACGACGGAATTATTTTTTTGGCAGGTACGGAAACCTAAAGCCTAAATACATTTGCTTTTGTATCCTATAATCATTATAGTTTTAATAATTTTCAAAAATCGATTTAAAATTTTGACCTACATAAACTGCAGTAAACGCTAAACATCCAGAACGTATTCATTCCGAATGCCATAAAGGAACGTTCCCGGCTGAAACATTTCAAGTATCCCGTGCTTAAAAGCTTTCCCCGTCCTGTATTTACGATTAGTCGTATATTTCTCAAGGAAGCTATAAAATTGAAATTACTATATATAGAAGCTGTATTGAGTGTCGGAATTTCACCCCTTTATGTCCTTCCACGGCACACCTAGGTGTTTGTTTAGAACGCGACTCGATTTACGTCGGGGGTTAAATTTACTGCCGCAAAGTATATTCAAGTGTTGAATTCAACGCAGTTTCAAATAAAATGTATTTACTAGAGAACATTTTGGGAGTTAGAGATGAAAATTTTGGAAACTTTTAAGACTTATTTTCGCGTATATTTAGATACTTCTTGTTTCTGTGATACCAAATACATTATTTCACAATTTTATATTATTTATCTCCTGTTTGTTCTTGGTTAGATGCTTTTATAATAGTTTTTGATTCTTCACTTGATGTACATAATAGACGTAGAAAGTAGTGGAAATGGAAAGAAAATCGTATGTCGAAATATAAGAGCAGTCGTAGCAATGACTGAGCAAAGACTGAGGTAGATATCTGTTTAGTTTCTCCGATTGCTTTATTATAGTAATCTTGTGGAAAAAATAAAAATAATGACAGTTGTAATCAGCACTATATCACTATCGATCTCTTTTTTTATTTAATTTCGTGCACAAACGCACCAGCGTTCCGGCGCGATGTGCTGTGTAGAAACGTTAGGAGCAAGTAACTTCGGTACCCCTTTGAAAGTTGTACGATAATATCTTTGGCTGAGTACGAAAACTTACCGTCAGGTGAGGTTGCAGTCAAGTACTAACTTGTATAGCATAAAAAGTAGACGACCTCCCTGGCGCAGTGGCGGCGCGCTCGGATTCGAGTGGGAGGTGGCGGGTTCGATTCCCGCCACGGGCCACTTTGGGATTTTATAATTTCTAAATTGGCTCAGGTCTAGTCTGGTGGGAGGCTTCGGCCGTGGCTAGTTACCACCCTACCAGCAAAGACGCACCGCCAAGCGATTTAGCGTTCCGGTGCGATGCTGTGAAGAAACCGTTGGGGGTAAATTTACTTACCCTTCCAAGTTAGTACGATAACATCTTAGACTGCATCATCACTTACCATCAGGTGAGATCGCAGTCAAGTACTAACTTGTTTAGAATAAAATAAAAAAAAACTACACACAGTGCTGCTCGCCAGTTCTACTTTGCCTTGAACTTGGCTTATGACACTCTGCCGCGTATCTAAGATAGGATTAAATCGAATTTGTGCTGTAGATAATAACTGGTCATTTGCCAGGGTGCAGCGCCTCTCCTCGTGCCGTTCCTGTCAGAGATCGGCCACGTGTGTCCCACGACGCACAACCCAGCCGACTTCGTGTTGGAGACGTTACTGAGCGACATGGAGTCGTCGGCGCAGATGTCCGAACTGTGTCAGAACGGGAAGCTTTGCAGGAAGCTTGATAGGATGACTTTGAGAGGTGGACGGTTAGTAACGTTTATCAGAAACTAGAATGGATGTAATTGTAATTTTTGTTTTAATAACGGTAATAACAAGACGGATGGACGGACGGAGAAAGTCTCTCTTTCCGTGATCTGTGGTCTCACCACAAGGGTTCCATTTTTTTCCATTTTGCTATGGAACTCTAAAAATTCCAATCATGTTCACTGCAGATAAATGCAGAGGGCTTTTGTCCAAACCAGTCTCTTTCCAGGAAACCCATGTACAGATGTGGATTTGGTGTTTTGTGATAATCACTTTCTCTCGATATTTCTATTTCTCTTTGTGATAATCTTAGCTCTCGTTTGATGCTTACAGGAAACCAGTATTACATTCAGACGAGTCCATCCAGAGGATATTCGTAGAGCATGTCGCCAAGGAACAGCTGCAGAAGATGGAGTTCCCAACCACCTTCATGACGCAATTCCTGATCCTTATCAAACGAATGTTTACGCAGACCATTAGGAATTCGGTGAGTTATTGTAGAGAAACCTAAAATTACTTAGGTATTCAGTATTTGAACATAGAGGATGTTCAAATACTGAATAAGTAATTTCAGGTTTCTCTACCCAAAGTTAAACGTATATATATTACTAAGACTCCGCCGTCCGTCCATCTGTCTGTCACCAGGCTGTATCTCTTGAACCGTGAAAGACAGTTGAAATATTCACAGATGTTGTATTTCTGTTGCCGCAATGCCTATCATCAAATACTAAAAAACAGAATAAAATATATAGGTATAGGCTATCGTACCGACTTTAAAGGGGTAAGTAACACGCCTGTTTCTACACAGCATCTCGCCGGAACGCTAAATAGCTTGGCGGTGCGCCTCTGCTGACGGAAAACCTCGCCACGGTTACGGCCTTACATCAGATTCTAAAAAGGTCCGTGGCGGGAATCGAACTCTAATCTTATCGCGAGCCACTGCGCAAGGGAAGTCATCACAATGAAAATATAATATACTTGGAAACGCTGTTTAAACATCTTAAATCCTAAAGCAATTTAAACAAAAGAAAAGTTTTAATTAAAAAATTATACGTAAGTAGCTAGATAGGTACTACCGGCCTTAAATATTATATTCTTAAAATATAGCCTTTGTAAACAAGGATGAAATATGAACCAAAATTTTATCTGAACCTGTATAAGAAAGTACCTACCCAACTTAGGTACATACCTATCCGTTGAGCTGAGGAAGGTTTGATTGAAAAATAAAGCCTCACGCAAGGAAATGCCGCTTTCCTCAAGACTTAATTTGAATTTCTATTCTTAGAATTTATATTACTGTACAAGCTTGCTCGGCAGACGATCTTTTGCCATTCCTCATAGGTACTTAGCAGTATTTAATAACCTAATAAGTACATTGGTTTCACTATTCCGGATATCCTAGGATATTCCTGGGTTTCCTCTGCCGATGGACGGGTGTTGCAAAACATAGGTCCATGAAATGATCACAGAATGGTGTTCTATTTCATGTCACCTATATAATAGCCACCTAAACGTAAAGCGACTTTCCGCGCCTCTTTTGACGTCGTTCGCCCACCTGGTGGAGGGTCTGCCAACCGAGACGTGCACAAGAACACACAATAGTTACATCACAATTGGAAATGTGCTCCGTGCCTTTCCTTTTTGTCTGGTAGTTGGCTTCCGCCGTAGCTTATTACCAAAGCAAAGACGCACCGCGAAACGAGTCACGATTGGAAAAAAATTCTCTATAGAAAGTTCTCCCAAAAATTGCTGCAAAATCTCCATTTTTCTAATTTTAATCGGAAACTACAATGTGATTATTGTAATTTTTGTTGTACCAACGTATTCCTAAGAGAAAGACAAAAATAAATTCAACATCAATTTGGCTGCATCGCATGAGATTGCACTTAAGTACTAACTTAGGTATAGTTTGTAAAAACAAGACAAACGAGCATAATATAAACATGTTTATTTATAAGATTGTATTTGCTTCAGCTGAGCCTATGGATTCAACTCCTGCACCACGTGAGCGCCGCGGTTCTTCTCGGCGGTATCTTCTTCCTGATCGGCAACGACGGGAACGCGCCGATAGCCAACTTCAAGTTCTGCCTCAGCTGCGTCGTGTTCTTCATGTACACGCACATCATGATACCTGTACTGTTGTGTATGTATCATCTTTTTATATATCACCATCAACTCGTTTTATATAACACCATCAACCCGGTTTTATGTATATCATCAACCCCGTTTTATGTATAATCATCAACCCCGTTTTCTGTATAATCACCATCCCTGTTTTATGTATCATCATCAACTCCGTTTTATGTATAATCATCAACCCCGTTTTCTGTATAATCACCATCCCTGTTTTATGTATCATCATCAACTCCGTTTTATGTATAATCATCAACCCCGTTTTCTGTATAATCACCATCCCTGTTTTATGTATCATCATCAACTCCGTTTTATGTATAATCATCAACCCCGTTTTATGTATAATCATCAACCCCGTTTTATGTATAATCATCAACCCCGTTATATGTATAATCAGCAACCCCGTTTTATGTAAAACCATTAACCCCGTTTTATGTATAATCGTATAATCATCAACGTCGTTTTATGTATCACCATCAACCCCTTCCTCTTATATATCTCTGGAACTACATAAAATACTTTTCACGTGGTTTTTCTTTATACTTATGTTTATATTTGTTTTTCATACCCGCAAAATATAACACTTTCTGTACTAGATGCTCTATTAAAGTATAGAATAGGTACATCAAAACAAAATATTTATCACATTCTGTAACACACGCAAAAAGTCTGATAATAATATTACACACGGTTTACGAAAAACGTCTTTTTGCTACGCGGCAAATCACCATAACAAAATATACATGACAAAAAGTTTTCCTCATACATAATAACCTTAAGAAGGCTTTAGGGATGATTTACATACGGGTCAATAAGAAGGACCTTTTTATACCGCGTTCCACAACTCATGTTAACCTAATGGACTACATTGAGGCCTAAATATTAACTCAATGTTATGATGAGTATATCAATTACTATTCTTTCTTCTTTGTTATGAAAAAAAACAGTCAAGTGCGAGACAGACTCGCGCACTGAGGGTACCATACTACCTAAGTGCCATAGTGTACTACAGAAGACGTATTTATGTAGAAGTATTTAAAATTTAAGTACCTATCACTTTGTTAACGAACCGCAAAACTTCGTTTGTAGAGTATAGTGTTTATTGTTAATTTCGAAAAGAGTATGCTAGTTCGAGAGTTGATTTTATTTTTCCTGTAAATATAGGTACGTCCGTACGGTAATCCCTGTTGAAAGTATCGTCATGGGGGTTCAATTTTTATATTTTTGTATGGAACCCTAAAATGTTGCGATTCAATAGATTCAACAGAATATTAGAAACCTATGTAGGCCGTACCTTTACCTTTAGGTAAACCGCTATAAACTTGACCCTCCTGATGGTCTGCGGGATGCGGGGCGGGTGATGCGATTGGCTATAACGATACGGCAGTGCAGCCGGCGGACAGCGACAGACTTGCTGATTGGTTGAGCGGCCCCCGCCCCGCGTCCCGCAGACCATCAGGAGGATCAAGTTTATAGCGGTTTACCTATACTTATTACTAAGAAACAATGTTATCCAACAATGGTCCATTTTTCTTTTTTTGAAATTTTGGACGTCTAGAACGTTGGCTCACGTCTATGTTATTTCAGTTCCAATGGAATTGCGTATGCTGCGTCGGGAGTACTTCAATCGCTGGTATAGCTTGAAGGCGTACTACACTGCGCTAACACTTTCCAGCCTGCCCTTCATGGTACGTACCTACTTATTTTATTTGTCAAACGAGAAATCCAGACAGTTGAGTAATATCCTTAAATGCTTGAATTTTTATACGTCCAAGCCTCCAAGGTACCATAAACCTTAGATATCAATTTCAATATTATTTGAGGACTTTTTTTAAGTCGTCAATTAATGGACAACAAAATGAACCTTTATGGATTAAGTTTTTTCGTTTAGTCAGTTTTTCGTTTCTTTTAGTTTTGAGGGCGGGGCCAGGCGCTATTGCGAACTGAATTGCACTTTTTGTGTCAGCGCTAGAGTCGCTATTTCTTTAAATAATCGTGCGGAGTGAACCTTCTGGTACTATTTAGTGTTCTGTGGTTTAGTCACGGAATTCTGAAAATGGTTATTAATAAGTACGTATCAAAATTGTCGCGTCCGGCGGAATTAGAACCCGCGTCTTCCAGCTATCGCGGCTGTAGTGCCCTGCCACTGAACTAGCGGGGCTCAAGGCGCCTTGGTTTGAAGATGAACATTCCTGATTTTTCTTCCTATATTTTCTAGATAATTACCTAATTATTAGGGTGTTACAGATGCCTATACTATCAAAAAAGTATATAGGTACTGTAGATAAAAACAAAAACACGAAACCGTTAACTGCAGGTACTCATACTTAGTAATTTGAAGTTGGCAAGTGCTTCCTGCATTCAGACTACCTAGCCTGGCTTCAGAGTTAGAGAGTATTAAGGCCAAATAACCGAAACAGTTGCAAATCGTGCGGTCAGAACGGACTGCGGTCGCCAGGGCGGCAGTCTCAAATGGAGGTAATTTAGCCTGACGCGCTTGCATGGGATTATTTGAGGCGCTTTGTTCTTGAGACACGAATGGGAGTTTGCAACTTATCCTGTTAGATTAAAGTAAGCTATTTAGGATACCCGGCAGGCTAGTGTATTGTAACCGTCAATTCGACGACCGAATGGCGTAGTGGTAGCGAACATGCTGTCTGCGCCGGAGGTCGTGGGTTCGATTCCCACTACTGGTAAATGTTTGTGTGATGAGCATGAATGTTTTTCAATATATTGTATTTATGTATATTAGTACGTATATATATTTTTCAGTTATCTAGTACCCATAACACAAGCTATCGCTTACTTTGGGGCTAGATTGCGATGTGTAGGTAAAATGTCCCGTATATACTTATATTTAAAAAAAAAAATACTGGTTAGGTTACACAAGACTATTTGTTTGCAGTGAAAACTTCTTTAGGCCTGTTGGGTACTTTTCGAAATAGAATAAACTATTGAACTCGCGACACCGTTACCGATACCTCAGTTAATTTCACTTCTGTCAGCACTTCCGGAATGCTACTTTTTTAACATTAATAACCTGATTAAGTGTAAATCGGACTCGCCTTTATTTTCATGCCACTTCAAAAGTATTCTAGGTCATAGAATTAAGACGTCCCAAATGACAATCAAATCAGTTCATTAGTTGTGGCGTGATAAACTAAACATCAATACACTTCCATATTTATACCAATTTTTCCAAGATGGCGGCCGGAGGACAAGGGTGGCGACCCCACTTTGAGGTTAAGCTTCTATTGGCCCCCCAAATATGTCCTCAAAATAAAATTGGGTCCTCTAATTAATGCAATTCTCGATCATAAAATTGTAACATTTCAATGGACTAATAATCTACTATTTTTACCCTGTCACAATAGACATAAATACTTATACCTTAGACGCCAAAAAAATGTCGCCAGTTTATCGGTGCCAAAACTGTTTGTTTTGCCACGCTGTAGTTTGCTCAGCAGCCATCTATAGCATTTAAATAGATAAATATATAAGTGACATTTTACACATCGCAATCTAGCCCCAAAGTAAGCGATAGCTTGTGTTATATGGGTGCTAGATAACTGATAAATATACACACATACTAATATACATAAATATAATATATTGAAAACACCCAGACACTGGAAAACATTCATGCTCATCACACAAACATTTACCAGTAGTGGGAATCGAACCCCCGACCTCAGACGCAGACGGCAGGATAGCTACCACTACGCCATTCGGTCGTCCTATGACTAGATGGCGCTACTGTTTGCTTGTACGAAAAAGGTTTACGTAAATCGTTCTGATGCCCATATTATATCCTGAGTTTTCTTATTAGAGCCTATCATTTTATGTTACAGTTCGCCCTGGGAACGCTGTTCCTCATGATCGGATACCTGATGTCGGGGCAGTTGCTCGAGTGGGACCGCTTCGTGCTGTTCGCCATCAGCGGCATCATGACTGGGATCTGCTCCGAAGGGCTCGGTCTGCTCGTCGGGTCTACTTTCAGTGTCACTGTGAGTTGATTTAATAGACGCAAGGATAGTATAGAATTGACGTATACACAGGACCCGATGGACCCGATTACTGGTGTCAAAAATGTTTGTTTTGACACCAACAGCGTCAGTTGTAAGCTAAGCCGACCGCAGTATTGTCTATGGACCGCGGTCCACACCACAGATCACCATACTAGTTGTAAGTCCGCTCAGTTTCCACATCAGGGACGATTATAACGGACACTTTGACAAATGGCTACTTTTAACTTGTATGAAGAAGATTTGGGTAAAATGTTCCGATGACCTCATCCTCAGGTTCATATCCGTGCTTCCTAGTCTATACGTTGTACTACTAAACGTTTTATCCAAGGATTTATAATTATTTTATTAACGTTTTTCAGAATGGATCGATCGTCGGCCCCGCGACCGCCGCACCACTCCTGGCTCTCTGTTGCTACGGCATGGGCTTCGGGCCATACATCGAGTGGATAATGAAGATATTCATGTCCCTATCGTACCTGCGTTACGGCCTAACCGGCTTCTGTCTCGCTCTGTATCAAAAACGACCGCTCATGGACTGCAATACGGACTTTTGTTTATACGCAGACACAAAGATTCTTCTAAGAGACTTGGGTATGGCGAATGACCATTATGGAACTCAGATAGCTGGCCTCCTCGGTTTCACGTTTCTATACCGATTAGTAGCTTACTTCATGCTGAGATACCGTCTGACCTCCGAGTATAAAAGCAGATTTATGATCTATATAAGCAAGTTCTTGAAGCATAGATAACTCTTGTAGGAAAGTAGGCGTTAAAATGATGAAAATAAGAAACTGATATAATGTAGCCCTAAAACGTATATGAGTAGCATATATGCAAGACGTTACACTTATTTATTGCAAGGAAACTCCTGAAAGAACTGCAGCCTTAGCTATGTAATGACTTATCAGAATCGTCCTACTAGATATCCTGCCAATCTGCCCATTCCATAATAGTAGGGGTGCCCAAGAGGGGATTTTGGTAGTTCCTCGAGCGCCGAGAGGACCTACCTATTTTAAATATTAGATGCTAAAAAAATCAGGTTAGGTATATGCATACAGTGGTGGGGGATGAAAAAAAATCGTGACTGATATTTTTTTCTCGTGCTTGTCAGATTTTTATACAGGTGCTTCATCTTGATGTGATTGTTGTCCTTATTCCATAATCTAAATCAGGACGCTCGAGTAGGTACCTACTTAACTACTGATTTAGCATCGAGGGCTCCCCTACTATAGTCTATAACTAGGAGGAGCTATATCATATAGCCTATGTATCTAATGGGATCACAGTTGTCTTCGAATACTTCCGCGATTAATTGGTCGGTCAAGTTATGTCATTCCAATACATTTTTCTTCAATTTCTATTTTTCTTATAGTTCTATTTTAGTATGTAATGTGCAATGGACATGTTTCTGATTATCCTAGATAAGTCATATAATATGGCTGGGTGCTGTTACATAGATAGTTTCTGGACCAAGCGTATATAAAACAGTTACCTACCTATCATGTAATTTGAACTCTATAGTAACACCGGCCAAGTATACGATCACCTAGCCTCGGTCATTCAAGGATCCGTACCAGCAAAAACATAAAAACTCATCTAGTTTTAATTAAATCCTTATTTCCTATTCATTCCTGTGACGTCACCCACGCTGATGGCGCCATAACTTACACTAGTTGAGTGACCGAGCTTTGCTCGGTAGTATTACAGCTACTTACCAATAGATGGCAGCAGGAGTTTACTGTAATAGTTTTACTTTAGCGCAAATAGATGTCAGGTATAGATTTGTATACATATTTTTTTTTTTGGTAAATACGACATTTTCTAACAACGAATCCTAGCTAGATCAATTTATCGCCCCCAAAACCCCTTGTATACTAAATTTCATGAAAATCGTTCGAGCCGTTTCCGAGATTCAGATTATATAGAAATATATATACATATATTATATATATATACAAGAATTGCTCGTTTAAAGGTATAGGATTCATTTTTCGTAACTTACATTTACCTACTTCTCTTACTCGACTAGACGTTTTTAAAAAGTTTTACCCTTCTCGGTAATTCAAAAGCCAGTGCCTGAAGAGGCTACAAGAGATCGTCCTTCCCGAGTGATACACAACATTTTACAAACTGTCAATGGATAAACAATAAACTTCAAAATAAATGAATTAGCGATTTATAGTTGCTTAGTATGGGTCCACAGCGTTACTATTTCATCGAAACGTTCTGCATTTCTGCTGCTACAAATACAATGCAATAATAATAATATTGTGTAAGTTTGTATTTGACTGAAGATCCCTAATCCCGCAAGGCTGGATAAATGCGGGTTTAATTAGGTAGACAATACAAAACTAAGTTATTTAATGTTTCGAGTTCTCGTAGCTGGTTTTTAGAGTTAAGTTAGCACATACGTTGGATCACATAGCAAGTAATTTCAATAATGAACCATCAACCACCTTATTTTCAATAAATAGGTAAGTATATAGATTTACTTTAAAGTTAGTTCGAAGTAGGTACGAGTACATGGAGTTGGTTATTGGGTAGGACTAATTTTATTTAAAAATCTGTGATTTTTTATTAAGGTTTAGCACTAGATAAATGAAAATAATGTTTTAAGAATAATTTAATGACGAATTGACAGTTACAATTTGAATCTGTTATGCGTAATAAATAAATCGTGGTAAAGACTTGTTACAAATTCAACAAATTCGATTTATAACTGAACTGACAAATAAATTATTTTCAAATACAAAATGTTTATTCTTACACATAGCCCTATAGGTAAACAGTTATAAACTTGACCCTCCTGATGGTCTGCGGGATGCAGGGCGGGTGATGCGATTGTCTATACCTAATGATACAGCAGCGCTTCAGCGGACAGTGACAGACTCACAGAGCAAGGAATGACTTTTGTGGACAGACTACCTGATTGGTTGAGCGGCTCCCGCCCCGCGTCCCGCAGACCATCAGGAGGGTCAAGTTTATAGCAGATTACCTATAACTTACCGAAAAGCACTTTTCTAATTATTATTATTAGTCAGACTATATTCACTATTATACTCACTATATTCACTCGGAAAGCAGTTTTGCATTTGCACCAAGAATAATGAGCAAGAAACTGCACTTTTTACAGTGCCATACGAAAATAGTAAAAATGAAAATCGTTATTTTTATTCAAAAAGAGGGGAAAACCGGGGTGTTGAACTTTTAGTATAATTGGCAAACTGCTGAAAAAATACGCCCCACCCCCACCCATTATCAAAAGTAGGTACTTCACGACAATCTTACTAGACTTTGATATTATCGGTTGCTACGCAACATCATACCGGAAAGTGAAATCGGTTGGTGGTACTGGTCTTTAGTCTTTACCGAAGGGGTGGAAAAAACTGCGGCTTCATCAAACATCAAAATCAATTCATCGTTTGTCACCCTAATTTAAAAATTGGTCAAGTGCGAGTCGGGCTCGCGCACTGAGGGTTCCGCACTATCAAGACCAATTCTCAATAGTATTAAAGTAAACTAACCAGTAAACAACGCTGCCCACCAAATTCCGCGAGTTAAATAGGTACGTGCAACGCCATCTGTCGTCATCAAAGTAAAGGGCTTCACACACAGCAGCTATAATGTAAAGATGTACATTAAAGCACGATACATCTCATTACATCTTTCCATAGAAATCGTCAGGAGACCACACACGACAACTATAATGTATATTTTTACATCTTCGAATCTTAAAATACAGAGCGATACGAAAATATACATTTATATTTCGATACATCTTAATACATCTCAATACATCTCAATACATTTCCATATATCTCTCTTAGAAAAGGATGTTCAAAAATGCCAAAAATGAAGGGAAAGATACATTACATTACCTGTTGTTTGTGTGATACATCAAGATAATTTCAAGCTATGCATCCCGGGATGTAATGTACATTAATATACATTATAGCTGCTGTGTGAGAAGCCCTTCAAACAAAATATTAGACTTGTTGAATATCAATTCAACACGTATTAAAAAAACTACTCACTAGATCTCGTTCAAACCAATTTTCGGTGGAAGTTTGCATGGTAATGTACATCATATATTTTTTTAGTTTTATCATACTCTTATTTTAGAAGTTACAGGGGGGGGACACACATTTTACCACTTTGGAAGTGTCTCTCGCGCAAGCTATTCATTTTTGAAAAAAATGATATTAGAAACCTTAGTATCATATTTGAAGACCTATCCATAGATACCCCACACATATGGGTTAGATGAAAAAAAAATTTTTGAGTTTCAGTTCTAAGTATGGGGCACCCCCAAAATTTATTACTTTTTTTTTAATTTTGTGTGAAAACCTTAATGCGGTTCACAGAATACATCTACTTACCAAGTTTCAACAGTATAGCTCTTATAGTTTCGGAAAAAAGTGGCTGTGACATACGGACGGACAGACAGACATGACGAATTTATAAGGGTTCCGTTTTTTGCCATTCGGCTACGGAACCCTAAAAATTAAAAGGCAAAAGGGTATGAATGCGTTTGTTACTCCCTCACGCCGCAACTACTGAACCGATTTGGCTGATGTCCCTGAAAAACAGTTCCTACTGGATTTATGGAAAGCCTAAACTCTCTCGATTTGCAGCCGCGGGAAAAATCTAATAAAGATTAAACCCTAATAATATTATGATTAATTTTCATAAACATCTATAAAAATATGTTATCACATCGATATTATATTTTATCATTATCATGCGCCAAAGCAACGGGTGATAAGATTTTATTAAATAAATAGGTGTCCATAGATAAAGCGATAAGTTTATTACATTACCATCTACTATCCAGATTCCAGTTACTGTTATCATAATTTACAAACGATTTTCTTTCCATATATAAAAAAGAACAGTACATAGAATGCAGCGATAAACTGATCAAATAACTTTAAAAAATCGCATTACTATTTAAAAATGTTTATTGTATACCTATGCATTATTAGTATGAGACAAAAATTATAAACTAAACTATTATTAAAATAGTATTTATTATGCTTCTACAAAATATAATCTGTTGTAATAAAAACTAAACTTATGATGAAACTTTTAGATAACAAAATAAAATTATTGCCAGATAATATCATTGTGACATGCAGTGCAATAAACATCGTATAAATGTCTAGACATACAAAAATTGCTCTTATTATGAATAAATTATGTAATTAATCCTTGCAGACATCCAAAGCATCTTGTTTTTCATCAACTAATTCCTTGCCAGTCAGGTCGAGTTTTTCACGAGCAAAGTCAGAGATCGTTAGACCCTCTACAATCTTCCACTTTCCGTTAGTAGTGGTAATAGGGAATGAGTACACAACATCTCTGGGTGTACCGTAAGAACCGTCAGAAATTACGCCCATGCTCACCCAGCGGTCACCGGATCCCAGGAACCAGTCCCTCATGTGGTCAGATGCTGCTTTAGCTGCGGATAGCGCTGAAGACATCTTCCTTGCAGCAATGACAGCAGCACCACGCTTCTGTACGGTAGACACAAAATCGGTCTTCAGATATTGGTCATCGTTTATCGCAGCTGGAACAGGCTTTTCAGCACCACCAATTTTAACCACAGCATTTGAAGCATCAGGGAACTGCGTGGAGGAGTGGTTTCCCCAGATAACCACATTCTTGACATCCTGGACTGGCACACCAAGTTTAGCAGCTAGTTGAGACTGAGCACGGTTCTGATCAAGACGGGTCATCGCTGTGAAGTTTTCTTTAGGGATCGATGGAGCATACTTGGAGCAGATCAATGCGTTTGTGTTAGCAGGATTACCAACAACGAGCACTTTCACATCCTTACGGGCGACTTTGTCTAAAGCTTGTCCTTGCTCCTTGAAAATTCGTACATTGGCAGACAAGAGGTCCTTCCTCTCCATGCCTTCTCTTCTCGGCATGGCGCCAACGAGGAACGCGGCAGCGACATCTTTAAATGCTTCCTCAGGGTTGGCAGTGGGCAGGACTCCAGCGAGAAGGGGTAATGCGCAATCAGCCAGTTCCATGACAACTCCCTCCAGAACCCCCATCATTGGGGCTATATCAAGAAGGTGGAGGAACACAGGCTGGTCTGGGCCGAACACAGCTCCGGATGCCACTTGGTATAGGAGGGAGTAGGCAATTTGACCAGCAGCCCCAGTAACAACAACTTTAATTGGTGCAGCCTGTAATTTAAAAGAATATTGACAGAAATTACACAGTATTTAATGTAGAGAATATTTTTAAGGTTCAAAAGGTTAAAATGTAGGAGCAATATATTAGAAAAATATGAAAATTTCAAATTAAGTAGGTAGGTACCCTCATCACATTTCTATTTGTGCTATTTACATCATTTACAGATCTTGTATTGCCTACAACTGTTGTTGTGTCTAGATCTTGAGAGTTGGATGATCCACAACATAAAAAGGACATTTTTAACTGAATAATAAATCCTTACTAAAAATTTATGATTTCACAACTACAGTAACACACAATAATATGTACTACAATTTATTGCTTATATCATCGACATATTTGTCCATAATCATTCCACATATTAGATAATCCCCACTGTAGATTCTGATTTTGATAGTAACATGAAACAATCAACTGCTTGGAACATTTCTAATTGATGTAACTCCAGCGCAACTTTATGTTTGTAGTATCAGTAATAAAGGTCATACGAATGTCACTGTAAAATATAATTATTCTTACCATTTTCTAACACGTTATTCACTGTTGTTGAATTATTCTTTGCTTTCACTTCACTTCCGATAAAGTGAAGTCGGCCGACTCAAAATGATAACCACGTTTTAAAATATCAAACTGGTTTTTCTTTTGCAGTAACTTCTGCCTTCTTCCTGCTGGAGTCTTCCCGTATATATAATGTACTCTGTGTCTTCAGTCTAGATACCTACCAGATACATAAATAACGAGAATGTAGTAATTAATATTATCCAACAATTTACAAGTTGCCGTGGAGTTTCATAAAACGTATAACTAAAATCAAAGCAAAATGTATCTAAACACTCAGTAATAAAAATACAAATAGTTTACTACTGATCATTTGACCCTGCGATTATCTAAACAAAAAAGAATTTCCTATTTGATTGGTAGGGTTAGAATAAATGTCAATGTCAAGCCTCATGTCAAAGTCAAACCACAGATTAAATAAATAATAGAAAGGGAGTATCGGCCCAAGTAGCCCGCGAAATTACAATTTTATTTAGTTGTTCGCAAATAGCAGTTATTTAGACATCGTAGACTTAATATGAACTATGGAGGCATTCATTCATGCGTGACATGCGGCGTCATTATGAGCGCCAATATTTGTACTGAGACTAGAACTATCATTGCGGAATGGCAATACAATTATTATTTTTTGTCTATACCTTTTTAAGTCCATGCGTGAAAGAACATCTGTGGCTATGACATAACCGTAAACCGAGACAGCAATAAAGAACAAGATAACTAGAAAGATAACCTCAAAATCTTCTCCGAGGCTCAGCGAATTTTGAGTTTTGACTGCATCGTTTAAATTATTCAATAATTGAAAAAACAAAGCGAGCGTAATAAAAACACTTAAGTGCAGTGCAACATTCATGTATTAAATCTCAATTTTACATAATAATGTCGTCACTTCTACGATCCACAAAGTTAGTGCGATATTTCACTGGTGCCGCAAGAACTTTAATACTAAACTCAGCTAAAACTGCTGATGCCAGTTTATTGATCAATCCAAAAGCTTTAAGTGCTTCTAACAAGTAAGTATTATCAGATTCTACAATACTATTCTATTTCACTGTATTCTATTGTGACTACTCCTCAATACTACTACATACATACATACTTCTTAGTTCTTGTAAGAGTTTGCTACATCAGTTCGTTCAGGAACCTTGTTTTTTATCCCATAACCTCTTTCCACTGTTCCATTGTGTAAGTTCACTTTAAATTGATTGATCAACTGTATAGAGGAAAAATTTGATTTTAATTTTTTTTTGTCTACAAAACCCTATTTATAAAAATATTGCACAGAAAGTGTAAGATGTAATAGTGTAACTCCCTTGTAATGTAAAATAGCTACACTGTCCTTTAACTTTTTCTTTTAGATGGCAAATTATTCGTGACCAAGAAAGACAGTATGACTATTCTACTGCAATTCCACATTTATTTGTAACAGAGTAACACTTAAATTGTTTAAAATAATGTTCATGCTGATATTTATAGAGATTTATGATATGGTTATATGATGATGGTGATAGATATAGAGATATACTTTGATGATGGTGATAAATATCTAACAGAAGATGAAATGGTGGTGATAAATATTTGTTAATTAAGAGAAATGGGTACCATCTGGGTGGAAAATTCATAGTTTATTTAGTTATTTGCTAAAAATGTGCTAATTAAACATCAGGCTATGGCAATGAGTTTCGTAAGATTGAGCTTTTGTATCGTTCTATCATTTCAAAATATCTACACTATTAAGTTTAAGTTACAATATCTGATAAGTACTTTAATCCAATGCAATTTACAATTATTATAAAATTGATCAAATACTGATACAAACTTGAATTAGTTCATCATGAGTATCGAGTAGCGAGTCGTACAGTTCATTACTAGTCGCAATGACATACCAAAAGGTACCTATTATATTTTTATAACTATAGTAGGGCCGCAACACCATAACAACTAAATTTATGAAGGTTGCTATAAACCCTCTACTAAGAAAATCCCACAAAAATCTCAGCCAGTTAAAAATGGTATATTAACATATTTTAGTGTCCTCATGCGAGATTATGCCACTAAGAAGAGTGAAAGCCTGGATCCTCTTCTGCAAAAGTTGGACCTGGAGGTGAGAAAGTTTGGCCGGATCACAAAAAAGGACATTGACGAAGTGTTTGATGAGCTGCGAGCTAATCATGACATTACCAGCTCTCAGTCCTTACTCGTCATAAGATGTTGTGGTAAGAAATCTCATGTAAATTATTACATATTTGGTTGAAATATGCAGTAGAGAAAAAATGTCTATTCTATTGTATTTATTACTCTATGTCAGTTAAAGTTTTCAATTTCCCAAGCAAAGCCAACTTAGCAAGAAGTGCATACTTACCCTTAGAATGTATTGGCAATAATTTTGAATGTTATTAACTTAAGAATCATGTAAACCTGCTGGTTAACCCTTTTAAAAAAAAAAAAATTATACACTAGATTAATACAGATTAGCCGCTTTTTTTGGAAAAATTCATTAATGACCAAATTATGTGGGAATGAAGCTGTGGCCAAATTTATGTTTAAGTTAAATTAAATCCTCACCTGTTAAATGTATGTGATTTAATGATTATTAACTTAGTTGATGTCTCTAAATGTGGCAGTAAAATTTAGTATAAAATTCACATTACTTCATAAGAGTATTTTATAATAATATTCCAATATGTATTCTATTTTACATACTCTGTAATATGTTCAAAAAAAATTTTAGGAGACCTTGTGCCAGAAGAGTTACCTGAGCAAAGAACGCTGCTTGTCCAGAAAATATGGAATGTGTTAACAGAGAGAGGTGTTCCAATGGATGTGTCCCATTACAATGCACTCCTCAGAGTTTACATTGAAAATGAACACCCCTTCTCTCCAGCACAGTTTCTTGAGGAAATGGAGAAGAGAGGATTACAGCCAAACAGGTAATTTCAGTATTTACAGTTCAGCAGATCCTCAGTTTAGTCACTATTAAGTGATAGCTTCCCTGGCACTGCTAGTAATTTTTATAATTTATCTGAAGTTTTTATGTTAACACTTGTAAGTTCAGCTGGTGATAGTCATTGATTTAGCAAAAAACCACTATGATGCTTTATTTCTCATACAGGGTTACATACCAAAGACTGATGTGGCGTTATTGCCAAGAAGGCGACGTAGATGGCGCCACGAAAGTGCTTGAGAAAATGAGGGAGCTAAACATGCCTGTGTCAGAACCAGTCCTGAATGCCTTGATCATGGGGCATGCCTTCCACGGTGATACAGATGGTGCGAAGGCAGTTTTAGATACCATGTCGGGAGCCGGCTTGAAACCCTCTAATCGCACATACGCCTTACTAGCTTGCGGGTATGCAAAACAAGGTGATATTGATAATGTCGAAAAGATTATTAATGCTGCTAAGGAACAAGACAATCATTTGAATGATAAGGTTAGTATTAAATTTTTATTGATGAAAGTGATATAAGAAATAATGTTTTGTTTTGTTAGCAAACAAAAGCAGTCAAAGCTCATTGAGGCTTCTAGTGCTTGCTGTGCTTCATTTAGATTAGAATCTAAATGAATGACTATGTGTTTAAGCTCTCGTGGTGTGCCCATTTGTTATTGAGCTTTCAACGACGGTGGATTTCAATGTATTATTACCCACATCGACTCTAAGTCACGTTTGCAATTTAATTGAACGCCAAAGCGAGTGTTAACACCGCGCTCGAGCCCTTTGGCTTGTGCCAAAAAGACCGCTCCTGACGCGAGCCTTTCGAGCCGCGAGACGTGCTGCGGGACGAGCCACGAATACGTGTTTACATTCAGCGTCTCGCAGCTCGTATCATGGCTACTCTCGGGGCTCGCGCGCGAGTGTAAATCCAGCACAGGAGTTATTTTTCTTTGGACCAACCAAATACCCTAATAAGTGAAAAAAAAAATGTTAAAAACTTGCATTTCTGACATTCTCTGACAGGAATGTGGCTTAGATCTTTCAAGATCTACTAAGATTATCTTAATTATATTGATTATCTTTTGTTCTAGGATTTACTAGATATTATAGAACAACTAGCACTTGGCGGACATGGGGATAAAGTTGAGAACATATTTCCACACCTCCACAAAACTGTAGGCTACAACCAAGAAGTATGCAACCTCATACTTAAATTACTGAACAAAGGCCACGAAGACATCGCCAGAAAAGTAATGAAAACTATGCCCAAAACATCAAACATAGAGGACACCATGTTCAAAGGAGCTTTCTACGTAAAACATTTGTTGAAAGTTAAAAAATCTACTGACGAAATCATTCAATCCTGTAGGGAACTCCAAAACGAAGAACTCATACCGAACGCATTATACATAGCCACAGAAGCGGCGTTGAATCAAGGGCATAGCGAGTTAGCGCAAAAGCTTTTCAAAGAAATACAAAAAGATGGCATGGAAATTAGACAACATTACTACTGGCCACTTCTAGTACAGAAGGGCAAAGAACGCGACGAGGAAGGCCTATTACAAATCATTCGCAACATGACCAGTGAGGGCTTAACACCCACAGGAGAAGCTTTAAGAGATTATGTCATACCTTATCTGATTGAAAGCGAAACACCTCAAAATGTAATCACTAAACTGCAACTCGCTAATGTACCCATCTTTCACAGCGCAAGAAATGTAATGGTTGAGTTGCTACATGCAGGAGACATACAAAAAGCTGCAGACATTGCATTCAATTACAGACCAAGAGGGCAGTACGCCTTAATAAGGCGCCCACTCATAAATGCCTTTAATAAGACAAAAGATGTCAACTCATTTGTTAATATTCTACATGTAATAAGCAGTGGATCTGCAATGCCTCAAGAAGAGGTTGCAAATGATGATGTTCAAAATGATGAGAATGTCGCTACGAATGAAATAGGTCGTACTTTGAAAAGTGCAGTCAAAGTTGTGGCCAGAGACAATAACATGGTTGAGGCACTGTTATCCAAAGCATTGGATAAAGGGCTTAGAATAAGCACATCTGCTGCTGAAGAAATACAACAGTACCTCGGAAATAATTTGACAACAGCAATTTCGGAACTTTTAACGAAGCTGACCTCACCAGATTTAGAACTTGCGCCGCTTGAGAATTCCAAACGTGGACAAGTGCCTCGATCGGCAGCACAGTGGGAAAAACTATTGGAACAAGTCCAAAGCAAGGATGGTAACAACATAAATAGATTACGAAAACAAGTCCTCCAAGCGTATATAACTGAGAATAATGTTGAAAAAGTTAACAGCCTTGTTGAAGACTTCAAAAATCAACCAGACTTTGAACTGACTGTGTCTACACTTGCGCAATTATTTGAGTTCTACTGCAACAACGATTTAATTGACAAAGCATTGGAGATCAAAGCTCAGTTGGCAGCCAAAGACCCTGAATTTATGTTGAATAAATTTAAAACAGTTCTGATGGTGTATGCTTTGGTAAGGGCGAATAGATTTGATGAGGCAATCCAGTTTCTTAAGGACAATAAATCTACGAGTGATGCTGAACATACTAGTTTTATTCTCAACTCTAAAATATGGCAGATGTTAAATAGTTTGGCTGAAACTAAGGATGAGGCTAAGGTAACAAGATTATTATCTTTGAAAAATAATATAAAAATTACTGCCTATACAGTTTATAGTCCTAGACTTACAGTCTATAGTTTTTAGTGCCTAGTCCTTTCGTTGTTGTTGAGGATTTTACACAAAGATATGGATATCTCCCTCTGTTAATTATTTTTAACTTACTAACTTCACAACTTAATAATGTTATAAACTTGTACTTATGTCAAGTGAGCTGTCTTTGAGCATTTACATATATTACTAGCTGACCCGGCAAACATTGTTTTGCCATAAGGGATATATAAATAAAAAAAATAGCTTACATCCTACTCTCAGACCTACCAAACATACACAGAAAATTTCATAACAATCGGTCTTGCAGTTTTAGAGGAGTTTGGCACGAATTTTATCTATTAAAAAGATAATAATGACTTTGAATTTCAGGTAAAAGAAATGACAACTAGACTTATAGAAAACAATTACATCGAACCATCCAACGTGATCCTAGGGCCGAGTATAAAGGTCCACCTCCTGAAGGATGACATAGAGGGCGCCCTCAAAGAGTTTGAACACTGCTGCCAGCAGTACAGAAGCACTCCGTGGAAGGGGGAGCTGATGAAGGCTTTGATACTGAAGGAGGATGCAACTAAATTGCAATGGCTGGCTGATTTGAGCACACAGGTAGATTTTCTTGTTATTTTTTAAAGATTGCAATGATTTTAATTTGCGTTTGTAAGTGATACTAATAATTGTAGACTTTTTAGATTTGAACAGTTAGATTAGACCATTGTCTTCGATGACTCACGTGATCAGTTTGTTAGACAGATACGTCATTTTGATTTTCGTTGTATTTAAATATTATGGAATGAGCGAACAACAGCTTTCTATGATGATCGTAGATACTTTATTTGGCTAAGAACGCTGCATGGCTGAGAATTCACCATTATGTGCTCAATGGTGTGTAAAGCCCGTCAACCCTTTTTTAATCAGGACATTACACATTAAAAACATCTTAATATACCAGGATATTACACATTAAAATCTCGCCCCAAATTATAATAATATATTGAGTAACATTCAGACACTTGAAAACATGCTCATTACGCAAACATTTTCCAGTAGTGGGAATTGAACCCACGGCCTCCGAAGCAGACGGCAGGTTCACTACCGCTACGCCATTCGGTCGTCCATCCTGTCTTGGCCAGTCTGGTGGTTTATGTCCAAATCCCTCTCATGCTGAGAATAGATCTGTGTCAGATCGTGATACATCTCATGAGGACGAATATTGATTTAATTTATAGATCCACGGCGAAGTGAACATTCTCCACGACCTGGTGCTCGCGTTCATCGAGTGCGGTAGACTGCGCCAGGCGCGCCGCATCCTCGAGACCCCGGGACTCCAGACGAGGCACAAGCGCTTGACCGACGCCTGCCAGAGATATGTTGAGGTATATAGTCTATTGGCTTAGAAATTGTCGCTACAAGCAGGCCAGTCTCACTTACCACGTGACCGTCCCGGCTACAAGTAGGGTCCGGACAATATTTCTGATGGTTGCCGCTCGCGGGCCGAGTTGCACGCGCTAGTTTTGTACGGTCTATTTTACGCGCCGTCTGACTACGGCAGCCCTAGTACGTCGTAAGAGATAAAGTTAGTCGATAGAAAGAGGCCACAACATTGCGTTTGTTCCGTGTCGATTTTGAGGGCGGGGCCAGGCGCTATTGCGAACTGAATTGCACTTTTTGTGTCAGCGCTAGAGTCGCTATTTCTTTAAATCATCGTGAGGAGTAAGCCTTCTGTACTTGTACTATTTAGTGTTCTGTGCTACAAGTACATGCGCAAGGTCGCGTTTGATGTCCTTTGAGAATACCAACGCCGCAACCGGCCGCGCGACAAAATGATAGCGAATGAATTTTACCAGTACGCTGGTTTACCACGAAAGTTTTTATCAGCTTTATCTTTGTGTGAGATAGTGGCATCGTTACTCTGAACTTACCTCGGATAAAATTACTCTAGATCACCTTATGACAGTCCTATAACTGTTATTTCTCGGATTTAAATAATTACGTAATTATAATGAATTATATAATCAAATTGATTAAGTAATACATATATTACGAAATTACTGACAGATTTACTATTTTATATAACTTATTTTTATAGTTTAGTATCAGAGACATAATCCAGTGGACAAAACACATTAATATCATTGTGCCAAATTATTATCTTGTAGAAAAACTATTTCCATGTTTAAATCTTTTGCATGCCTCTGTAGTTTTTGTCTTTTAAACTTTATCTTTAGTTTGTTTGAATTTTCACACCCTTACCGTGGAGTTGCACAGATGACTATTTCCTAAGCGGGAACGAACTATAGTAACTTTGCACCAAACGTTATGCAGGGGAAGCAGAATAGAACTTCACAAAACAAAACAGTTCTTGACATCCTTACATTCAAATCCTCTACAAGTCTACAGATTAAAAGATAGTATAAAATCAAGAGTACCAATAATAAAAGTTGGCCAATAAAATTAGATGAATTAGTTACCCTTTATTTATATTTTTAAATCACCACTCATTTTTTATCTTCTACATTTCCAGGAAGGCAAATCAGAGTACCTCGAAGGCTTACTCGAAGCTACAAAGGAGCTCTCCCACATCGACCGTTCAAACATTTTCTACCACCTCCTCGTTTCATACTGCAAAGCCGACGAAACCGAAAAAGCTTTAGGCCTTTGGACCGTGCTGCAAGAAGAAGATGAAGTGCCGAGCGATCAGTTCCTCACCACCCTCGGAAACCACTTGAAGTCGAAAAATAGACCGGTCCCGTTCATAATGCCCGAAGTCGAAACTGCACCAAAACCGGTTAAGGCACAGCCCAAACCAAAAAGCTCAACAGATGCACAAAAACCTTTGAAAAGAGATGTGACAGCTCAAATAGAAAGACTCACACAGGCCGGCAAAGCGTCTCAGGCTATGGACATTGCATTGAAGTCGATAGAAGACGGAGTGTACCCTAAAGCGAACGTCCTGAAGTTTGTGTTGAGGAATTTAGCGGAGCAGGGCAATGTGGAGAAGATACAAGCTCTCGGTAAACTATTTGACTCTTCCTTTTTTATTTAGAAAGATTAGAAAGTGCGAGAGGGCGCTTTGTATGAGATTAGAACAGTTTACCAATGTTGTCAAATACCTAGGAACAAATAAGGGCAGACCCCATCTACGAAATTAGCGTGATCATTTTTTAACTGTTATGTGGCGTATAGGATGGCTTCACCTAGGATACGTCACTGAGTATATGAACATTCGACAACAAAAATTGGCGCTCATTTGGCGCCGCATGTCATGCAAGTTTGGGCTAGAAATTTGGGTTTGTTATCTCTACTTATGACAAATGTCTTTCACTTTCAGAATAATTATTATTGATCTAATTATCTTTTTGATTAGTGTTTTACACACTAAGGAAATAATTCCTATAAATTTTTCACTCGCAGCGGGATTTGAACCCGCGTCCCCTCTGATTCGTATTATTAGGTCCTCAGGCAGGACTAGCGCCATCTATTTGTGAAACGTAACAGTTTCAAACTAATTTCGAAGGCTCATAATTCCATACGAAGCAAGCTTCGAACGAGAGATGACACATTGCCGTTTTTAACTAATTATCTTTTTGATTAGTGTTTTACACACTTAGGAAATAATTCCTATAAATTTTAAATACGAATTAAAATTTATAGGTATTATTGATCTGTCAAAAAAACTTGGAATCCGCACACAGGTGATTAGAAAAATACTAACTGAAGCTACACATACACAAATAACATTTAAAACAAAATCATACTTCAATACTAGAAGCAAATATAAACTCCAAATACCTATAAGAAGAACAAAATATTACGGAACCAAAACCATACAGGTTGAGGGAGCACTGCTATACAATAGTTTACCGAAGCATGTAATATGTGACAAGCCATTTGTATCTTTAAAAAAAAACTTAAGAAACATTGTCTTAATATTTAACCATGTTCACTATATGTTCACACAATTTATAAAATAGTTTACTCTAAGTTTTCTTTGTTAATTTCTCATTAAGTGAAATTATTTCTTTTGTGAATAAATATCTTAAAACCTAAACCTAGGTGATGTAAGTGACGGTTAATTTCCAGGTAAACACCTCACGGACACGATGCGCCGCAACGTGACGTACGACGACAAGCTCACCCTCGCCATCTTCAACCGCGGCGACGGCGCGCAGCACGTGCGCGACTTGCTGCACGCGGTGCAGGCGGCACGGAACGACGAGGAGCTGGAGGCCGCCCTCAGGAGGTTCCCGCGGAGCAACGCCCTGGCCAACGCGATACAGGATCGGGAGTTGGTTACTGCATGTAAGAGTTATTTTTTAATACATTTGCTCAAAAAGTTGACATTTCCATGTGTGTTTAGCGTGCGCAAAGTTATTCTTTACCGCACTTGTGCTATTGTGTTTCCCTCCTACGCGGCACCGGAGCGGGCACACCAGGAGCGCATGAACACGAACACGGCATGCAAACAAGGAGCAGGCAAACACGTGAAACCAATTATTTTTCGCAAATGTATTAAAAAACGTCGTTCAATGCACGTGCGGAATTGTCATTTTTACTCGTCCTTGTAGTTGACCCTTGCCTTCGGCTTGGGTCAACAAACCGGGATTCTTAAAGAAATGACAAACTTTCCGCACTTATATTGAAATGTACTGTTGTTTGTTCGATTGCTTAACTCGACGGACGTCCACTTTTGGGCAAAGGCCTCTTACAATAATTTCCAGCCCGTAAGTCCTGCGCTACTTGTATCCAGCGCCTTCCCGCGACTTTTTAATGTCATCAGTCCATCTGTTTGGTCTGCCAACACTGCGCTTTCCCGTGCGGGGTCGCCATTCCAGCACCTTGCGTCCCCAACGTCCGTCGGTTCTAAGATATGTGCCCCGCCCATTGCCACTACAGCTTCGCGATACGTTGAGCTATGTCGGTGACTTTGGTTCATCTACGGATCTCCTCGTTTCTGATTTGATCACGTAGAGAAACTCCGAGTAAAGCTCTCTCCATCGCCACCTGAGTGACTCTTAAGCCCATACTATAAGACCATGTCTCGGATCCGTTTTTCATCACTGGCAGCACGCACTGTTCGAAGACCTTAGTCTTCAGGCATCTGAGAGATATTGGATACTACATGTTATGTAACCTGTTACCCTGTTTTGTAACCTTAAATTGCAAACTTCTTTCATTTTAAACATGAGTAACATAAATGTAAGTTAATCACAATCCTATTTCGGGAAAGTGTGCGGAAAAACATTTGATCGCATATACGTACCTATGAAATTTTTAATTTGGAAGCTCTATAATGGATTGTAATAATACATAAATGAATATATTATTGCAGTTAAAAATAAAATAAAATAACATATTCCTCCTCCTCTTGATACCAAATAAATGTTAATAATAAAAATAATCCTTTCACAGGTGAAAAAGTCGCAGAACTGGCAGCCTCGAAAGGTCAAGTTCTACCCGCAAACTTGTTATGGATGGAGTATATACTAGCAGGCAAAGATCATGAAGCCGACGCTCTGTGGAAGAAATGCTTGCAAGACGCCAGCGTAGTTGTCTTCAGGCGACTTTTGCAAGAATGCCACGTGAGAAAAGAGCCCCAGAAAATAGAGAAATTAATTGAAGTCTTGAAAACTAACAAAGTGATCT